>CM046953.1:67487213-68236437 GCA_025698515.1 Gossypium sturtianum
TCGGCTCCCTCATTCCCCCTACCAAAACCGTGCATCTCTTTACTAAAAAGATCAAGGTTGACCAAAAAATTTCTTTCCCAAACACCTTCCACAAAATCGGCCAACATGTTCCCCTCCCTTATCCCTTTCCTTTATTTCTTTCCTTGTTTTTCCCTTGCTTTCCTCCTTACCATATTCCTTAGTCTTCTTTCCATCACTAGAAAGTCTTCTTTTCCTTATTTATAGCCATGGCCGACACTTTGGAAAGAAGCACAAAAATTAATCCAAAAATTTGCACTAGGTGGGATTCGAACTCAGGCTCCCTTGTAACTTAATCCACGCCGCTAGCCACTAGGCCACAAGCTCCTCTTGTGCTAGCAAAATACACACTTAATTCCTTAAGTCTTGATGCCACTTACCTTCTCTCCTTAAAGTGCTTAAACACAAAAATTTTACTAAGGCCCAACTCAACCCAAAGTCTTCTTAGGACCCCTAAACATACACAATTAGCATTCTTAACTAGCCTAACGCATGGTATAAAGCAAAACAAAAAATCCCGAATTTCAGGATGTTACATATACACTTCCCAAAATAAACATTTCATATATAGACTCTTTTCATCATTTTCCAAATCAACATTTATCCACATCAAGGCCTATATACATAATCATACCATTTGACAACATTTTTAATAAAATTTCCATATACCAAAATTTATACTACCAAATCACATTCAAAGCCAAAAAAACCTATCAATCCAAACGTAATATATCAACCTATGGAACATTAAAACTTAACCATTCACTTGTCTCAAATAAGGGTGAGCGTTCAATCGAATCGAGTGAAAAAAATTGAGTTAATTGAGTTGACGAGTCCTATTTTATCATCCTAACTCGATTTG
This sequence comes from Gossypium sturtianum, assembly GCA_025698515.1. NCBI lineage: Eukaryota > Viridiplantae > Streptophyta > Magnoliopsida > Malvales > Malvaceae > Gossypium > Gossypium sturtianum. The sequence goes on from CM046953.1 coordinate 67,488,094, forward strand.
AATTTTTTTCGAATCGAGTTGAGTAAAATGAAATTCGAGTCGAGTTGAATCGAGTGAAATTTTTCGAGTTTAACTAAAAAATCAAATATGTCAAATTAAAATCTTGTTATAGTATAACTAATTCCATGTTAGAACACATAAAATTGAAACCATATATATTTTAAAACTTCTTCAAAGAAAAATAAAAAAAAATGCTTTTATGATAAACTTGAATAGTTAATTAACTTATTTAGGTCCCCAAAACTATTATTTTAGAAAAATTTTAAAATTTTAACTTTATTTATAGATTTTTTAGAAATTTTTTGAAATTTTTATAATTTAAATTCAAAAAATTTGAATTTTTATAAAGATTTCAAATTTTTGAAAATTATTTTGTAATTCTTTTGTAATTTTTGTTGAGATAGAAACCAATTTGCTCATTTTCAAACTTGGCAAGGATCAAAAGTTTAATCACTAATTTGAAAAAATTACTAATTCAAAATTCAATTCACCTATACAATAACTCTGTAAATATTTAATAAAAATATTTATAGCCTCGATTTATAGAAACGAGGTCCTGATACACAATTTCCAAAACCACTAACTTTTGAATTGATAGACTTGTACCTTGACTAATTTTTGACATAACCAAATAATTAGACCAGAATTCAGTATAATACTGTAATAACCGAATAAATATTAATAAATAACACTAACCGACTCGATTATTAGAAAATGGAGTTCCGAAACTACCATTTTCGGTACCTCTAACAATCGAGCTGTTACAAATGGTCTCTTGTGATGGCATGAAATGGACCTGCCCCAAGGTATACATTGTCATGTGGATTTCACTAAGGAGATTTCCTGAAAGTAAGAAGAACTTTCTTATAATCGTACGATTATTGGAAGCCTCTGTGGTAGGTATTAACATGTGATATATCAAGAAATTCTGTCTTCAAAGAGGACAACTAGTCATAACATGCTACTCAGTGAGACTGTTCTAAGATTACTCATTTGTGGTGCATGATGCAATAGGTCTTGATATAACACCCTATACCCGATTCAATCATCGGGTTTGGGTACTAAGTGTCACCATTAACCTGAATAACTTAACAAAATTTCTAACCGAATTTACTTATAGAATTAGACAATACCAAATTAAACATACATTACTACTATTCAATCTTACTAAATTTCAGGAATAACATCATATTCCAAATTTTAAAATGCTACTATATTCCTTATCATACAAGAACTAAGTTCTTATAAAAATTCTAGCTTATTAAGAATGAATAATTATTTACAAATTTTAACTTGAGACTTTACTACAGATACACTATATTAATCCCAAAGGCGTGGCCTCTAGGGATGCCCCTCTATATGCATGATATAGTTATGGCACCGATCGCACGAGCCTAGCGTTGCCTGCCTTGGTCCCTCCACATGGCCCTCAAGTCAATCCTTGACCCTTCAAACAAGGCAGAACAATTGTAAGTTTAGATGAACTTAGTGAGATTATGTACAATAGTATTCATAGAAAACTCTTAATTTTCAAGGTAAATAAGAATTTATGCACAAAGTTAAAACTCACTGAGTATCTTATGAGATTCCGCAGGTTTGACATGGCGTTGTCGACACCTTTATGTGCTCTGAACTAATCGTTGCTGGACATGTCGATTGGTTTAGTCATAAGCATACTCTTCCAAACAACCCTTTTTATATGACTTTACCCTATCTAGCTTCATCTTAGACTTCCAATTTCTCCTTCTTGATTTGACTGATCATAAGATAACCATTTACGCAACTGTGTGAATTGGTATCAACTATTGGAAGACTTTTAGATATATCGCCACCCGACGGATTCTTCCCTGATCACTTCATTCCATACTAAACTCAACATATGTTTACCATATTACCTCGGTGACCATCTTCTTTTCTAGACTTCCTTTGGCGGCTTCAACATTTGATAATCCCAAGTGGACCCCCTTCTCTATATAGCCCTGACTGACTTCTGCTTTTTTCGTTATTTCCTTGGGGACTTTCCACCCAAGATAGTCCTTGGCGAACTTTCTACTTAAGATATCCCTTGGAAGACTTCCACATTTGATAGTCCCTGCGAACTTTCCCGCACTACATAGTCCTTAAAGACATCCTCTTTCTTTGTAAATTTTAAGCAAACTTTACCGATCAAATAATTTTGGGCGAACGTTCCCTTCAAAGTGGTCATTAGCAGACTTCTCACTTTCTGGTGACCTCTTCATCAATAACCACTTAATATTTCAAATTTGATGAATCGTTCCGTAAACACTTAGCCAATGATAGTTCTACATTAACTCTGGTTGACTCTTATTTACAAATACCTCGAAGGAAACACCCCTTCATTCCACATATACTGCGTTTAAGACACTTCTACCATTTCCTATTACCTTCACATTTTGGCGGACCCCTCTATTTAGCACACTTACCCGTATTTTTAGATGCACCATGATTATCTTGTCAAACTACTCGCCACACGAGTCATATAGTACCCTCCCTTTTTATGCCCTAACAAGCAACCTATTCATCATCCCAACAGACTCCATTTTTACCATGATATGTAGTTGTTTGCCACTAGATCATGCTGTGGCTAACCATGGAATTTTGATTATGAAGAATTAGTAAACCCCTCTCAAGGTTTCGCCCCATAGGACATGTATACCATTTACAAGGTGTCGCCTCGAAGTACCTATATACAGTTTACATGGTGTCGCCCCAGAAGAACAGTATATAACCGTTGTCACGTTGTCGCCTCGAAGGACTAGTAGATATATGTTGTCATGGTGTCGCCCTGAAGGACCGGTAGGTATTCGTTCCACAATTCTGCCAAACACCCTTGAATCTCATTATAGTCCGCCCATTCCTCCATTACGCCAATCTTTCCTATCTTTGTCTACCCATCAAAGTAACTCTCTCCAAAATCTGCATTTTATCAATATACAATTAACACCCCAAAATTGGGCCTAAAAGTTTTGAGAGTATTTTAGGAATTTTAGCCTTAGAGTGTTCGGAATTTTGCGACATGGTAGATCGGTCATGTTTTTTAATATGGTTTTTAGAAAATTAAATCAATTTCTAAAAATAAGTTTTAAATACATTTACTTTTGAAAATAGGACTGACTTGTAAAAGGGTTAAAACTTTGGGTTTTTATAAAGCAATTTAACCAAAATTTAAAAATCACCGTAATACTTCCCCCACCTACAACTATTTCACGTGAAACCCCCTTTTATTTTGTGTTTGTCGTCCTAAGTTCTCCTTAAATTTTCCCCTTCAATTTTATTTATTAAACTTTATTCCTTTTGATTTCCATCATTCCCCAAGTATTAAACCTCCAAAAATCTTGAAGAAAAGCACCCAAAACACCATAGATTTCTCTATTGTTGAACTTTTTGGGTTTTTCAGGTTTTTGATCAAATGCTTGGATTTTCATTAACCAAGGTAACAGTTCATCTTCCCATTAGTTTTAAATGTTAACTAGTCACCTAAACTGAATTTTTAGCTATTAAAATACATGTTTTAAATAAAAGCTGAAAAGTTGGTTGTTAATGGTGAATTTCAGGATTGTGGATTAAAATTTGGTTCCTAAATGTTTTTCAACTTGTTTAACATGATTAGAAGGTTTCTCAAGTTACTTTGATATTTTGTTAAGAATTTCTTGGGTTTTAATGAATTTTCTTCATAGTGGCCAAAACTTGTCAATACCTTAAAACGTGTAGTTTTGTGTAGTTTATAGGTTGGGAATTATTCGTAGATGAATATGTAAATGAATGAAATCCATTTCGTACAAAAAGATTAAGTGTTGACCGAGATATTCAAATTTAATATTTTCTATGTCGAAGGTTTCAGTTAAAAGAGAACGTAGCTTAGGCTTATGTTTGTGACTGTTTAAGGTAAGTTGATGGCTGATTGTTGATTCTATATTGTGTAGTTTGTCTTGTTGGAGTTTCGGAGTCAATAAGACTTTCAACGAGTAGAGAAAAAGGCAAAGAAAAGCTTGTCTAAGCTTTTGGCTTTCGACGAAAGCCTATTTTGGTGAGTGTTTTGGAATCGCTGCTCGTAGATGATTCATTGTGTAATTGAGAATTTAGAGGTAGCTTAAATCCCTACTCTAAATTCTGAGTGTAAGTGTTCTCGCACCTATGACTAAATGTGATATATGTATGCTTGTGAAATTATGAACATATATGAGATGCTATGCATATGTTATAAGCTTATGATGACTGATGTGATAGTGAATATCAGGGTATGTTATTCATGTCATGTGACAGTAAGTTTGTGGGTATGTTTTCATACCATGTGACAATAATTATGTAACACCCCTTACCCGTATTATACATCGGAACCGGATACGAGGCATTACCGAACTTAACTTGCTCAAACATATAACATCGGGCCATAAAATTTCGTTTCAACTTAAAACTCTTCGTTCATATTCATAATGCCCCTATTAAGGGTTTACGAGACCCTAAACATAATTACAGAATGGTCCGGAACCAAACCGAAAACTTTTACGCACTTAGAAATTTTTTGCTTAAAACAGGGCTACTTGCCCGTGTGAAATGGAACACGCCTGTGTGGGCAGGCCGTGTGGTTACACACGCCCATGTTCTTAGACCGTGTGGATTTTATTTTTCATTTCGAACCTACAGGGGTTTTCACACGGCCTGGCACACGCCCGTGTCTATAGCCCGTGTCCCTCACACGACTTAGACACACCCATGTCCTCACCCGTGTGTGAAAACCTTGGTATTATGTTTATGACATCAGCAAACTCTTAAAGGGCACACGGTCTAGTCACACGCCCGTGTGCTGGCCTGTGTGACGAATTGAATTCTCGCAAATTTGATGCAGGGGACACACGGCCTAACAACACACCCATGGGGCTGGCCGTGTGACACAAACCCGTGTGTCTACTCGTGTGGACAATTAGAAGGCTATTTACCAAGCCAATTGCCACCCTGAAAAACAAACACACTTACACTACCACAAGCAACACATAACATAGCAGTAATACTATGAAGAATCACTAATTCATCATGCATTCACTTCACATATTACTCGATCAATTACACGAACTTGTACTTCATGAATATCATCATCAATGGATATATATATATATATATATATAACTTAACAAGTGTTGGCCAATTCCCAATGGCCATTTACAAAATGAATGAGCGACTAATATAGCCAACACTTTGGCTAACAAATATGGCATAACAAAAAGACCAAGTTCCTTTACATGCCATACCCAAAATAAATCAACTTTACTATACCAAAGGAATAGTTGATGGTGTGATCCAAACTCCGACGTCCTACGATCCCCGAGCTAGCTTGGCGATACTACAAGGAAAAGGGAAAAAAGAGGGGTAAGCATATAGCTTAGTAAGTTTGCATGAAATAAATAGCAACATTAAGACTTATAATAGCATCCATTTATCTCATCAAAGGATACACAAATTCTCAAATACATCAACATAACTTACTCATGTATACTCTTACCAAATTACATATCACATATTGCATACATTTCTCGTAAATTACTCATGGGTACCTGTATCACTTCATCACATGACTTTAGCACTTTTATACTCTTTAAACATGGACTTAGCTCTTTGTTAACTTTACATAAACTTATCTCTTTGCCTGTTGAACTACTCAAAATATCGAATGATACTCAAGCTCATCATACATGTATCACGATGCCAATGCCATATCCCAGATATGGTCTTACATGGGATCGCCTCTTGATGCTGATGCCATATCCCAGATATGGTCTTACACGAGATCTTCCTATGGTGCCGAGGCCATGTCCCAGACATGGTCTTATACGGGACCTACATTCAGTGTCGATGCCATGTCCCAGACATGGTCTTATACGGGACCTACATTGAGTGCCGATGCCATGTCGCAGACATGGTCTTATACGGGACCTTCCTTATTCGGTGCGGATGCCATGTCCTAGACATGGTCTTATACGGGACCTTCCTTATTCGGTGCCAATGCCATGTCCCAGACATGGTCTTATACGGGACCTTCCTTATCTCATGTTGTGACATAAGTATCCTTGTTATTTCAAAATGTTCAACCGGGACTTCAACTTAACATATTCTCATCATATTCTCATCGAGGCATCATTAGTCGATTTTCATAGAAATGATATTCATTTGTCATAATATCAAGCAATTTAAAATATAAAAACATTATGTAGCTTTAATTTCATACAAACTTACCTCGGTACTCAAAATGTGTATAGATACTCGATTTAGTCCACAACCTTGTTTTTGCCTCGATTTCGGTCCGGGCTACGTGTTTCTTGATCTATAATAACAATTTCACTGTTTAATACTCACATTGACTAATTTAACCCATGAATCATATTGTGGCAAAATTATGATTTTGCCCCTAAACTTTTACATAATTACACTTTTTCCCCTAGGCTCGTAAAATGATTTTCATTAATTCATTTGTATTTTAAGCCTAGCCAAATCACTTTCATAACTACAACAGCCCCCAATTTCCACTAATTCACTCATGTATGACCATTTCTTAACTTTTACAATTTGGTACTTTTTATGCATTTTTCATGAAAATCACTTAGAAAAAGATGTTTATCATACATCAAACTTTCATATTCTTCCATAAATCATCTAAATACATGCATGTCATACATGGGTAAATTTTTGAACATAAAACCTAGCTCAAAATATAGCTAAAAATAGCTAAATCGAGCTACGAGGATCTCAAAAATACGAAAAACGTTAAAAACGGGGCTAAGAGGTACTTACAATCAAGCTTGAAAGTTGAAGAAACCCTAGCTATGGTGAACTTGAAAATTTCGGCTAGCATGAAGAAGATGGACGTGAATTTTGACTTCTTTTTCCCTTTTAATTCTTTTATTAACCAAATGACAAAAATACCTTTAAGGCCCTTTCTTGAGATTTTTCCTTCCCATGTCTATTTTTGTCCATCTTGACATATGTTGGTCTAATTGCTAAATAAGGACTTCTAATAATTTTTATAATGCTATTTCATACCTAAACCTTCCTAATAGACAAATTGATCACTAATTAATAAAATTTCCTCATGAAATTTTCACATAATCATGCAAACATATCACAAGCCTCATAAAAATCATAAAACACATATTTCTACTTCAAATTTGTGGTCTCGTAACTACTATTCTGACTAGGGCCTAAATCGGGCTGTTACAGATTGTAATGTGCTAATGATGTGAATATGCAGTGAATATGTGCAGAAAATTGGTAAGTAAATATGTGATAATAATGTGGATATTTTGGCCTTGTGATATTATGAGACCCTTGGATATAATTGGCATGCCATAGGATTGTGAGTACTCACCTTTGTGATGTGATTTCGGGACGTTGAGGCCCAATGACAGTTTTTGGAGAGATAAGGGAATGTGAGCTAAGCTCCATTCATCGGGATATGTGTTTGGTGTATTGGAGAGTGTTAGCTATATGCTTCACTTATGGGACATGATCGACTCTATTAGTCTCTGTGGTGTGTTGGAGATCCGGTTATCCATTGTGTGGTGATAGAGTCCACTTTATGTTTCATAATCTCAAGAGCCAAACTATCGTAAAATGTGACTAAAAGTGATTAAATGTGATTAATATGTGTTGTAATACATGCTTTAATATTCATGTGATTAAATGTGTAAAATATGACATAAGAGTAGAAGATGTTATGATTATGTTGCATGTTTGCTTTGTTGATGCATAATGTGTAACACCCCAAACTCGGTCTAAGCATTAAGACCAGACTTGGTATGCTACACAAATCATACATACATTTGGTCATCTAATGATTTAAGGAAAACAGGTCTTCAAAAACTAATTTGGAGATGGAGTTTATCAAAAACTGAGGTTAATTTGAAATCTATGATTTTGAAACATAGGAGTTTAAAATTTGATCTCAGAGAAATAATTGGTTAACTTTTTAAAGAAATTTAAAAGAGCTCAAAAGGAATTTGGAAACAAAATTTATAAAAGAGTTTTCACCGAAATTTTTACGTGATAGTGATATTTAAGAAACCCCATTTTTATACGTAATTTAAAGAAAACATTTATAAACTTAAAATAGTCCATTTTAAGTATCTAAAATATATTAAAATCCATCCACGAAATAAAATCCATAAAAACAATACTAGAGGCCTTATTACATCGCTAAAATAGTAATTAAGTAAAAATACTAAAGAGTAGTTTTAAAGTTCATAAAAACCATCATTTGAAGTATGGCCTCCACGAAGTCATCCTCGGCCCAAGCCTCCATCAATTATTATTACGAGAAGGGTAAGAAAGCAGGTGAGTTACTTAGAACTCGGTGTGTAACCCACTTACCAAATCCATCTGGCCATATCATCAAAGCATTTTATTGGGCTTGAGCCCATTAACGAATTTAACAATATAGTAAATAAAAAAAATGCATGTGCAATGAATTTCCCAACCAAGCCTAAATTTCCATCCACTACACACCACCCAGTACAACCAAAGACACTGTGAGGATCAAGTCAACCCACCCCGCCAACACACCAAACGCAGGCATTAAGCCATTTAAAATCTTTGTGGCTGAGCCACTCGAACTAGAATTTGTGGCAGAGCCACCCGAACTAGAATTTGTGGCAGAGCCACCCGAACTAGATTATGGTAGAACCACCAGAACTTCTCTTCAATTTAATCTCAACCCATGCAATCATGTATACATAAATAAAGCTTAAAAATTTACATATGATAATATCAACATAAGGCCCATACTACAAATTGGCCCATTTCTCAATTTGTGCCCATATGGTAATTTATCAAAACGGCTCCTTAAGCAATCTAGCAATTCGACCCATTAAGCAATCTAGCAAATTTGTCCATTAATCAATCTAGCAAATTGGCCCATTAATCAATCTAGCAAATTGGCCCATTAATCAATCTAGCAATTTAGCCCATTAACCAATCTAGCAATTTAGCCCATTAATCACATGAGGCCCAAAAATTACTTTTTATCAAATTAGCCCATTAAGGGCGATTCTGTAATTTCCGCGACTTTAACCCCAATTTCATGCACTTACACAAAAAGTGTTAATATACCGTATTTTTTTGATTTTACCAACTTTACGAATTTTATTCTAATGCTTACGATATAACATCTAACCCATGAGATAAGTGTGAAATTACACACCTGATTACGGTGAGAACTATACTTTCTCGCTCGTCGATACCTAAACATATGTCACGCTTGATTAGAACACTAATACTTATTATAAATCTATACTAAAGATAAGCGATCTAGATCTTTACCCTCGGAATCTCGAGCAACAACTATTTGTCAGTTTTCCCCGATTGACGGTTCACAACACAATGGAAAATCCCGAACAGCTAAAGGCTTCAAACTATGAACAACTTTGAATAGTCGATTCTCATCGGATGAGGGTCATCCACAACCCGATGGAAAATCCCGGATTGCCAAAACAGCTCTTTGCTTGAATCTTGAGGGATTAGCAAGTCCGCCCCTCTTTAGAACACTATTCACCACCCTTTTCGACCCTATCTTGTTTGCCTCCATTGTCAAAAGATTATTAGTCCTAACAATTTATATATCGGAATTAAGACTATTGGTTTAAAAAGGGCGAATTCGGCTTACCTTAAAATTTCGAGTGATTCCAAAAGAATCCCTTGAAAGTATATGATCCAAATTTGAATGACATCAAGATGACTTCGAAGAGATGATGATTTGGCTCTCCACTATTTAACTAAAAGAAAAACGAAAGGAAATTGTCTAAGAGAATGAACGATTATCGATTTAAAGGCTCTTCCAAGCTAACCTATAGATTCGGCCAAGGTTACCAAATAGCAAAAGAAAACAAGGAAGATGATTCTTACCAATTGTCCAAAGTTGAATAGAAGAAATAATCGAGAATAAAGTCTATGAGGAAAAGAAGATTTGGCTATGATTTAATGGTAAGGGAAAAATAATTTCGGCTATGGAGGTGGTCTCTAACATTCGGCCATGGAAGAAATAAGAAGGAAAAATATGTTTGAAGGATGAGTAAAATGGAGAAGAAAAGAGAATAGAGATGATATGTTTATGATTCGATTTTCAAGGGTGAGAAAAAAGCAAAAAGTAAGGTTTGGAACAATGTGCATTCGGCAATGGGAAAGAAAAACAAACGAAATGGTCTTTTGTGTTTGGTGATTTTGGCACTAGGAGAGAAACACAAAATGAAGCACTTGAGAGGTTGGTAAAATGACCAAATGAAATAAAACAAAGTTGTTTTCTCCAAGCATATGGCACATTCGGCTAAGAGAGAAAAAGATGAGAGGAAATGGGTGTTTTGGGAGAGCAAAAATGACCAAATGGAATTCTATCAAGCTACCATCCTTACCCAAGCTTACCACCAAAATTTCGGCTCCCCCCCTAGTCCACAAAGCTGTCCAAGTTCATGGACAAGTTAGCCATTCTAAGTTCCCAAAACATAACCCTTAAAATATGCCTTGTGTTCCCCCTACCTTCCAAAAGCTTAGGATTTCTTTCCCCAAGTTCCAAGCTTACCTTAACCATAAAAATAAAAGTCTAACTTACCAAATTTGATGCTTGGCCGACACTTGCTAGGAAAGAGCAAAAATAAATGACACAAAATGCATTCCTAAAGATTCGAACCTCCTCCCTCAAGCAACACTTATGGCGCCAACTCCACTTTACTACTAGCTCATCTTATGCTAGTTTTTGACACTAAATTTCCTTAAACATCAAGGTCACTTGATTCACTTCAATAAAGTACTCATTACTATTTTTTTTAAATTCCGAATAAATCCCGAGCCTTCTCAAAATGATATTAAACACACAAATTGAATCATTCACAAGCTAAGCACCAAAAACATGCAACATATCGATACTAAATTTTTAAGATGTTACGTAATGACTTGTTTACGTAGTGGTTATTTTAAGCATTCACTGAGCTTGTTAAGCTCACCCACTCCTTTTTAACCATTGCAGACAAGTATTGCCGGTGTGAGCGGTATGGTCCTGAGGGGTGATTGAAGCCAAACTTTTAGTTGCTTAGTAGGTGTTATTTGCTTATTTTTGTTGGAAATAAAAGGCAATGTGGTAGGTTTTATGTCGATTTTTCTATGATCTTTAGTTGATTACATGCCTATTAAGCTTAATGATTTGTGGACTTAAAATATGATGTTTGGGACTGCCATTTGGGACATTTTGGTGTTTATTTTATGAGGTAATTGATGCATGACGTTTAGAACTATTTTGGTATGATTTATGTGCTGATATATGTTGTATTTTAAGGTCTAGAACAAAGGTATCGATATTTGGGTTTTTAAAATGATATCTCTGAAAATTTCAAAGTGCAGGAAGTGAATTTTGCTAGTTGGTAGTGATATTTTATCACGAGTATCAATACTCAGGGGTGAAATTATCGATACCTATTCAGTAGTACTGATATTTTTTGATAGTTGGGTTTTTAAAACGAGAAATAATAAGCTAGTTTGGTATTGATTTTCCAAGTGGTATCAATAACACTTGAGAGAATTATCGATACCTTCTTTTTTAGTATTGATATGTAACAGCTTTGAGAAATTTTGCTAAGTGGTCCTAATGCAAGTTTAGCATTTATTTTATATTTATTTAACGAATGCTTGACACGTTTTATCGATAAAAAGTAAATGTATAACTTGTAATTCATGTGAATGTTATGTTGATAAATATATAAGATCACTGGTAAATAAGATGCATGCGTAATAACGTGACGATTTGAGATGAACATGATGCAATACGATGGTGTAGCGTCCTAGTATTCGAGCTCGGCGACCGGACAGGCTATAGGGTGTTACAATACATTTCATGCAATGCATTGTACTTATTACTATAGCATACAATATGTCATTTATCAATATGTCAATACACAACCTCATTTGGCTTCCAAAAAACATACTTGCAAACATTCATATGTTTTCACAACTTTATGCATGCTATGCATGCATGACATACTCATTCATCGTGGTCATACACAACCATAGAAGTCAGATTGAACTCATAGTAGACTCATGAGCAAGACATTCGAACACATCAACAACAAACACCCAAGTGAAGTACAGAAACTCACCTTAAATCCATTGTCCTCACTAGCTTAGCTTTTCCAAATGTTAAAGCCTCTTTCATCCTGGTAGCTAAGCACGTCAACCAAATATACCAGTTAAACCAAATGTATTTTGACCCCTCTAGACCTGCGAATGCCTGGACTGGAAATACTATAGCAAATAAATATATGATTAAATAGTGGTGTTCGCAAGTATACGAGTCAAATTGTAATATAGAATAATGTTACAAGGAAACATTTTGGAAAGTATTTCGAGGATCACACTCAAGGGAGGTTAAATTAAACTTAAATTAATTTTCTACACTAACAGGTCTAAATAGTACTAATATAAAATATGTTACAAATAACGAAATTAAAATTAATGAATCTAAATAGCATAAATTAACTAAAATTAACGTCTACCAAAATGATAACCGAAATTAATTCCAATTAAACAAAAAGGAGATTAACTCACATCAGTGTTCCTCATTAACCTCAGAACTCGGGTTTTATCAAGTTACATATTAATTAAATAGTTATTACCTCTCGACCTCAAACTAATTAACTAATCGATCAATACACACTTACCCTTCAGCCTCACTTTCTTAACCGGGATAAATTGTGATTTACTCGATAAACTTATCTCTCGATCTAGCTTACCCCAAGTCCCATGTTTCAATTCCATAAACTCTTGTTTCTTCTTTTTCAGGTATAACTGACTGATATTTTTCTTTTTAAACTCAGTTTGGAAGAAATCTCAGTTTACCCGGTCTCTCAGAGTCACAGATGTTAGAGTCGCCTACCATTGATAAGCTTCCTCTTTAAGAAAAGACACGACACATGTCAAACAGTCTTCTAGAGTACACAATAATTCATCAATTACTATTAAAGTGTTTTCTAACCAATGCTCGACTCTTGCAAGACCATCATCTTTCTTGCCCTTAAACACTTCTACTTCGCATTCACAGATTTTATCAATCGGTGGATGGTTAACAAGTATTGGATTAGGACCTTGAAGATGAGGGGGTGTCACAGGAGGCACAATCAGGAAATGAGAGTGTACTTGAGGTTGTGGAACTGAAGCAGTAGCTCCCATGTATTGGGCAAACCACTAGTTCATCACTTGGAAAAAGGCATCTCTTGTCTCGCTCCCAAGCCTTTATGGAATGAGAAAACTGTAACAGTCCGGTTTAGACCCTAGTCGAAATAGTGGTTTCAGGACCACAAATTCGAGTCAAAAAAATATTTTAATATTATTTTCTGTGCTTACAGTATGAGAATTGATATGTGTGAAATTTCTTTGAATTAATTTTATTGTTTATGTGCTTAATTTGAGAAAAGGATTAAATTGTATAAAAGGTAAAAGTGTCATTCTATATGTTAATGTGTTTAATTGAGTTGGCTTTTGAATGTGATGGCCTTAAATGGTAATTAGGCCATTTTAATTGATAGTGGACTATTATGGACAACCATTATATGTTTTAATGTTTAATTCATTAAGGGCAAATTGGTAAATGATGAATTAAGTTAAATTTTAACTAAATAAAACATAATAGTTGCCATTTATCATCTTTCATGGCCGAAGAAGCAAAGAAGATAGCTAAAATAGGGTTTGAAATTCGGCACTTGCATAGCTTGATTGAGGTGAGTATTTTGCTCGGTTTTTTATAATTTCTACGTTTTTGTGATCGTTGCTTCGAGTACTACAAATCCCATGATTTTATTTTTGAATTTGACGATGATTTTGTGTTTTGCCATTGATGATAGCTTGTGATTTTTGTTGTTTGATGATGCAAAATAAAAGATATGTGATAGATTAATATGTTTTGTCTTCGGATTTTTGATGAATTTGAGTAATTTGGGCTAAATTGTGAAAATAATATTTTGAGGGACTAAAATGTTAAATAAATGAAATGTGTGGACTTATATGAGCTATAGGAAGATTCGGCCAAGCATGGGAAATATGAAATTTTTGTGTATGTTGTGATTTTATGAAATAGGGACTAAAATGTCAAAAATGTAAATTTTAGGGGCTTAAGTGTAAAAAGGCCTAAATATGTGTTTGTGAATTAAATTGAATGAATGTGTGATTAAATTAGTTAAACTTGAATTTATTTAGATCAAGAACGAAAGAAATCGGAATTAGATCGGGGGAAGTCGAAAGTAGTCGAGTAGTCGATTTCATCCGTCAATATCCGAGGTAAGTTCATAAGTAAATAAATGTCGTTAAATTCTATTGTATCTATTTTATTAGTGTCGAATTGAATTGTTATTTATGTGAATGAAAATGCTGAAATGAATTGAGTATGGGAGCAACAATTACGAGCCTAAAATGATCGAGATAAGACGTCCGAAAGCCCCGTACGAACCTTAGGAATAGTTAGGATACATATGTCATGACATAGGATTTTCGATATGTGTTTTCGTGTAAGACCACGTCTGGGACGTTGGTATCGATTTGTGTTTACGTGTAAGACCATGTCTGGGACATTGGCATCGTATTTGATTCGTGTAAGACCCTGTCTGGGACAGTGGCATCGATATGTGAATACATGTAAGACCACGTCTGGGACGTTGGCATTGTACGAGCCTTTCGACTATCCGAGTATCCTTATTAATTCCGAATGGTTCAACGGGCATTATCGAGATGAGCTCAGATGTTAAAACGAACTAAAAGATTCAGGTATGTGTTTTGTGATACTTATATGAAAACAAGGTAAGTATATGATATGATGAATACATGAATTGGACATGCTAAAAGGTAAATTTATATGTGCTTATAAGTATATGTGAGTTTGAAAGTTGATGTCATATGGATATGGTAAATGTGATTATATTTGAGTTGTAAACATATTAATTGTGTAATTGGTTAATGTATATGTGATTTTGGTTAGTTGAATGCAAATGTTTAATTGTTCTTTATTTGCTTATGACTTACTAAGCTATGAAAGCTTACTTTGTGTGTGTGTTTGTTCGATTGTTTTATAGATTATTAAAGCTACGAGAAGCTCGGGGATCGTCAAGGATCATCACCACACTATCGAACTAACTTTTGGTACCTTTTGAAGTTGTATATATTAAAGTATGGCATGTATAGACTAGAGTATTTGGATGATGTTTTGAGTTGTGTAAATATAGCCATGTGATATGGCTTGATAATGAATATGTTTATGAATGAGTAGTTTATGCTTCATGATGCATAATTTGGTATGGTAAGCTCATGGTTGGTCTAATGAATTGGTCAATTTATGGTAAGTTTTATAGTTGATTTGGGAGTTGATATGATAAGAATTGCTATGAATTGAACTGGATTAAAATGATGAATGATTTATATGTCTTTATTGTGAAGTTGATGTTTTTTAATTAGTATGATTGAGTTAGGTTTTGTGTATAAGGTGAATGATGTTGCTAAGAGGTAAAATATGCATGTTTTGGTATGTCTTAAATGCATTGAAGGTATGATTTTGGAATGGTTTAATGCCTGTATGTGTGACCCAAAGTGTGGGTGGCAAACTGGCCTTGCAAATGGCCTACATTTGCCCACACGGTTGAGTACACGGGCGTGTGGCTCGACCGTGTCTCTTAAGTTGCAAATTGAAACAAGTCAGACTCGCACACAGGCTGGACACATGGGCGTGTGACTGGCCGTGTGAAATAAGTCAGTGTCGACCACGGGTGAAGCATACGGGCGTGTCTTCGGCCATGTGGACAAGTCAGTATGTATGCCCTGTTTTGACACGGCTTGGACACACGGGTGTGTCTGAGGCCGTGTGCCTACCCACACGGGCGTGTGGCCTCTGTAACTTTGAAAAATGTTAAGTTTTGAAAAATATTTGTGTGTGCTAAGGTTAGTCCTGGTTCCTTTCTAATGCATATTTAAGGTCTCGTAGACCTATTTAAGGGACTCTATGGATATGAATTGCTATGATATGATGATGGTGTGTGTTATATTTGTGAAATAACCGTAAAAGTTTCGATATGTCCGGTAACGCCTCTTAACCCTATTTCAGCGATGGTTACGGGTTAGGGGTGTTACAAAAACTTTGGGCGGCTCCCTGTTTGGAAGCAAGAATATTACTTTCTACTTCATCTAATATGACTCGATTGGATTCGGCTATCATGGTTTATCTATAAGAAAATAAATTCAATTTGGATCAGAAGACATCACACTATCACAGGTCATTGTGGCATGTATATCTAGTCACAACACATGCTACATTTCAGTCCTAGAATTGACTAAATCCTAGCTTTGATACCACTAAATGTATCACAAGTCGCCTGACCCGATTGTCGGGTCTTAGCTACAGGATGCTATATTCATTTCTAGAGTAACAACAGTTAAAACACAATAGAACAATCAACCGCAGATGCAATCCAATGTTAATCATACTTATTTTGTGTTAATTAATCAAAATTGAGTCTTAATCAAGCTTATGAAAGCTTTTTTATCTCCTCGAGCTCTAAATAAGACTAAATTCCAAAGTTTAAAAATTTCAAAGTCGACATCATGATGTCATTACTTCCACATCGTGACATTGCTAAACAGTTTGTCATGTCACGACGTCAAGGCACTCGACATCACGACGTTACTTACTGTTGGTTGGCATTGCAACGAGAAAGGTTGCTCATTAGGAATAGACTCTGTTTTTGGTTATATTTGAGTCATTTGGTACCTATTACATGTCTCCAACCAACTAAACAATTTACACCTTTATAATTAACAATCACCTATTCTAAAACAAGTATACACAACCTAAAACAACGTAATAAGGATTCAATACATTTCATGAATACGGTCAAAACTATATCATGTTCAATCCACCATCTAGTTCACTTACCATTTCATCTATTTACCATTCTTTACATAACAAAGTAACATTTCAAGCTTTGGATCATTAACCAAACATCATCAAGCATAACATTTAACTACCATTTGAGCATACTAAAAAGTTTCATTCCATTACTTAATATTACCTATGCCAACAATTTTGAGACATGTGAATTTATGTGCCATACATACCTTAAACATATAAGTCAATGTATATTTTTAACACCCCGAACCCGGCCCAAACACCACGACCGGATCTGGCATGTCACTAGGAAAAAGGGTTTGAAAGGTTTTATAAATTCTGGAAATTTTCTTTAAATAAAAGGAGAATCAAATTTAATGGCATACTTTAAAAACCCATTAATAAGTTAATAAATAAAAAAATGTTTAACTAGCCTAGTGATTAAGTGATGTTTTAAAAAAAACAAAACAAAAAAAAAACTTAACTATCTTTCGATTTATGAATTCTTCAATAAAAATCTTTAATTTCATCAAACGGGTTTGCAAGGAAAACTTTTGAATATTTTGTTTGATAAAACGTTTTACGACTAGTTCATAATTAAGGAATAACAAAACCAACTTAAAAATCCAAAAATTTACCAAATCTGAAGTGGCCTTATTACATATTAAAAATATCCCAAAAGAGAATAGCGATTAATAATTCAAAATAAGGTTTAATAAAAGAACCCTTGTATGGCCACCTCGAGTCCAATCCAACCCAGTCCAACGAATCATGAGGTACCTGCAATTTTTAAGAAAACAGAGTGAGTCACTAGACTCAGTGTGCAATTAATTCACAAAATTCCACAAGTGGGCCTGAGCCCCAAACCATCATCAGATTCACACATCATGCACGAGTAATCAACATGATAGCCCAGCCCAACC
Organism: Gossypium sturtianum; assembly: GCA_025698515.1. Taxonomy (NCBI): domain Eukaryota; kingdom Viridiplantae; phylum Streptophyta; class Magnoliopsida; order Malvales; family Malvaceae; genus Gossypium; species Gossypium sturtianum. The sequence continues at coordinate 67,505,926 of CM046953.1, forward strand.
TAGTATTCCAACCTCTACACACCGCTCCGTATGTCCATCCTCATACACACCTGTGGGGATTTCTACAATCAACCCTCCATCCACTACACACCTCTTTGGCAGTCATGCTGACAGACACACTGCTCAAAGTCCACATAAGTGGTCTAGCCACTGATTCCACACGTGATTAAATCACCAAATCCACAATGAGGCACCACGCCATCATTAATCGTGACAAAGTCACCAATATACACTTCCCCTTTAAATCATTTTCATCCCAATACCCCATGCACATGCAACATAGTATAAAAGATAGGTTACATGATATGAAATATATATAATACTTGGCATACACCCACAATCAAATTATCCACCAATATTAATAACGCATGAACATACTATACTGACCTGGTTTTCCGGTTTACCTCAATAACCATTGCCGCTATTTTTGGCTTTCAAGCATAACACATACAAATAGATGAAGTTAAGGAAAATAGTGTGATAATTACACCTGTAAACTTGAAGAACTAAACTATCGATCTCACTAACGTCCCCACTCGTAGAGATCACAGCGATCTGCTTATCCTTTTTAGAAGCTGGCCTACACCCCGGTGGCCAATCTCGAACCGCCGAGACTGCTCGCTTCTTGAATTTAGCGGTGGGAACTATGTTTCCAACCCTTTTCTTTACTTGGCTAGTACTTGATTCCATAAAAATGATCTTGTTCAGAAGACCCAGTTAAATCGTTGAATAAGATAGTAGCGAAAATAATTGCTTTGAACGAAGAAGTCCTTACCGAAATTGACAGCACCTGGAGGGTCTTACACTTGAACTATTAGATCGTTTAAGTCCCTGCACAACCCCATATAAGGTTCGGCCTTCCAAGCTGTGGATTAAAAGAAGTGGCCTTTGGCCAAATGAATGATATAAACCACTCACCTTGGTTGATCGAATCTGAATGATCCTTAATACCCTTCAAACGCTGGCTAAAAACAGGAGAAACACAAACTAAGCCCTTAAATATATACGGCCAAAATCCATGGAACAGGATTAATGCCTTAGATTTCGGCAATCAAAGGGGAGAAAAGAAAGATCCAATAAAGAAAGAGATCACTTACCACTACCAAGAAGAGTCTGACTGATAAGATTGAAAATGGGAGAGTGACGGCAATCTTCTAGCAACTCAACAAATGGAATGAAGTAACCACACTAGAGAGGTTCGGCTTTAGAAGAATGGAGAACGGAAATAAAACCCAAAGAGAAGAAACAGGGATAGATTTCGCCTAGTATAGATGAGATGAGAACTGAAAGAGAAAGAAAAGATCAAAGGAAATTCGGCCAAGAGATGGAATTTGAGTAGTAAACAAATAGAAGAAAGAAGTAATGGAAGGGAGGAGATTAGGAGATTCGGGTATGGTTCATCAAATGAGAAACACGTTTGGCTAAAAAAATAAAAAGAGAGGGAGAGAGAGTTGAGGTTCGGTTCTTGAAGCAATTAAGTGAAAGTGGTAAAAATGAGAGAAGAATGATAAGGGGTTCGGCTTATAGGAGATGAAAGCAAGGCTTACACGATACTAAAAATTTAGCTAACAAGGGAGAAGATGTTTCGGCTTTAACTAAAGGAAGAATGCACCAATTGCTCCAAATGTACCACAACAAATGCCGAATAAAACTTATTAAACCTAAAAGTTGGTATCTCAAACACTTTCGGCATCCACTTCCCATACCCAAAACCGAAAGCCTCACCCCCCCTCACTATAAAAAATTCGGCTAACAAACCATCTCCCTCAATCCCCCAGGCCGTCCCCTTGAAACACTCCCCAATTCCCTCTCCTCCACTTATTCAAACTTTCTTGAATAATTCAAACTCCTTCAATCATTCTCCACCATCCATTTAAAATATTTGACCAGGTCTTACCTCTCTCCTCCAGAGTTTGATTCCCATCCAGCTGCCTCCCTTGCCTGAACCAAAAAATAATACTTTCTTGTGCTACTACAAACCCTCTCCCTCTCAGCTTCCCCCCTTGTGACGCCATCTCCCTGCATGCTAGGTGGCGTTTCCTTGCCACTCTTCCACTACACCTCTTGTGTCACCAAACGCAAACAAAACACCCCTAAGTCCTGTCCCCATTCAGCTTCCCTCCTAAAATGCCCAAAAACTAAAATTATACCAAGGCTTTGGCTTAACCCCGAGCCTTCCCGAGGCCCCCAAACACATCCAAACAACAGGCATAACTCAACAAACGCAGAAAAAAGGTAAAAGATGCAAAACCCCTAAATTCTGGATGTTACAATATTCATTCAACTAGGCATCACAAATACCAAATCATGTAATTTTTAAACCATAGGCAACACCAACATCTAAATCACATATTTACCAAGTTCAATACCATAATCAACTCAAAGACTTATATACATTAATACGCCTATATACATGGCACAACCTTAGAGTTCAAAACGATCAAACATTTGCCGAATAAGTGATATGATAGTGTGAGCTTCGAACAATCTGGCTTGACACGTTCCGCAAGGTGAAGATCTACAAGGAAAAGTGAAAACAAATGAGGTAAACATAAAAAATGCTTAGTAAGTTCATAGCTATTAAACAAGACTTAGCTTATCTTACAATCAAATACAATATGCTACTGTAATTTGACATAGTTGGGTAGTCATGAAAAACACAACATCACTGAGGTGAGTTTTAACATATAATCAACTATAACATATCTGAATCATTGATCTATCCAATTCATTTTAAAATCACCATTTCAATATCATGTTTAGGATCAATTCAACATTTATCCATTTGAACATCAAAGTCATATCATATTATATCATTTTCATTTTTCATTAACCACTTAGCTTGATGAACTCTAATAAACAAACTCAGATACTCAGGTAACTACACCATACCAGGTTGCTCGTCTGAGCTGAAACTACAACACACCTGGGAACCAAAGTGCAAAGCCTGTAGTCATTATATGGATATTCACATGCTAATATATCCCTCCACCACACCAAGATCTTCGTAGAGACGTATAATACTCGATGATCTGCAACAAATGTTGGATATTGATTTAACCTTGGACAACCTCAGTACAAACACATTTCTTGTACAAGGACGTATAAGACCTATTGGCATGCCAATCATATCTTAACATCTAGAAAGTTCACTCAGAAACCTTTTAACAAATATAAACATTTCTTTACAGTTTAGTCCAACTCTCACCTTTCATACTTAGTTACTGTAACACATGGTTTGTGCAAATGTAAACAGTTGTTGCAAGTAATAAGTAAGTATAAGATTTATCGTCTCTACAGGGGCTGTGTATGTTAATCAACTAATTGTAAAATTGATACTAAAAATTTGGTAAGAAAACACAACATTTTTGAAGTGATTGATTGTTGAATTAAATTAAATAAACTAAATGCAAAGTGATCCCTAATGCAAATTAATCTAAATGCAATGTATGCAATAGAATGAATGAGATGGGTTTAGCAGTAAATTCACAAACTTCAACAATCAATAACATGAATAGATTAGAATAATTACATCTATCAACTTAGTTCATTTTTATCATGCTAAATAATGTTTCGGAAAATATTCCAAGGCAACTCGATCTTTCATAAGCTTGAAACAAATATTAAGTTCTTTCGGAATCTTTTACTTAGAAAAACATGCATATTACTGATCATATTTAACTAAGGGTTTCTTAGAATTCATGTGAAGTAACAGGGATGAGCTAGGTTTGAAACAATTTAAACACAAAAACCTAACAACCATGCAAGATAATAGAGCTCTCTCGAGTTATTATGAACCTTTAATTTAGTCGGGCTAGGATCTAAATCAAGCATGCACTTTTCAATTAATGCGTCCATTAGTCGTTGTCTGGCTAGGATCACTCAACTAATTCTAATGCATTCAATCACGTATGAATGAAATACATGCTTGAGTTTAGTTGAAAACATGAATGATTGAGGCACAACACATAATAAACACAATTTAAATGAAATTTATTGAATTAATGCAATCATTCTACCTAAAAAAAAATTAAGCCACCATTGTTGATGACAAGATAACAAAAAAAGTTGCAAACATGATTAAAATCAAAGTAAACAAAGATAAGGGAGAATAAAATCTGATTGATTCGACAGTCTCATGGAATCTGATCGAAATGGCTTTCTCCAATCCTTGTGTTTGCTTCTTCGCAAGTTGCTTCTCAAAGTGGCCGGGCAAGAGAGTACCTTCTCAATGATTTGCTGGCTAAGGGAAAGGGAAAATATGGATGCTTATGCATGGAAAGGAAGAAAGTAAATAGGAGAATGAAATGAGAGTGAAAGATGAATAATGTTTGAGAGGTGAGGGATGATTGATGTGATGAACGGGAGTGGGTATTTATAGTGAAGGTTGGTAGGTGATTTTACTAAAAATGGCGAGTAGAATCCCCTAATTTACTCACTTGCTTGGCCGACCACACATTGTGGATGGAAGTGGTTTGTTGGTTGCATGAATCAAGCAAGGGTGTGGACTGTAATACCCCTAACCCATATATGTTGTCGAAATAAGGTTACAGAGTATTACCGTAAAATTGTAGACTTAAAACATACATTTAGTACCTCAACATAAACATGGCGTAAATCATTCATTACATGCATATCGTCCCTTAACCGAGCCCTCGAGGCCCTAGAATTACATTAGAAACAATTTGGGACTAAATTGGAATCAATCAGAAAGTTCAGAAAAAAGTTAGAAAATTTGTACTGCAGGGGTCACACGGCCAAGCCACACACCCGAGTGCTAGGCCGTGTAACTCTCGGAATGGCCTCACATGCCCTTGTGCCAGGCCGTGTGCTAGGCAGTGTAAACTGCCTGACTTGCAAACCTTAAAACCTATAGGGGACACACGGTCGTGTCGCATGACCGTGTGTCACACACGACTGAGTCACACGTCCGTGTCTCATGCCGCGCGGACATGAAATTGACCAAAATCAAGCCATTTCGATCACCAAACTTGTACTTAAACACCATTTGTGCCCAAATTCAAAGCACCAAAACCTTACCAAAACATGCATAAAATGACCAATTTAATAGACCATTATCAAACAACCAATATGTCATACAAGGTGATCGCTGTAAATCAGAGTTTTAAAATTTATAAAAGAATGATTGAACCTGAAAACTAACTCTGACAACGATTGAGGCAAGTGCACCTATCGAATATTAGTATAGCTTAGGCAAGACCGGATTATCGAACCCAAAGGAATCGGAAGTACTAATACTAACCTTCTTTTTATTATTTAGCCTAAAAATAAGTGGAGTTGTTTATTAATCTAAATTATCTAATTATTAAACTAAAAGACTCTAAGACAAAGAATAATGAATTTGGAGAATAACTTGGGAAAAACTCAGTTGATTTAGAAGATACCCTAGGAAGAATCCACCTAGACTTCACTTGTTATCTAACACTGAACCATACGATTTATTCACTTAGCTTGATCCGTGAGACTCCCTAACGTATATTAAACCCTCTCTCGAGGCGAATAACGTCTAACCCTAGGTTAATTAGTGGAACTCTCGTTCGCTTATAATAACCCCCTAGAATAGCAGTAAATCGATCTGTAGACTCCCATATTAGGTTTTACCCTAATCCGGCAAAATCTCGTCACCCTATCTCTAGGCGTGCGATCAACTCCGCTTAACTATGTTGGATCTACTCTTAGGCAAGGTCTATTCCTCCTCCACCTAAGCACATTATATTTGGATTAAGGACACATAATTAAGAACAAACTAAGTATTTATCATATAATTCAGAAAACAATAACAAGACAATAACAAGATTCATCATAGGTTTCCGAAGGGTTTAGTTTATAACAAAATAATAAAACATCTTAAGAGAAAAGATAAAACAAAACATAAGAACTCCCTAAAACCCCCTGAAGGAATTGAAGGAGAGATCCTCCGTCTTGAGTAGAACTCCGGCTTCTTGAGATGATCAACTGGCTATCCCTGAGTGAATCCCCACAAATCTGCCTTCTCTGGCCTAGCAAGACGCCCTAGATGATCGCTTTGGGCCTCCCCCTTTCAGGTCATACTTAGGGTGTATTTATAGGCTTTTGAAATACGTTTCTTTCTCCATAAGTAACAAAATTTGAATTAAACTTCTCTTTTCCACGGCAGAGGCACGGCCATGGCACACGCCTGTGTGAATCGTGGCCAGGCCGTGTTTGACACTGTTGAATGAGGCACGACCGTGTGAGTCGGGGTTAGGCCATGTTCTAGATGAATGGTATGGCACGGCCGTGTGAGATAAGGTCCAGACCGTTTCGATTTCTTCCTTGGCCCGTTTTAGTCCGTTTTAAGCCCGTTTCTTGTTCTTTTTATCCTTAGGTGCTTTCCTGAGTATAAGACATGAAAAGAAAGGATTAAGAGCACCTTTTTACATAAATTGGGTTTTAAATCATCCAAAAGCATATTAAAAGTGGGCTTATAATATGTTACTATTTCGGTTTATCACAAGGCACCTCAATTTCAATCAACCAAACATACCTAAACATATACACTTACCATATCTCAATCATACTTATATAATTCAATTCAACTTCCAAACATACCATAGTCATGGTAATTAGAACTTCCCTATATACATACCATTTGGTCACTCAAGCATGCATCATATCTTAGCCACATTACCACATACCAAGAAGGCACCGAAAGTACTAAAAGTACATCAACCAAAAAAACATATACATGCCAAACTTATCAACTAACATTCAAACACAAGTCCATCTATACATGCCATTATAACCTTGGCCAAAACATCAAAAACTATCGATATAATCGATAAATAGTGTGATAGATCTCCAATGAACTTCTAACTCGATCGAGCTTTCGATTATCTATAAAACATGGGAAAGAAAACTATGTAAGCATATAATGCTTAGTAAGTTCGTAAAACATGAACATAACTTACCATTTCAATGCATAACATTAATATTAAGCATGATATAATCCAACCATAAGCTTGGCACAAACCTAAGCATCATCAACAATAAATGTTAGTGCATAAACACATAATTCACTTCAAATATCATAAGGTAAGCTATGTGTACATGAACATAATACTTTTGAATTCATCCTTTTCATGATCATAGATTTGCTTTCATTGCACATTTCCTTTTCAAACATTTTTATAGAATCATAGGATAGTTCATTTGAACACTTACCGTTCCATTCCTTTTCATGCCCGTTGAACCATTAAGAATAACATCGGATACGTGGGAAAGCTCACACGAAGTGTGCTAAACATATAACCGTAACCTTTTCTTTTCCTTTACTTTAATGCTCACACGAGCTATGAAATGGGCCTACTCACACAAGCTGTGGGTCAGAATGTAAGCTACATGATGCTACTCACACAAGCTGTAGAGTATCTGCAACAAATGTAAGACCTCAGCCATCGGTAGGACATTCAATACCAGTGCCCGAAACATGGTAACCCTACGAATTCCTAAGGTTCAAACGGGCTCGATAATCATTGTGACGCTGTTGGATTTCCATAATTTAATTTCATGAAAAATAATACATGAACATATAAATCAATACAACATTAAAACGTTCTTTAAATAGGCAAATTCAATCCATTTAATACTTATACTACTCAATTCAATCCAATATTCATATTTTAGCAAAATTACAATTTCACCCCTAATATTTTAACTTCTTTACAATTTAGTCCTTAAGCTAGTAAATTGAAATTTCACAATTTTACCATGGAATTTTATTAATTTTATACCAACCTATACAAATCGACATTTCACAATTTTACCATGGAATTTTACTAATTTTATAAATAAGTCCTTAAATGATAATTTCTTCAAAAATCCCTTTACGAAACTTGTTTATTTAACAATAAGGACTCGTTATCTTTAATTAAACTTAAAGAATCATGCAAGAACATTCATGGAAAAACCATAAACCTTTAACAATTTTGCAAATTGACCCTTGGGCTAGCTAGATTAAGCTACAATGACTTCAAAAACATAGAAATCGTTAAAAATAGGATAAAAAATTACTCACATGCAATGGATGAACTATCTGAACTTTCAAGCACTCTTCAATAGTGTTTTCTTAACCTATTTTTGGTGGGGGATGGACTAAAAGATAATAACTTTTATTTTTCTTTATTTTGGGAGGGGGATGGACTAAAAGATGATAACTTTTAATTTTCTTTATTTTGTTATGTTAATTTTACCAATTACAAAATTAACCTTGGTTATAAACCTTAAAATCACTTAATAACATGTCCATAAAAGTCCACTAAAATTTTAATTGGTCTAATTACCATATAAGTCACCCACATTTAAGTTTCATAGCTATTTAACACCTTTAGATACTAGAACCCCACTTTTGCTTTTACGATTTAGTCCTTTTCACCTAATTAAACATGCAAACGTCAAAATTTCTTAACAAAATGTCACAGCCCGATTTTGGGCCTAGTTAGAACAGTGGTTTCGGGACCACAAATCTGACGCAGCAAAGTTCATTTTTATTATATTTTTATGGTCTAAAATTTCACATAATGATTTCATGAAAATTTTGTTCGAAAATTTTGACGTTTGGGCACTCAATTTAGTTAAAAGGACTAAATTGTAAAAAATGCAAAAGTTGAGTTCTACATGCTAGAGGTGTCTAATTGCTATGAAATTTTAAATTTAAGGTCCTTATATGATAACTATACCATTGGTTAAGTTAGTGGACAAAAATTGACATGGGGTAGGAGAATTTTCATGTTTTAAGTTAGGGGCATTTTGGTCATTTGGCTAATTAAATGTATTAATAATCAAATTAAAAGCCAATTTTTGCTCATCTTCAATCCCTTGGCCAAAATTTACAAGAGGAAGACATAGCTAGGGTTTTTCAAGATTCCAATGCTCGATTGTAAGTCCGTTCTAGCCCCGTTTTTAATGATTTTCATGTTTTTGAGATCCTTGTAACTTGATCTATCTATTTCTACCATTAATTTAAGGAATAATCAAGGTCTAGGGTTTGACCCGTGTTGGATATTTGCGTACTTTGATGTATAATGGTGGATTATGCATGTTTGATGTGTGATAAACAACTTTTGCTAAGTGATTTTTGATGAAAATGTCAAAAGGACCTATTTGTAAAAAGATTATATAATGTGTGTAAAAGTGTGATTAAATGAAAAATGTGGACTGCTATAAGTATAAAAGAGGATCGGCTAGGCTTGGAAATCAAAGAAATTGAATAGATTTCATTTTTCGAGCCTAGTGGCAAAAATGTAAATATGTCAAAGTTTAGGGCAAAAATGTAATTTTGCCATAATGTGATTTTTGGATTGAACTGAATAATCTGAATAATAAATGAGTTAAATTTGCTATTATAGATCAAGATAAACGAGGTTCAGACCTAGATCGGGGGGAAAATAAAGTATTTGACGATTAGGTCTCATTCCTACTATTTTTGTACCGAGGTAAGTTCGTATAAAAATAATGCATTGTTTTATTTATGTTCTAAATGCTTTAATGTTGTACGAATTATGATCAACTCCTTGAACGTAATCGACAAAGTTCAACAAGCGAGAAAATCTCGGTTGAACCTTAGGAATAGTTAGGATACAAATGTCATGACATTAGGGTTATTGAGATTTCGTGTAAGACCATATCTGGGATATGGCATCGATATGAGACTTCGTGTAAGACCATAGCTGGGATATTTGCATCGATATGAGATCCCATGTAAGACAATATCTGGGATATGGCATTAGTATGGTACTGTGAATGCGAGATGTCCCGGGTATCCTTTAGTATTCCAAGTTGTTCAACGGGTAGTTCGACAGAAATGTTAAAGTTGTGAAAGACTTTGGTATGTTGCACATGGGTACAAGTATGTACATAAGACTCATGCTTAATGAGCTCGATATGTGATGAACCCTCGGTAAGTTTGTGATTGAGTAAGTTTGACTATGAGATTTATAATGACATTTATGTTAATTTACATCATGTTAATTATGTGTTAAATGTGTGTTATAATGCCTATTATTTGCATAGGAACTTACTAAGCTTTAAAGATTACTCCCCTTTCTTTTCCCTTGTCTTATAGTGTCACCAAGCTAGCTCGGGGATCAGAGACTGTAGGAGATTCACTGACACTATCAACATATCATTTTGGGTATCGATGAATTTAACATTTTGAGTTATGGCATGTATAGGGACTTGGTCATTTTGTTATGTGTCATAATTGATTTGGCCAAATGTGTTGGCTTATGATGGTTGATAATTCATTTTGTAAATGGCCATTGAAATTGGCTAATATTGTTTAAGTATATATACGTATGATGATGCTTATCATGGATGTGGGAATTTGCATGCTTGAGTTGATAAGTATGTGTGATGGTTGTATGTGATAGATGGTAGTATATGAATGAGTGTTGTTGCCTTGGTTATGGCTGATTTGGTTGAATTTATATGCTTGGATTGGTGTTATGTTTTGTTGTGTAGGTATGTGCATGGAAGGGTGACAAAATGGCTTGGTAAATAGCCTTGTTTTTGTCCACACGGGTCCGTGTGTGACACACGGCTTGCCCTACGGGCGTATGTTCTGGCCGTGTGTCCCCTGCACCTTTATTGTTGCAAAATAGAATGCTCAGTAATGAGCACATGGGCAGAGACATAGGCGTGTGTCTCAGCTGTGTGGACGGCACGGCCTCGAACATGGGCGTGTGCCCTTGCCGTGTGAAGTTTGCACATATTTTATGAAAAATTATGAAAATTTAATCGAACACACAGCCTAAGCACACGGGTGTGTGACTTGGTCGTGTGACCTCAATTTGATGATGATGTCATAAAAAGAAAGCTCCCTAATTTGAACACGGCCTGAAGCACGAGAGTGTCTTAGGGTCACACGGGCGTGTCCCGAACCCACACGGGCGTGTGACCCCTTTTACATGAAAATATTTCTAAGGTTCCCAAAAGTTTCCAAAGTTCTCGATTTAGTCTCGAACCACTTTCGATGCATGTTTTGGGCCTCGTAGGCTCGTGATAGGGACGATATGAATGTATGTGAAAGGTTTTAACCTTGGATGGAAATTTATGTCTCGGTTTTATATGTTTACTTGTGTTTATGTCCGGTAATGCCTTGTACCCTGTTTCGGCGTTGAATATGGGTAAGGGGTGTTACACAAAATTTTTATACGACCCTACTAACATACCGTAGACATTGAAATTATAATAAAATAATAATTTACTCATTTAATTTGTGGTCCCAAAACCACTGTTCTGATTTCACTAAAAACGGGTTATTACAACTCTTCCCCTTAAAGAATTTTCGTCCCCGAAAATCTTACCAAAAAAGAGGTTTGGGTATTGCACTTTCATAGCTTCTTCCGGTTCCCAAGTAGCCTCTTCTATTCTATGACGTTTCCAGAGAACTTTCACTAAAGCTATGCTTTTATTTCTCAATTCTTTAACCTCTCGAGCTAGAATTCTGATCAGTTCTTCACCGTACGTTATATTTGGTTGAATCTCAACATCAACAAGTGAAATCAAGTGTGAAGGATCTGATCAATACCATCATAACATAGAAACTTGAAATACATTATGAATATTTTCTAACTCTGACAACAAGGCTAATCTAAAAACTATCGGCCCGATTCTCTCAATGATCTCATACATCCCGATAAACCTCGGGCTAAGCTTTCTTTTTCGACAAAAATGAAGAACTTTTTTCAGGGCGATACTTTTAAAAACACTTTGTTGCTGACTTGAAATTCGATGTCTTTTCTTTTCAAATCTGCATAATATTTCTGTCGATCTGAAGCTGCTTTCAAACTGTCTCGTATCACTTTAACCTTTTCCTCAGTTTCTCATATCAAATCAACCCCAAAAAGCTTTTTCTCACTGAGCTCAATCTAATATAACGGAGTTTGACACTTTCAACCATATAATGCTTCGTACGTTCCATTTCAATACTCGATTGATAACTATTGTTATATGCAAATTCAACTAATGGTAGAAATCTCTTCCAGTTACCTTCGAACTCAAAAAAACAACATCGAAGCATATCCTCGAGTATTTGAATCACTCACTCAGATTAACCATCGGTCTGAGGATGAAATGCGATACTAAAATGTAGTCGAGTACCTAGAGCTTCATGTAACTTGCTCTAGAATCGAGACGTAAACCGTGGAGCCCTATCGAAAATAATAGAAACTGGCACATCGTGCAATCTAATGATCTCAGCCACATACAACTCTGCTAATCTCTCGAGTGAAAAATCCATACGCACTGGAATGAAATGTACGAACTTCGTCAAATGATCAATAATGACCCATACAAAATCTTTCTTTCTTGGAGATAGAGGCAATCCCAATAAAAAATCCTTCATGACATGTTCCCATTTCCACTCTAGAATCATCGCTGGTTGTAACAAACCAAAAGGTACCTGATGCTCGACTTTAACTTACTGACAAACTAAACCTCTTGATACAAACTCTAAAATCTCTCATTTCATACTTGACAACCAGTACATTTGTTTCAAATCATCGTACATTTTATTACTACCAGGATGAATAAACAAGCTACTACTATAAGCTTTTCATAAAATCTTCTGAACAATATCAGAATTTCTCGGCACACAAATTCTGTCTTTGAAGTAAAAGCTATCATCAGAACCAACATGAAAATCTCAATCATGAGTCATCTCAATCTGTTTCTGTTTAACTATCAAAACATCATCACTTTTCTAAGCTTCACCAATCTGTTGCAAAAATGTCGATCTAGCTTTTAATTCAGCTAAAATTGAACCATCATTAATCAATATCAACTGCGTGTTCAAAGCTCACAAAGAAAACAGATACTTTATATTCAAAGCATCAGCAACAACATTAGCCTTTCCCGGATGATAGTCAACAACCAGGTCATAGTCTTTCAATAACTCGAGCCATCTGCACTGTCTCAAATTCAAATCTTTCTGTGACATCAAATACTTTAAACTTTTGTGATCCGTGAAAATATGACATTTTTCTCCGTACAAATGGTGTCACCAAATCTTCAAAGCAAACACAATTGCTACAAGCTCTAAATCATGCATCGGATAATTCTTTTTATGCGATTACAACTGTCTAGAAGCATACGCTATCACTTTGCCCTCCTGCATCAAAACACAGCTCAAACCATTCAACCATGCATCACTATAAATTACAAATTCTTTACCGGACTCTAACTGAATCTGACTGAACTAACATCGATTCCTCGGTTAGCATTGCTTTTAATTTATTAAAGTTTTGCTGACATTTCTCAGACCATTCAAAATTAACATCTTTTTGCAACAAACTGGACAACGGCGTAGGAATCATTGAGAATCCCTTAACGAATCTTCTGTAATATTTGGCTAAACCAAGAAAACTTCTGACCTTAGATACATTTCTTGGAGGTTTCTGATAAACCGTAATATATACATATTTTAATCCCACATTTAGCATACTTTTGGATGATTTAATCCCTTGAATTGTGGAATTTGATGCTCCTAATGCTTTACTTTCATGTTTTATACTTAGGAGAGCATCGGAGGATGAAAAGACTGAGAAACGGACCGAAAACAGAGAAAATGGGCCAAAGTAGGAAATCAACACGGCCTAGAGTTCACCATACGGCCGTGCCACTTTAGCAGACTCGAAGACAGCCTGTGGCTCGATTCACACGGGCGTTTCACACGGACGTGTCCCTACCATGGCCAAGATGAGTTTCATTTGGATTAGGATACTTGTGGGCCAAGTAAGGCATCCCGAAAGCCTATATAAACACCCTAGAGGGCAACCTAAAGGGGGTTTGACAGAAGCCATCTGTCAGGGCTTTTTGAAAAAAGGCGAAGCTTGAGAGAGAGGTGAACACGAGGAATTACTCGAAGACAGCTAGTTGATTCATCCCAGAAGCCGGAATCACACTCAAGACGGAAGATCTTCCCTTCAATTTCCTTCAGGGGGTTTTAGGATTTTTCTTATGTTTTGTTATTTACTATCTTCTGAGATGTATTCTTTATTGAATATGAACTAAACCCCTCAAATACCTGAGGGGAATGAAACCTAAGACGGATCTTGTTATTGTTTTTTCGAACTGTATGATAAATACTTGATTTGTTCTTAATTATGTGTTCTTAATTCTTGTTTTAGTATTGGAGATCTTGATTCAAGTATTGATGTGCTTAGGCAGTGGAGCAAAAGTCCCTGTTTAAGAGTAGATCTAGCATAGTTAAATGGAGTTGATCGCAACCCTAGAGATAGGATGACGAAAATCTGTCGGATTAGGGTCAAACCTAATATGGGAGTCCATAGATTGAGTTAATGCAATAATAGGGGTTTTAATTAGAGAGAGATTTCAATTAATCAACCTAGGGTTAGACGTTAGTAGCCTCGAAAGAGGTATTAATATAAATTAGGGAATTCTACGGATTAAGTCAAGTGAATAAATCGTCTAGTTCAGGAGTTAAGTAACAAGTGAAGTCTAGGTGGATACTTCCTCGGGTATTGTCTTAATCAATTGGTTTTCCCAAAAGTATTTTCCCAATTCACTCTCTGTGTCTTACCATCCTTAGTTTAGCAATTAGTTAATTAAACATCGATTCCCTTAATACTTAGGCTAGATAATAAAAAGATAGTAACTACTAGTACTCTTGGTCCTTGAGGATACGGTATTTCTGGTCTTGCCATAGCTATACTACCGAACGATGGGTGCGCTTGCCTTATTCGTTGTCATAGTTAGTTTGGACACGATCAAGTTTTTGGCACCGTTGCTGGGGACTAAGATATTAGGAGAACTAAATTTTTTTTTACTTTAGCCATTCTATTTATTTTCAATTACTTTTTATTTTATTTCTACTTTGCTAATTTTCCTTTTTCCTTACTTTTGGCAGGTATTCTAGTTTATGACTAGAAGAAACCTGTCAGGACCTCTACTTTACGATAGTGATATAGAAGGAACCGTTTGCAGAAACCGAAGAGAGATAAGGGGTAGCCTACAATACATACAAGAAGAGCAAGAGGACGATACTAATAACACGAAAGAGATGGCTGATCCCCAGAATAATCCACTTCCTCCTGTGGTTGCCAAAAATCCTCCTCCTCGAACTATGTATGATTATGCTAAATCTAATTTAACAGGAACTGAATCAAGTATTGTTAGACCTCCTGTCACTCCAAATAATTTTGAACTGAAACCTAACACAATAGAAATGATTCAGCAGTTTGTTCAGTTTGATGGTTTGCAGGATGAGGATCCAAACAATCACTTGACAAATTTTCTAGAGTTTTGTGACACTTTCAAAATAAATGGCATTTTTGATGATGCCATTCGTCTTCGGTTGTTTCCCTTTTCATTAGAAAACAAAGCTAAACAGTAGTTGAACTCGTTACCACGAGGATCAATCACTACATGGGAGCAAATGACGAAAAAATTTTTGTTAAAATATTTTCCGCCAGCTAAAACGACCAAGTTGAGGAATGATATCTCTTATTTTGTGCAGATGGATTTAGAAACGCTTTATGACGCATGGGAGAGATACAAGGATTTGTTGATAAGGTGCCCACACCATGGGTTACCTCTATGGTTACAAGTTCAAACCTTTTACAACGGTTTGAACCCCTCAACTAGGCAACTAATAGATGCCGCCGCCGGTGGAACCCTGAATAAAAAAACTCCTGAAGCGGCTTACAAATTCATTAAAGAGCTGTCAATGAAACTATCAGTGGCAAGTGATGAGGATGAAGAAAACAAAAGCCGTCGAAGTTTTCAACCTCGACGCAGTGACAATGCTATCAAACCAGGTAGAGCTTTTAAGTAAAAAAATCCGTGGTTTATGTGGTTCTTCGCAGGTACATCCAGTGATGCAGTGCAATAAAAATGGAGGAGGGACGAACAATACAGAATACCCACCCTACAACCCTGGCATAGAAAGCGAACATATGAACTATATGGGTAATACTTCTAGACTTCAAAATAACCCTTTTAGTAATACTTACAATCCAAGTTTGAGGAACCACCCAAACTTTTCGTGGGGTGGCCAAGGGAATCAAAGACAACAACCCCCTCCAGGCTTTCAACAGCAACCCTACCAACAAGAGAAGAAGCCGAACCTTGAGGAGATGCTAATGAAATTCATCGTGGTGTCAGAAACCTGTTTCTAAAACACTGAAACAGCACTTAAAAATCAGCAAGCGTCAATTCAAGGGCTCGAGAAGCAGATAGGTCAGCTTGCTAAGCTGATCTCAGAATGACCCAAGGAAACTTACCAAGCAACACTGAAACTAACCCAAATGAGCAAATTCATGCCATTATTGTTCACGATAGTGAAGGGTTAGACGAACCAGAACTAAGGCAAGAGAATGTGGTAGAGGAAGGTAAGGTTGAGGTAAGCCATGATAAATCGAAACTGATAATTGTAGAGTACCAACCTCGTGTGCCATACCCCAATGCGATGAAGAAAGACAACACAGATGAACAATTCGGTAAGTTTCTTAAACTTCTAAAGAAATTACATATTAACTTACCGTTTCTTGAAGCTCTTTCGCAAATGCCAGATTCAAGGAAATTTTTGAAGGAGCTTCTTGCAAACAAACGGAAGTTAGACCATGTGTCTCACATGGAGTTAAACGTAGTTTGCTCAGCCCTTTTACAAAATAAACTACCCAACAAATTAAAAGATCCAGGGAGTTTTACTATTCCTTATTTAATTTGTAGTTTAGATGCTAACAATTCCTTGGCTGATTTAGGGGCAAGTATTGACGTCATACCTTATAAAATGTTTAAGCAACTACGTCTTGGGAAACCTAAACAAACTAGGATGAGCATTCAACTAGCAGATAAAACTATTACATTTCCTAGGGGAATTGTTGAGGATGTGCTTGTAAAAGTCGATAAATTTATATTCCCAGTTGACTTCGTTGTCCTAGACATGGATGAGGACAGTAACACACCTTTAATTTTAGGGCGACCCTTTTTAGCAACTACTAAAACTAGAATTGATGTTGGTACAGGTGAGCTCACACTTCGTGTAGGTGATGAAACGATCACTTTTCAAGCTCGTGACTCCGTTAGGATATCTAGTGATCAAGATGATATTACGAGTTTTGTTAATATTAATGACCTTGTGGCTCAACATTCTTTGCAGGAAACACCTCGAAAAAACGTGATAGAACCACAGACTAGTTTATATGACACAAATAACACAAATCATGAAGAAAGAAGACTACAAAATGATGATCTAGATGAATGGCAGACACACGACAAGTGGAAATAAAAAATACACGATGAACCAAAGCGGCTCTATGACGAGCTTAAAGGAGGAACAAATCACTTCAAGGTTGGGTACCAGGTACTGTTAGATTCAACTGATCCTCAGATTATCACCTCACAGCTTAAAGCGAACAGAGAAATTCCTTTTACGGTACTTAAGGTCTTTCCATACGGAACGGTCGAGGTAACTCATTCTAATTTTGGCACTTTTAAGGTTAATATTACCCGACTCAAACCATATATTGATAGAATTGATAGTAAGAAAAAGGAGTTTTGACTCCGTAAACCACCATGACCATACGAATAAGAGGTAAGTCGAGCTTAGACTCTAAATAAGCGCTTTTCGGGAGGCAACCCAAGCTCTAACCATGCTAATTAGTTTGTTTTTACTTTCATTTATGCTTTAAAGTATAGGTTTCACCTTCACACGGCCTTGCACAGGGGCGTGGCCGTGGCCGTGTGGGCACCACGAGTATGTCCACCGGTGTGGCAGAGGCTGTGCGGACCAAAGACAAAAAAATTCCCAAAACACAGGCTACGACAAAACACCACGGCCATGCGATACGGCCGTGGTCGAAACTGAGTAAATACCACGGCCGTTGCCGTGCCTTATAACCGTGGCCAAACCTGTTGAATCAACACGAGCGTGGGGAAGAATGAAACGAGTGTGGGAGAAGCGAACAAAGCTCGGCACGACCGTGCGACACGGCCGTGTGGGACAACACGCCCTTCTTTTTCTTTTCTCTTCTCCTTTATTTTCCTTCACTTTATCTTTCTTATCTTTAAATACATATTTAGTATATTTTGAATTTTTCTTATTATTTCCTGGCAATTTCTTCACAAGTTACCCAATTTCTTCATCTAGTGCAGTGATTGTTGGCGGCCACCATACCACCACCAGAGATGCCTCCTCCAACTTATCTTTCACCTCCGAATCAAGTTCCCACACTTCCAACTCAAGAAATCCATCCGAAATCCAGGAAGTTTCACCTCTCTCCCTCTCTTATGGTCTATTACTACATGGTTATTATCTTTATTTGTGCATTGAGGACAATGTACATCTTAAGTGTGGGGGGTGAATTTTATCTTGAAAAGTTCCTAACTTTTTGCATTATTCCCAAATCCCTGAATTATATCTTGTTCTTAAGTAAATGTTCTCATATTACTGTTAGAATGAAATTTCTTTTGATTTATGATTTTCATTGATATGTTTCAGATTAAGTCATAGTTAATTGTCCAGTGATGATTTAAACATTAGGAGACTAGAGAATTAAAAATTGATAGGTTGTCTACCTGAATCTAATTATTACCTTGAAGTTTGAAATTTACAAGGTTGACATCAAAAACCATAATTTTTGTGAGATCTTGAGCCTTTTAGAGCATATATTTTTCGTGCTCACTTTATTGATTATGATTATGTCAACATTGATTTGTTATTCTAGAACTTGCTTCGATTATACATGTCGAGACCACACTTTTGATTTGATATACAGAGATGATAAAGGCACATAGGTTTTAACCCACTTATTCCACTAAAAAGCCTACCAATTTAATTAACCCTTAGTGAACCCCTTTGAATCCTAACAAACCATTTCTTGACTCGCCCATTAATATTAACCCAAAACCCACTTTGTATTTGTTATCACCATTTCTCTTGACTACCCCTATATCGAGATTTGATTTGATTGGTTGCTTAACTATTTTTCTTTATTTTAGCTATTAAATTTTATCTTATTATTATTGTACTTGATTTGTTCTTAAAAAAAATCTATTATTATTTGAAGTTCATCAATTATTAGTTCTATGTTAATTGAGCTTATACATTTAAATTTTACATTTTGAGAAGAAGCTCGTGTTATTAGTGATGAATTCTTAATTGATGTAATTATTTAAGCTTTAGTTATTTTTCTAGTTAGGCAATTTATCAATTCAGTCTCGATACTAACCCTCTAATTCAACCTTTATCCACACCTTTAACCCAAGCCCCGTTACAACCCTTTTAAAGACCTTTTGATTTGTGTATCATATCATTTTACAGTGGTGGAGATTTGATTTTCATACAAGCCTATGGGATTAACTTATCATGTTTGACTCTTGAGTGCTTATTTTTGAACCTTAAACACCTTGAGTGATTTGAGCGAACCCTAAGTGAGGATGTCAATTCTTATTGATTTTGAATTAAAAGGTGATTATTTAGGTAAGGGGAAACACCTATTTTTTGTACTATGAAAACTATGACTTAGATTGTTTGAATCTCTAGGACTCTTTTAATTAAATTATCCATGTATGAATTATCTATGAATTATGATAAAACATTATTTATGAAGATTATGAATTGAGGAAATTCGATTTTAATTGTGAGTTGAGAATTTTGCTTGAGGACAAGAAAATGCTTAAGTGTGGGGGTATTTGATAAACCGTAATATATACATATTTTAATCCCACATTCAGCATACTTTTGGATGATTTAATCCCCTGAATTGTGGAATTTGATGCTCCTAATCCTTTAATTTCATGTTTTATACTTAGGAGAGCATCGGAGGATGAAAATAATGAGAAACGGGCCGAAAACGGAGAAAATAGGCCAAAGTAGGAAATCAACACGGCCTGGAGTTCACCATACGGCCGTGCCACTTTATCAGACTCAAACACAGCATTAGGCACGATTCACACGGGCGTTTCACACAGGCGTGTCCCTGTCGTGGCCAATATGAGTTTCATTCGGATTAGGATACTTGTGTGCCAAGTAAGGCATCCCGAAAGCCTATATAAACACCCTAGAGGGCAACCTAAAGGGGGTTCAACAGAAGCCTTGTGTCAGGGCTTTTGAAAAAGGGGGCGAAGCCAGAGAGGGCTGAACACAGGGAATTACTCGAAGACAGCCAGTTGATTCATCCCAGAAGCCGGAATCACACTCAAGACGGAAGATCATCCCTTCAATTTCCTTTAGGGGGTTTTAGGGTTTTTCTTATGTTTTGTTATTTACATTCTTCTGAGATGTATTCTTTATTGAACATGAACAAAACCCCTCAAATACCTGAAGGGGATGAAACCTAAGACAGATCCTGTTATTGTTTTCTGAACTGTATGATAAATACTTGATTTGTTCTTAATTATGTGTTCTTAATTCTTGTTTTAATATTTCAGGATATTGATTCAAGTATTGATGTGCTTAGGGAGTGGAGCAAAAGTCCCTGTTTAAGAGTAGATCTAGCATAGTTAAGCGGAGTTGATCATAACCCTAGAGATAGGATGACGAAAATCTATCGGATTAGGGTCAAACCTAATATGGGAGTCCATAGATCGAGTTAATGCAACACTAGGGGTTTAATTAGGAAGAGATTTCAATTAATCAACCTAGGGTTAGTTGTTAGTAGCCTCGAAAGAGGTATTAATATAAATTAGGGAATCCTACGGATCAAGTTAAGTGAATAAATCGTCTGGTTCAGAGTTAAGTAACAAGTGAAGTATAGATGGATACTTCTTCGGGTATTGTCTTAATCATCTGGTTTTCCCAAAAGTATTTTCCCAATTCACTCTCTGTGTCTTAGCATCTTTTGTTTACCAATTAGTTAATTAAACATTGATTCCCTTAATACTTAGGCTAGATAATAAAAAGATAGTAACTACTAGTACTCTTGTTCCTTGAGGATACGATATTTCCAGTCTTGCCATAGCTATACTACCGAACGATAGGTGCGCTTGCCTTATTCGTTGTCATATTTAGTTTGGACACGATCAGTTTCCAATCTACCACTGCTGAAATTTTTCTTGGATCAAGTCTAATGCAATCGACCGATACAACGTGTCCCAAAAATCTGACTTCCCGAAGCCAGAACTCACATTTGCTAAATTTAGCGAACAATTGTTTTTCGCGAAAATTTTGCAAAACAATTCTCAAATGCTGGGCATGCTCTGTCTCATCTTATGAATAAATCAAAATATTTTCAATGAATACAACAACGAATCTATCTAAGTACGGTCTAAATATTCTATTCATCAAGTCCATAAATATTGCAGGTGCATTAGTCAAATCAAATGGTATTACAAGAAACTCATAATGTCTGTACTTGGTTCTTAACGCGGTTTTCGACACATCTAAGTTTTTAACTTGCAACTGCTAATAACCAGAATGAAGATTGATCTTTAAGAATACCGTCGCACCTTTCAATTGATCAAATAGATCGTCAATACGTGGGAAAGGATACTTATTCTTGATTGTGACTTTGTTGAGCTGTCGATAATCAATACATAATCGCAAGGATCTGTCCTTTTTCTTAACAAATAACATAGGGGCACCCCAAGGAGAAAAACTGGGTTGAGCAAAACCCTTATCTGTTAACTCTTGCAACTGTGCTTTCAACTCTTTTAATTCTGTAGGTGCCATTCTCTATGGAGCTATCGATATTAGAGATGTCATTGGCATTCATTTAATGGCAAACTCAACCTCTTTGATCAGTGGTAATCCTAGCAACTTCTCTGGAAACACATTTGTGCACTCACATAAAACTGAAACTGATTCAAGCTTCAATTCGAAAACTTCGGAATCAAATATATAAACAAGATATGCTTCACAGCCTTTTCTAATAGATTTCTAAGCCGACATAGCTGAAATAACATTAGATGTACTATCTAGTCTATCTGACTCAATTTGAAGCTTTTCACCATTCTGACTGTAACAGTTCGGTTTAAACCCTAGTTGAAATAGTGGTTTTGGGACCACAAATCCGAGTTGGAAAAAAATATTTTAACATTATTTTCTGTGCTTACAGTATGTGAATAAGCATGTGTGAAAGTTTCGTGAATTAATTTTATTATTTGTGTATTTGATTAGACAAATGGACTAAATTGCATTAAATGCAAAATTAGCATGCCATATGTTAAAAGTACCTATGTAACAGTCCGAATTTGACCCTAATCGGAACGGTGGTTTCGGGACCACGAATTCGAGTCCGAAAATTTTTTGAATATTATTTTCGGTGTTTATTATATGTGAATTATTATGTGTGAAAGTTTTGTATGAAAATTTGATCGTTTGTGTGCTCAATTAAGTAAAAAGGACTAAATCACGTAAGTGGTAAAAGTGGCCTTTTATTTGATTTATGGCTAAATTGATGTGGCTTTATTTTAGTGAAGTCCTTAAAGGGCAATATGCCCATTTTAAGTTATAGTGGACGGCAACATGGTGATATAACATGTTTTTATGTATTATTTTATATGTTAAAGGTTATATTATATTTATTTTATAATTTATAACTATATTATAATAAAACCAACATGAAAGTGGAATTTTATTCATGCTTTCTTCCACCGAATAACACAAGGAAAAGAAAAAGTTTTTGGAGCTTTGTACATTCGGCTATTTACAAGCTAAATTAAAGGTTAGTTTTAATCGGTTTTTGATAATTTCTACGTTTTTGTAATCGTTGCTTCGAATACTTCAATACCCATGCTTGAATTTTTGATTTTGATGAATATTTTGAAATGTGCCATTGATGAGTTGATGAGTTTTATGATGATAGTTGATGAATTATGAAAAATATATGTTAGATTAATATGTTTTGTATTGAGGTTTTTGGTGATTTTGAGTAATTAGGGCTAAATTGCAAAAATAAATTTTTGAGGGGCTAAAATACAAAATAAGTGAAATAAATGGACTTGTATAGTCCCTATGAACATTCGGCCCTTAGGTGGTGCAGTGAAATTTTGTGTATTTTGTGTTTTGTGCAAATAGGACTAAATTATAAAAATGTGAAACATTAGGGGTAAAATGGTAATTTGCCCATTTATGTATTTTGGGACTAAATTGAGATGAAATGTGCTTGAATGAGATAAATTTTAATGTGTTTAGATTAAGGACAAAGAAAAATGGATTTGGATCGGGAAAAGGCAAAGGTTATCAAATAGCCGGTCCGTCGAAAGTCGAGGTAAGTCTTTAAGCGATTATATGTCAGAAACTATTTACGTAGTATAAAAAATGTTGAAATTTGGAAATTTTGGGAATATAAATGTGGAATGGCCGAATGTTAGTATTATAACCATGAATTGAATTTTTATTTGATGTAGGTGATTAAGTTTATCCAAGTGTGATATGTGATAGTATTATGAAAAATATGTATATGTATTATATGTCATTTTGGTATTAATAAATGTGCATGGAATTGTTAATGATGTTGATATTCGGGCTTCGAGCCTAGCAGGCCTCGTGCCGGTGATCTATATCGGGCTAAATGCCTAGCAGGCCTCGTGCCGGTGATCTATATCGGGCTAAATGCCTAGTAGGCCTTGTGCTGGTGAATTATATCGGGCTTATTGCCTAGCAGGCTAAATGCCGGTGTTTAAATCACGGACCTCTGGTCTAGCAGGCTTAATGCCGGTGTGTATTTTCGGGCTTTGATGCCTAGCAGGCATAACGCCGGTGATACGCTATAGACAAGGAATTTGTGAATCAGACAAGGTGAGACATCTCTAATGCATTGAGCTAAAAGCTCGGGTAAGTATAAACCTTTTATATTATTAAGGAATGAGGTAAGTTGATATACCATCATTTGAGTTAAGTATGAACATTATATATATATGAAATTGAGTTTAAATACATCATTTTGAAGAATTGGCTATAAGTGGAAAGGTTAATGGTGGAATAGTTTGTTCAAATGAGTATATGTAAACGTTATGTGTGATGTATTCATTTGACTTGGATTATGCGAACACATGTGATAATTATGTGTTGTGAAGATGTATGTGTTTTATGGTAATAAAATACTAATGCTTAGGTTAAGGGCAATGATAGCATTCGGTTATGATTAAATTACACATTGAAATATTTATACCTAATGCCATAAACCTAGTGATTAAAATGTTTAATTGTTGCATAGAACTTGCTTAAGACTTACTAAGCTAGTAAGCTTACTCTGTGGGTGTTCAATGTTCTATTTTTTTTTTTAGATTTTGGTCAAGCTACGGGCTCGGGAAATCGTCAGCAAAGTCAACCACACTATCATCTATTTGGTACACCTTTAGTTTGGTTTATTTTGGATAAAGGCATGTATAGGATGGATAATGTCCATGTTTTGGGTTGGAAACTTTGCCTTATATGTATTATAGCCATACGAATATGGCTTTTATCTTGTGTTTAGTTTGATGTTGAGATATATGTTTTTTTTTTATGTTCAAGTGGTATATATATTTATGTCATTATGATGCAAGGATGATATGGATTTTATTTAGCTTATATTCGGTTATGGTCTAGGTGCATATAGTAGGTATACATTGGTCTTGTGAGTAATGGCATTAAAGGCTATGATAATGTTTTAATAATATGGGATTAATCATGGAACATATGAGTGATGTGTTGTTATGTTTATGTTTTGTATTCAATTATGTTTGATAAGGACTTATAATCAATTTGGAAAAATGTAAAAATGAGATCATAGTGACATACAATGTATATACTGTATAGTTATTCTCGGTTCAACTATGTGCATGCAAACGAACTCGTGTGAATATTGATTTGATCGATTATTTGGATCTATCTGAACTTCGGTATGAGCTAGGTATATCTATATATCTATATATATATATATATAATTACATATTTGTAACTTTGTATTTTTGATCAAGTTGATATATACTCATATGATGTTTATTGAATCATGTTATTCAATCATACAGATACGGTTGGGTTTATTGCTTGAGTATCTCATAAGTAAATAAGGGTGTGATTTGAATTTAGTAAAATAGGTATGTTTTATGCATATGTAATTGTTGCTTATGTGCGTACCATTATATAAGTTTGTTTAATTATAATTTAATTGATCGAGTAAAGTTATGATTTGTTTGGTAATGCCCGTAACCCTAATTCGGCGACGTATACGGGCTAGTGGTGTTACAATTGATTGGTATCAGAGCTTACGGTTTAGTCGATTCTAGGACTACCGTAGCGCGTGAGAGTCTTGCTATACATGCCTTTATTATATATACGATAGTGTGGTGAATTCTGATATTTCAAATTGTTCTTTTTATAGTAAATGGATCCTGACAGAGCCGTAACGGATGATGTAGAGAGTGTAGCGCCTGATCTCGCACGCGGGTCAGCATCGGTAGACTCTCGACCTGTCTCGGGTAGCCATGAGGGGGAGGCTAAGCAAGCCTTCTATCAGATGATGAATGAATGGTTTACCCAATTTATTCAGACTAACCCGGCTGTACGACAACCTCCACCCCCGAATAATCCAACTCTGGTACCTTTAGCACCTCCGGTGATAGATCCGATGAGATCTAGTAGGCCTCCTGTTGATAAAATCAGGAAATATGGGGCCGAAGAATTTAAAGCCAATGATAATGATGGTGCAGAGCGAGCAGAGATGTGGCTCGATAACACTATTTGGGTACTTGATGAGTTGTCTTGTACTCCAGATGAATGCCTGAAGTGTGTTATATCTTTACTACGGGACACTGCATATCACTGGTGGAATACACTAGTATCAGTGGTTCCGAAAGAAAAAGTGACTTGGGATTTCTTCCAGATCGAGTTCCGTAAGAAGTATATCGACAGAGATTCATCGATCGGAAAACGAAAAGAATTTCTAGAATTGAAACAGGGTCGCATGATCGTGGATCGAGTATGAGCGGAAGTTTATCGATTGAGCCGATATGCCGAGAGTGTGTATCAACTGAAGCCATTATGTGCAAAAGATTCGAAGACGGTTTAATTGAGGATATAAAGTTGCTAGTTGGCATACTTGAAATCAAAGAGTTCGTGGTACTTGTTGAACAAGCTTGCAAAGCTGAAGAGCTTGGGAAAGAGAAAAGAAAGGCTGAAATAGAAGCTAGAGACACTCGTAAAATATCATCGAGTAATACTTTCCATTCAGCATCTAAGGTGTTCAAAGATGACTTCGGCCGACATAAAGCTACTTCAGACATGTCTAGACGAGATCGACCTCGGTGAGTTCGGGCTACCGATGGCGATGTTGGTAATGTCCAGCCAGATCGGGTTGAATGCAAGCATTATGGTAAATGGCATTCTAGGAGTTGTAGATTCCGTGATCGGTCCTATTTTAAATGTGGATCGTCAAATCATTTTATTAGAGAGTGTCCGATGTTAGCTGAGCAGAATACGGCCCAGAATATCAAACCGAGTAATGTGTTAGTGCGAGGCAGACCACGTAGGCATTCGAGAAATGTAAGTGGCAGTCAAAAAGGAACTAAAGACACTGCAGTTCGATCGGAGGCTCGTGCACCAGCTAGAGCATATGCTATACGTTCCAGAGAGGATGCTTCTTTCCCAGATGTTATCACCGGTACTTTCACTCTTTATGATACT
This sequence comes from Gossypium sturtianum, assembly GCA_025698515.1. Lineage (NCBI taxonomy): Eukaryota > Viridiplantae > Streptophyta > Magnoliopsida > Malvales > Malvaceae > Gossypium > Gossypium sturtianum. Next base: position 67,532,537 of record CM046953.1, read on the forward strand.
ACTGTGATTGCATTGATTGATCCGGGTTCGACTCATTCATATGTGTGTGAAACTTTAGTATCCAGTAAGACTCTGCCTGTTGAGTCTACTGAGTTTGTGATTCGTGTATCAAACCCTTTGGGTCGGTGTGTTCTAGTCGACAAAGTGTGTAAAGGTTGCCCGTTGATGATTCAGGATTTATGCTTTCCAGTTGATCTAATGTTGTTGCCTTTCGACGAGTTCGATATAATTTTGGGTATGGATTGGTTAACTTTGCACGATGCTATGGTGAATTGCAAAAGAAAGACCATTGATTTGAGATGTCGGAGTGGTGAAATTATCCGCATAGAATCTAATGACTTCAATGGGTTACCGACAGTAATATCCTCGATGTTAGCTTGTAAGTATGTGAGAAAAGGATGTGAAGCTTACTTGGCCTATGTGTTGGATAATAAAGTGTCTGAAAAGCAGATTGAATCCGTACCAGTTGTGTGCGAGTATCCTGATGTGTTTCCTGAAGAATTATTGGGGTTACCACCTGTTCGAGAAATAGAGTTTGGCACTGAATTAGTACCGGGGACGACTCCGATTTCAATAGCTCCGTATCGGATGGCACCTACTGAATTGAAAGAGTTGAAAGCACAGTTGCAAGAGTTGACAGATAGAGGCTTTGCACGACCGAGTTTTTCTCCTTAGGGTGCACCAGTTCTATTTGTGAAAAAGAAAGAAGGGACTATGCAAATGTGTATTGATTATCGGCAGCTGAATAAAGTGACTATAAAGAATAAATACTCGTTACCTCGGATCGATGACTTGTTTGACCAGTTGAAAGGGGCTTCAGTGTTTTTGAAGATAGATTTGAGATCGGGTTATTATCAGTTGCGAGTCAAAGATTCTGATGTGCCAAAGACTGCATTTCGAATGAGGTACGGACATTTTGAGTTCCTGGTTATGCCTTTTGGACTTACTAATGCACCTGCTGTTTTTATGGATTTGATGAATCGGATTTTTAGACAGTATTTGGATCAGTTTGTGGTAGTGTTTATAGACGATATTCTAATCTACTCCAAAGATGAAACTGAGCATGCTGAGCATTTGAGACTGGTGCTACAAACTTTGCGAGATAAACATTTGTACGCAAAGTTCAGAAAGTGTGAGTTTTGGTTGAATGAGGTCAGTTTCCTGGGTCACGTCGTTTCAGCATCAGGCATTGGGTTGATCCGAATAAAATATCGGCTATACTCGAGTGGAAACCCCAAAGAATGTTTCGAAATTCAAAGCTTTCAGGACTTCTTTGGTTATTACCGATGATTTGTGAAAGGTTTTCCTATAATAGCTACCACTGTTGACAAAGCTATTACAGAAAGACACTAAATTTGAATGGTCGGAAAAGTGTCAGGAAAGTTTCGATCAGTTGAAAGCCCTTTTGACCGAAGCTCCAGTGTTAGTTTAGCCTGAATCGGGTAAAGAATTTGTTGTTTATAGTGATGCTTCTTTGAATGGTTTAGGTTGCGTTTTGATGCAGGAAGGCAAAGTCGTAGCCTACGCTTCGAGATAATTGAAGCCGCATGAAAAAAATTACCCGACACATGATTTGGAGCTAGCAGCTATTGTATTCGCGTTAAAGATTTGGTGTCATTACTTATTCGGGGAGAAATGTCATGTATATTCAGATCACAAGAGTTTGAAGTATCTGATGACTCAGAAAGATCTGAACCTGAGACAACGCAGATGGTTAGAGCTGTTAAAAGATTACGAGCTAGTAATTGACTATCATCCGGGAAAGGCTAACATTGTTGCAGATGCTTTAAGTCAGAAGTCATTATTTGCTCTTCGTGCGTTGAATGCACATATGGCTATGTCTGATGATGATTCGGTAGTAGCCGAGTTAAAAGCAAGACCGTTGTTTTTGCAACAAATTTGTGATGCTCAGAGAGTTGACAAAGATACGATGGCAAAACGAATCAGTGTGAAAGTAATGCAGAGTCAGAGTTTCAAATTGAGGAAAATGACTGTTTGAACTTCAAAGGCCAAATTTGTATTCTGAGGAATGTGGATTTGATTCAGATGTTGTTGAATGAGGCTCATAATAGTCGATTGTCGGTACATCCAGGTAGCACGAAAATGTATAATGATTTGAAACAGTTCTATTGGTGGCCTGGTATGAAAAGGGACATATCTGAATTTGTCTCGAAGTGCTTAGTTTGTCAGCAAGTAAAAGCTGAACATCAGATGCCTTCCAAATTACTTCAGCCGATCATGATACCTGAATGGAAATGGGACATAATTGCTATGGATTTTGTATCCGATTTACCTACGACCCCGAGCAAGAAAGATGCAGTCTGGGTTATAGTGGATAGACTGACCAAATCAGCCCACTTTGTTCCAGTTCGTACAGACTATTCGCTCGATAAACTTGCTGAGTTGTATGTATGTCAAATTGTGAGATTACATGGTGTACTGAGTTCCATTGTTTCGGACAGAGACCCGAGATTCACGTCGCGGTTTTGGAAGAAGTTGCAAGATGCTTTAGGTACCAAACTTCACTTTAGCACAGCCTTTCATCCGCAGACAGACGGTCAGTCTGAACGAACCGTTCAGACACTTGAGGACATGTTGAGATGTTGCGTCCTTGAGTTTGAAGGTACGTGGGAAAGATACTTACCTTTGATTGAATTCGCTTATAATAACAGTTTTCAATCTAGTATCAAGATGGCACCTTACGAAGCTCTATATGGTCGCAAGTGTCGCACACCGTTATATTGGACCGAACTCAGTGAAAATAAGATACACGGGGTTGATTTGATTAAAGAGACTGAACTGAAGGTGGCTATAATCAGAGATAATTTGAAAGCTGCATCAGATCGCCAAAAGTCCTACGCTGATTTGAAACGTAAAGACATTGAGTTTCAGGTCAGAGATCGGGTATTTCTGAAAGTTTCACCGTGGAAGAAAGTACTTCGATTCGGTCGAAAAGGCAAACTAAGTCCAAGATTCACCGGACCGTATGAGATCATCGAACGTATCGGACCTGTTGCTTATAGATTGAAGTTGCCTTCTGAATTAGAAAAGATACACAATGTATTTCATGTTTCGATGCTCCGTAGATACAGGTCGGATCCGTCGCATGTGATTTCTCCGTCTGAAATTGAAATCTGATCCGATATGACGTATGAGGAGGAACCGATTCGTATTTTAGCCCGTGAAACGAAAGAGTTAAGAAACAAGAAAATTCTGTTAGTAAAATTACTATGGAATCGACACGGAGTAGAAGAGGCTACGTGGGAGCCTGAGGATTCAATGAGGCAACAACATCCGACTTTGTTTAACGGTAAGATTTTCGGGGACGAAAATCCCTAAGGGGGAGAGTTGTAACAGTCCGAGTTTGACCCTAATCGGAACGGTGGTTTCGAGACCACGAATCCGAGTCTGAAAAAATTTTGAATATTATTTTCGGTGTTTATTATATGTGAATTATTATGTGTGAAAGTTTTGTATGAAAATTTGATCGTTTGTGTGCTCAATTGAGTAAAAAGGACTAAATCACGTAAGTGGTAAAAGTGGCCTTTTATTTGATTTATGGCTAAATTGATGTGGCTTTATTTTAGTGAAGTCCTTAAAGGGCAATATGCCCATTTTAAGTTATAGTGGACGGCAACATGGTGATATAACATGTTTTTATGTATTATTTTATATGTTAAAGGTTATATTATATTTATTTTATAATTTATAACTATATTATAATAAAACCAACATGAAAGTGGAACTTTATTCATGCTTTCTTCCACCGAATAACACAAAGAAAAGAAAAAGTTTTTGGAGCTTTGTACATTCGGCTATTTACAAGCTAAATTAAAGGTTAGTTTTCAATCGGTTTTCGATAATTTCTACGTTTTTATAATCGTTGCTTCGAATACTTCAAGACCCATGCTTGAATTTTTGATTTTGATGAATATTTTGAAATGTGCCATTGATGAGTTCATGAGTTTTATGATGATAGTTGATGAATTATGAAAAATATATGTTAGATTAATATGTTTTGTATTGAGGTTTTTGGTGATTTTGAGTAATTAGGGCTAAATTGCAAAAATAATTTTTTGAGGGGCTAAAATTAAAAATAAATGAAATAAATGGACTTGTATAGTCCCTATGAACATTCGGCCCTTAGGTGGTGTAGTGAAATTTTGTGTATTTTGTGTTTTGTGCAAATAGGACTAAATTGTAAAAATGTGAAACATTAGGGGTAAAATGGTAATTTGCCCATTTATGTATTTTGGGACTAAATTGAGATGAAATGTGCTTGAATGAGATAAATTTTAATGCATTTAGATTAAGGACAAAGAAAAAGGGATCTGGATCGGGGAAAGGCAAAGGTTATCGAATTGCCAGTTTTCGTTGTCCGTCGAAAGTCGAGGTAAGTCTTTAAGCGATTATATGTCGGAAACTATTTACGTAGTATAAAAAATGTTGAAATTTGGAAATTTTGGGAATATAAATGTGGAATGGCCGAATGTTAGTATTATAACCATAAATTGATTTTTTATTTGATGTAAGTGATAAAGTTTATCCAAGTGTGATATGTGATAGTATTATGAAAAATATGTATATGTGTTATATGTCATTTTGGTATTAATAAATGTGCATGGAATGGTTAATGATGTTGATATTCGGGCTTGAGCCCAGCATGTGCCTCGTCTTTGGTGATCTATATCGGGCTAAATGCCCAGCGTGCCCTCGTGTTTGATCTATATCGGGCTAAATGCCTAGCGTGCCTTGTCTTTGGTGAATTATATCGGGCTTATTGCCCAGCAAGCTAAATGCCGGTGATTTAAATCACGGGCCTCTGGTCTATGAGCTTAATGCCTGTGTGTATTTTCGGGCTTTGATGCCTAGCAGCTTAACTTGCAGGTGATACGCTATAGACAAGGAATTTGTGAATCGAGACAAGGTGAGACATCTCTAATGCATTGAGTTAACAACTCGGGTAAGTATAAACCTTTATATTATTAAGGAATGAGGTAAGTTGATATACCATCATTTGAGTTAAGTATGAACATTATATATATATGAAATTGAGTTTAAATACATCATTTTGAAGAATTGGCTATAAGTGGAAAGGTTAATGGTGGAATAGTTTGTTCAAATGAGTATATGTAAACGTTATGTGTGATGTATTCATTTGACTTGGATTATGCGAACACATGTGATAATTATGTGTTGTGAAGATGTATGTGTTTTATGGTAATAAAATACTAATGCTTAGGTTAAGGGCAATGATAGCATTCGGTTATGATTAAATTACACATTGAAATATTTATACCTAATGCCATAAACCTAGTGATTAAAATGTTTAATTGTTGCATAGAACTTGCTTAAGACTTACTAAGCTAGTAAGCTTACTCTGTGGGTGTTCAATGTTCTATTTTTTTTTAAAAATTTTGGTCAAGCTACGGGCTCGGGAAATCGTTAGCAAAGTCAACCACACTATCATCTATTTGGTACACCTTTAGTTTGGTTTATTTTTTATAAAGGCATGTATAGGATGGATAATGTCCATGTTTTGGGTTGGAAACTTTGTCTTATATGTATTATAGCCATACGAATATGGCTTTTATCTTGTGTTTAGTTTGATGTTGAGATATATGTTTTTTTTTTATGTTCAAGTGGTATATATATATTTATGTCATTATGATGCAAGGATGATATGGATTTTATTTAGCTTATATTCGGTTATAGTCTAGGTGCATATAGTAGGTATACATTGGTCTTGTGAGTAATGGAATTAAAGGCTATGATAATGTTTTAATAATATGGGATTAATCATGGAACATATGAGTGATGTGTTGTTATGTTTATGTTTTGTATTCAATTATGTTTGATAAGGACTTATAATCATTTTGGCAAAATGTAAAAATGAGATCATAGTGACATGCGATGTATATACTGTATAGTTATTCTCGGTTCAACTATGTGCATGCAAACGAACTCGTGTGAATATTGATTTTATCGATTATTTGGATCTATCTGAACTTTGGTATGAGCTAGGTATATCTATATATCTATCTATATATATATATATAATTACATATTTGTAACTTTGTATTTTTTATCAAGTTTAGATATACTCATATGATGTTTATTGAATCATGTTATTCAATCATATAGATACGGTTGGGTTTATTGCTTGAGTATCTCATAAGTAAATAAGGGTGTGATTTGAATTTAGTAAAATAGGTATGTTTTACGCATATGTAATTGTTGCTTATGTGCGTACCATTATATAAGTTTGTTTAATTATAATTTAATTGATCGAGTAAAGTTATGATTTGTTTGGTAATGCCTGTAACCCTAATTCGGCGACGTATACGGGTTAGGGGTGTTACAACCTATGTGATATGTCTTTATTAATGTGGTGGCCTTATGAAACAAATAAACCATTAGTATGGTTAATGGACATTTATGACCAACCATTATATATGTTTTATATGTTTTATAATAAGGTTAATTTGGTAATTGAGTTAATAGTATATGTTATAATTAAACAAACATAAAACATGGCCATTTATTCATCTTGTTGGCCGAATATAGCATGGAAAGAAAGGAAGAAAAGAGTTTTAGGGTTTGGTCTTTGGAGGCTTTAATTTAGGTATGTTTTTTGCTCGGTTTTTGATAATTTCTACGTTTTTGTGATCGTTGCTTCGAGTACTATCTAGCCCATGCCTTAATTTTGGAATTTTATGATGATTTTGCCATTGATGATTTTGTAAGCTTTGTGATGTTAGTTGGTGAAATATGAAATATATGTGTTAGATTAACATATTTTGTCTTTGGATTTTTGATGAAATTGAGTAATTTGGACTAAATTGTGGAAATAATATTTTGAGGGACTAAAATGTGAAATAAATGAATTTTATGGACTTGTATGAAGCATATGAAAATTCGGCTAAGCATGGGTGATATGAAATTTTGTGTATTTTGTAATTTTGTGAATAGATAGGATTAGATAGGATTAATAAGTCATGACATAGGTTTCTGATATGTGATATCGTGTAAGACCACGTCTGTGACGTTGGCGTCAATTTGAGATTACGTGTAAGACCATGTTTGGGTCATTGGCATCGTACTTGATTCGTGTAAGACCCTATCTGGGACAGTGGCATCGATATTTGATTACATGTAAGACCACGTCTGGGACGTTGGCATTGTATGAGTATTCTGAGTTATCCGAGTATCCTATTTGATTCCGAATGGTTCAACGGGAAATTCAGAAATGAAAGACTATGTGAAATGTATGACCGCTTTTGCACGCGTTTGAAATGTATACTATGATTGAGTATGAAAGGTCAGTATTTGTGAACTTGCAAGAGATATATGTGCATAGATTCAATGAGACAAAATGTGATATAGGTATGAATGTGTTATGCACAAAAGAGATACCTAGAGATATGACTAGTTGGTATGCAATGGCTAAACTAATGAGCCAAAGGAGAATTATGAATTTACATATGTGATATACTAATGACTATGTATTTGATGTGTTAAGAATGTTTTATGATAAGTTTATTTGTATATGGCTTACTAAGCTTTTGGAAAGCTTACTCTGTGTGCGTTTGCTTTGTTTTATAGATCGTTAAAGCTACGAAAGGCTCGGGGATCATCGAGGATCATCACCACACTATCAAACTTTACGTTGGTACTTTTGAATGTGAACATAGTTAAATATGGCATGTATAGGCTAGTTAGTTTGGGATTATGTTTTGAGTTGTATATAAATAGAAATGTGATATGGCTAGATAATGATCATGATGTGAATGAGTAGTTATGCTATATGATGCATAGTTTGGTATGTTTAGTGGTTAATGGTTGAATTGATGAAATGGTCAAATTTTATGATGAGTATTATGATGCAAAGTTGGCATATTATTGATGAAGGGTTGTTACATTGAAATGGTAAGTTTTTGAATGGTTTATACTTAGAAATGCTTGTGTTGAGAATGAGATAAATGTGGCATAAGTTGGTGTGTTTGATATGTTCATGTTTGGTTAGAAAAGATGGATATGTTGGTATGTTTTGGGTACTTTTGATGCTTGGAATGATGCTTATTTCTGGTTGTAGGTATAGCCTAATGTGTGGGTGGCAATTTGACCTTGTAAATGCCCACACGATTGAGCACACGGGCGTATGGCTCGACCGTGTCCTTCGTGGTTGTATTTCAAAGTAAGTCAGGCTCGACCACGGGCTAGAAACACGGGCGTGTGACTGGCCGTGTGGTGCAAGTCAGTTTCGACCACGGGTGAGGCACACGAGCGTGTCTCAGGCCGTGTGGATAAGTCAGTATGTATGCCTTGTTTTGGCACGGCTCAGACACATGGGCGTGTTTGAGGCCGTGTGAGGCACACGGCCTTCCCACACGAGCATGTGACCTTTGTAACTTTGAAAAATGTTTGATTTTTGAAAAAAATTTGTATGATCCCGGTTTAGTCCCGACCTTTTTCTAATATATGATTAAGGTCTCGTAGACCTCATTAAGGGACTATATGCTTGTATTCTGCTATGATTTGACAATGATATATATATGATGTGAAATGTTCGTAAAAGTTTCTGATTGTCCGGTAATGCTTCTTAAGTCTAAACCGACGGTGGTTACGGGTTAGGGGTGTTACACTGACATTTCAACACAATATGCTTTCGTCTACAATTCAAAACAGCATCATGCAGAGTTAACCAGTCCATACCCAGAATCACGTCAAACTCATCAAAAGGTAGTAACATCAAATCAGCCAGAAAGTTGCAACCCCGAATCAAATTTTACAAACTTTATCAACTAACCCATACTGACCTAGAGAGCTCGTTACTTTAACCACAAACTCAGTAGACTCGAAAGGCAATTTCTTATCTGAAACTAAAGTTGTGCATAGATATAAATGTGTTGACCCAAGGTCAATCAAAGTAATAACATCAATATCAAAGATAGAAAATGTACCAGTGATAACATCTGGCACTGAAGCTTCCTCTCTAGCACGGATCGCATAAGTTCTAGCCGATTCTCATGCCTCAAATCTCATCGTAGAGTCTTTCATCCCACTACGGCTATTTCCAACATTTTCAGTGTTCCGAGGTGGTCTCCCTTTCGTAGTTTTATTACTCGATCGAGTAGTCTGAGCCTTTTATCTATCGGACCTTTATGGGCAAGCTTTGAGATAATGTTCATACGAACCATATTTAAAACATGCCCCGCCTTTCATGTTGCATTCACCGAAGTGTCGTCGTCCATATTGTTGACATTCGGGCTTGTTGTTTCGAACACTGCCCACACTCGCTACAGACGTAGCCTAAGGTTTTGAACTCGCATGTTGTTTTCCTCGATCCCTACCACAGTAATCTACTGAAGCTAATGAACGGTTATAATATTCTTTCGACTTCTTCAATGGCGATTGATATGACTTTCTCACTGATCTCTTTCCTAGATCACGAGCCTCATAATCAGCTTTTCTTTTTGCTTTACTCAGCTCTTTAGCTTTGTGCGCTCTGTCAACCAGAACAACAAATTCTTTCAATTTAAGAATCCCGACTAACAACTTGATGTTTTTGTTCAATCCATCTTCAAACCGTGTGCATATTGCAACCTCTGTCGGTATACATTCTCGGGCATACTTGCTGAGTCGAAAAACTTCCCTCTCGTATTCAGATACTGTCATCCGACCCCGTTTCAACTCAATAAACTCTTTACGTTTCTTATTAAGAAATCTCTGGCTCACATATTTCTTTCGAAATTCGGTCAGGAAGAACTCCCAATCTATCCGATCTATCGGCACAACAGAAACCAATGTATTCCACCACTAATAAGCCAAATATTTCAATAATGATACAACACATTTCACACGTTTTGTGGGTGTGCATGATAATTCATCGAAAACTCTGATTGTATTTTCTAACCTGAATTCAGCTCTTTAAGGATCATCTTCGGATGTACCTCTAAACTCTTAAGCCCCATATTTATGGATTTTATGAACTAGAGGCTTACTTACTCATATTAGTTCCAAACCTTGAGGAACTACGGGAACTAATTGGGAAACAGGTGGGGGTGGAGGTCGTTGAGCCATAAAGATCATTCATATGAACTCGGTTTGGAACATAATAGATTTGCTTTCATCCTTCTGAATTCATCATTTTCATGATCATAGATTTGCTTTCATTTCCCATTTCCTTTTCATACCTTTTCATAGATTTATAGCATAGTTCATTGAACACTTACCGTTCCTTTCCTTTTCATGCCTATTGAACCATTTAGAATAACATTGGATATGTGGGAAAGCTCACACAAAGTGTGCTAAACATATAACCGTAACCTTTCCTTTTCCTTTACATCGTTGCTCACATGAGCTATGAAATGGACCTACTCACACAAACTGTGGGTCAGAATGTAAGCTACACGATACAGCTCACACAAGCTGTACCGTATCCACAACAAATGCAGGACCTCAGCCATCGATAGTGTAATATCCGGGATTTAGGGCTTGTGCATTTTTGCATGTGCTAGTATGCCTAAGAGTGTTTTGAATGTGTTTTTATGAATTTTGGGAACTTTAGAGTGTAGGTGAATGTCTTAGAAATTATCAGATTTTAAGTCTTGAAGTGGAGCTAAACTTGATAGGCCTTAAGAAAACTTATAGGGGAAATTGGACATAAAAATGGGCTTGGTAAAGTGGCTTGGAGGCGCCACTTAAAGCCTCTATAAGTGACGCCACAAGCAGTTAAAAGGGCCTAGGTTCGAATCACAAGGGAAGCAAAAAGGGGCTTTTATTTTCGGCAAAAAGGAGAGAGGTGGGCGGCATGGGGACTTCTTTTAGAAGGGATTATCTTTTAAAATTCGATTGGGATAAGAGATAAATGTTGGATTAATTTTTATTAATTTGAATAAGGTGATAAAGAGAAGAATAAGGGATTTGATAGGGAAGGATGTAGTGGCCATATGTGGGGCTCTTGTGGTGGTATTTTCGGCCAAGGAGGGAGAGCAAGGCCATTATTCATTCTTTTCTCTTCTTCTGTGTCTCTGCCGAATTCTCTAGGAAACCTTCTATTTTCTCTTTTATTTTGCCAAGCCGAAATAACCTGTGTTCTAGCCGAATCTCCATCATCAACTTTCTCTTCTTCTCATAGTTTCTCAAAAGCCGGAAGCGAGTGTTCTTAGCCATAACCGATTGTCCACCTATTGCCTCAATCGAATACTTTATTTGGTGGCCATAGCCGAATGGTCCTCTACCCTTTTTGGTGTCGATTTGATCATTTAAGCAAGAGCCGAATCTCTCTGCTTCAGGGAAGGACAATTAATTAAGTGGTAAGGAATCTCTTCTATGTCGAAACACTATCCATTTTCTTTCACTAACTGTCGAAATCAAGGTATTAATTTCATTAATATTCTTGTCTGCCGAAACTTGGAAGGATCTATCGGGATTTTTGGAGTTGTCGACTACAAAGAGGAAATCATTCGGGATTTGGTAAGCAAGTATGGATTTAGGCTGAAGGCCATTTTATTGTGTTTAAACGTTAGATTAGATCTAACATATGCCTATAGGAATCTCGACATCACCAAGAGCAAGGATCAATTTCGGGTTTTTGATCCACAAGGTAAGTGAATCTGATATTCGGCCAAGGCCATAAATAGTGATTTAGATATGTTTCTTATTCGTTTAAAAGTCGAAACTAACCAAGTTAAGTGATTTAGCATTGGCCGATTGAAAGGTAGGGATATCACGAGAATTTCGGATTTGATTAGTAATCAAATCGGCAACAAGGTAAGATTTTGGTTGCGATAATCCTTCGGGAATTGACTATATAAATGAATAGGCTTTTGCTAAAATATTAAGTGTTGGCCGAATGTAGGAACTAAGATCTAGAGCACTAGGTCGGGATTCTTGGGATTTGTTGAACTCGCTAAGTATACTGTGTGTGTACCCCACACTATCTCTTAATAGATTTATGGTATTGTTTTAATGCATGTGTTAATAAGAATGTGAAAGATATGGCTAAGGTACCATGCAATGGTACAAAGTGCTCAGTACATTTACCCACTCCTACCATGAGTATAATATGATCCGTTATGGCACATATGTGAAACTATAAGAATGTGAATGAGGAATATGACATGGTTTATGCATATTTGTATGACATGGGGCATATGGGTTATATGGAAAGGGAAGTGATCTCGGTGGTTTATACCACAATATCTCGAATGTGGTGACTTCGGTCACATAATGCGAATGTGGTGACTTATGTCACAAAATATATGATCCGGTGGTCGTGCCACGAATTTATAAGAGGCGATGAGCACGCGCTCTACAATGATCGCTTCGATGATGTGTAGCGGATAGAGGGTCGACTTAGTAGTCCCCACGGTGTGATGGTTGCTACGGGTGATGTGTAGCGGATGGCATCTAGGTTTGGGTTCGGGATTACATCATTATACTTAATTGCTATTTGTATATGTATGAATTGACATGCCTAAATCGTTGGGACTTAGTGTTGGTGTGTACACACACCGAGTCTGTTTGACTCACCCCGTTGTGGGATATCTTTTCAGTGACACTCGTGATGATGGACCGGGTGGCAGGAGCTCGAGTGGTGGCCATGCTCACTCAAAATTTATTTTATCTTGGACTTTCTATTTTCAAGTATTTTGGATTTATTTCGGGTTTTCTTTGATGTAATAAGGCCACTAGTATGAAACTGTTTATGCATGCATTTTAATTATTTAGTATGATACGAATTTTATCAATTTAAAGTTTAAGCAACTTTTCTTAAAAATAAATTTTAAATGTTTAGACACCTAAACACAAACGATTTTCGAATTAAAGATTAACCCCAAAACAACTCGGTATTTTTATAAAACCACCCCAAATTTTCCAAGGTAATAAACATGAAATTGAAACGTTTTACTCGAGGAACATACCAGATCCGGTCTGGGCTCGTGGGCCGGGTTTGGGGTGTTTCAGTTTGGTATCAGAGCCCAGTTTTAAACTCTCGGCCTTGGGTTTAAAGCCCATAACGATTTCAAAATTAAGCCCAAATAAGTTTTGTAAAAGTTTTTGTGAAATGAGCAGGTTTTCTGGCATGGCACCTAAGTCTCCGACCCGAAGTCCACCAGGTAAGTACCCCTAACTATTGTGTGATTTACTATATGATATATATGCGGGTATAACGGGAACGTAGACTAGTATATTGTAAGTTCTTGAACCCTAGGACCAGTATACCCCAACAATTACATAAAACTTTAAGGCCTAATTGAACAACCCTGTGACTAAGTCGCCGAGTTAGGGTGTGGCAACCATTGTGCGCATGTCTAGGATTGGATTCAGGTATAGCCTGGTATTTAAGCAGTCCTCGTGACTCACCTCCTCTTCGCTCGAATCCTACCTGGTGCGTAGCTATGGTTCACCCTAACCAAGAGGACTTATTCACGGGATAAACTCAATAAATAAAACCCGAAAGGGACTAGCCGTATTTTTATAAAAACCCTAGTTTTAAAAATCACCAAATTACCCCTTTGAATTGTGGAAAAACTATTTTGAAAAAAAAATAAAAAAATTCTCCAAAATATTTCTGACTTACAAAATTACTTAAGTACCCCTGGTTGTAAAATTACTAAAATGCCCTTGGTTTGAAAATTTTAAACTACCATACTACCTTTGACTTTTACTAAGATATTTTTCCAAAATACCAGAAACCCCTATTTTGCAAAACATTAAGATACCCTGAATTGGAAAATTTACGAAATTACCCTTAATTTACAAAATTTTCAAATTGACCCCGATTTATTACCAAAATACCCCTGTAGGAGAAATGACGAAAATACCCTTGGGATAGGAACAGACGAAAATGTTTGAATAGTGAATGTGTGCAGTAGGTACTACTGAATGATTGTGTTTCTCTGAATTAGGATAGAAAACTTGGAACAAAAACTTTGAAATGATCGAAAGAACTGCTATTAAACTTCTTTTCATAAAATTTCTTCGCAGATAATCAGTGGAACAAAGACTAATGCATAAAATTCCTTAAAACAAATTAAAGCGCGATCGTAGAAATGAGTTCTAGGGGGCTCGGTCGTAATGTGCGAGGACGTGGTAGAGGTAGAATGACCGTATCGGAACCCGTTAGGTCTGGACAAGGGTCCGAAAATGAGGTACCACCACCCCCACCACCAGCTGTTGGTGTTGAGCAAACAAGATCGGGACGGGGATGATGCGATGATCGTTGAGACGATCTTTGTGGGTTCTTGAGATGGTGGGTGGAGCAGGTGGAGGTGGGGGAGCTCAAAAATCTGTACTCGAGCGACTCCGAGCAAATGGAGCTAAAGTATTCCGTGGCGTATCTGGTGTGGCACCCAGCACGGCTGAGTATTGGCTGGAGGTGACGAAACGAATTATGGATGAGCTGGATCTGACCGCTGAGGAGAAACTAAAAGGAATGGTGTCACTACTTCGCGATGAGGCATATCAATGGTGGCTCACAGTTCGGGATGGTGCCACAGCTGAGGATCTCACTTGGGAGTATGTTAAGGTGGCGTACCAGAAGAAGTATGTTGGAACTAGTTATACTGATGCATAGAGGAAGGCATTTCTGGGGCTGGTTCAAGGGAACAAGTCCGTAGTGGAGTACGAGGCTGAATTCTTAAGGTTGAGCCGGTATGCTCGAGGTATCATGGCTACGGAGCATGAGCGATGTGTCCGGTTTGAGGACGGACTGAGGGATGACCTAAGGTTGTTGATAGCTCCACAGCAGAAGCGAGAGTTTGCAGTGTTGGTGGAAAAGGCTAAGGTAGCCGAAGGAGTTAAGGAATCTGTAAGGCAGAATACGGATCGGAACAGGCAAAAGAGAGGTTTTAGGTCATCAGGGTCATCTGGGAATGCGCAGAAGAGGCCTAGAGTCGATGGGCCGCGAGGTCAGCAAGTTGTGACAGGAGGGCAGTACCGTACTTGTACGCAATATGGAAAGATGCACCTAGGAGAGTGTTGGAAGAAGACGGGAGGATGCTTTAAGTGTGGATCTAAGGAACACATGATTAAGGACTGTCCTATTAAGATAGATGGGAGTCGACCAACAGGTCAGGGTTCTAATCAGGC
The DNA here is from genome assembly GCA_025698515.1 of Gossypium sturtianum. Taxonomy (NCBI): domain Eukaryota; kingdom Viridiplantae; phylum Streptophyta; class Magnoliopsida; order Malvales; family Malvaceae; genus Gossypium; species Gossypium sturtianum. The sequence goes on from CM046953.1 coordinate 67,547,636, forward strand.
TAGAAGAGGGGGACAGCAGCCTCAGCGAGGTCGTGGTCCGATTGGCAGAGGAAACGGTGCTGGAAGAGGACGTGAAACACTAGGCAGAGGTGTTGGTAATGCTGAGGCTAGACGGCCCGGGATCGCTATATGCGGTTCGTCGGAGGAAGACAAATGATGCACCTGATGTTATAACGGGTACGTTCCTTATTTCGGAGTTACCCTTTATTGCTTTGATAGACATAGGGTCAACTCATTCCTATGTTGCTAGTGAAGTATCTGAAACTTTGCATGTGAACTTTGAGACTGTACCTAGGAAGATGACTATACTTAGTCCTTTAGGGCAGACTGTGATAGTAGATAAACTCTTTAAGGAAGTGCCTTTAGAAGTTCAGGGGGCCTTGATTTCGGTGACTTAGTGGAACTACCATTCGGGGAATTTGATCTAATCTTAGGCATGGATTGGTTAGTGAAGTACCGTGCGAATGTGGATTGCGCCGCTAAACGCATGTCGTTGAGAACTCCCGACGATAAGGAAGTTGTGGTGATGGGCGAAAGACGAAACTATTTGTCGAATGTAGTATCCGCCCTTAAGGCGGAGAAGATGGTAAGGAAAGGATGTCTGGTTTTTCTGATGTGGGTCAGTGCCTTGGACACTAAGGAAACAAGTGTGGAAGGGGTTAGAAGGGTAAGGGAATTTTTGGATGTCTTTCCGGAGGAATTACCTGGAATACCCCCGGATAGGGAGGTGGAGTTTGGAATTGACTTATTTCCTGGAACGGCGCCAATATCTACCGCTCCGTACAGAATGGCACCAAAGGAATTGGTTGAGCTCAAGGCTCAAATCCAAGAGTTGCTTGATCGTGGGTTTATCCGACCCAGTGTGTCTCCATGGGGAGCACCGGTCTTGTTTGTGAAGAAGAAGGATGGAACTATGCGTATGTGCATAGATTATCGTCAGTTGAATAAGCTGACCATCAAGAACAAGTACCCGTTGCCAAGGATAGACAACTTGTTTGATCAGCTTAAGGGAGCCGCGGTGTTTTCGAAGATAAATCTAAGGTCTGGGTATCATCAACTTAAGGTCAAGGAGGTGGATATCCATAATACGGCTTTCCGGACAAGATACGAGCATTATGAGTTCGTAGTAATGCCATTTGGATTGACGAACGCCCCAACCGCGTTCATGGATATGATGAACCGGGTTTTTCAACCCTACTTGGATTGGTTCATCATTGTGTTCATCGACGACATCCTAGTATACTCCAAGTCTGAGGAGGAACATGATGAGCATCTCCGGGTTGTGTTGCAAGTATTAAGGGAGAAGAAGCTTTATGCCAAATTCAGCAAGTGTGAATTTTGGCTGAAGGAAGTCACATTCTTAGGGCATGTAGTGTCTGCAGAAGGGATAGGGGTGGATCCTAGGAAGATCGAGGCAGTGCTAGATTGGAAACCACCTAAGTCGGTGGCAGAGGTTCGCAGTTTCTTGGGATTGGTAGGCTACTACAGAAGGTTCGTAGAATGGTTCTCGTCAATAGCCGCACCGTTGACGAAGTTGTTGAGAAAGGAAGTACCTTTCGTATGGACGAGATAAGCAACAGGAGAGCTTTGAGAAGCTTAAGAGGGTTTTGACCAAGCTCCGGTTTTAATTCAGCCTGAGGCAGGGAAGGACTTTGTGGTGTCTTGTGATGCTTCTCACACAGGATTAGGATATGTCCTGATGCAAGACAGAAGGTAGTCGCTTATGCGTCTCGACAATTAAGGCCACACGAGGTTAACTACCCGACGCATGATTTGGAATTAGCGGCGGTGGTCTTTGCTCTTAAGGTATAGAGGCATTATTTATATGGAGAAAAGTCGGTGATCTACCACGGACCACAAGAGCCTTAAGTATCTGTTGACTCAGAAGGAGTTGAATCTGAGACAGCGAAGGTGGGTGGAATTATTGAAAGACTACGATTGCTCTATAGAGTATCATCCGGGCAAGGCGAATGTAGTGGCAGATGCTCTAAGTCGAAAAGTAGTGTCGGATCTGAGGGCGATGTTTGCACATCTGAGCTTGTATGACGACGGAAGTTTCTTTGGTGCTGAATGCAAGTTAAGCCGTCATGGTTGAATGAGGTGAAAGAGAGTCAGTTGGCAGATGATGATCTAAGTGCTAAGTTGCGACAAGTGCAGAGTGGGGAGTTAGAGGATTATGGTGTTAACAGCGATGGAGTATTGTGTTTCAAGGGTAAGGTCTGTATGCCGAAGAACAAGGAGTTAAGGCAGAGGATTCTTTGGGAATCACATAGTAGCCCCTATGCTATGCATCCTGGAGGTACCAAGTTGTACAGGGATCTAAGAGAACAGTTTTGGTGGCCTGGTCTTAAAAGGGAAGTTACCGAATTTGTAGGGAAGTGCTTGACGTGTCAGCAAGTTAAAGCTAAACACCAGGTTCCGTCAGGATTGCTTCCCCGAGATAAAGATTCTCTGATGGAAGTGGGAGAGAATCACCATGGACTTCGTTAGTGGGCTTCCCCTTACGCCTACTAAGAAGGACTCGGTATGGGTGATAGTGGATCGATTGACAAAGTCCACGCATTTCATTCCAAAGTCGGGTTGACTATTCTTTGCAGAGGTTAGCAAGGTTGTATGTGGCAGAAATTGTGAGGTTGCATGGAGTGCCGGTGTCAATTATTTGAGATAGGGATCCAAGGTTTATGTCTCGGTTTTGGAAAGCACTACATCAAGCTTTAGGCACCGATTGGATTTCACTACGGCATTTCATCCATGATCGGACGGCCGATCCGAAGCGAGTGATCCAAGTGTTAGAGGATATGTTAAGGGGCGTGTGTGATAAACTTGAGAGGAAGTTGGGAAGAATATTTGCCGTTAAGCGGAATTTGCATACAACAGCGGCTATCAAGCCGGTATGCGGATGGCACCGTATGAAGCGTTGTATGGACGTATGTCGCACACCCACGTGTTGGGCGGAATTAGGGAACGTCAAGTTTTGGGTCCAGAGATTGTGGCGTAATCCGAGGAAAAGTCAAGATAATTCGGACACGGTTAAAGGAGGCATCCACAAATGAGGCGAAGTCGTACCACAGATCTCAAACGGAGGGAGATAGAATTTGATGTGGGAGATCAAGTGTTTCTTAAAGTCTCGCCTTGGAAGAAGGTGATGAGATTTGGTCGCAAAGGGAAGTTAAGTCCCAGGTTTATAGGACCTTATCGGGTATTGAAGCGAGTTGGACCAGTGGCATACCAGTTAGAGTTGCCACCGGAGTTGAAGCAGATGCATGACGTATTCCATGTTTCCATGCTACGTCGTTATCGATCGGACCCATCTCATATAGTGCCGGTTGAAGAGGTGGAACTAAGGCCAGATCTGTCCTACGAGGAAGAGCCGATTCAGATCTTAGAACGAGATGTGAAAGTGTTACGGAGGAAGTCAGTTCCTTTAGTCAAAGTGTTATGGCACAATCATGGATCGGATGAAGCTTCGTGGGAGCCGGAAGAAATAATACGACAGCAATACCCTCACCTATTTTAGCCAAGTAATTTCGAGGTCTAAATTATTTTTAAGGGGGGTAGAACTGTAATATCCAGGATTTAGGGCTTGTGCATTTTTGCATGTGCTAGTATGCCTAAGAGTGTTTTGAATGTGTTTTTATGAATTTTGGGAACTTTAGAGTGTAGGTGAATGTCTTAGAAATTATCAGATTTTAAGTCTTGAAGTGGAGCTAAACTTGATAGGCCTTGAGAAAACTTATAGGGGAAATTGGACATAAAAATGGGCTTGGTAAAGTGGCTTGGAGGTGCCACTTAAAGCCTCTATAAGTGACGCCACAAGCAGTTAAAAGGGCTTAGGTTCGAATCACAAGGGAAGCAAAAAGGGGGCTTTTATTTTCGGCAAAAAGGGAGAGAGGTGGACGGCATGGGGACTTCTTTTAGAAGGGGATTATCTTTTTAAAATTCGGCTGGGATAAGAGATAAATGTTGGATTAATTTTTATTAATTTGAATAAGGTGATAAAGAGAAGAATAAGGGATTTGATAGGGAAGGATGTAGTGGCCGAATGTGGAGCTCTTGTGGTGGTATTTTCGGCCAAGGAGGGAGAGCAAGGCCATTATTCATTCTTTTCTCTTATTCTGTGTCTCTGCTGAATTCTCTAGGAAACCTTCTCTTTTCTCTTTTATTTTGCCAAGCCGAAATAACCTGTGTTCTAGTCGAATCTCCATCATCAACTTTCTCTTCTTCTCATAGTTTCTCAAAAGCCGGAAGCGAGTGTTCTTAGCCATAACCGATTGTCCACCTATTGCCTCAATCGAATTTTTTATTTGGTGGCCATAGCCGAATGCTCCTCTACCCTTTTTGGTGTCGATTTGATCATTTAAGCAAGAGCCGAATCTCTCTGCTTCAGGGAAGGACAATTGATTAAGTGGTAAGGAATCTCTTCTATGTCGGAACATTGTTCACTTTCTTTCACTAACTGTCGAAATCAAGGTATTAATTTCATTAATATTCTTGTCTGTCGAAACTTGGAAGGATCTATCGGGATTTTTGGAGTTGTCGACTACAAGGAGGATATCATTCGGGATTTGGTAAGCAAGTATGGTTTTAGGCCGAAGGCCATTTTATTATGTTTAAACGTTAGATTAGATCTAACATATGCCTATAGGAATCTCGACATCACCAAGAGCAAGGATCAATTTGGGTTTTAGATCCACAAGGTAAGTGAATCGATATTCGCCAAGGCCATAAATAGTGATTTAGATATGTTTCTTATTCGTTTAAAGCGAAAACTAACCAAGTTAAGTGATTTAGCATTGGCCGATTGAAAGGTAGGGATATCACGAATTAGGGATTTGATTAGTAATCAAATCGGCAACAAGGTAAGATTTTGGTTGCGATAATCCTTCGGGAATTGACTATATAGCCGAATAGGCTTTTGCTAAAATATTAAGTGTTGGTCGAATGTAGGAACTAAGATCTAGAGCATTAGATCGGGATTCTTCGGATTTTCAGTGAACTCGCTAAGTATACTGTGTGTGTACCCCACACTATCTCTTAATAGATTTATGGTATTGTTTTAATGCATGTGTTAATAAGAATGTGAAAGATATGGCTAAGGTACCATGCAATGGTACAAAGTGCTCAGGTACGTTTACCCACTCCTACCATGAGTATAATATGATCTCGTTATGGCACATATGTGAAACTATAAGAATGTGAATGAGGAATATGACATGGTTTATGCATATTTGTATGACATGGGGCATATGGGTTATATGGAAAGGGGAAGTGATCCGGTGGTTTATACCAAAATATCTCGAATGTGGTGACTTGGTCACATAATCGAATGTGGTGACTTATGTCACAAAATATATGATCCGGTGGTTTGTGCCACGCAATTTATAAGGGCGATGAGCACGTCGTCTGCGATGATCGCCGCCGATGATGTGTAGCGGATAGAGGGTCGACTTAGTAGTCCCCACGGTGTGATGGTTGAGTACAGGTGATGTGTAGCGGATGGCATCTAGGTTTGGGTTGGGATTGCATCATTATACTTAATTGCTATTTGTATATGTATGAATTGACATGCCTAAATCGTTGGGACTTAGTGTTGGCTGTGTACACCGAGTCTGTTTGACTCACCTGTTGTGGGATATCTTTCAGGTGACACTCGGTGATGGACCGGGTGGCAGGAGCTCGATGGTGGCCATGCTCACTCAAAATTTATTTTATCTTGGACTTTCTATTTTCAAGTATTTTGGATTTATTTGGGTCTTCTTTGATGTAATAAGGCCACTAGTATGAAACTCATTTATGCATGCATTTTAATTATTTAGTATGATACGAATTTTATCAATTTAAAGTTTAAGCAACTTTTCTTAAAAATAAATTTTAAATGTTTAGACACCTAAACACAAACGATTTTCGAATTAAAGATTAACCCCAAAACAACTCGGTATTTTTATAAAACCACCCCAAATTTTTCAAGGTAATAAACATGAAATTGAAATGTTTTACTCGAGGAACATACCAGATCCGGTCTGGGCTCGTGGGCCGGGTTTGGGGTGTTTCAGGTAGGACATTCAAGACCAACGCCTAAAATATGGTAACCCTATTGACATGTCATTTGTATCCTACGAATTCCTAAGGTTCAAATGGGCTAGATAATCATCGTGACACTGCTGGATTTCCATCATTTAATTTAATGAAAAATAATACATGAACATATAAATCAATACAACATCAAAACATTATTTAATCATACGAACTTACCTCAATGATAAAGACGTAGAAACGAGATCAACTAATCCCAGGCTTTAGCTTTTCCTCGATCTAAATCCGTACGAGGTCTATCATGATCTAAATAGGAAAGTTCAATCCACTTAACACTTATACTATTCAATTCAATCCAAAATTCATTTTTTGTAAAATTACAAATTTACCTCTAATATTTTAAATTATCTACAATTTAGTCATTAAGCTCGTAAATTGAAATTTAAGCAATTTCATCCATATTTCATGCTAGCCAAATTCACTAGGGACTTATACCAACCCATACAAATCAACATTTTACAATTTTACTATGGAATTTTACTAATTTTATAAATAAGTCCTTAAATGACAATTTCTTCAAAAATCCCTTTACGAAACTTGTTTATTTAGCAACAAGGACTCATAATCTTTCATTAAAATTCAAGAATCATGCAAGAACAATCATGGAAAAACCTTAAACCTTTAGCAGTTTTGCAAATTGACCCCCGAGCTAGCTAGATTAAGCTACAACGACTTCAAAAACATACAAATCATTAAAAACGGGATCAAACATTACTCACATGCAATGGATGAACTAGCCGAACCTTCAAGCACTCTTTAATGGTGTTTTCTTAACCTATTTTCGGTGGGGGATGGACTAAAAGATGATAACTTCTGTTTTTCTTTATTTTGTTTTATGTTAATTTTACCAATTACAAAATTAACCTTGGTTATAAACCTTAAAATCACTTAATAATATGTCCATAAATATCCACTAACATTTTAAATGGTCTAATTACCATTTAAGTCAGTCGCATTTAAGTTTTATAGCTATTTAACACCTTTAGATACTAGAACTCCACTTTTGTACCTTTTACGATTTAGTCCTTTTCACCTAATTAAACATGCAAACGTCAAAATTTCTTAACAAATTTTTTATACGACCCTACTAACATATCATAGATATATAAATAATAATAGAATAATAACTTACTTGTCAGATTTTTGGTCCCAAAACTACTGTTCCGATTTCACTAAAAATGGGCTGTTACATGGACGGTTCCAAAGGCAAATCTTGTGGGCTTTTTATTTATTTATTTGCAAGTGTATGGACCTCTAGTAAATCTCCCAAAATTGATTTTTGGGCTGCTCACTAATGCTTTGCCAAATTGGACTTGTTCTCCCTTGTTTGGACGATTTGGTGACCCAATTATTTACTAGACTTTTCCATCAATCGATTCATCTTCAATTGGATCAAATCAACTTCTTCATGACCCATTTTGTATGTGTTTGCCATCCATATAGGGTGAATTTGGTCATTTCCATGTAACTTTATTTTATAAGCAAATCATGCATAATTTCCTTGGTTCAACTGCGTTAAATAATATCAAGATTAATATGTAGCATAAAATAATTAAATTATGCACAAATTTAATGCAAAATAGCATAAAGTTACATTCTTCATTAAATCATGCCTATTATTAAAATATAAACAAAATCCAACCAATTAGTGATCAATAACTAGGAGTTAATATTATTTTTAAGTAAAAAGGTGCCAAAAACAACTATAAAAACTCTATATAAATTAGAGTTTATAGTTACCACCAATCAACCAAAAATCAAACATACGTACACAAATTAAATACACAACAACTTAAACACATTTATACCATATGAACTTACCTGGTCAAAACAGAAAACAAGTTGAACCTCCAAGGACTATCTGATAATTTTAGGTTTTCCTCGATTATCCCCGATTTTATTCAATTCTTAATCTAAACAATTCATCAATATCAAATATTATCAATCATTCATGATATGCATGAACCTATTTAATTCCATTTTTTGAATGCCCCTTATAACACCCTCAATCCAACACGATTCACCGGGTCCAAATCTTGAGTGTTACTATACACATTAATTTACAATTTATCAAACATTTAACGATTTCTCATATATCAATTTATTTTATTTAACACTTTACTGAAAAACTTATCATTTGAAAACAAATGAAGTATTATAAATTAACTTGTTACAATAGACTTGATACAAATCTTTACAATATAGTAGTTTATAAAGGCAAACACAGAAGGCGCAATCCTATACTACGCCATCTTTCCATCGTATACATAATAGCCCTCTACGCCTCTACCTTGGCGTACTCTAGGCATCGTCCCTCCTAGTGCAAACTCATGCCAAATACCTAGAACAACAATGAACATAGTAAGATCAAGATAACTTAGTAAGTCTTATCGTAGAATTACCTTGGCCGATACTTTATATTCTTGAAAGAACGTCTTTGCATCAACTACCTGTCTGAACCACTTATATCTAGCAGATACTGCTATAGTGGTAATACATACATATACACAAATTATATACTCCTCAAATATAAATTATTTCTTTGTTAATTAACTGAAGATTTCTTCAGATGTTTCTTAATTCTCTCATTCACATATGCACTTCTGAACAGAACATACCTTCAAAATTCCAACAGATACAACCCATTTTCTAATACTTGCTCTTAACTTAGAAACAGTTGTTCGTTATCATTATTCATAGGTGGACACATACACATATGGAAAATACTTACGTAGATCTAAGTACCATCAAACCATTAAGCAAATCATACCCTAATTTGATACCATACAACCCATACTGGTAATGCACTTCATAGATAAATCTGTTGATATTCACATCATTAATTGCTTTCAAAACCATGGATACTTGGAATACCCATAACTCAAACATCTTATGATTACAAAAAAATATCATTACAATTCAAACATAACCTCGATATGACTGATTCCAAGTAACTCTATTTAAATCATTTCATAACACAGACGATCTCACATTGATAATTTCTTAAGTCACTCATAACTACAAATATAACCATATCTAACACCGCCAAATCATCATGGCGGATACCTTCATTATCATACAGCTACAAAGTTCTTTCCAGAAACTTGTTCAATTATTTCACAAATCTTACTCTGTAACACCCCAAACCCGGCCTAGAAGTTAGGCCCGAATCTGGCGTGTCACATGGAAGTGTTTTTCAAAAACCATCTTTGCGATTGTAAAAAAAAAAAAAAGCACTCGTTTGAGAATTTCAGCCTCTTTGTTAAAACCCAAAACACTTAAGCAATCGTTAACTTCTAGAAAATGTAATTATCTTTAAAAATACCTTTTTGGTGGCGAAAGCATATTTGAAATAAACAATTTACAAAAATGTGATGTTTAGAAATAGAGTTGCAGAAGCATTTTGAAAATGTTGCGGAAATGTAGATAAAATACAGCTATTTTGAAAGTTCGTTTGATGAGTCGAAAATCGACGTAATGAGCTTTAAAACCGTGACTTTTGAAAATATCATTTGATAATTCGAGTGAAAACTTCCTTGTTAAAATATTTATAATAGTTTATTATGAAATCCATTTGTTAATCGATTTTGGAAAAACCTTTATTATGATTTTAGAAAATCCCCCTTTAAAGAAATTGCAAGGAAATAATAAGTACGGCGAAACATAAAACCAAATAAAAATATCCCAAAGGCCTTATTACAACTTAAACCAAAATAGAAAAAAAATAAAATAAATGGAAATAGAAATTTAAAGTTTAATAACACCATTTCTGAAGTATGGCCACCACCGAGTCATCCATGGCCCAAGTCCACATCACTGAACATTACCTACAGAGATTAAAAAAGAGGGGGTGAGTTACGAGAACTTAGTGTGAAATCCCCTTACCGTTGTCCACTGGTTCAAAATCCCATTAAGCAATAATTTGGGCCTAAGCCCATTTACAATAATAATAATGTATCAAGTATAACATGTGTATGAAATGCAATTCCCAAACCAAACCTAGTAATCCATCCGCTACACACCACCCGTACCAACCAACACACCTGTGGGGAGCTTTTGTCACCCACCCCGCCAACACACCAATCGCAGACATTAAACCATTTATAACGAATTTAATTGTGGACAAGCCACCAGAATAACAGAATTTATGTGGCATTGCCACAATACAGATTTGTGGCAGAGCCACCAAAATATGCGGCAAAGGCACCAGAACTTCTCTTCAATATTATCCCATCCCATGCAAAATCATGTATATAATGCATAACAAATCACAATATAACAACAGTAATTTATTCGGATATTTATTACAAAATTAAGGCCCACTATAACAATTTATCAAATAGGCCCATTAAGCAAAATATCAGATTGGCCCATTTAGCAAAATATCAGATTGGCGCATTTAGCAAAATATCAAATCGGCCCATTTAGCAAAATATCAGATTGGCCCATTAATCAATATGACAAATTGGCCCATTAACAATATATCAGATCGGTCCATTAAGGCAGTTTATCAAATCGGCCCATTAGGGGCATTTTCGTAATTCGGCCCGTTAGGGGCATTTTCAAAATTCGGAAATTTTACCCAATAAGGGTAATTCTGTAATCTCACAACCCAGGGGTATTTCGGTAACTTACCCTCCATGGGTATTTTGGTAAATTCGCAACCCAGACTTAACTACTAATTTGGGCATTACAAATTGAAACTGTCCATCTACGTCATACTAACTAAACTGACTATAACTCGAGTTAGGAACCTCGAAATTTAGATCTGTAAATTTTCCTTCAAATTAGACTCATATATCTTCTTACGATAATTTTTCCAGAATTTTTGAATTAACCATTTAGTACAGTTTATTCCTTAAAATTTCCCTTGTTTCATTGTCCAATGATTCTGACCTCTCTTATCTTAATTTCAAATATCGTACTGTACGGATTTCATATGCTACTCCCACTTGTTTCTATTGAAAATAGGTTCACTAAGGAATCCATAAATATTAATTATAACTCTTAATTCACTTTGTACAATTTTAACTGATTTTTCCAAAATAGAACAGGGAACCACGAAATCCATCAGAACCATTCTCACTAAAATTAACATATCTCAGAATATAAAATTCCTCTTCCTCCTCTGTTTCTTTCATATAAAAGTAGACACAGTAAGCTTTAATTCGATATCTTGTTCACTTTCTAATTCCCTTTCTCCAATTTTTCGTGATTTTTCGAAAATCACATCACTGCTGCTGACCAAACTGTTTCTTAGCAAAATGTGGTTACTACTATGAACATACGCACTCCCGAGTGGTCTCGGTTGCCGATTCCTGGTTTTCGTCGGTATTTCAACCGAATCATAGAACATTTCATGCAAACATCCAGAGAGGTATGAGATTACACACCATTTCAAACATATATTCGGAAGGGTACGGGATTACACACCTTATAAGGATTACCTAAAGAACCACTCTTCGTTGCCCCCTAAAAAATAAAATCGATCAAAAGTTAGCCTCGATTACTTAAAGGTTCCAAAAGCCAAAAAGTATTCACTCACAAGAGTCACTTACCACAATCGTGATCCTTCCCTACTAGATTCTAAAATCCGGCCTTGCACCTTGGCTATTGCAACGAGTTCCAATCAACTTTCGAAACCAAGGCTAAGAGAAAGATAAGTAGCAGCAAAGGATGGCTTGATTCGGCCTTCATCAAAAGAGAATAAGAGGAGTTTAAAATAACAACAAGTGGCTAGGTTCAGCTTAGACAAGGGATGAGAGTTTCGGCTTAGCCAAGTCAAGAGAAGAAAGAACAACATGAAATAAGAAGAAAGAACCTTTACCTTAATAATAGGGATGAACCAAAATGAAGAACACGGTTTGGCACTAGTAGCAAGACAACAAAGAAGGATCGATAGTTTCAATTTTCAAGAGAAGATGAGTGAAAATAATTGATCACAAAGGCTAGGTGTTTTCGGCAAGTCAAGAAAGAAAAGAGAGAATATGCACACTTCAAAACTTGAAAATTCGACAAGAAGGAGAAGGAAATTTGGAGAGAAAAGAAAGTGACACAAAAGTTGCAAATAGGAGTTTTTGGCCAAAACAACACCAAAACTTTTACCAATTGCCAAAGACAAAATTTGGCTATCCCCCTAACACATAAAACCGTCCACATACATTACCATAATGGTCAAGAATTTGCCAACCAAACTTTCCATAACATTTCCCTCGAAAAAGGCCACATGTTCCCCTTACTTTCCCCTTTTTCTTGTTTTCTTTCCTCACCTTCATCCTTTCCTATTTTCCTTAGCCATCTTGCCAAAAATAAAAAGTTCACCTTGCCTTATTTACATGCTTGGCCGACATTTAGAGAAAGAATGCAAAAATAATAGTCAAAATTTGCACACAATGGGATTTGAACCTCTTCCCTTAAAGTCCTTCATGTGGCATCATATCCTCTTTACCAATTGCTCATTTATGCTAGCACATTACTCATTTATTTCCATAAGCAATGAGGCCACTTACTATATCTCCTTAAAGTGCTTAAACACAAAATTTTTCCTATAACTTAACTTGAACCCGGCACTTCCTAGAAACCTCGTAACTCTCCAAAATCACCTTCCTAATAAGTCCAACTTGAAATAATGCCGTTCTCAAATTCCCATGAATTTTAAAACACTTCTACGCTCAAGGCCCAATGGGCCCAATAGGTCCAATTCTACTAGGCTTAATTTCGGGTCGTTACAATTCTATCCTCCTTAAAGAAATTTCGTCCTCGAAATTTCCAACCACTATTAAACGCACCGCACAAGTCACACCACTATGCTTTTGCTGCGCACTCTGATCTTAATAACACTAATGTACCTTTAACAAAATCTTGAATTCCTCTTTCACACAACCAAAACATCTAACCACGGAAGTAAACAAATACTTATCACGCATTCATAAGATTTTCTTCATTCAAACACTCTATCCAACCAAGACATACCTGACTTAATGGTGATGGAACAATCCCGAGCGTTATGTTCCTTTGACCCGCATCTTAAACATGCTCCTAACCTCCTCCAGCATTCTCCCGGATGACGCCTTCTACAATAATCGCAAGCCGGTAACTTCGGACGTGCCTTTGTATGCTTCACAGAACGAGACTGCGAACCTAGAGAAGCACAATCTCTTTTCGTCTTGAAATCCATGCACCCAACTCGAAGTGCTTCCCGAATTTCTTTAACTTCTTCCACTACCTCCCTAACTAGCTGAGTCAGCTCATCAATTCCAGCTCGGTCATAAGACCCCGTCTCAGCCACTGGTGATATCAGCACCTCCCTTTCCGGCTTATGCCCCGATGTTGAAGATCTAACCCAAACATTTCGACCTCAACCACGACCGCGTCCACCTCGTCCGCGTCCTCTAGCGCTCATGTTTACTAAGTCGATTTAATCTGATTACGAGTTTTATGAATCAATATACTATTTCAGTGTTTATTAAACAATATTTTATGAAGTATAGGAAGTAAGGTCGTTTTCGCAGAATGCATCCTATAGTCTCAATCTCTATAGTTTCAGCTCCTAAAACTAAAAGTTCTAGAGTATTCTATTTTGTGAAATTTTCTTACCACAATACTAACACAATAATCATAAAATAAAAATACATACTTACTTGACTTGGTGCCGGATACTCGTGGTGCCATACTTCCTTTAACACATGTATCCATAATTTAAAATTCAAACAGCTTTTGAAAATATTTTTGAACCCAAACCACAGCCGAGTTTTGAAACTGGGCTCTGATACCATAAAATGTAACACCCCAAACCCAGCCTAGAAGTTAGGCCCGAATCTGGCGTGTCACATGGAAGTGTTTTTCAAAAACCATCTTTGCGATTGTAAAAAAAAAAAAAAGAAAAAAACTCGTTTGAGAATTTCAGCCTCTTTGTTAAAACCCAAAACACTTAAGCAATCGTTAACTTCTAGAAAACGTAATTATCTTTAAAAATACCTTTTTGGTGGCAAAAGCATATTTAAAATAAATAATTTACGAAAATGTGATGTTTAGAAATAGAGTTGCAGAAGCATTTTGAAAATGTTGCAGAAATGTAGATAAAATACAGCTATTTTGAAAGTTTGTTTGATGAGTCGAAAATCGAGGTAATGAGCTTTAAAACTGTGACTTTTGAAAATATCGTTTGATAATTCGAGTGAAAACTTCCGTGTTAAAATATTTATAATAGTTTATTATGAAATCCATTTGTTAATCGATTTTTGGAAAAACCTTTATTATGATTTTAGAAAATCCCCCTTTAAAGAAATTGCAAGGAAATAATAAGTACGGCGAAACATAAAACCAAATAAAAATATCCCAGAGGCCTTATTACAACTTAAACCAAAATAGCAAAATAATAAAATAAACGGAAATAGAAATTTAAAGTTTAATAACACCATTTCTGAAGTATGGCCTCCACCGAGTCATCCATGGCCCAAGTCCACATCACTGAACATTACCTACAGAGATTAAAAAGGAGGGGGTGAGTTACGAGAACTTAGTGTGAAATCCCCTTACCGTTGTCCACTGGGTCAAAATCCCATTAAGCAATAATTTGGGCCTAAGCCCATTTACAATAATAATAATGTATCAAGTATAACATGTGTATGAAATGCAATTCCCAAACCAAACCTAGCAATCCATCCGCTACACACCACCCGTACCAACCAACACACCTGTGGGGAGCTTTTGTCACCCACCCCGCCAACACACCAATCGCAGGCATTAAGCCATTTATAATGAATTTAATTGTGGACAAGCCACCAGAATAACAGAATTTACGTGGCATTGTCACGATACAGATTTGTGGCAGAGCCACCAAAATATGTGGCAGAGCCACCAGAACTTCTCTTCAATATTATCCCATCCCATGCAAAATCATGTATATGATGCATAACAAATCACAATATAACAACAGTAATTTATTCGGATATTAATTACAAAATTAAGGCCCACTATAACAATTTATCAAATAGGCCCATTAAGCAAAATATCAGATTGGCCCATTTAGGAAAATATCAGATTGGCCCATTAATCAATATGAAAAATTGGCCCATTAACAATATATCAGATCGGTCCATTAAGGCAATTTATCAAATCGGCCCATTAGGGGCATTTTCGTAATTCGGCCCGTTAGGGGCATTTTAGAAATTTGGAAATTTTACCCACTAAGGGTAATTCTGTAATCTCACAACCTTAACTTACCCTCCAAAGGTATTTTGGTAAATTCGCAACCCAGACTTAACTACTAATTTGGGCATTACAATTTGAAACTGTCCATCTGCGTCATACTGACTAAACTGACTATAACTCGAGTTAGGAACCTCGAAATTTAGATCCGTAAATTTTCCTTGAAACTAGACTCATATATCTTCTTACGATAATTTTTTCAGAATTTTTGAATTAACCATTTAGTATATTTTATTCCTTAAATCTTCCCTTGTTTCACTGTCCAACGATTCTGACCTCTCTTATCATAATTTCAAATATCTTACTGTACAGTTTTCATATGCTACTCCCACTTGTTTATATTGAAAATAGGTTCACTAAGGAATCCATAAATATTAATTATAACTCTTAATTCACTTTGTAAAATTTTAACCGATTTTTCCAAAATAGAACAGGGAACCAGGAAATCCATCAGAACCAGTCTCACTAAAATTAACATATCTCAAAATATAAAATTCCTCTTCCTCCTCTGTTTCTTTCATATAAAATTAGACACAGTAAGATTTAATTCGATATCTTATACACTTTCTAATTCCCTTTATCCATTTTTTCGTGATATTTCCAAAATCACATCACTGCTGCTGACCAAACTATTTCTTTGCAAAATATGGTTACTACTATGAACATACGCACTCCTGAGTGGTCTCGGTTGCCGATACACGGTTTTCTTTGGTATTTCAACCGAATCATAGAACATTTCATACAAACATCCAGAGAGGTATAAGATTACACACCATTTCAAACATATATTCGGAAGGGTACGGGATTACACACCTTATAAGGATTCCCTAAAGAACCACTCTTCGTTGCCCCCTAAAAAATAAAATCGATCAAAAGTTAGCCTCGATTCCTTAAAGGTTCCAAAAGCCTAAAAGTATTCACTCACAAGAGTCACTTACCACAATTGTGATCCTTCCCTACTAGATTCTAAAATCCGGCCTTGCACCTTGGCTATTGCAACGAGTTACAATCAACTTTCGAAACCAAGGCTAAGAGAAAGATAAGTAGCAGCAAAGGATGGCTTGATTCGGCCTTCATCAAAAGAGAATAAGAGGAGTTTAAAATAACAACAAGTGGCTAGGTTCAGCTTAGCCAAGGGATGAGAGTTTCGGCTTATCCAAGTCAAGAGAAGAAAGAACAACAACATGAAATAAGAAGAAAGAACCTTTACCTTAATAATAGGGATGAACCGAAATGAAGAACACGGTTTGGCACTAGTAGCAAGACAACAAAGAAGGATCGGTAGTTTTGATTTTCAAGAGAAGATGAGTGAAAATAATTGATCACAAAGGCTAGGTGTTTTCAGTAAGACAAGAAAGAAAAGAGAGAATATGCACACTTCAAAGCTTGAAAATTCGGCAAGAAGGAGAAGGAAATTTGGAGAGAAAAGAAAAGTGACACAAAAGTTGCAAATAGGAGTTTTTGGCCAAAACAACACCAAAACTTTTACCAATTGCCAAAGACAAAATTCGGCTATCCCCCTAACACATAAAACCGTCCACATACATGACCATAATGGTCAAGAATTTGCCAACCAAACTTTCCATAACATTTCCCTTGAAAAAGGCCACATGTTCCCCTTACTTTCCCCTTTTTCATGATTTCTTTCCTCACCTTCATCCTTTCCTATTTTCCTTAGCCATCTTGCCAAAAGTAAAAAGTCCACCTTGCCTTATTTACATGCTTGGCCGACATTTAGAGAAAGAATGCAAAAATAATAGTCAAAATTTGCACACAATGGGATTTGAACCTCTTCCCTTAAAGTCCTTCATGTGGCATCATATCCTCTTTACCAATTGCTCATTTATACTAGCACATTACTCATTTATTTCCATAAGCAATGAGGCCACTTACTATATCTCCTTAAAGTGCTTAAACACAAAATTTTTCCTATAACTTAACTTGAACCCGGCACTTCCTAGAAACCTCGTAACTCTCCAAAATCACCTTCCTAATAAGTCCAACTTGAAATAATACCGTTCTCAAATCCCCATGAATTTTAAAACGCTTTTACGCTCAAGGCCCAATGGGCCCCATAGGTCCAATTCTACTAGGCCCAATTTCGGGTCGTTACATACTCAGCTCCTAAATTTGAGCATATCAATACCTAATTTCAACCAATCTTTTTATGAACCTAATATAATCTATTCACATTTTACCGTAAAGACAAATACACACAACTTACCAGACACACAAGACAAACCACGCATCATGTAACACCCCTCACCCGTATTCAATGCCGAAATAGGGTTATAGAGCATTACCAGACTTACAACATATTTAAACATACTTTTCATTTACAATTCAATCATAGTGTCCCTTAAACGAGCCTACGAGGCCTCAAACATTCATTGAGAGTGGTTTGGGAATAATCTGATCGCTGTAAATCAGAGTTTTAAAATTTATAAAAGAATGATCGAACCTGAAAACCAACTCTAACAACGATTGAGGCAAGTGCACCTATCGAACAGTAGTATAGCTTAGGCAAGATCGAATTATCGAACCCAAAGGAACCGAAAGTACTAATACTAACCTTCTTTTTATTATTTAGCCTAAAAATAAGTGGAGTTGTTTATTAATCTAAATTATCTAACTATTAAACTAAAAGACTCTAAGACAAAGAAGAATAAATTTGGAGAATAACTTGGGAAAAACTCAGTTGATTTAGAAGATACCCTAAGAAGAATCCAACTAGACTTCACTTGTTATTTAACACTGAACCATACGATTTATTCACTTAGTTTGATCCGTAAGACTCCCTAACGTATATTAAACCCTCTCCCGAGGCGAATAACGTCTAACCCTAGGTTAATTAGTGGAACTCTCGTTCTCTTATAATAACCCCCTAGAATAGTAGTAAATCGATCTATGGACTCCCATATTAGGTTTCACCCTAATCTGGCAAAATCTCGTCACCCTATCTCTAGGCGTGCGATCAACTCTGCTTAACTATGTTGGATCTACTCTTAGGCAGGGTCTATTCCTCCTCCACCTAAGCACATTAGATTTGGATTAAGCATACATAATTAAGAACAAACTAAGTATTTCTCATATAATTCATAAAACAATAACAAGATTCATCATAGGTTTCATCCCCTTCGGGTATCCGAAGGGTTTAGTTCATAACAAATTAATAAAACATCTCAAGAGAAAAGATAAAACAAAACATAAGAAATCCCTAAAACCCTCTGAAGGAATTGAAGGAGAGATCCTCTGTCTTGAGTAGAACTTCGACTTCTCGAGATGATCAACTGGCTATCCCTGAGTGAATCCCCACAAATCTGCCTTCTCTGGCCTAGCAAGACACCCTAGATGATGGCTTTGGGCCTCCCCTTGACAGAGGGTTTCTGCCGAACTCCCCGATTAAGTTGCCCTCTAGGGTGTTTATATAGGCTTTGAGATGTGTTACTTGGCCTCCAAGTATCTAATTTGAGTGCAATTCCTATTTGGGAGTTTAAGTAGACTTAGGAATGTGTTTCTTTGCCTCCAAGCATCCAAATCCGAGTGAAATTCCTCTTTCCCGCGGTAGGGACACGGCCATGGCACACGCCCGTGTGAATCGTCTTCAGGCCGTGTTTGACAATGTTGAATGAGGCACGGCCGTGTAAATCGGGAGAAGACCGTGTTCTAGATGATTGGCATGGCACGGCCGTGTGGGATAAGGTTCAGGCCGTGTCGATTTCCTCATTGGCCCGTTTTGGTCCGTTTTGAGCCCGTTTCTCGTTCTTTTCATCCTTGGGTGCTTTCTTGAGTATAAGACATGAAAAGAAAGGATTAAGAGCACCTTTTTACATAAATTGGGGCTTAAATCATCCAAAAGCATATTAAATGTGGGATTAAAATATGTTACTTTTATGGTTTATCAGGAACACCACCAAAAACTTATTCATATACAACATACCATCATCTCAAGCACTTACAACCCCCATGCAAAACCTTATACTTACATCTTACTATTTACACATTCCTTACAGACTTATTCTTTTAGAATTTAACATGCAAAGTTGTAATACTTATCCAAAGGTTGAATAACCACTGGTTAAAAAAAGAATTTAAGTTTCTAGTTCAAGGAAGAAGAAATGAAATCGATTCTAGAAAAGAATCAGAGAGTAACATTTTTAATCCAGAAGAAAACTCCTTTCAAAAATCTTATCTCATATATAAATATGATCCAATCTAACTTATAGACATTCAACAAGTGTCACTTGAATTTCGAGTTTGTCTCTCTTATTGGCCTACAAACTCCAAAAGAAACATAATTAAAAATCCCATGTAATAAATACTAAGATAGTTAATTTCAGTTAATTCCTAACCAAGCACTTCACAACCCAACAAAAACAGTACCCAAAACAAACTAGGCACATTATATATTTGGCAATAAATCATATTGCAATTGGCCTTTTTGTCTAGCGGAGGCCTTTCCCCTTTGACTAATCAAAATAATCTAAAATAAAATTTCCACTAAATTACTTTGCGTATACTATGCACCCACAAGTATACGTCACAAGAAGAAAATGGTCGAATTACAACCCATCAAACATAGATTCTTTCACTACTATACTTATTATCTTTGAACCCGCCTAAACTGGGGTGTGACTCCCCTTAAGTTTTTCATTTTATTCAATTTAGTCCCTGAAATCGAAATAACAATATCTTTCAATTTTGAGCTGCAGTCTCAAAATCTATCTCAATAAAATCCCTTAGGGATTCTCTACTACCTATTATTACAAAAATTTCACATCAATTTCACAATTTATACACTTTAGTCCTTTTATACAAAACTAATCAGTTTAAACATTATAATCTAGTCCTTTTTCATATCTAAGCTTAAACAAAACTATTCAACTTAAACATTACAATCTAGTCCAATTTCTTCAATAAATCATCAATGGAAACTTTCAAAAATTTTAACAATTTTGCAAATTGGTATATGGGCTAGCTAAATCAAGCTCCAATGACCTCAAAAACATAAAAATTACAAGAAAATAACTTAAAATTGCTTACTTATTAACAATCGAAAGCTTGAAGCCCTTATTTGGTTTTTCTCCCCACTAATTTTGTTTTTATATCTTGATTAAAACATGTTTAACCTTAATTAACTTAGCTTAAATTAACAAATTATGTTTTTAATTAGTTTAAACAACAATAAGCCACTATCACATGCTCCAAAATGGTTTAATTACCATTTTGAATAATTGGTTAATTGCAATTTGAGACCCTACAACTTTGGCCAATGAAAAATTTATAGCGATAAAGACTTTAACAATTTAGTGCATGTACCTTATTTAAGCAATTAAAGGACAAAATTGATGGACCAAACTTTAATAAATTTTTATACTAACTTCGTAAATATTTTGATTTAATATTTACGGAATTAAGATTCTAAAACTATCTTTTTCGATATCACTGAAAATCGAACCGTTGCACATATAAAATGAAAATTTGAAATAGTGAAATGAAATGTTTATCCGAACTAGAATGAGTTAAGCTGACATACCTATTTTCAATATGAATGACTGGTTGATCGAAAAATTGTATTTTATGATAGTCTCTTGAAAAAATAGTGATGGTTTAATTTTATTTTATTTTTTTTGAAACTTATGTGCCATTTGATAATAACGTAATAAATACATGGAGAGTTTATAACTATAAAGTAATACTTTGAAAATGTTGAACTATTTAAATGCCGGAATTGAATGTAAAAATTATACAGTAAAAAACATCTAAATCAAGTTTGACATTATAATAAGTAATAAAAATTACAATTTAATGCATTATGTTTAAAAGTATTTATTATTTAGAAGTATTTTTATTAACGGCAAACAAAATTATATTTAAAATTTAATTTAAAAAAATATGATTTACTTTAGATATAATTTAAAAAATTATTTTGAAATTTAAAAAATTATTTTATAACTCAAAATTTTCATGCATACTTCTACGAATATATATATATATATATAAAATAAAAAATTTTATAAATATATTTGTTATAATTCACCCATGAGTGTTAGTGTAGTAATGTTTAGTTTTTTTTAATCATATCGTTTACGTAATAGATAAAAGATAATAAAAAAAAATTATTGAATGATAGATAAAAGAGTGGTATGAAATAAATAAGTCATAGGTGTGAAATACAACTATTTTCACCTTAAAAAAAATTATTAATAATTTATATAATTTTTAAAATAATAAAAATATATTTTAAAATATTATTTTTTAGTCCATTTCCCCCTAATCCCCCAGAATAAACCGTTCTTAATACTTGCAGCTAAAAACAAACGATATGTAAATTTAGCTCTTTTAACTTTTGCATCTTTTATTAAATTGGTCCATATTTTTTTAATTAAATTTAGCATTCAACCTTTTATCATCAAATTTTAAGAAAAGATATGGGTCACAAAACAAGTGAGGTTACTGACATGGGTCACAAAGCCAACCACACGCCCGTGTGTCTAGCCTGTGCGCCCTTCGAAGTGGCCACACACGCCCGTGTGCTAGGCCGTCCCAAACCAGTAGGGTATACTGACTTATGCAACACGGCCAAGTCACATGCCCGAGTGCTAGGCCGTGTAACAATTAGGGGGTATACTGACTTGTGCCACACGGCCGATCACACGCCCGTGTGTGAGACCATGTGGAGCATACTGACATCATTTCAATATCAACACCAGGGGACACACGGCAATGTACCATGACCGTGTGTCACACACGGCTAAGACACACGCTCGTGTCTCTGCCCGTGTGGACAAAAATAGGCTATTTACCATGCCATTTTTCCACCCCATTCGGTTCTCATCTTCACCTATACAAATGACACCGAACCATAGCATAAAATACCATCCAAAACAACCAAACCAAGTCTAAATCTTAACATTTCAATACTAACCAATTCAAGGCATATAAGTATCAAAATATGCTATCTAAATTCATACCAATCCTTATAACCTCAAATCATCAAAAAAGACCATTAACCAACTCAATTCATAAGACTTAATTACTCATATATGTACCTTATTCAAACATACCAAACAAACCAAAATGGTCCATCACACATGGCTATATATTTACATACTAAACATAAACATTTACAAGCCAATTCACTTGGCCAAAGTCATTACCAAATCATAACTAATATGACTCAAAGTCCCTATACATGGCATATACTTACAATACCAAAATTCAAAGGTACAAAGTGATAGGCAGTAGTGTGAAACGATCTCCAACGATCTCCGAGTCCGAACTAGCTTCGATATCACTATAAAACACGAAAAATACACAAAGTAAGCTATAAAGCTTAATAAGCCCGTATGATTCAGAATTAAACTTACCATTTATACAAAATCAAGAAATTAATTAAGGTATACTCAATTCAATTTCCAAATGCCTAAACACAAGCATTCATCAACAAGTTAGTCACATAAGTGCATGTAATCATCCATATAAAAAGTAATTCATCCGTATAAACACATAGCTTTTTCACATAACCGATAACATAATTTATGCCCGTTGAACCTATTAGAATATTGAGGAATACTCGGGTGATATACATTAAGTGTATAAATCAGTAATCCGTCAATTTATTATCATTTTCACTCTTTCGAGTTATGATCAGTAAGCTCCTCCTGAGTTGATGGACAATAAGCTCTATTGAGCTGAAACGGTAAGCTCTGACGAGCTAAAAATAGTAAGCTCTTACGAGCTGATATATCGGTAAGCTCTTACGAGCTCTGGTGAGTCTGCAACACATGCAGGATCTCGACCAAAACGGTAACCCTAGTGACATGTCACTCGTATCCTACGACTTTCTACGGTTCAAACGGGACTTGGTATTCAATAATTCTCATCAATTAGGCATTCGAACTCAGTAATACCATTTACTCAATTATACTTTCATTTCAAATAATTTACAAGTATTTAAAAATTCGATTCTAACTATATGAACTTACCTCGAGTTGGTCGGATGGAAATTATCAACTATTCGTCCACTTTTCCTTTTCCCCGATCTAATCCCGATCTCAGCTTATCTTTATCTATATATTATCAAATTTAGCACATTCAGCATTCGGTCTATTCAATTTAGCCTATTATTTACAATTTGACAAATTTACACATTTGCCCCTAATGTTTCACATTTTCACAATTTAGTCCTTATCACATAAAATTACAAATCCATGCAATTTAGTACAAACCCATGGTTAGCTGAATTTAATACATGTTACTAGCAGCCCATAATTTCGAATCATTCACACTTTTAACCACCACATTGCACATTTTCTCAAGTTAATCCCTTTTTGACATTTTTGTCAAAAATCACTTTACAAAAGCTATTATTCTAAAATTAAACCTTCCAAATCTATCACAAATCATAAAATTACTCAAGCATTCAATAATGGCAACATGATAAATCTTTAACAGTTCGAAATCTAGGGTACGGGCTAGCTAGAATACGAAGCAACGATCTCAAAAACATAGAAATCATTAAAAACCGAGCAAAAACAGACTTACAATTGAGTAGAACAATGATCGAACCCTAAATAGCTTAAAATGGCTTCCTCCCTTCTTGTTATTCGGTTAAAGATGGAGAAACAAAAAAGATAATAGTTTATTTTATGTTATTTTGCTTAAGTTAATACATAATTTACTATTTTAACCTTATTATAAACCATTTAATATCATTCATTTAATGTCCATATATGTCCATGTAACACCCCTAACCCGTAACCATCGCCGGTTTAGGGTTAAGAGGCATTACCAAACTAATCAGAAACTTTTACGAACATTACACATCAATACATATATCACCGCCATACCGTAGCAGAATACAAGTATATAGTCCCTTAATGAGGTCTATGAGACCTTAAACATGCATTAGAAATGGGTCGGGACAAAACCGGAACCATACAAAATTTTTCTGAAAATCAAATATTTTTCAAAGTTATAGGGGTCACACACCCGTGTGGCCGTGTGTCCAAGCCGTGGCAAAACAAGGCATACATACTGACTTGTCCACACGGCCTGAGACACGCCCGTGTGCCTCACCCGTGGTCGACAGTGACTTGCACCACACGGCCAGTCACACACTCGTGTGTCCAGCCCATGGTCGAAACTGACTTGTTTTGGCATATAAACTCGAATGACACGGTCGAGCCACACGCCTGTGTGCTCAACCGTGTGGGCAAATATAGGCCATTTGCAAGGCCAATTTGCCACCCATTTAGGGTCACTCCTACTAGCATAAACAAACACATTTCATGCCCTAAAAATGCAATCACAATGTACCAATAATAATCATCTTTTCTAACCATACAAGAGCATATCAAACACACCAACTTTTGTGCCATTTAGCTCAATCTAATCACAAGCATTTCTAAGCAAAATCCATCCGCAAACTTACCAATTCTTTATGACATCTTTTCATCTATAATATACCAACTTTGCATCACAAAACATAGATCAAATATTACCATATGCACATCCATTTACAAGCCATATCACATAGCTTATATATACAACTCAAAACATCAACCATTTCAACTAGACTATACATGCCATACTTAAATATTTACACTTTTAAAAGGTACCAAAATAGAGTTTGATTGTGTGGTGATGATCCTCGACGATCGCCGAGCCTTCCGTAGCTTTAACGATCTATAAAACAATGCAAACACACACAAAGTAAGCTTTCAAAAGCTTAGTAAGCCATATACAAATAAATTTATCATATAAACATTCATAATCATATCAAATACAAGATCATTAACATATCTCAATTGCAAATTCATAATTCTTCTTTAGCTCTTTTGTTTAACCATTGTTTACCAACAAATCATATCTCCAACTATCTATTTTGTTCAAAGCACATTCATACATATATCACATTTTGTCTCAACAAGTCTATGCACATATCTCACTTGTGCACATTCACATATACTTACATTTTATACTCAATCATAGAATACACTTCAAATGTACATGAAACGGTCATACATTTCACCTAGTCATTCATTTCTTGAAATTGTCTGTTAAACCATTCGGAATCAAATAGGATACTCAGATATCTCAGAATATTCGTACAATGCCAATGCCCCAGATGTGGTCTTACATGTAATCCAATATCGATGCCACTGTCCCAGACAGGGTCTTACACGAATCAAATACGATGCCAATGTCCCAAACATGGTCTTACACGTAAATTTCAAATCAATGCCAACGTCCCAGACGTGGTCTTACATGATATCACATATCGGAATCCCTATGTCATGACATATGAATCCTATCTATTCCTTAGGTTCGTACGGGACTTTTCAGACCTTGATACATTGTCGATACTTTCTCGGATTTCACATGTATATCTTCCAAAGCCATTCATCACATTCCAATAATATATGAACATGAATAAATAAACTTAAATACATTTATTTGTATA
The DNA here is from genome assembly GCA_025698515.1 of Gossypium sturtianum. NCBI lineage: Eukaryota > Viridiplantae > Streptophyta > Magnoliopsida > Malvales > Malvaceae > Gossypium > Gossypium sturtianum. Next base: position 67,573,407 of record CM046953.1, read on the forward strand.
TAGACTTACATCGTATTCAGAATAAACGAACGGATTCGACTACTCGATCACTTTCGACTTTCCTCGATCTAAATCCGTTTTCTTTGGTTATTGATCTATACATATTCAAATTTAATTCATTTATTCACCAAATCATTCAATTCAATCCAAAAACACACATTTAGAGTAATTTACAAATTAGCCCTCACATTTTCACATTTTAACTTAAGTCCCTATTTCACAATATCACAAAATACATAAAATTCCCTTGTACCCATGCTTAGCCCAATTTTCATCATGATCATACAAGTCCATATATTTCATTTATTTCACATTTTAGTCCCTCAAAATATTATTTTCACAATTTAATCCAAATTACTCAAATTCACAAAAAATCCAAAGACTAAACATGTTAATCTAACACATATATTTCATATTTCATCAACTAACATCACAAAGCTCAAGCATTCATCCATAGCACGTTTCAAATTCCTCATCAAATTCCAAAATTAAGGCATGGGTTTTGTAATACTCGAAGCAACAATTACAAAAACGTAGAAATTATCAAAAACCGAAACCAAAACATACCTTAATCAAAAAACATCAATAGCCGAATATCACAAAGCTTCAAACTTTCTTTTTCTTTTCTAATTTCGGTGGAATATGGATGATAATGGCCATTGAAATGTGTTTATTTTAATTATAATAACCTTATTAAATTATTTACTAATTTAACCTTTTAATATCAACATTAAAATTCCACTATCTATGTACATTAATGTCCATCCATAATTCTAATGGTCCAATTGCATTATAAGGACCTCATACTTATAAAGCCATGTCGATATAGCCCTTTAACAAATAGCAAGTCACTTTTGCATTTCCTGCAATCTAATCCATTTTTGCAAATTAAGCACACAAACATTAAATTTAATTCACGAAACTTTCACACATGCTTAATCACATACTGTAGACTCGAAAAATAATATTAAAATATTTTTCTGACTCAGATTTGTGATCCCGAAACCACTATTCTGATTAGGGTCTAAACCGGACTGTTACAATCCTCCCCCTTAGGGATTTTCGTCCATTAAAATCTTACCGTTGAATAAATTCAGATATTGCTGTCTTATTGCATCTTCAGGCTCCCACGTAGCCTCTTCAACTCTGTGTCGATGCCACAATACTTTTACTAACGGAATTTTCTTATCTCGCAATTCTTTAACCTCGCGGGCCAAGATACGGATTGGTTCCTCTTCGTAAGTCATATCGGATTGGATTTCAATTTTAGACGGAGAAATTACATGTGATGGATCAGATCTGTATCGTCTAAGCATTGACACGTGAAACACATTGTGAATCTTTTCTAACTCAGTTGGCAACAACAATCTGTATGCAACAGGTCCAATACGCTCGATAATTTCATACGCCCCGATGAACCTCGGACTCAATTTGCCTTTACGTCCAAATCGGAGTATTTTCTTCCACAGAGACACTTTCAAGAACACTTTATCGCCGATCTCAAATTCGATATCTTTTTGTTTCAAGTCGGCATAAGATTTCTGACGATCTGAGGCGGCTTTCAGACTATCACGAATCATTTTCACTGTCTGTTTTGTTTCTTTTATCAAATCAACCCCGTGTATCTTATTTTCACTTAGCTCAGTCCAATATAGAGGTGTTCGACATTTGTGACCGTATAAAGCCTCATAAGGTGCCATTTTGATGCTCGACTGAAAATTATTATTGTACGCAAACTCAATCAAGGGCAAATATTGTTCCCACGTACCATCAAACTCAAGAATGCAACATCTTAACATATCCTCGAGAATCTGAATAATCCGCTCGGATTGACCATCCGTCTGTGGGTGAAAAGCTGTACTAAAATGCAATTTAGTACCTAAGGCCTCTTGCAATTTCATCTAGAATCGTGAAGTAAACCTCGAATCTCTATCAGACACAATAGACAGTGGCACCCCGTGCAATCTCACAATATCAGAAATATATAGATCAGCTAATTTATCAAGTGAGTAATCAGATCGTACCGGAATAAAATGGGCTGATTTCGTCAATCCGTCAACTACGAACCAAATTGCATATTTCTTTCTCAGAGTCAAAGGCAACCCTGAAACAAAATCCATTGTTACTCTATCCCATTTCCACTCAGGAATCATTATTGGTTGTAACAAACCAGATGGCACTTGATGTTCGGCTTTAACTTGCTGACAGACTAAACATTTCGAGACATACTCTGAAATATCCCGTTTCATACCAGACCACCAGTAATGTTGCTTCAAATCATGGTACATCTTTGTACTTCCCAGATGAACAGATAGGCGACTGTTATGTGCTTCATTCAAGATCAACTGAATCAACTTTGGGTTTCTCGAAACACAAATCCGATCTTGAAATTTCAAACAATCATCAACATCAACTCGAAATTCAGAATCAGAGTTCCAATCACACTGAGCTCGTTTCGCTAACATTTCATTGTCAACTTTTTGAGCATCACATATTTGCTGTAAAAACAACGGTTTCACTTTCAATTCAGCTAAAACTGAACCATCATCAGACAAGTCTAAATGAGCATTCATCGCGCGTAATGCAAACAGTGATTTTCGACTCAATGCATCAGCAACAACATTTGCCTTACCCGGATGATAATCTATCACAAGCTCGTAGTCTTTCAACAGTTCTAACCATCTTCTCTATCGCAGATTCAAATATTTCTAAGTCATCAAATATTTCAAAATTTTATGATCCGAAAACACAAGGCATTTTTCACTGAAAAGATAGTGACGCCAAATCTTTAATGCAAATACAATCACTGCTAGCTCAAGATTGTGTGTCGGATAATTCTTTTCATGCGGTTTCAATTGTCTCGAGGCATAAGCTATAACTTTACCTTCCTGCATCAAAAAACATCCCAATTCATTCAACGAAGCATCACTATAAATCACGAATTCTTTACCCGATTCTGGCTGTACTAGCACTGGAGCTTCAGTCAAAAGGACTTTCAACTGATCAAAGCTTTTCTGACATTTATCGGACCATTCAAACTTCACATCTTTTTGAAGCAATCTCATCAATGGAGTTGTAATCATCGAAAAGCCTTTTATGAATCGTCGATAATAACATGAAAGTCCCAGGAAACTACGGACTTCAGGCACATTTTTCGGAGGCTTCCACTCTGAAATAGCTGAAATCTTGCTCTGACCAACTCATATACCAGATGCTGACACAATATGCCCCCAAAAGCAAACTTCACGCAACCAGAACTCACATTTACTAAACTTTGCATATAATTGCTTATCTCGCAGAGTTTGTAGCACAATTCTCAAATGTTCAGCATGCTCAGTTTCATCACGCGAATAAATCAAAATGTCGTCAAAGAATACAACAACAAATCGATCTAAATACGGTCTGAAAATTCTGTTCATCAAATCCATAAAAACAGCAGGAGCATTGGTTAGTCCGAAAGGCATAACTAAAAACTCATAATGCCCGTACCTCGTTCTGAAAGTAGTTTTCGGAATGTCTTAATCTTTTACTCGCAATTGATAATATCCCGATCTCATATCTATCTTTGAAAATACGATGGCTCCTTTCAGCTGGTCAAACAAATCATCAATTCGCGGTAAATGATATTTATTCTTTATTGTCACTTTGTTTAATTGACGGTAGTCAATGCACATTCTCATCGTGCCATCTTTCTTTTTTCACAAATAAAACGGGAGCACCCCAAGGTGAGAAACTCGGTCGTGCAAATCCTTTATCGGTTAACTCTTGCAACTGTGACTTCAACTCTTTCAATTCTGTTTGTGCCATTCTATACGGAGCTATCGAGATAGGAGTAATCCCCGGTAATAAATCAATACTAAACTCAACTTCTCGTATCGGAGGCAATCCTGGTAATTCTTCAAGAAACACATCAGGGAATTCACAAACAACTGGCACAGATTCTACTTTCTTTTCAATCACTCTCGAATCAATCACATAGGCAAAATAGGCTTCGCAACCCTTTTTCACATAACTCTGAGCTTTCATCACTGATATCACAGCCGGTAACCCATTCACATCATTAGATTAAATCCGAACTGTTTCATCATTCTGACATCTCAAATCAATAGTCTTTCGTTTACAGTTTACAACAGCATCATGCAATGTTAGCCAATCCATACCCAAAATTATATCAAACTCATCAAAAGGTAATAGCATCAGATCAGCCGGAAAACAAATATCTCAGAACATTAACGAACAATTCTTGCATACTTTGTCAACCAAGACACATTTACCTAAGGGGTTCAATACTCTAATAACAAATTTAGTAGACTCCACCGAAAAAGTCTTACTGGATACTAAGTTCATGCATACATACGAATGAGTAGACCCTGGATCTATCAATGCAATCACAGAAGTTTCGTAAAGAGTAAATGTACCCGTAATAACATCTGGAGACGAAGCTTCCTCAAGAGCTCGAATGGCGTAAGCTCTTGCAGGTGCTCTAGCTTTAGATCTCACAATTGTATCTTTTTTAGCTCTTTGACTACCACTGACATTTCTTGTGTTTCGGAAAGGTCTACCTCTAGCTGAAACATTATCTGGCCTTGGTTTCTGTGCAATCTCTTGTTCAACAGACTCGGGACAATCTCAAATGAAATGGTCTAATGCTCCACATTTAAAGCAAGCTCGGTCATTTAATCTACAATTACCCGGATGTCTTTTACCACAATGCTTACATTCAGGTCGCTCAGATCGAACATTTCCCACACTAGCCATCGGAATAGCTGGAGCTTTGAAGTTAGACTGCGATCTAGTTCGATCTATGTTCGAATGTCCCACATTAGCCTTTGAACGGCTATACTCATCTTTGAATTTCTTTGATGCAGACTGAAATGATTTACTTGAGAATTTCTTTCTCACATCTCTAGCTTCTGACTCGGCTTTTCTTTTATCTTTCCCGAGTCCTCAGCTTTACATGCTCGGTCAACAAGCACAACAAATTCTTTTATTTCCAAAATTCGAACTAGCAAATGAATATCTTCATTTAGGCCATCTTTAAATCTTTTACACAATATCGCTTCAGTTGAAACACATTCCCGAGCATATTGACTTAATATCACGAATTCTCGTTCGTACTCAGTGACAGACATGTGACCCTGTTTCAAATCCAGAAATTCTTTTCGTTTTTGATCTATTAATCTCTGACTGATATATTTCTTCCGGAATTCAGACTGGAAGAAATCCCATGTAACTCGTTCTTTTGGAACAACAGAAATCAAAGTCTTCCACCATTGATAAGCTACATCTCGTAACAAGAAAACGACACATTTTAAGCATTCATCAGGAGTTAATGACATTTCATCAAACACTCAGATTGTATTTTGGAGCCAAAGCTTAGCTCTTTCAGCATCATCATCACTAGTGGCCCTGAACTCTTCGGCCCCGTACTTACGAATTTTATCGACCAGAGGCTAATTCAACAGATTCAGATTCACAACTGGAGGTACAACAGAAGGCTGAGGAGGATTGGGTGGGGGCGGAGGTTGTGAAACAGTCAGATTTGTTCTAACGTATTGAGTGAACCACTCATTCATCATTTGGAAGAAGGCTTGTTTAGCCTCTCCTTCCTGACCGCTAGTAGCCGATCTCGAATCAGATGGCTCTGTCCCTTGAGCGGGAGCAAGCGTGTTACTTTCAACTTCGTCAGCTACACCTCTTTCGGGATCCATTTACTATATGAAAAACACATTTTATACGTCAGGATTCATCACACTATCACATTTCTTATATATGGCATGTATAGTTAGACTCTCACACGCTACGTTAGTCCTAGAATCGACTAAACTGTAGCTCTGATACCAATAAAATTTAACACCCCTAACCCGTAACCATTGCTGATTTAGGGTTATGAGGCATTACCGAACTAATCAGAAACTTTTACGAACATTACACATCAATACATATATCACCGTCATATCGTAGCAGAATACAAGTATATAGTCCCTTAATAAGGTCTACGAGACCTTAAACATGCATTAGAAATGGGTCGGGACTAAATCAGAACCATAAATTATTTTTCCGAAAATCAAATATTTTTCAAAGTTACAGGGGTCACACGCCCGTGTGGGTAGGCCATGTGCCACACACGGCCTCAGACACGCCCATGTGCCTCACCCGTGGTCGACACTGACTTGCACCACACGGCCTGTCACACACCCGTGTGTCCAGCCCATGGTCGAAGCTAACTTGTTTTTACATACAAACTCGAATGACACGGTCGAGCCACATGCCCGTGTACTCAACCATGTGGGAAAATACAGGCCATTTGCAAGGCCAATTTGCCACCAATTTAGGGTCACTCCTACAAGCATAAACAAACACATTTCATGCCCTCAAAATGCAACCACAATGTACCAATAATAATCATCTTTTCTAACCATACAAGAGCATATCAAACACACCAACTTTTGTGCCATTTAACTCAATCTAATCACAAGCATTTCTAAGCAAAATCCATCCGCAAACTTACCAATTCTTTATGACATCTTTTCACTTATAATATACCAACTTTGCATCACAAAACATAGATCAAATATTACCATATGCACATCCATTTACAAGCCATATCACATAGCTTATATATACAACTCAAAACATCAACCATTTCAACTAGACTATACATGCCATACTTAAATATTTACACTTTCAAAAGGTACCAAAATAGAGTTTGATAGTGTGGTGATGATCCTCGACGATCCCCGAGCCTTTCGTAGCTTTAGCAATCTATAAAACAATGCAAACACACACAAAGTAAGCTTTCAAAAGCTTAGTAAGCCATATACAAATAAATTTATCATATAAACATTCATAATCATATCAAATACAATATCATTAACATATCTCAAATGCAAATTCATAAATCTTCTTTAGCTCATTTGTTTAACCATTGTTTACCAACAAATCATATCTCCAACTATCTGTTTTGTTCAAAGCACATTCATACATATATCACATTTTTTCTCAACAAGTCTATGCACATATCTCACTTGTGCACATTCACATATACTTACATTTTATACTCAATCATAGCATACACTTCAAACGTACCTGAAACGGTCATACATTTCACATAGTCATTCATTTCTCGGAATTATCCATTGAACCATTCGAAATCAAATAAGATACTCGGATATCTCAGAATACTCGTACAATGCCAACGTCCCAGACGTGGTCTTACATGTAATCCAATATCGATGCCACTGTCCTAGACAGGGTCTTACACGAATCAAATATGATGCCAATTTCCTAGACATGGTCTTACACGTAAATTTCAAATCAATGCCAATGTCCCAGACGTGGTCTTACATGATATCACATACCGGAATCCCTATGTCATGACATATGAATCCTATCTATTCCTAAGGTTCGTACGGGACTTTTCGGACCTTGATACATTGTCGATACTTTCTCAGATTTCACATGTATATCTTCCAAAGCCATTCATCACATTTCAATAATATATGAACATGAATAAATCAACTTAAATACATTTATTTGTATATAGACTTACCTCGTATTTGGAATAAACGAACGGATTCGACTACTCGATCACTTTCGACTTTCCTCGATCTAAATCCGTTTTCTTTGGTTCTTGATCTATACATATTCAAATTTAACTCATTTATTCACCAAATCATTCAATTCAATCCAAAAACACACATTTAGGGTAATTTACAAATTAGCCCTCACATTTTCACATTTTGACTTAAGTCCCTATTTCACAATATCACAAAATACATAAAATTCCCTTGTACCCATGCTTAGCCGAATTTTCATCATGATCATAAAAGTCCATATATTTCATTTATTTCACATTTTAGTCCCTCAAAATATTATTTTCACATTTTAATCCAAATTACTCAAATTCAACAAAAATCCAAAGACAACATGTTAATCTAACACATATATTTCATATTTCATCAACTAACATCACAAAGCTCAAGCATTCATCCATAGCACATTTCAAATTATTCATCAAATTCCAAAATTAAGGCATGGGTTTTGTAATACTCGAAGCAACGATTACAAAAACGTAGAAATTATCAAAAACTGAAACCAAAACATACCTTAATCAAAGAACATCAATGGCCGAATATCACAAAGCTTCAAACTTTCTTTTTCTTTTCTAATTTTTGTGGAAGATGGATGATAATAGCCATTGAAATGTGTTTATTTTAATTATAATAACCTTATTAAATCATTTACTAATTTAACCTTTTAATATCAACATTAAAATTCCACTATCTATGTACACTAATGTCCATCCATAATTCAAATGGTCCAATTGCATTATAAGGACATCATACTTATAAAGCCATGTCGATATAGCCCTTTAACAAATAGCAAGTCACTTTTGCATTTTCTTCAATCTAGTCCTTTTTGCAAATTAAGCACACAAACATTAAAATTAATTCACGAAACTTTCAAACATGCTTAATCACATTCTATAGACTCAGAAAATAATATTAAAATATTTTTCTGACTTGGATTTGTGATCCCGAAACCACTATTCCGATTAGGGTCTAAATCGGACTGTTACAGTCCACTCATGCTATTAATGGTCTAATTACAACATAAGGACCTCCTCTTGTAAGTTCCGTAGCTATTAGGCACATTTAGCTAATAGAACATCACTTTTGCACTTTGCGCGATTTAGTCCTTTTTATCAAATTGACCATTCAAACGATAAAATTTCTTAACGAAAATTTTACACAATCATTCAAGCATGCTGTAAACATTAAAATAATAATAAAATAAATATTTTGACTTTGGATTTGTGGTCCCAAAACCATTGTTTTGATTTGACCAAAAACGGGCTGTTACACATCAAGGGTCAAACGGAATTCGCCATAAAAGTATCATAAAAAATCTCATGTTAACTGTCTCAACGGGCTTTACAGAAGGTGCCCTAGGTTTCTACCTCATGGACTTATACAGAGTTTCATGTATCGTGATCTATTATTTCGATTCATACACTATCGATAGCTACACCATGAATATACATACAGTCATATCATATTGTGCCATGGGTCTTAACCACATGGTCTTACTTACATTCATGTATCGTGTTCTGCCAATCCAGTCTTTATCTTACTGGAGGCTACACCATGAAAGTTTCCAAACCATACCAACTGCCATGGGCCTCTACCTTATGGTCTTATGCACGATTTCAAATTGTGATATGCCAATCTGGTTAGCACTAAAACTACCCTACCAGAAGCTTTACAATAAAACTTTAACTGAACATTCGCTTACCTAGAAGATCACCTTTTTACTGGCTCATACATCTCACATACCAGACCTTACCTACATGCTTATCAAACATCATTCCTTTAACTGAACTTTATACATTTTATTAATGCACTTCTCTCATATTTTCTATACTCATACCTTACCAGTTTTCGTAAACATCATTACCCTAATTATATATGTAAATAAACACACTTCTAATTTGAACAGTTCATAATAAGGAATCAGGATGAAGACTTACCTTAACTTACCTTCTGCAGTTCTAAGCTCCAGACTCAAACATCCCTTTTGAACCAGCAGCAACAACCACTGCTTACGAACATAGGAACTGATCGTTGTAAATCAGAGATTTAAAATTTATAAAAGAATGATCGAACTTGAAAACTAACTCTGACAATGATTGAGGCAAGTGTACCTATCGAATAGTAGTATAGCTTAGGCAAGACTGGATTATCGAACCCAAAGGAACCGAAAGTACTAATACTAACCTTCTTTTTATTATTTAGCATAAAAATAAGTGGAGTTGTTTATTAATCTAAATTATCTAGCTATTAAACTAAAAAACTCTAAGACAAAGAAGAATAAAATTGGAGAATAACTTGGGAAAAACTCAGTTGATTTAGAAGATACCCTAAGAAGAATCTACCTAGACTTCACTTGTTATTTAACACTGAACCACATGATTTATTCACTTAGTTTGATCCGTAAGACTCCCTAACGTATATTAAACCCTCTCTCAAGGCGAATAACGTCTAACCCTAGGTTAATTAGTGGAACTCTCGTTCTCTTATAATAACCCTCTAGAATAGCAGTAAATCGATCTATGGACTCCCATATTAGGTTTCACCCTAATCCGGCAAAATCTCGTCACCCTATCTCTAGGCGTGCGATCAAATCTGCTTAACTATGTTGGATCTAATCTTAGGCAGGGTCTATTCCTCCTCCACCTAAGCACATTAGATTTGGATTAAGCATACATAATTAAGAACAAACTAAGTATTTATCATATAATTTAGAAAACAATAACAAGATTCATCATAGGTTTCATCCCCTTCGGGTATCCGAAGGGTTTAGTTCATAACAAATTAATAAAACATCTCAAGAGAAAAGATAAAACAAAACATAAGAAATCCCTAAAACCCCCTGAAGGAATTGAAAGAGAGATCCTCCGTCTTGAGTAGAACTTCGGCTTCTCGAGATGATCAACTGGCTATCCCTGAGTGAATCCCCACAAATCTGCCTTCTCTGGCCTAGCAAGACGCCCTAGATGATGGCTTTGGGCCTCCCCTCGACAGAGGGTTTCTGCCGAACTCCCCGATTAAGTTGCCCCCTAGGGTGTTTATATAGGCTTTGAGATGTGTTACTTGGCCTCCAAGTATCCTAATTTGAGTGCAATTCCTATTTGGGAGTTTAAGTAGACTTAGGAATGTGTTTCTTTGCCTCCAAGCATCCAAATCCGAGTGAAATTCCTCTTTCCCGCGGCAGGGACACGGCTATGGCACACGCCCGTGTGAATCATCTTCAGGCCGTGTTTGACAATGTTGAATGAGGCACGGCCCTGTAAATCGAGAGAAGACCGTGTTCTAGATGATTGGCATGGCATGACCGTGTGGGATAAGGTCCAGGCCGTGTCGATTTCCTCCTTGGCTCATTTTGGTCCGTTTTGAGCCCGTTTCTCGTTCTTTTCATCCTTGGGTGCTTTCCTGAGTATAAGACATGAAAAGAAAGGATTAAGAGCACCTTTTTACATAAATTGGGGCTTAAATCATCCAAAAGCATATTAAATGTGGGATTAAAATATGTTACTTTTATGGTTTATCAAATATCCCCACACTTAAGCTTTTGCTTGTCCTCAAGCAAAATTCTCAACTCATAATTAAAACGAACTTCCCTCAATTCATAATATTCATCAATAGTGTTTTATCATAATTCAAAGATAATTCATTCATGGATAATTCAACTCAAAGAGTCCTAAAGATTCAAACAATCTAAGTCATACAATTGTAGCACAAAACATAGGTGTTTCCCCTCATCTAAATAATTACCTTTGATTTAAAACTGACAAGAATTGACATCCTCACTAAAGATTCACTCAAATCACTCAAAGTGTTTAAGGTTCAAAATTAGGCACTCAAAAAGTCGAACATGAAAAGTTAATCCCATAGGCTTGCATGAAAATCAAATCTCCACCACTATTATATGAAATGATGCACAAATCAAAAGGTCTTTGAAAGGGTTGTAACGGGGCTTGGGTTAAGGTGTGGATAAAGGCTGAATTAGAGGGTTAGAATCGAGATCGATCTGATAAATTACCTAACTAGAAACAATAAACTGAATATAATGAATTACATCAATTGAAAACTAATAATACTAATAATACGAGCTTCTTCTTTTTCAATAATCGAATTTTAAGCGTATAAGCTCACTTAATCACAGAACTAATAATGAATATACTTATTCTTCTTCTTCTTCTTCTTTTTTTAAGAACAAATCATATATTTATAATAATAAGAAAGTACTTTAACAACTGAAATATAGAACATAGTTAGGCAACTGCTCAAAATCAAATCTCGACAAAAAGGGTAGTCAAGAAGAATGGTGATACAAATACAAAGGGTTTTTGGTTTAAAATTAGTGGGTGAGTCAATAAAAAGGTTTGTTAGGATCAAAAGGGGTTCACTAGGGGTTAATTATGAAGGTAGGCTTTTTAGTGGAGTAAGTGGGTTAAATCCTAGGTGCCTTCATCATCTCTGTATATCAAATCAAAAGTGTGGTCTCGACATGTATAATCGATGCAAGTTCTAGAATAACAAATCAATGTTGACACACTCATAATCAATAAAGTGAGCAACAAAAAGAATATATGCTCTATAAGGCTCAAAATCTCACAAAAATTATGGGTATTTTGATGTTATTCTTGTAAATTTCAAATTTCAAAGTAATATTCAAATTCAGGTAGACAACCTAAAAATTTTTAATTCTGAAAAATAGACTTATCATGCTTGATTCTCTAGTATCTTAAAGTTTAATCATCAATGTACAATTATCAATGACTTACTCCAAAACATATCAATAAAAATCATAAATCATAAGAAATTTCATCCTAATTCATAATATGAGAAAATTACTTTAAAACAAGGCATAATTCAGGGATTTTCAAATGATACTATAGTTAACCCCCCTCCCCACACTTAAGATGTACATTGCCCTCAATGTACAAAGATAGATAATTATGACAATATATTGAGGAAATCAAAAGATAGGGAGAGATGTGAACTTTCCTAAATTTTGGATGAAGTCAATGAAAAGATATCAGATAGGATTGGAGGTGAACGTAGGGGAGCGCCTCGAACCGTTTGAAATTGAATTCTCGAAGCAGCCGGTTGAATTTTATTGTGTCCTAAGCTAAATCTAAATGACATAAATAATAAAAAGAAAATAATAAAGAAAACAAAAAGAATAAAAATAAAAATAAAAATAAAATTGAAAATAAAATTGAAAATAAAAATGAAAATAAAAATAAAAATAAAAATAAAAATAGAAATAAAAGTAAATATTTAAATAGTGATACGGTCCACGCCCTTGTTCGAGTTTAATCAGCCCGTGTTTTTCGTGATTTTGAATTTTGGGCGCGTTTAGGTGTTTTACCACGGCCGTGGGTCTTGTAGCATGCCCGTGTATTCTTCACACGGTCTTTTAGAACGGGCGTGTTTAACCCGTGCTCGTCAAGTCAGTAACCTCACATGGTTGTAAGGCACAGCCGTGTCTCGCCCGTGCTCAATAAGTCAGTAACCTCACATGGAAAGTGGGCACGGGCGTGGCTTTTTTATCGCAGCCCGTGTTGGGAAAAGAAATCATTCTTTGTCATGCACGGTTACTAGAACGTCTGTGGTTCGTACTTCTGGCTTCCACATAGCCACGGCCACGGCCGTGTGCAAGGCCGTGTGAGCATGAAAGTCTGTACTTTGGTTAGTTTATGGTTAGGTGCTAAAATGAAAAATAAAAGTAAAATAAAAAATGTAAAAATTAATAGGGTTAGTGCTCGGGTTGCCTCCCGAGAAGCGCTCGTTTAAAGTCTTGAGCTAGACTTTACCTGTTATTTGTATGGTCAAGGCGGTTTGAGGAGGTGAAAATCCTTTCTCATGCGATCAACTCGATTTTTGATATAAGTTTAAGTCGAGTAGTGTTTACCTAAAAAGTGCTGAATTTAGGATTGCTTACCTCGACTGTGCCGTATAGGAAGACATTAAGTACCTCAAAAGTGATTTCTTCATTTGTCTTGAGGTCTGAATTGGTGATTCGAGGGTCTTCCTTATTCAACAATACCTGATCCCCTATTTTGAAGTGATTTGTTGTTCCTATCAGCTCGTCTAGAAAGGGTCTTCCTAAAATTAAAGGAATCAAATTGTCCTCATCCATGTCTAAAACGACAAAGTCTACTGGGAATACGAATTTATCAATTTTGATTAGAACATTTTCTATTATACCCCTAGGAATTCTGATAGTTTTATCAGTTAATTGAATGCTCATCCTAGTTTGCCTGGGTTTCCCTAGACCTAGTTGTTTAAACATTTTTTAAGGCATAACATTGACGCTTGCCCTTAAATCAGCTAAATCATTATCAATAGATAAACTACAAATTAAACATGGAATTGTAAAACTCCCTGGATCTTTTAGTTTCCGTGGCAGTTTATTTTGTAGAATTACTGAGCACATTACGTTTAGCTCCACATGCGACGACTTGTCTAGCTTCCGTTTGTTTGTCAACAGCTCTTTTAAAAATTTTCTATAATCGGGCATCTGCGAAAGAGCTTCAAGGAACGGTAAGTTAATATGTAATTTCTTTAAAAGTTTAAGAAACTTACCAAACTGTTCCTCTGTGTTGTCCTTCTTCATTGCTTCGAGATATGGTACACGAGGTTGGTACTCTGTAATTACCGATTTTGGTATTTCACGGCTCACCTCAAACTTACCTTCACTTACCACAGGATCTTGCCTTAGGTCAGATTCCACTAACCTTTCACTGTCATGAGCTGTTACGGCTTGAATTTGCTCTTTTGGGTTAGTTTCAGTGTTGCTTGGCAAGCTTTCTTGTGGTTGTTCTAAGATCGACTTAACGGTGACCTAAGCGATCCTCGATCTCTTGAATCGATGTTTCTTGTTTCGTTTCTATATTTTGGAGACGTGCTTCAGTGTTTGCTATGAATTTTGCCAGCGTCTCTTCAAGGCTCGACTCATCTTCCTGTTGGTGAGGTGGTTGTTGAAAATTTGGAGGAAGTTCCTGTCTTTGGCTGCCTTGATCGTCCCACGAGAAATTGGGATGGTACCTCCAATCTGTATTATAAGTGTCACTATAAAAATTATTTTGAGGTCTGGAATAGTTACCCATATATTGGACTTGTTCGTTCTCCATGCCATATCTGTAGGGTGGGTACTCAGGATTCGCCACGCCTCTGCTTGTTTCGTACTGCATAACTTGATGTATCTGCGAATAACACAAATAATCAAACTTTTTATTTAAAATCTCTAACTGGTTTGATAGTCTGGTTATTGGGTCGAGGTTGTGGATATTGGCTGCTTTTGTTGGATTTATCCTCATAAATTGTCACTGATAGTTATTCAGTGCCATCTCCTCTACCTGCCAGAATCAAATAAAAGAAAATTTAGCAAAGTAAGTAAAAAAAATAAAAAAATAAAAATAAAAAATTAATAATAATAATAATAATAATAATGGCTAAAGTAATAAAAATAGAGTGTTCTTAATATTTAGGTTCCAAGAACAGCGCGCAAAAACTTGATCATTTGTAAATCGAGTTTTAAAATTTATAAAAGAATGATCGAACACTGAAAACTAACTCTGACAACGATTGAGGCAAGTGCACCTATCGAACAGTAGTATAGCTTAGGCAAGACTGGATTATCGAACCCAAAGGAACCGAAAGTACTAATACTAACCTTCTTTTTATTATTTAGCCTAAAAATAAGTGCAGTTGTTTATTAATCTAAATTATCTAACTATTAAACTAAAAGACTCTAAGACAAAGAAGAATAAAATTGGAGAATAACTTGAGAAAAACTCAGTTGATTTAGAAGATACCCTAAGAAGAATCCACCTAGACTTCACTTGTTATTTAACACTGAACCATACGATTTATTCACTTAGTTTGATCCGTAAGACTCCCTAACGTATATTAAACCCTCTCTCGAGGCGAATAACGTCTAACCCTAGGTTAATTAGTGGAACTCTCGTTCTCTTATAATAACCCCCTAGAATAGCAGTAAATCGATCTATGGACTCCCATATTAGGTTTCACCCTAATCCGGCAAAATCTCGTCACCCTATCTCTAGGCGTGCGATCAACTCTGCTTAACTATGTTGGATCTACTCTTAGGCAGGGTCTATTCCTCCTCCACCTAAGCACATTAGATTTGGATTAAGCATACATAATTAAGAACAAACTAAGTATTTATCATATAATTCAGAAAACAATAACAAGATTCATCATAGGTTTCATCCCCTTCGGGTATCCGAAGGGTTTAGTTCATAACAAAATAATAAAACATCTCAAGAGAAAAGATAAAACAAAACATAAGAAATCCCTAAAACCCCCTGAAGGAATTAAAGGAGAGATCCTCCGTCTTGAGTAGAACTTCAGCTTCTCGAGATGATCAACTGGCTATCCCTGAGTGAATCCCCACAAATCTACCTTCTCTGGCCTAGCAAGACGCCCTAGATGATGGCTTTGGGCCTCCCCTCGACAGAGGGTTTCTGCCGAACTCCCCGATTAAGTTGCCCCCAGGGTGTTTATATAGGCTTTGAGATGTGTTACTTGGCCTCCAAGTATCCTAATTTGAGTGCAATTCCTATTTGGGAGTTTAAGTAGACTTAGGAATGTGTTTCTTTGCCTCCAAGCATCCAAATCCGAGTGAAATTCCTCTTTCCCGCGGCAGGGACACGGCCATGGCACACGCCCGTGTGAATCGTCTTTAGGCCGTGTTCGACAATGTTGAATGAGGCACGGCCGTGTAAATCGGGAGAAGGCCATGTTCTAGATGATTGGCATGGCACGGCCGTGTGGGATAAGGTCCAGGCCGTGTCGATTTCCTCCTTGGCCCGTTTTGGTCCGTTTTGAGCCCGTTTCTCGTTCTTTTCATCCTTGGGTGCTTTCCTGAGTATAAGACATGAAAAGAAAGGATTAAGAGCACCTTTTTACATAAATTGGGGCTTAAATCATCCAAAAGCATATTAAATATGGGATTAAAATATGTTACTTTTATGGTTTATCAGGAACACCACCAAAAACTTATTCATATACAACATACCATTATCTCAAGCACTTACAACCCCCATGCAAAACCTTATGCTTACATCTTACTATTTACACATTCCTTACAGACTTATTCTTTTAGAATTTAACATGCAAAGTTGTAATACTTATCCAAAGGTGGAATAACCACTGGTTAAACAAAGAATTTAAGTTTCTAGTTCAAGGAAGAAGAAATGAAATCGATTCTAGAAAAGAATCAGAGAGTAACATTTTTAATCCAGAAGAAAACTCCTTTAAAAAATCTTATCTCATATATAAATATGATCCAATCCAACTTATAGACATTCAACAAGTGTCACTTGAATTTAGAGTTTGTATCTCTTATTGGCCTACAAACTCCAAAAGAAACATAATAAAAAATCCCATGTAATAAATACTAAGATAGTTAATTTCAGTTAATTCCTAACCAAGCACTTCACAACCCAACGAAAACAGTACCCAAAACAAACTAGGCACATTATATATTTGGCAATAAATCATATTGCAATTGCCTTTTTGTCCAGCGGAGGCCTTTCCCCTTTAACTAATCAAAATAATCTAAAATAAAATTTCCACTAAATTACTTTGCGTATACTATGCACCCACAAGTATACGTCACAAGAAGAAAATGGTCGAATTACAACCCATCAAACATAGATTCTTTCACTACTATACTTATTATCTTTGAACCACACTGGCTGGGTGTGACTCCCCTTAAGTTTTTCATTTTATTCAATTTAGTCCCTGAAATCGAAATAACAATATCTTTCAATTTTGAGCTGCAGTCTCAAAATCTATCTCAATAAAATCCCTTAGGGATTCTCTACTACCTATTATTACAAAAATTTCACATCAATTTCACAATTTATACACTTTAGTCCTTTTATACAAAGCTAATCAATTTAAACATTATAATCTAGTCCTTTTTCATATCTAAGCTTAAACAAAACTAGTCAACTTAAACATTACAATCTAGTCCAATTTCTTCAATAAATCATCAATGGAAACTTTCAAAAATTTTAACAATTTTGTAAATTGGTATATGGGCTAGCTAAATCAAGCTCCAATGACCTCAAAAACATAAAAATTACAAGAAAATAACTTAAAATTGCTTACTTATTAACAACCGAAAGCTTGAAGCCCTTATTTGGTTTTTCTCCCCACTAATTTTGTTTTTATATCTTGATTAAAACATGTTTAACCTTAATTAACTTAGCTTAAATTAACTAATTATGTTTTTAATTAGTTTAAACAACAATAAGCCACTATCACATGCTCCAAAATGGTTTAATTACCATTTTGAATAATTGGTTAATTGCAATTTGAGGCCCTACAACTTTGGCCAATGAAAATTTTATAGCGATAAAGACTTTAACAATTTAGTGCATGTACCTTATTTAAGCAATTAAAGGACAAAATTGATGGACCAAACTTTAATAAATTTTTATACTAACTTCGTAAATATTTTGATTTAATATTTACGGAATTAGGATTCTAAAACTATCTTTTTTGATATCACTGAAAATCGAACCGTTGCACATATAAAATGAAAATTTGAAATAGTGAAATGAAATGTTTATCCGAACTAGAATGAGTTAAGCTGACATACCTATTTTCAATATGAATGACTGGTTGATCGAAAAAATTGTATTTTATGATAGTCTCTTGAAAAAAATAGTGATGGTTTAATTTTATTTTATTTTTTTTGAAACTTATGTGCCATTTGATAATAACGTAATAAATACATGGAGAGTTTATAACTATAAAGTAATACTTTGAAAATGTTGAACTATTTAAATGCCGGAATTGAATGTAAAAATTATACAGTAAAAAACATCTAAATCAAGTTTGACATTATAATAAGTAACAAAAATTACAATTTAATGCATTATGTTTAAAAGTATTTATTATTTAGAAGTATTTTTATTAACGGCAAACAAAATTATATTTAAAATTTAATTTAAAAAAATATGATTTACTTTAGATATAATTTAAAAAATTATTTTGAAATTTAAAAAATTATTTTATAACTCAAAATTTTCATGCATACTTCTACGATTATATATATATATATATATATAATAAAATAAATTTTTTTATAAATATATTTGTTATAATTCACCCGTGAGTGTTAGTGCAGTAATGTTTAGTTTTTTTTAATCATATCGTTTACGTAATAGATAAAAGATAAGAAAAAAATTTTATTGAATGATAGATAAAAGAGTGGTATGAAATAAATAAGTCATAGGTGTGAAATACAACTATTTTTACCTTAAAAAAATTATTAATAATTTATATAATTTTTAAAATAATAAAAATATATTTTAAAATATTATTTTTTAGTCCATTTCCTCCTAATCCCCCAGAATAAACCGTTCTTAATACTTGCAGTTAAAAACAAACGATATGTAAATTTAGCTCTTTTAACTTTTGCATCTTTTGTTAAGTTGGTCCATATTTTTTTAATTAAATTTAGCATTCAACCTTTTATCATCAAATTTTAAGAAAAGATATGAATTGTTGATTTTTAATAAAAATACAAACAAAAACCTAAAATTTTTAAACATACTAACCTATATGGTAATCTATGTGTACTTCATGCTATTTTTTCAATCTTTTTGAACTTTTTGAATATTTGATTATTTTGTATAATTTTAAATTATTTATCGACGTAGTATATAAGAAAAATAGTAACATATCAATACAAAGTATTTATGGAATTCCAAGCAAGTTGCGATGCCAACATAATTAAAAAAATTAATATTTTAATTAACATTTTCTCTAAGAAAAAGTAGTTTGACAATTTTAGAAAGATTAATGGTCAAGTTTAGCTCAAAGAAAAGAGTCAATTTGACAAAATATATAAATATTGAAGACTAAATTTATCATTATGCCAAAAGAAAACATTTCTAATGCTTCACTATAGGTTTAAATTATTTTTTTTATAGATTTTCATATAAAAATATAGAAAAGATAAAAAGCCTTATATTAATCATTTTCCCAATGATTGTTTGATATCAAATTGACACTACAACTAGCAATCGGGCGGATTTGGGGCTTTTTGAGCTCGAGTATTTTCAACTTCGGTTTCTTTTCGAGTTTGGATATTTTTGAAGTTTAAGGTTTTTTGATTTTGGGTTCGGATTATTTTGAGTTTAATCTCGTGTTTAGTTTAAGTTTGGATTTATTTTATATTTTATGTAATTATATATCTACATAATTTAAATGTTTACAACTCAATATAAATTTTCAATTTATTATGTTTTAGTATTTTTTTAATTGTAATATAATATTTTTAATTATATTTTTATGGCTACTTGTTAGCATAAAATTTATATAAAATTAATTTATTATATAAAATCAAATATGTTAAATAATTATTTAAAAGTATTTAAAAATATATATGTTAGCTTAAATTTTTTAATGCATGATACTTTCGTGTATTAATAATTAATTGCATTAATTATATGTTTTAAGTGTAAAACTTTCTCTTAAAAAATATAGAACTTTAAAATCAAAATTTTATTAATTAAAAAATTATTTGTGCGAATTGATAAAAGTTTAAATCGTGATGTAGTTTTTGGTTTTTATAATTTCTTCAATTATGTTGTCAATAATTAGAAAATATATGTTACTTGTTAATATATAGATATTCCTTATATCTTAATTATCTAAATTAAAAAATTGAATGATTCCATATAAATTTATATTTGTTAGAGTTGTGGGTTAGAAATTAATATTGTGGTAAAATTAGGGGATCTGTGGTGGGCTTAAGTAGAATCCCTATAGAACTACACTTCCTCTATTTGACTTTGATTAGTATAAGGTTTTTCAATCTTTAAATAGATGTAATCGAAACTCTTTTTCTATCATTCGATCTTTAATATTAGTGAATTTGTTTCTCTTCTGCCTATAGTTTTTTTCTTGAAAGAATTTTCACGTAAAATCTGTGTGTTTTATCTCTCTTTTTTATTACTTTGCGTTCATTCTATATTGTCATTATCGATATTCAATTTTACAATATTCAAATAACCCTAAATGCAATAACAATAATTAAAGAAAAACTTGAAAATTAGGTTGCTTTTGAATATGAGTGAAATGTATTGATGTGATCACAAATAAGTCATGCTCAATGATGCAAGGGAAGTGATGCTTTACTTGTAGGTGGTTTTTGCTTGTTTCACTTGTGGCTATGTCAATGCAGTTTGATCGATTTCTGGGTCTTCACTTAACCATTTAAGGATTGCTTTGGCTGATTTTGGAAGAGTGTTGACGTGTTATAGTGTTGAATTTTTGTATTATAGTTCAATGATTCTGCCTTGGAGTTGTGAATTTCTTGAATGGTAAGGAGCAAACAATGAAGATATATCATAGTCAGTGCTTTGTTCAAGGCTGGATCTAATGACTTCCCGTGTTTTCGTGTGGTTGTTTCTTCAATGGGTGGTTGCTCATTTTCCTTTTGCCGAGGTTGATTATGATGTCTTTGTTTTGTGTATGGTGACTTTGTTTTGGCTTTATTTTGTTTCATTTTGAAGTCCAAGTGTCGTTCTGTTGGATGATATTGAATATCGTTGCAGCAAGGTTTTGTTGTTGTTCCTTAGGTGTTGTATTTGTTGAAAATCTTCCTTGGTGCCTTATACAATTTTAATGAAATTTATATTTGCTGAGAAAAAAAAAAATCATAGAGCTTTTGTGTTTGTAAGAGTGGTAATCTCATTTCTAAAAAATTAATATTTTAATAAAATTAATAATTAAAATATTTATATATTTAACTATAGTTTAATTATTTTATTTTTATTAATAAATTCAGGTTTGGGTCAATCTTAGGTTTAGGTTTTTTTAAGTTTAAGTCTTTTTGAATTTGGGTTTTTTAAGATTTCAAGCTTTTTTTGAGTTCAGATTTTTTAACATTTTTACTCAAATCGGGTTTGAACAGATTTAGTCTCGAGTTTTCGAGTTGGGTTCTTAAACTTAAACCCATTTTACGACATTTGATTGACACAAACTCAATCAACCACCTAAATATAATATAGATATAGATATAAATATAAATATGTTGTGTTTTGTGTTTTTTATGTTAATGATATAAATATAAACGTCAGCATAATCAATAATATTAAATGCTTTAAAATTTTATATAAAAATGACACATTACTTATGTTTAAATGTATCATATCATATTATCAAAAGAAAAAAAAAAAGAAGTATGATATCCTGTTTATTATACAATGCTTTTATGATATGTTGGAATGATGGTTTTTATCATAGTAAAAATAAATTGTTTCTTTATCATATTCAAAAATTCCTAAAATTATACTAAAAAAATATTTATGGACAGTTCTTTAATATACTTATTTATAAAAAATATACATAACTTATTTACGCTTAATGTTATATTTTTATAAAAATATATATAATTACTTATAAAAAAAAGTGTCATAATTTTTTGCAATTATTTATTTATAAAAAATATTTTTTTAAAGTTATGATAAAAAATGTTATTATTTATAAAAAAATGTTATTATTTTTTACTTAATAGGTGTATTATAAAATAATATAAATATTGTTCCAATTTAAGTGTTTATAATCAAAACTACAAAATCTTTGCATTGTAAACCAAAATATTATGTGATAGATGCTAGTTATGCAAATACAAAATGGTTTGTTTTTTTGTACCATATCAAGAGGTACAATATCGTTTGAGAGAATGAAGTAAGATAAAAGCAACATATATGACCCACGATTTTTTTAATTTGAGATATTTAAAGCTTCAAAATATTGTTGATAGGACATTTGTTGTTTGTTGAAACCTTTTTGTAACTCGAGCATTTTAAAATGAAGACAGAGTCGCCACCAATATTTTTAATTAGGTGTGATTGGATCACCTCGAAATTTAAACATTTTAATAAAAGGTTAAAATTACTAAAACGATAATTTTCGGTCAATGAAATCTGGGAAGTGGATTCGGGAGTCGGTTACGTATGAGGAAAGATTAGCACCCTTATAACACCCAAAATTGGTACCTAGTTGATTCCTTGATGTCTCAATGTCGAAAATTGAGAATTCGAAGAAAATTTAAAATGTGATCCCCTTTTGCATGATATTATTTGATGACATTTAAAATATCACTATATGAATTAAATTTTATGGAGAAGGCTCTCTTATTTCGAGTCGATCAAGACAAGAAAGTCATGTCCCGTAAGTTAGGGCACAACATCTTAAATCCCCGAAAATAAGAATACTCGCCGTTTAATTATTACCTAAACCTTATACGTTTTTAATTTTGAAGGATGTTTAGTTATTTTTGTTCTAGGAGGAAGCTATACTCCGTAAGTTAGAAGTACGACTCCTCGAATCCCCAAAATAACGAACATTGCCTCGGTTCTAATTATTTTCTTATGCGTCGTATAAAAATGAATACAACATTTAATGCGATATGCGATTAATTTATTTGAGTGTGGTACGAAATTGAACGAACATTTAAACATGTTGTATAATATGGTAATAGCAAAAATAGAATAAAATAGCTACGTGGGTAAAAAACACAATGATTATATAGTAAAATAATAATAAAGAATAAAAGTAATAGTAGGAATAATTTTTGTTCGATAAATAATGCTATTTAATAATCATAATAATAGTAAAAAAATAGGAGAAAGTATGATAATGATATGATTATGACCGTATAGTATTAGCGATGATAAAATGTCAACATAAATAGCATTAATTAGCAATAATAATCACCTAATAATATTAATGGCATCAACATTTAAAAATAAAAGACCAAAATGAAATAATCAGGAAACTTATGGATAACAATGTGAATTACGTAACTTAAAGGGTAAAAAATATAAATAATGAGATTAAAAGTGCTGGAAAATAAATAATAGAAAATAAAGGGACTGAATTTAAAAAAATAAAGGACTAAATTGAAACCTAAAAAATCTAAAGTCTGAATTGCAAAAAAAAAAAAAAACAAATAAAGCAATTAAAGGATTAAATTAAAAAATAGAAAAATACAGGGACCCAAGGTGTTATTTCCCCAACCCAGTACATGTGTCACTCCCTTAATGGGTCAACATTGGGTTAAGGGACTGAACTGTAACAAAATAAAATTAAAGGGGTAAAAATAAAATAAATAAAAAAGATATAGGATGAAATTAAAAAAGAGTAAAAAATCGAAAGGGCCTAAACAACAATTAGACCCTCCCCTCTGAAAACACGCTGATCCTGAATGGATTCGAGTTGGGTCTTCAAGTTGCATTAAAACGACGTCATTTTGGGTGTCTGAAGCCAAGTCCAAAACGACACCATTTTAGGGGCCTATATAAATTAAAAAAATTTGGAAAAAATCATTTAAACCTTGTTGTAAAAAAAACTTCCCTTCCCCTATTTTTTTTCTCTCAAATCTTCCCTTTGTCCGGCCACATGGATGGTGGGGCTCCGCCGAGGCCACCGATCATTGGCAACGGAGACTGCCGCCTCCGGTTGCCAGAGTTCTCCCAAAATACCTCTTTTTGACCCCTTTTTCACGTAGAATGTCGATCTAGGGTTAAAAACCCTAGAAACTCAGCCAAAGCTCGACAAAAGGGTTGGAAAACTTTCGATTTCTCCCTTTTCGACGAGGCCCTCGACAAAACCCTAGTGGGTTCAGAGGCCTTTTGGATCGAAGGATTTCTCCCATGACGGCAAAAGACAGAGTGCCGCAGGTAAAAAGATTAAGCCTTTGTTTTTTTTTCTTTTTATATTTTCTTCAAAAAATAAAAAAAAGAATAGTAAATGAACTACTTTCTTTTTAAACTTTGTTTTTTTTTCTTCTATTTCATTGCTTGTTTTTGTTACAGAGTGGTTTTGGCTTTTATAGCTGAATTACAATGTTTATTATTTTTTTGTTTTTCTTTCTCTGTTTCTCTGTTGTTCTCTGTTTCTTCTTTTTGTAAGTAACATAGTGGCGTTCTTCAGGTTAACGACGGTGGAGCCGTACCCTTTTCCATTTCGATGAAATGGTGGCAGAGGGTAGGGGCATCAGATCTGGGGGTCTTGGGGGTGTGCCTGCTGACGTGGGGCAGCGGCGTTGGAGGCTTAAGGGAATTAGGGTTTCCCTGATATGTTTAGGATATTGGGCTTTAGGGCTTGTATGGGCCTTGGGCTTGTTGTTTTTTATTTGTAAATGGACTTTTGGTTAATTGTTTTTATTTATTTGTTTATTTGTTGTTTTATTTGGGCAGGAAAAAATTGGGCCCTTACAGCTGCCCTTCTTTGCTCATTGTTATGTAACAGAAAGTGAGAAAATACTTTAAAGGAAGACCAATTCTGTCCGCTCCCGCTAAATCTTGACTTTCTCTGGTGCTTCTCTTTTTCAAGTAACCCACTCTTTCAATTCATTGGTTACTCTACTCCACTGTACCCGCTTCGCTACAAATTTAAGAAGGCAAGATTTATTGTCATAGCTTCATCTTGCTCCATTGCAACTTCAAGTAGATAAGGTTTGCTGTTGTAGTTTCATTCCAACCCACTACAACTTCAGGGGGACTGAAATCACTATTTTATCTGTTTCACTACAACTTCAAGAAGACAGGATTGAGGTTGTAGCTTCATCTTGCTCTACTGCATCTTTAGGGAGATCAAATTTGCTACTGTAGTTTCAATCCATTCCACTACCACTTCAGGGATATAAGATTTGTAGCTTCATCTTGCTCTACTGCATCTTTAGGGAGATCAAATTTGCTACTGTAGTTTCAATCCATTCCACTATAACTTCAGGGATATAAGACTTGTAGCTTCATCTTGCTTCGATGCATCTTCAGGGAGATAAGATCCGCTATTGTAGCTTCAATCCAATCCAGTTCATCTTCAGGGATATGAGATTTGAAGTTGTAGCATCATCTTGCCCCAATGCATCTTCGTGGAGTTGAGATTTGCTACTATAGTTTTGATCCTGTCCACTGCATCTTTAGGGATACGGGATTTGAGGTTGTAGCTTCATATTGCCCCATTGCTAAACTTAGTCTTCCATTGTCTACACTCTTATCACTATTTATTTCTTCTAGAATGTCAGAATTTGGATATGTGCAAGACTATTCTAATTATTTGCATCAGAGTATAGGTCATTACTATGACTATTTATTTTCTCGATCTTCGATAATGTTAGTAGAACGCACTAATTATAGGTTTATTAATCCATTCAAATTCAAAGTAAAAGTTACTCTTACAACCCCTATTTCGAGTGTATGGGACCCTAAAAGAAGTTCAAAAACAGGTGTAAGACCCAATTTTCGCCCGGCCTATTTGAAACCCATTAACCAACCAAAACCAAAATAAAACAATAATAAATCCAAACAGTCCATTAATAGTTCAATGTCCATTATACAAAACCTTCAGCCCAAATATTTTAAACAGATCTAAACTGGGCAGAGGCCCAAACCATAAACCTAACCCTTAACCCATTTACAGACCCACTAAACCAACCCCAACCCAATTTTAGAACTGGCCCAATACGTTTGACGCTCCAGAAACCCTATGAGGGCTTCCAGAACGTCCCAGCCCCGCCTCGGCTTTCCTTGCGCGTGCCTCCACGCGCACGACCGTTCGTATCCCCGCATGCCCCACGCGCTCCACCCACGCGCAAGTCTTCACCAGCGCACCTCCGTACTGCCTCCAGCACATCAGCATCGTACGACCTCCGCATCTTGGCCACGTCTATACCTGCAAACGAAAAGCAAAAAAAAAATGACAGCAAATACAGAAAGCAAAAAAAAAGAAAACTTTTGTATTTTTTTATTTTATTTTCAAATCGGCTATATAAAGAGTCGAAGAAATCACTGTAAACAATTACGTTTTTTTTAATACAAAAAAATAGAACAGAGGTATATTGCCCATCAATCTTTTTTCATCTCATTTTCACTTTTAATATACTGTACATATACATAAATAGAATAAAAATATAAACTTTTACCTTTTCGTGAGATCGGAGTCTCGAATCCGAAGCGTTTTGGGTGAGTTTTTCGATTTTAATAAGGGATTTGGCTTTAGTTCTTTTAGATCTGTATTTAGGGCTCATAAAGGAGTTTAAATCGGCTTTTTTTTTGGGTCTCCGGCCACCGCGCACGACGGTAGACGGTGGCGGAGTATGGCGGCCCGATGATCGGAACTCGGTCGAGCATGGGTCGGTGTTCGGAGGGTAGAAAGTTTTTTTGAGAGAGTTTTAAAATTTTTTTAGAAGGGATGTTTAAAATGAAGATTTTTGGGGATTTTTTGGTATTTAAAGTAGACCCTGCAACGTCGTTTTGACGTAGGTCTTTTGAACCCAAAACGGCGCCGTTCAGGGGCGATACCCGCACGAGTGACCCGACATGAAGAAGGATCCGCGCGTTTTGAGTAAATGGGTTATTTACGTTTATAGCCCTTCTATTTTTTCCTTGTGTTTGCAATTCAATTCTTTTGTTTCTTCAAAATTACCTGTTAATTTTGTTATTTGTTCACTTTAGTCCAATATAAAGCGACATCGTTTAAATAGCGTGGGAATATTCTCCTTTTTAATCCGTGCATCTTTACGCATGTTTCATTTCAGTCCCTAGCAACGTTTTTTTATTTGCAATTTTAACCCCGAATTTATTCGAATTTCAAGTTGGTCTTTAACCTGTTTTAATCTATTTGTTTATTCACTTTTCGAAAAAGATTTTTTATTGTTGTATTTTATTTTAATTTTTGTAACACCCCAAACCCGGCCCATTCGTTACGACCAAATTTGAAATGCCACTGCGGAAAAACGTTTGAAGACTGATTTCACTTTTGGGAAAAACATTAAAAATTTTGTCATTTGAAAACCATGTCCAATTAAAAATTCTAAATAATATAAGCTTGATAAAAATATCCAAATTAAAAGCACTTCCAAATAATAATTTAATGGTCGTCTAGCTTAAATATAATAAAAATGCTCAAATAGAAATACTTAAATACTTTAAATGGGCCTTATTACAATAAATAATTAAACAAAAGTTCTTAGTAATAAACTGAATAAAATAAAGAAGATGTCTTCTGCATGGGCCACCTCGTATCCACTCCAACCCGGTCCAATCACCACGAATCATCTGCGATGTTTAATAAAAATTTGGTGAGTCATACTGGACTCGGTGTGTAATTAATCCATGAATTCCACCCACATGTTAACCACATATTAACCCATATATCGGATAACAAATATCATATTCACATGTTAACACATTCGGGCTTGGCCCATATTCATATCACATTCATCTAATAGGGTAGTTAACTACATAATTTCCACATCTTGGGCTTAGCCCATTTCCACACTCGATCCACATTCATATCTTGGGCTTTGCCCATTTTTACATTAATCCACATATCATATTGGGCTTGGCCCATTTCCATATATGTTCACATACGAAATCATGCAATTATGAAGCCCAACCCAAACCTAGGGTCCATCCGCTACACCCCCTTATCCGACCTACCACACACGGGGATTATCAAATCACCCTCTCCTTTTCACTCCAAAGGCAATCACTTTGCCGCCCACGTGCAATTAAGCACAATAGTCCATAACGCGACCTCAGTCAGCGCCAATCCACGATGTAGCCGTAGCTAACACCAAAACCACGATGGGACACATAGTCACTCATCAACCACGATATGGCACAAAGCCGATATCAACCACAATGAGGCACATAGCCACTCATCAAGCCACGCGAACTAAATCGCAATTAATCCACAACGTAACCTCAATCAACGTCAATCCACGATGTAGCTCAAGGCTAACATCAAAAACCACGATGGGACACATAGTCACTCATCAACCACGATATGGCACATAGCCGATATCAACCACGATGAGGCACATAGCCACTCATCAAGCCACGCGAACTAAATCGCAATTAATCCACAACGTGACCTCAGTCAACGTCAATCCACGATGTAGCTCAAGGCTAACATCAAACCACGTGCTCGAAGTACACCCGTACCTTCTTTCATGTAACATCCTAAATTAGGGGCTATTGGTGATTGAATAATTATTTGGTATGTTGGAACTGCTGTGATATTATTTATGGGAATATTTGGTTTAATCTAAGGCCTGGAGTAGGCTCGGTTGGGTAGAAATTTCAGTTTTTAATTTTAAAGGAAGGGAGCCTTAGCAAGAGGGGGGTTATAAGAATAAATGTGGATAATTTGACATAAAAATCAGCTTGGTAAAGTGGCAAAAGAAGGCCACTTAAGAGCAAGCTTGTGACGCCACAAGGGATAGGGGAGAGCCTTGGTTGAGTCACGAAGATCCCCTTTTGCACTATGTTTGGACTGGCACAAGTGGGAGAGTCTTCCTCCTTTAAACTCTTTTATTATTATTATTAAAAGATAATATGAGCATTTAAAATTAGATTTTTATTTGTTCAATTTTAAGGATAATAAGGAGGCTATTTTATTTATGGATTATCATGGGATTAATTAGAGTTAGCGAGGAGGAAAAATAGGCATTTGGGTATTCAAATTATTTTGAATACTTTCAAAGGAGTTTAGCTTGAAATTTGAACTCCTTTGGAAGGAGTGGACTGGCAAGTAAAAGAGGGGGAATGTGCCGAATTTGCTAGTCTCTTCCTCCTAATTTTCGGCTAAGCAATCACCTCTCTTGTTTTCTTTCATTCCTTCTCAAAACCGATTTCTACATCACCATCTTCCTCTTCTTCTACTTTTGATTTCTGACCAAAACACCTACCCTCTCCTTTCTCTCTTTTTCTTCTCCATTATTGCCAAGCCGATATACCCATTGGAAGTGCCGAATTCCTTTCTCATGTTTTTAACCTCTTTGGCTGAATACTAGAAAGGGTATAGATCTCTTTGGATTTTCGTGGTCAATCGTTTTGGTGAAGGTAAGTTGTGCCGAAACTTCATGGGTTCCCTTCACTATTCTTTGTCGATTCTTATTTAGGGGTAAGTGCCGATTTCGGCAGTGGCTAGCAAGACTTCTAAATGTTTTAGTAATCGATCTCTTCTAGGTACCCCAAGATCGTGAAGCAAGCGACCCAAGCCCCTAATCTCTAACATTCGATTTTGGTAAGTTTGGGTAAGGTCTATGTTGGTTTTCAAAAGCCAAAAGCGTTGGTTATGAGTAATGTTCATTAATCGATTATTTGGTAAAGCAGATCTGTGAATCGAGTGCGGTGGATAGTAGCAAAGAGTTAAAGGTAAGGTTTCGGGATCAAAAGATAAACCCCTAAGATTGTTTGGGTTGGCCGAATAGGCCATGGTACTAACTCATGTATTTGGCCGAATATAGGGATCAGTAGATCTAGGTGGCCGACATCTCTTTTCGGGATTTAGACTTCTCATCGACATCAGGTGTGTACATACACACTTATAGTAATTAATAACTGTGCTAGATATATGTTGTATGTAAATCTGTCTGATGTAGATACGGATCTAGTACCTCAAGGGTACAAGCGAGGATCCCGGTAAGTCTCTGTTAATACGAGATTATTATGCTTTTGGGAAGCATGGTTCATGTGTTACATGTGATAAATGTATGAGATCTATTCATGATTATTTGACTATTGTGGGTTAAATGAGTGGAGGGGGCAGTGATATTTTGTGCTGACGAGCACCAGTGTTTTGGTAACACACTGTGACTACGGTCACCAGAGGTTTGGTACCTCCAGAGGTTTGGTACCTCATAGCGACTCGTCCCTGTGGTTAACACCACCGTGGGTTGGCCCCACTTGAGATATGGGATCGTCTGCCAGTGATTTGGTATCACACGATGGGTTGGCCCCATCAATCGATTGTGTCTACGGACACCAGAGGTTTGGCACCTCCAGTGATTTGGCATCACATACGTGACTATATGTCACGGTGGTTTGGCACCACCAGTGTTTTGGTAACACATTGTGACTACGGTCACCAGTGGTTTGGTACCACATGGGGTAGACAAAGGCGTATGGCTGGCTAGGTTGGGACACATAATATTCTGCATATTAACTGTTATATGTTGTGTATGGAAATGTTTTTTTTAAAACGGGGGAAGGGTTACATACTGAGTCTTGGTGACTCACCTTCTCCTTTAACATTTTTCAGGTGACTCGTAGATGGCGATTGAGGGGCCGGTTGGACTCGAGGTGGCCATACAGTGGACTTGAATAAATTGAACTTTAAACTTCGCTATTTTATTTTATTATTGGTTTATTTTTATTTTGGATGTAATAAGGCCTCCATATACTTCACTTTTGTTATTTCTCATATGTTGGATACTTTGTTTTAAACTATATTATCAAAATTAAATTAAAATCACATGTTTTCCTTAAATTAACACGAAAATGTTTTATCGTGCCATCGGGTACATTTGAAATTTGTATAATAACCTGACTCAATTAAATTTCCAAATTAAATCTAAGTATGGTTCAGGCAAGATAACCAAAAACGAGAAGTTTTCAACAAAACCTAAATTGGTTTTAAAATGGTTTCAAAAAGTTTTTCTCCGTAACAAACAAAATTCGGTCGTAATGTTTGGGCCGGGTTCGGGTTGTTACAAAATTGGTATCAGAGCCCAGTTCAAAGCTCGGCTGTGGGGGCCCAAGGCCCAAAAATGTTTTGGTAGGCCTTAGGGAATGATTTTTGGTTTTGAATAGCATGGCCCGAGTCTCGGCACCAATCCGCCAGGTAAGTACATCTAAACCTCTTTGTGAATTATATTACGTAGAAGGGTAGGAAGCATGGGCGTAGATAGACCTATAGGAGCTTGAACCCTAGGATTAGGCTACTCAAACACACAAAGCGAAGCATAAGACTTAATGAATTAAACCAACCTATGACTTAGTCAATGAGCTAGGGTGTGTGGTAACCCTCGTGACGCATGTCTAGGATTGGATCCGGAAGAGCACAGTATTTAAGCGGTCCTCGTGACTCACCTCCTCTTCGCAGTATCCTGCAGTGCGTAACCGGTTCACCCTAACTCGAGAGGGGCTCGATGGTGTGGCAACCTCTGTGCGCATGTCTAGAAAGGTTCGGTGAGAGCTTGGTATTTAAGCGGTCCGCGTGACCCACCTCCTCTTCACTCGAATTCTGCAGTGCGTAGCTTTGGTTCACTACGACCCGGAGGGCTCGGTCATAGGCTAAACACAATGATTAAAACCCGAAAAGGGAATTAGCCATGTTTTCGAAAAAAGAATGAAACAACAAACCCTAATGTTTTCAAAACTTGTGCAATAACTTTTTTTTTTCAAATCCAAGAACATTATTTTTACAACGTTATTTCTCGAAAAACTTGATTGTGGAAAATTACAGAAATGCCCTTAGGGGAGTAAAATTACTAAAATGCCCTCGGTTCATAAAATATCAGTTCAATGGTATTGCTCAAAAATTTCAACTATTTTACAAATATTCAACAACTTAGCTTTGGAAATCATCAGAAAAATATTTTGGTTCTGGACAATTACAAAAATACCCCTGTAGGAAAAAGACGAAAATACCCCTGGGATAGAAATGGGCAGAAATGTCCGATGAGCGAATAGGTATGGAAAGTATTAAGGAATGGATGCATGAACTTCTTTGTGCGAACTAGGATAGGAAACTGAAACCTTGTTTGCTCGAAAGAATCTCTGATTAAAACTCTATCCATAAAATTTCTTCGTGAATAAGAAAGTGGAACAAACGCTAATGCATAAAATTTTTCTTAATCAGATTAAAAGCGCGGTAGATAGAATGAGTTCTAGAGGACGTGGACGCCGTGGACGTGGTAGGGGTAGGATGACGGTGTCTGAACCCGTCAGGTCGGGACAAGGTTACGAAAATGAGGTACCACCGCCACCACCACCTCCTACTTTTAGAGTGATGAGCCGGATCGGGACCGGTGGTGGAGGCGGTATCGCAAGCTATTTTGCGAGTCTTGGAGATGGTAGTCGGGTGGTGGAAATTTGGGAGCTCAATCTGTCCCGGCGACTCCGATCTAACGGAGCGGAGGTATTAGGGTGTGTCGGGAGTGGCACCCAGTCAGCGTGAGAATCTTGGCTAGAGTCAAGCTGAAAGAATCATGGATGACCTTGACTTTGTGGAGGAAGAAAAGCTGAAAAGGCGTGTGTCGCTTCTAAAGGATGAAGCGTATCGGTGGTGGCTTACGGTTCGAGATGGGGCTACAGCAGATGATCCGACTTGGGAGTATTTTAAAACCACCTATCGAGAAGAAGTATGTGGGCACCGGCTACAGCAGCCTTGCAGAGAAAGGCTTTTCAGGATTAGTGCAAGGAACTAAGTCCGTGTCGAATATGAGGCGGAATTTTTAAGGGTGAGTAGGTATGCGAGAGGCATCGTGTCTACGAACATGGCGCGTGTGTCCGCTTCGAGGACGGACTCGAGATGATTTGAGGTTCTTGATTGCCCCATGTGAGGTTCGTGAGTTCTCATCCCACGGTGGAAAAGGCTAAGGTAGCCGAAGGGATCAAGGAGAATTTGTGAGGCAAAGTTATAGTAGGAATAATCGAGAAGAGAGGATTTGGGTCATTTGGATCAAGCGGTAGTGTTGAGAAAAGGCTAGGCCAAGTGGGCCAAATCAGGCGGCAAGGCCCACGACTACTAATCGAGGCCGGCTCGACTCAGTAACATTGTGGAAAGACCCATTGGGGAGGTTGTTGGACCGGTGATAAAGGATGTTTTGAGTGTGGGTCTTTGGAGCATCGTGTCGAGAGATTGTCCCCGGAAACTAGCTAAGAATCGCCCGGAGGAGCGAGCAGGTGCTCGAGGATAGAAATGTAGGACCACGGAGGGTCGTGGTAATGGCAGAGGAAACAACGGTCCTAACCGAGGTCGTGGAACTCGAGGCGAGGTTCGGGCAACACAGAGGCTAGGCGGCTGGCTTAGTTTACGCAGCGAGGTGTCGCGAGGAAGGTGGCGCACCGGATGTCATAGCGATGCGTTTCTAATTTTTGGTTTTCCTTATGTTGCATTGATTGATGTGGGCTCGACGCGACTCGTACATTGCTAGTAGTGTGGTAGGAACTATGGACCTAAACTCTGAAAGCGCTTCTAGGAGATGGTCGTAGTTAGCCCTTTAGGTCACTCTGTAGTGGTAGACAAACTTTATAGAGGCGTACCCTAGAACTTCAAGGGTAGTATTTGTGGCTGATCTAATGGAACTACCGTTTGGGGAGTTCGATTTGATCCTTGGAATGGACTGGTGGTTAAGTATCAAGCGAATTTGGATTGCGCGGCTAAGCGCATGGTTCTTAAGACAGTGAAGGTGATGAAGTGGTTATGATAGGGGATAGAAGGAATTACCTATCCAATGTAGTGTATGCCCTTGAAGGGCTGAAAAGATGGTCAAGAAGGGTTGTGAGGCGTATTTGGTTCAAATCGTGCTTTGGAAGCTAAGGGGTTAGTAGTTGGAAAGGTCCGAACGGTTGGGGAATTTCTTTGATGTGTTCCCGAGAAGAGCTTAAGGTCCGCCTCCGGATCGGGAAGTCAAATTCGGTATAGACTTGCTACAGAACGGCACTGTGTCTATAGCACCATACCGAATGGCACCAAAGGAATTGGTGGAGCTAAAGGCTCAAATTTAGGAGCTCTTGGATAGAGGTTTATTCGACCAAGTATATCTCCGTGGGGAGCACTGTGTTGTTTGTCAAGAAGAAGGACGGTTCTATGCGGATGTGCATCGACTACCGTCAGTTAAACAAGTTAACGATCAAAAACAAGTACCCGTTGCCTCGGATCGATGACTTGTTTGACCAACTGAAGGGTGCGTCGGTATTCTCAAAGATTGACCTTAGGTCAGGTTATCATCAATTAAGGGTGAAGGAGGCTGATGTTCACAAGACGGCATTCCGAACTCGGTATGGGCATTACGAGTTCTTAGTGATGCCATTCGGGTTGACCAATGCACCAGCGGCATTTATGGACTTAATGAATAGGGTATTTCAACAGTACTTGGACCAATTCGTCGTGGTGTTCATAGACGACATATTGGTTTATTCAAAGACAGAGGAGGAGCATGACAAGCATTTACGGATAGTTCTGCAAGTATTGAGGGAGAAGCAGTTGTATGCCAAATTCAGTAAGTGTGAATTTTGGCTGAGGGAAGTGGCTTTCTTAGGGCACGTGGTGTCGTGGAAGGAATTAGAGTAGACCCTCGCAAGATTGAAGCGATATTAGATTGGAAACCACCTAGGGGTGGTGGTGAAATCTGAAGTTTTCAGGTTTAGCAGGGTACTATCGGAGAGTCGTGGAAGGATTCTCTCTAATAGCAGTGCGCCGTTAACCAAGTTACTAAGGAAAGGTGTTCCATTTGTATGGACGGAGAAGCGACAAGGAAGCTTTGATAAGCTAAGGAAAATTTTGTGGAAGCTCGGTTTTGAGTACTGACTGAAGCGGGAAAGTTATTCACGATCTATTGTGATGCATCTCACACTGGTTTGGGATGTGTGTTGATGCTGAGGATGGGAAGGTAGTAGCCTATGCATCCCGTCGATTAAGACCGCATGAGGCTAACTACCCAACGCACGATTTGGAGTTAGCGGCAGTCGTCTTTGCTCTGAAGATATGGAGACATTATTTGTATGGGGAGAAATCGATAGTCTACACGGATCACAAAAGCTTGAGGTATCTTTCGACTCGAAGGATGCGAATCGAGACAGCGTCGGTGGATTGAACTACTAAAGGACTACGATTGTTCAATCGAGTACCATCCGGGTAAGGCTAATGTGGTAGCTGACGCGTTGAGCCGGAAGGTTGTGACAGACTTAAGAGCAATGTTCGCTCGGTTGAGTCTATATGATGATGGGAGTCTTTTGGCGGAACTCCGAGTTAAGTCAACATGGATTGAGGAGATTAAGGAAAAGCAGTTAGTGGATGAAGGCTTGAACGCTAAGAGGGTACAAGTTCAGGATGGTGGTTTGGAAGGGTACGGTCTGTCTAGGGATGGAGTGCTATGTTTTCAAGGGCGAGCATGCATGCCGAAGGACGAAGAGTTGAGGCGGAAAATTCTCCATGATGCACATAGCAGCCCATATGCTATGCATCCGGGAGGAAGCAAGATGTATGGAGATTTCCATGTGACACACTAGATTCGGGCCTAACTTCTAGGCCGGGTTTGGGGTGTTACACTATCTCCCTAAAGTTGCGGCGGAGCAAATTGAAGCTACAAGTCTAAATTCCTTGAATTGGTCGAAGCGTTAGTTCTCATGCCCCTAAAGATGCAGCGGGATGGAACGAAGCCACTCGAAGAAGAAAAGCGCTGAAAGAGGTCAAGATTTGGAACGACTGGGAAAAATTGGCCATTTTTGAAGTCTTTGCTCTATTCTCGTTACACGACAATGAGCAAAGAGGGGCAGCTGTAAGACCCAATTTTTGCCCGGCCTTTTTGAAACCCATTAACCAACCAAAACCAAAATAAAACAATAATAAATCCAAACAGTCCATTAAAAGTTCAATGTCCTTTATACAAAACCTTCAGCCCAAATATTTTAAACAGATCTAAACTGGGCAGAGGCCTAAACCATAAACCTAACCCTTAACCCATTTACAGACCCACTAAACCAACCCCAACCCAATTTTAGAACTGGCCCAAATGGCCCAATACGTTTGACGCTCCAGAAACCCTAGGAGGGCTTCCAGAACGTCCTAGCGCCGCCTCGGCTTCCCTCGCGTGTGCCTCCACGCGCACGACCGTTCGTCTCCCCGCATGCCCCACGCGCTCCACCCATGCGCAAGCCTTCACGGTAGCGCCAGCCAGACGCCTCCAAGACATCAAGATCGCACGACCTCCGCATCTTGGCCACGTCTGTACTTGCAAGCGAATAGAAAAAAAAATGACAGCAAATACAAAAAGCAAAAAAAAAGAAAACTTTTGTATTTTTTGATTTTATTTTCAAATCGGCTATATAAAGAGCCG
The DNA here is from genome assembly GCA_025698515.1 of Gossypium sturtianum. Classification (NCBI taxonomy): domain Eukaryota; kingdom Viridiplantae; phylum Streptophyta; class Magnoliopsida; order Malvales; family Malvaceae; genus Gossypium; species Gossypium sturtianum. Next base: position 67,609,890 of record CM046953.1, read on the forward strand.
AAGAAATCACTGTAAATGGTTACGTTTTTTTTAATATAAAAAAATAGAACAGAGGTATATTGCCCATCAATCTTTTTTCATCTCATTTTCGCTTTTAATATACTGTACATATACATAAATAGAATAAAAATATAAAATTTTACCTTTTCGTGAGATCGGAGTCTCGAATCCGAAGCGTTTTGGGTGAGTTTTTCGATTTTAATAAGGGATTTGGCTTTAGTTCTTTTAGATCTGTGTTTAGGGCTCATAAAAGAGCTTAAATCGGCTTTTTTTTGGGTCTCCGGCCACCGCACACGACGGCGGACGGTGGCAGAGTACGGCGGCCCGATGATCGGAACTCGATCGAGCATGGGTCGGGGTTCGGAGGGCAGAAAGTTTTTTTTGAGAGAGTTTTAAAATTTTTTTAGAAGGGAAGTTTAAAATGAAGATTTTTGGGGATATTTTGGTATTTAAAGTAGACCCTGCGACGTCGTTTTTGGCGTAGGTCTTTTGAACCCAAAACGGCGCCGTTCAGGGGCGATACCCGCTCGAGTGACCCGACCCGAAGAAGGATCCACGCGTTTTGAGTAAATGGGTTATTTATGTTTATAGCCCTTTCATTTTTCCTTGTGTTTGCAATTCAATTATTTTGTTTCTTCAAATTTACCTGTTAATTTTGTTATTTGTTCACTTTAGTCCAGTATAAAGCGACATCGTTTAAATAGCGCGGGAATATTCTCCTTTTTAATCCGTGCATCTTTGCGCATGTTTCATTTCAGTCCCTAGCAACATTTTTTTATTTGTAATTTTAACCCCGAATTTATTTGAATTTCAAGTTGGTCCTTAACTTGTTTTAATCTATTTGTTTATTCACTTTTCGAAAAAGTTTTTTTATTGTTGTATTTTATTTTAAATTTTTTTTACATATATTATCTATATTAAATTCATATAGTATTTATTTTAAATATTTTCTCCATATTATTTACTTTGAACATTCATATATATATATATATTAGTTAATTTAAATTATTTCATACTTTTATTTATCATTTTAAAAATTGTTTTATGACTACTTATTTTAATACATTATATATTAATTATTTTTTTATTATTTCACGCATATCTTATCTTTAAATAATTTTATATAATATTGGTTTTTAATTACTCTTCATTTTACATTCGTTTTTGTATATTATTTTGCTCCATTTTCTTCGATAGCTAAGGTCAAAATTGTGTTCTATGATGTTGGTTATTGTATGGATTTTATTTCTTAACTTGTAACCATTAATTAGTTGTAATTCATCATTGTAATATTTTTGTGTATATATTGCTATTTTGCTTTGTATATTAGTATTCCATTGCACCTTATGCAAAATGTTGTGTTTTAATGTCACTTTAGTTTTAAAGATCATTTTTCTTATTATTCAAAGTTCTTTTTTTTGAAATGAGGCGATGCTCTTGTTTGGGGGTTTCGAGAAAATCGTGCCCTAACTTACTGGGTTCCGATTGTCCTCGTTAAAACCTAGCAACCGAGTACCCTTTTTTTCTCTTAAATTCAAATGCACAATATTTAAAATAAAAAACTTATTCTCGGGAATTTGAGACATGGCGCCCTAACTCACTGGGTGTGATATTTTATCATCTTGAGATAAGAATTTCAAAAGAACAAAGGCAATATTCCATATTCGGGAATTTTGAGAAATAGTGCCCTAACTTACTGGGCTTCGATTTTTCATTTGACCCAAATAATTGAATATCCTTCTTAACTTTAAATGTACGAGTATTGAATGTCGAAGGATAAGCATATTTTCAAGGATTCGAAATGTTGTATCCTAACTCACTGGGTACGATACTTTGTTCCTTCGAAATAAGCGGGTCTCGGCATCAGGCTTAATTTCTTCAAGTTTTTCCTAACAAAAAGGATCATAATTCAAAATCTTTTCAAATTTTCGACGTCAAGACATTAATTAATCAATTTGGTACCAATTTTGGGCGTTACGGGGGTGCTAATCCTTCCTCGTACGTAACCGACTCCCGAACCTATTTTCTCGCTTTTTGTGGACCAAAGTCATCATCTTAATAAATCAAAATGTTTTAATAATCCATCTCAAGGTGATCTGATCACACCTCGAATAGAAGATCAGTGGCGACTCCATTTGTCATTTTAAAGTCGACGATCGGTTTTTCAAACTCGTTGAAAAAATGATTTCGACAACAGGCAGAGACTAATTCGAAACAATTCTGGAAGTTTAGGAAATAATTACAAAAATTTTGATTTCAGGGGTCACACACCCATATGTGTTGCCCGTGTGTGACACATGCCTATGTGTGTTGCCCGTGTGTGACATATGCCTGTGTGGCAAGGCCGTGTGCACCTAAAAGTACCTTAAAACTCAAGTTTACCATTTCCTACTTACTTGGGCACTAAGCAACTCAATTACCAATTGTTTAACCTATTCAAAACATGATTAAACATGCCCAAAATACACCAAATTCAAAACCTAATATGCCTAACCAATATACCCTCATTTGTACCACATTTTATATGTTCAAATACATCAAAAACACATCCAACATTCAAGACTTTCATTCATATCACATTTACCATAATTGGACTATCACTTATCTATTTAAGCTGCTATACTTTAATCTAACACATACCAAATATAAACTAATCTAACATACCAACATAGCCTCAACCATAACCATATACACATTTAAGCATCATTTCACTAGCAACTAAGATAACCACACCTTATAGACAATATCAACAAAAGACTCCCTATGTACATGCCATTACAAAATGAAATCTCACCACACTTGAGCTCGGGATTTGTGATTTGATGCTGAGTTGGCAATAATTCAAATAGTACATAGCTTGCGCACGGAAAACAAAATTGCACGCTGAGTAAAACTCAGTGGTATTTCTATAATCCGAATAATATAAACTCAATATAAGTATTTAACATGTAATATGCAACAAGTAATCTATGTTCAAAAGTTTCAATTCAATAATATAATTATTGCTCATTCCTTATTCACATCTACTAAGATTTAACATATTCATATATATATCAATGGCATATCATTTAACATTTGAATACATCAACTCATGCAATGGCTTGATTCATATATTTGATCAATACTTGAATTCATTCAAGTTTCACATGTCAATTCATCATTTCATATTTCATTTCTCATATCATAATGATTGCTCATCTTTGTCATTTCAACATTTTCTCATCCCATATTCATTTCTCATCTTTACCATTTCATTATCAATCAAATGATTTATTATTTTACTTTCCCCTATTAAGACAAGATGACACGAACTCGGACGGATACATGGATCCAACCAACACACCAGTTTGGCACCCAGTGCCTCATCGGATAAATCTGAAGTAATAACTGCGCCCAGCGCTATAAAAATTTACACCCAGTGTCTCATTGGTTAAACCAAAGTAAATTGGCACCTAGTGCCTCATCGACTCGAGGTCGAAGTAATCCTTGAACTCTTCCTATCCTATGGCATGCTATCTATATCCAACTTAGCCCGGTATAGTTAATAGGATTCATTTTACTTTTCAATACAATCAATGTCTCAATTTCATGAATGTATATCATCACATATAAGCATATACTCAATTTGATAATAATCACATTTTTCTTAATACACACATAATCAATATATTTAATAATATACAAAATCAATCCATTTCATTTCAATTATGAATTTAACTCAATCCCAAAGTACTCACCTCAATACTTACCATATGCAAACAATTATATATGCAATAATGTAACGCCCCAAATAATTTAATTCTACTTCTGTGAATATCTTACACAACTGTGTATCTGCTTCAGTGGTTAAGTGTTCTAGTGGTGTGTGTGAGGTCTTGGGTTCAAGTCCCAACTCTGTCGATTTTGGTTATTTTTGGATCTAAGCCTTATCCTTGTTCAGTGGGCTTATATTAAATTTTCTGTTAAACCATATCAGAATGAGCCTGCTAGTTTGAGTGGCAAGGGAGTCAGTTTGTGAGAGGTTCTGTGTTTGAATCCCAGCGCGAACGTGGGTATTATTTTTGCTCAGTTTTGTGATAGAGTTTCGGTGGAATTTAAATTCTGAAGTGGTTAAGATTGAGATGTTGGTGGGAAGTTAGGGAATATCAAATTAATTTTTTTTTTTTTTGTTTTCCCCAAAATCCCTTTTCCTTTTGATGTTACTGTTCCCCATCTCCTCTGATCAATTTTCTTCTTTTTCTTACCCATTTTCGTATTTTCTAACTCGGTTCTTTTTGTGCAAATTCTGGTTGTGTTCGTTCGGTAAGTTCTGTTTTGTTTGGTGTTAACGCTTTTAGGCTAAGTGTTGATGAGGGGTCTGTTTTGTTATTCTCAGTTAGGTGAAGGACAAGATTTTGCTGGGGCTTCTATAGCGATTTAAGTGTTCGGGATCTCTGTTTAGTAGCGGTAAGTTTTTGCGTGAGTTGTGTGTTGTAAGGTTTCAGTTGTGTTATTTTCGATTGGGTATTTGTTAGTGTTACTAAATTCGGGCTCTAGAATTTCAATTTTTAGGTCTTGGAAGGCTCGGGATAGTTTTCACGTCAAATCAATACAAGGTGTGTAATCGAAACGCAAAAAACTGAGTTTTTGCAAAAACCAAAAATGGCTACTGTCGACGTCACACGGGCGTATGGCCGGCCGTGTGGATGGCCATGTGCAAGACACGGCCATGTGGTCGATGAAGGTATGGTCGTGCGCAGCACATGGTCGTGTAGTGGCTTGACTGTGGCCGTGTGGGCCACACGAACTAGGCCAAGTGTGTAGTACACCGAGTCTCCGGTGCCGATTCTGTAAGTATCTCTGTAGTTAGATAGAACTGTTCTGAAAAACACTGTAGTTAGTACCTTCTGAAACTGTACTGAAATAGTTAGAGGCTGAAACTTCTGAAAACATATATGAACTACTGATAATTTATGCATAAAATATCTGTTAATAAATAATGGAACTGATGCATAAAACTTTATAATGTAGATTAAATTTGAATTATACAATGAACGCTCGTGGAGCTCGCGGACGTGGTATTCGAGGCCGTGGTAGAGGCCTTAGGGGGGCTCGAGCTGAGTCCTTATCTCTGGGTAGTATGCCAAACTTAGATACGAATGAGACCTTGATTTTACTCGCTCATCGAGACTGGGTCTCAAAGCCGTTTGGCTGGGGACGATGCACTATCCCAAGCCATGATGAGTATTTTGGAGAGGGTAGCTGTACCCCATTCTGGAGCTGGGGGTCGAGGATCGGTAACTGAACTATTCCGATTTAACGGTGCCAAGTTATTTAAGGATGTCACTGGAGTCGCCCCTAATGTGGCTGAGTATTGGTTGGAGATCACTGAGAGGATCATGAATAATCTAGACTGTACTCCCGAGCATAAACTGAAGGGTGCAGTCTCTTTGTTTCACTATGAGGCTTATAAGTAGTGGTTAACGGTTGAGAAGGGTACTCAACCTGATCGTCTGAATTGGGATTTCTTTAAGACTACCTTCCAAGGGAAGTACGTGGGGGTGAGCTATGTGGATGCTCGTAGGCGTGAGTTCATGAATCTCACGCAAGGCGATAGATCTATGGCCGAGTATAAGGCTGAATTTCTGAGGTTGAGCTGCTACGCTTGAGGCATGGTGGCATCTGAATATGAGAAGTGTGTCCATTTTGAGGACAGCTTGAAAGATAGCCTGAGGGTTCTGATTGCTCCACGAAGGGAGCGAGAGTTTACAGTTCTTGTTGATAACGTGAAGATCACCGAGGAGGTTAACCGCGTGGAGCGCTAGAACAGGGACCGTAAGAGAGGCAAGAAAAAGAGGGATTCGGAGCCCTCTAGTTCTGTATCGAGGCCTAAGAAAAAGGCCAGATCTGATGGGCCGGTTAGAATGGGGGCTCATGTTGCTCCTACTAAGATTCAGCCTTGTGGAGATTGTGGTAGGCACCATCTGGACGAGTGCTGGAGGAGGATAGGGCTTGCTTGAGGTGTGGATGTTTAGAGCACCGTATTAGAGAGTATCCACAGCGAGCGGATTAGATGCAAGCTTTGGGACCATGTTTCAGACAAACCTCAGAGAGGCGATTCAAAGCTGACCACCTAGGGGTCATGGGCGGCTAGGGGTGGTAATGGTATGGGTTGTGGGCAGAGAGCACCGAGCAGAGGTGCTAATCAGACAGAGGGGAGGCAGCCTACACTGGTTTATGCTGCACGATGCCGTAAGGATAGAGATGCTCCAGATGTTATCACCGGTACGTTCTTAATTTTTAATGTGCCTTATACTGCTTTGATAGACATATGTTCTACTCACTCTTATGTAGCTAGTTCAGTATCTGAAAACCTGTGGATTTCTGTTGAGAGCACTTCTAGTGAGATCACTGTACTAAGTCCGTTGGGGCAGTCTGTTCGGGTTAGTAAACTTTATAGGGATGTTTCATTAGAGGTGCAAGGGGCGATATTTTTGGTAGATCTGATGGAGCTTTCGTTTGGGGAGTTCGATTTAATTCTGGGTATGGACTGGTTGGTTGAGCACCGAGTCAGTTTGGATTACGCATCTTAGATGGTCGTTCTGAGGACCAAGGATGATTTAAAGGTGGTTGTGATCAGCGAGCACCGAGATTATCTGTCCAAGGTGATCTCCATGCTCGTGGCTGAGAAATTGGTTTAGAAAGGATGTGAGGTGTATTTGGCTTACGTCAGTGATTTTGTTTCTAAAACTCTTCTGTTGGGGATATCAGAACAGTGAGGGACTTTCTGGATGTCTTTCTTGAGGAGTTATCGGGTTTACCTCTGAATCGAGAAGTTGAGTTTGGAATTGAGCTTCTACCGGGTATAGCTCCAGTGTCTATTGCTCCATATTGTATGGCATCGAAGGAGCTTACAGAGCTTAAGGCTCAACTACAAGAGCTTCTAGATCGTGGTTTCATTCATCCTAGTATGTCTTCGTGAGGAGCACCAGTTCTGTTTGTTAAGAAGAAGGATGGGACCATGAGGATGTGCATCGATTATCGGTAGTTGAACAAGTTGACTGTGAAGAATAAGTATCCACTTCTGAGGATCAATGACTTGTTTGATCTGTTTCAATGGGCTTCGGTGTTTTCGAATATTGATCTTCATTTTGGCTATCATCAGTTAAGGGTTAAGGAGGTGGATGTTCATAAGATTGCGTTTAAGACTCGTTATGGACATTACGAGTTCTTAGTGATGCCTTTTGGTCTGACGAATGCTCCGGCAGCATTCATGGATTTGATGAATTGAGTGTTTCAGCCATATCTAGATCAGTTCGTCGTGGTCTTTATCGACAATATTCTGGTTTACTCTAAGACCGAGGATGAACATGATGAGCATCTTAGAGTACTGCTTCAGATTCTACGTGAGAAATAGCTTTTACGCTAAGTTGAGCAAGTGTGAGTTTTGGTTGCGTGAAGTGACTTTTCTAGGGCATGTGGTTTCTGCTGAAGGGATCCGTGTTTATCCGAGGAAGATTGAGGTTGTACTTGATTGGAAACAGCCTAAGAACATATCTGAGATCCGTAGTTTTCTGGGTTTCGAGGGATATTATCGGTGGTTTGTCGAGGGGTTCTCTCTAATTGCAGCTCCTTTGACTAAGCTTCTGCGTAAGGGTGTTCCGTTTGTCTGGACTGATGCACAACAATCGAGCTTTGAGAAGCTCAAGTCTGTTCTGACTCAGGCTCCTTTTCTGATACAGCCTGAATCCGGTAAGGACTTTGTGGTCTACAGTGATGCATCGCATGTCGGTTTGGGATGTGTATTGATGCAAGATGGAAAGTTTGTGGCTTATGTGTCCCATCAGCTTAAGACACACGAAGGGAATTATCCGACGCATGATCTCGAGTTGGCTGCGGTGGTTTTTGCATTGAAGATCTAGAGGCACTATCTATATAGTGAGAGGTGTATTATTTACACTGATCACAAGAGCCTCAAGTATCTCCTTACCCAGAAGGAGATGAATCTTAGGCAGCATCAATGGATTGAGCTGCTCAAAGATTATGACTGCACAATAGAGTATCATCCTGGTAAGGCCAATATGGTTGCCGATGCTCTAAGTCGAAGAGCGATGACTGATTTGAGAGCAATGTTCACTTGACTTAGTCTGTTTGATGATGGGAGTCATTAGCTGAGTTGCAAGTTAAGCAGACTTGGATTGATCAGATTCGAGATAAGCAGTTGGGGGATGAATATCTGGGTTTGTGGTTTCGTCAGATGGAGAGTGGCAGTACTTCAGACTTTGGGTTGAATAGCGATGGGGTTCTGAGTTTTCGGGGTCAGATCTGTGTGCCGAATTATTCTGATTTAAGGCAGTCAATTTTGAGGGAGGCGTATAGTAGCCCTTATGCTATGCATCCCAGTGGTAATAAGATGTATCGTGATCTCCGTGAGTTGTACTGGTGGCCGGGTTTGAAGCGTGAGGTTATAGATTTCGTTGCTTGTTGTCTGACGTGCCAACAGGTTAAGGCTGAGCACCAGTTGCCTTCGGGTTTGTTGCAGCTAGTTAAGATTCTTTTATGGAAATAGGAACGAGTCATGATGGACTTTGTTAGTGGGTTGCCCTTGACACCCACTAAGAAAGATTCTGTTAGGGTCATCGTGGATCGATTGACCAAGTCTGCTCACTTTGTTTCGGTTCGAACATATTATTCTCTGCAGAAGTTAGTGAAGCTCTACATTTATGAGATTGTAAGACTGTATGGGGTTCCTGTCTCGATTATTTCTAATAGAGATCCTCGTTTCACTTCTCGATTCTGGAAAAAGTTGCATGAGGCTCTGGGTTCAAGGTTAGACTTCAGTACTGCGTTCCATCCTCAAACCGATGGTCAATCTAAGAGGGTGATTCAGATACTGGAGGACATGCTTCGGAGTTGCGTGATTGATTTTCGAGGTAGTTGGGAGGATTATCTGCTGCTAGCTTAGTTCGCCTACAATAACAGTTTCCAGGCTAGCATTCAGATGGCACCTTACGAGGCTTTATATGGTCCTAAGTGTTGTACTATGCTATGTTGGACTGAGTTAGGTAAACATTGGATTTTGGGTCCTGAGTTGGTTTCTGAGACCAAGGATAAGGTTAGATTGATTCGGGATCGTCTGAAAGTGGCTTCTGATAGACAGAAATCTTATGCAGATCTGAAGAGGCGTGATATCTAGTACTCTTGTGGGGGACTTTGTGTTTCTTAAGGTTTCTCCATGGAAGAAAGTTCTGAGATTCAGTCGTAAGGGCAAGTTGAGCCCTAGGTTCATTGGGCCGTATCGAATTCTGAAGCGTCTGGGACCAGTCGCTTATCAATTGGAGTTACCTCCGGAGTTAGACCGTATCCATGATGTCTTTCATGTTTCGATGTTGAGGCGATATTGGTTAGATCCATCTCATGTTGTCTCTGTTGAGGAAATCAAGGTTAGGCCGGACTTGACTTTTGAAAAGGAGCCTGTTCAGATTCTGGATCGAGATGTTAAGGGTCTGAGGAGGAAATCCATTCTTTTAGTAAAGGTTCTGTGGCGGAATCAGAGCACTGATGAAGCCACGTGGGAACCTGAGGACTCGATGCGTCAGCAGTATCCTCATCTGTTCTAATCAGGTAAATTTCAAGGTCGAAATTTCTTTTAAGCGGTAGAGTTGTAACGCCCTAAATAATTTAATTCTGCTTCTGTGAATATTTGACACAACTGTGTATCTGCTTTAGTGGTTAAGTGTTCTGGGGTGTGTGTGAGGTCTTGTGTTCAAGTCCCAACTCTGTCAATTTTGGTTATTTTTGGATATAAGCCTTATCCTTGTTCTGTGGGCTTATATTAAATTTTTTGTAAAACCATATCAGAATGAGCCTTGCTGGTTCGAGTGGTAAGGGAGTCAATGTGTGGGAGGTTCCATGTTCGAATCCCTGCGCGAACGTGGGTATTATTTTTGCTCGGTTTTGTGATAGAGTTTCGTTAGAATTTAAATTCTGAAGTGCTTGAGATTGAGATGTTAGTGGAAAGTTGGGGAATATCAAATTAATTTTATTTTGTTTTGTTTTCCCCAAAATCCCTTTTCCTTTTGACGTTACTGTTCCCTATTTCCTCTGATAAATTTTCTTTTTTTCCTTACCCCTTTTCGTATTTTCTAACTCTGTTCTTTTTGTGCAAATCCTGGCTGTGTTCGTTTGGTAAGTTTTGTTTTGTTTAGTGTTAACGCTTTTAGGCTAAGTGTTGGTGAGGGGTTAGTTTTGTTATTCTCAGTTAGGTGAAGGACAATATTTTTCTGGGGCTTCTATAGTTATTTAAGTGTTCGGGATCTCTGTTCGGTAGCGGTAAGTTTTCGTGTGAGTTATGTGTTGTAAGGCTTCGATTGTGTTATTTTCGGTTGAGTTTTCATTAGTGTTACTAAATTTGGGCTCTGGAATGTTGATTTTTAGGTCTTGGAAGGCTCGGGATAGTTTTCGCATCAAATCGATACCAGGTGTGTAACCGAAATGTGAAAAACTAAGTTTTGGCAAAAGCCGAAAATGGCCACTGTCGACGCCACACGAGCGTGTGGCCGACCGTCTGGATGCTCGTATGCAAGACGCGGCCGTGTGGTCGACGAAGTCATGGCCGTGCGCAGCACACGGCCATGTGGTGGCTTGAGTGTGGCCGTGTGGGCCCACACAGGTGTGTCACACGGGCGTGCGGATTTTGGGCCAGGCCGTGTGGGCCACATGGGCATATGGGCCTATAATTCTGAAAATTTCCCTAGGGTCGCACAGGTCATTCCAATCGACTGTGGGCCTATCGTAGGGTCGGTAAGGGCTAACCAAACCCTAAAACTATAGATCTGATATTCTGTTATGAGTTTGATAATGCTATGCATGTTTGATTATTCTGATATCTGTACATAAGCATGTTGAGCATGACTAGTATGCTATCCTGTATCTGTTTCTGTATATGGTTGTGGGGGTGGGATTTGTATATGAGGATGAAGTATTCTTTACGGCAATCATCGCCTATATTCTGGCAGCTTGGCTGCATATTATCTAACTTGTGTCATAATGGCACGATATGGTGTGTAGGGATGGGTGGGTGTTTTTAACCCCACATGGTGTGATAGGATGGTCAGAGTTGGTGTGTAGAGGATGGGGGTAGGAATCTGTGTTTTTGGTCTGTATATCTGATTTTGTGTATTGTATATGAAAAAGGCCACGAGCCTAACTTTGAATCTGTATGTTTGCATGCTTATTTCTGTCGGGTTACGCACTGAGTTTACGAAAACTCACATCCATTTGTCTATTTTGTTCAGGTAATCCACAGACTTAGGCGGGTCGGTGCGGCGGAGACTCAGCAGTGACCACTCGACCGTAAACTATTTAATGTTATTAATTTGAAGGTTTTATTTATGATTTTTCTTTTCTTTTGAGAGTTGTAATTTTGGGGACTCTCGGGACTTTATGGTTTTTAACTGTTGGTTTTTAGTTTATTGATAATATGCATGATTTGATAAGATGTATGAATTCGACGGTTTTACACAAAAATGGATTTTTCTAAAAATAACAAATCGGGATTCTAAAACATAATAAATTTGTTAAGCTTCCGCTGTAATAAGTGTTTTGACAAACTAATTAATTGAATAAAGTTTTCAGTATATTCGTGAACGAGGTATAAAAATTGAATGGTTTATCAAGTCGACACCATTTTCAAAACACATTCTTTGTGACATTACCAGATTCGGCCATAATGTCTAGGTCGAGTTTGGGGTGTTACAAATAATCTACTATTTAATTCAGATTATAGAAACACAAACTGTGAATTCTGAGCTATTCGACGTTGATTACTCGAGGATTCTGGTAGGACGTTAGCTACAAAATAAAACAATTAAATCACATTAATATTAGACATTTCAATTGCACATTAATTTTTAATTTTCATACTATATTTTGCTTATTATTCAATTTAGTACCTAAACCGAGACTTATTTTAATCTTCACAATTAACTTCACATTTATATACTAATTTCACTCTAGACCACATTTAGCTTACTCTTTTCCAATTTGACCCCTTTATTTCAAATTTTTCACTATTTAGTCCCGATTGTTCAAAATCAACCATTAATTCCACAATTTAGCCCTTTTCCATTTCTAACTTGAAAATCTATCTATTTAATCCCTAATACTTAAACTATTCAACAATGTCAACATCTAAAATCTTGAATAATACTAAAAATTACAACATGGTTTAGGCAGCCCTAAGTACCGGGATTCCAAAAACGTAAAAATTACAAGTATAAGAGACTATATTGACTAACCAATTGAAATTTGAAAGTTGGAAACCCTTGGAGCCATCCGCCTCGTTTGTTTGTTTCTTTCTTTTGTTTTCTTTAATTTGCATGCATTCCTCTTTCTATTTCTTTATTCTTTCTTTTATTTTATGTTTATGTTATTATAACTATTATTATATAATATAATTTACATATATTTTATATAATTTATTATAACATACATTTATATTAAGTAATATATATACATCATACATCATTAGTGTCATCCACCACACTAAATAATTTCTTAATTACTATTTTAGTCCTTTTAGTTTATTTCAATTTATAAATCAACTTTTATCCCTTACGCGATTTAGTACCTGAACCTTAATAATTTCTAATTTCAAAAAAATCACTAATCCAAAAATTAATTAGCTACTAAACTAACCTTATAAATATTTAATAAAAATATTTACGGGTCTGATTTACTAAGATGGAGTCCCGAAAATACTCTTTTCGACACTCTTGACTATCGGTTCATTACAGAAAGTGCATTTTGTTGGGTTCAGCTTTAGCTGGAATTTCCTCAACCTCAAGAATAGTTTCCTCAAGAATTTCACATGCTCTTTCTCTGTTTGAGATTTTACGACCATATCATCGACATAAACTTCAATTTCTTTATGCATCATATCATGAAACAACGTCAGCATGGCTCTTTGATATGTTGTTCCCACATTTTTCAGTCCAAATGACATCACTTTATAACAAAATGTTCCCCACATTGTTACGAATGTGGTCTTCTTTATATCTTCAGGATGCATCTTTATCTAGTTATATCTAGAGAAACCATCCATGAAGGAGAATAGTTACCTGCCATGTTGTCCACTAGGGTATCGATGTGGGGCAACGGGAAAATGTACTTCGGGCTGGCCTTGTTTGAATTTCGATAATCTACACACATTTGCACTTTCCCATATTTTTTAGGGATAGAGACTATATTAGCTACCCTCTCTGAATATTTGATCACTTGTAGGAAACCAGCGTCAAACTATTTCTTAACCTCCTCTTTTATTTTCAATAGTACGCCAGGCCTCATCCTTCAAAGTTTCTGCTAAATCAGCTTCCATTATTTCTTTATGGGAAGCTTTGTACCATAACATCAGTACTTAGACTAGTCATGTCTTGATAGGACCATGCGAAGGCATCTTTGAATTCTCGGAGTAACTCAACGAGATCTCGCCTTGTTTTTGTAGTGATTCATGTTTCGATTTTCACCTATTTCTTTTCTTGTTCATCCCTTAAGCTCACAATTTCCACCAACTCTTTGTGAGGTAATATCTGTTTCTCATCCTGCTCTACCATCCTGAGCAGATCAGGGGACAATTTACAATCCCGACCATCTTCAAAGTCTTGAGGTTGCTCTAGACACATATCCTGCTCAAAAGGGGACTTTGAGTCAGCAGCAGTGTCGCTCATATCACTGATATTCGGAGACTTGTTATAGGAACAAAAGGAAAACCAGAGAACAAATAAATTTAAGAATGATTATCCGTGTGGTATGGGTATGAAATAAATAGTAAAATGTTTGCCAAATAGGACACAAAGATGCATTGTTTTTATTGAAATAAAGATAGTGGTCATGCGCCTTTTTACAAAAGGATCCCTATTGTTCCCAGGCTTAGAGCAATAAGTATGTTCTGAACATTACTCTAAAATAGTCCTAAAAACTATAGGAATCTCCTCCACGGTCCAGTTGTTCAGAACATTTTTGAGGGTATAGGGACGAATTCTTGATAGGTTCCCTTCCTCAATTCCCTTTTTAGATATGGCGTTGATGCTTAAATTTTCTAGCATTCTTCCCACAGTCTTGGTTATTTGGATTCTTTCTCTATAATTTTTCGTTCAAGGTAAATGACTTCTCGTGACACGAATGTTTCATATATGTAGGGGAAAATTATCAGTTCCTACTTGATCTCTACCCCCATTCAGTCGTGCATTCCTTCTCTTCTACTTCTTTTCTAGTTCCTTCCTCTTCTATCTGGCATTTGGCTTGTACCCTAAGCTGAAACGATCCTATTTATCCCTAAACATTGGTGTATTAACCCTTCCTTAGATATATTTCCCAAGTCATCTTCCTGGCAAAGCTCCCTTCCCGACCATCAATCGGAGACCCATCATTATGGTTTCAGATACTTTTGGCATAGGGATGTTGCTTCCTTCAGTAATAAAGTTTCATTGATGAATTCCAATGATTGAAAGGAGCATTCTATAGCATCTTCATCTACCCCTATGTAGGGCACGTCACTAGTCACAGTTGCAATGATGTCCTCATTGGTGTTTATCAAGACCAATCAACCATCTGTCACTAACTTCAACTTTTGACGCAGCGACGACGACACTACCCTTGCTAAATGGATCCAAGGTTTTCCCAATAAACATTTATAGGTGGGCTTGATGTCCATTACCAGAAAGTCCACCTTATATGTATTTGGAACTATTAGGGGTGGTATTTCAATCCTCTCATCACTTTCCTTTCTTTGCCATCAAACACTCTTACTATGTTATGGCATGCCTTCATGTGAGAGCTATCGACTGGCAGCCTACTTAGCGTGGATAGAGGTAGAACATCCAGGGCAATCCCATTTCAATTAATACTCAAGGTAGTGTATATCCCTTACAACAAGTAGTGATGTGCAGAGCTTTTATTTATCCTATACCCCTTGGAGGTATTTCGTCATCCTTGAAGAAAATGAAATTGTCAGCACTCAAGTTGATCAAACGATTCAACTTATTTACAAAGATGTTATCGGTGATGTAAGTCTCATTTAGCACTTTCATTAATGCATTGTGATGTGTTTCTAAGCTTAGAACCAAGGCTAACACTGTTATACGAGTCGGCTGTCTGTGTAATTGCTCTATTGCACTGTACTTGTTGTGCTTCAAAAATTTCAAGAATGTTTTAGCTTCATTCTCAGTCACTAGCTCATTGACTGACGACTCGGGTTTTGTAGCTTTCCCTTTATTAAGCTCGGCTACCAGGGCCTTTTCCCTGAGGGGTTCAATTACTGCATTTACAGGGTCGTAGCGTTTCCTACTGTGTGTGAAGAAACTAACATCCTGGACCCCTCCAAAGTGACTTTTGAGTTCTCTCCTCTTGAAACCATCCCATTACAATTATAACTCTATGGGACCCTCTTGTTATCCTTTTAAGGAAAGGTCACAGGTGATTCTTAGTGTGGTTTGTGCCCCAACTTCATTACCTCTTAGCCGGGAGATGATTACTACCGAGTGATTGATGTTGTAAGTTTTCTCTAATGCTCTCTCTTCGGAAGCACAAACATCTTCCCCCTCTGAATCCTTAATATCTTCAAAAAATTCTAATTCTTTATTGTCCATCAAACTATGTATTAGAGTTTTGAATTCGGTGCACTTTTGGATCTCATGTCCTTCCGCAGTGTGAAACTTGCAGTAGTTTTTTACTCTTTTTGGTACATCTTCTGAATCTTGAGTGACCAAGCCCACGTCTACCATTTTCTGCCAAACCCATTTTAAAGGGGACTTCACTTCTGCAACATTGGTTTTTATCCTTTTGCTCCTATTCTCGATTATTGTGTTTACCCATTGGTCAGGATGACTGGGTAGCAGATTTCAAGCAACATTAGGCCCTAAGGGATCATTGAACCTTACAATTCCCGTTTTAATAAATCTCTCAATCAACTTCTTGAAGGCGGTGCAATTTCTGATCAAGTGTCCCATTATCCTCGCATGATACTCGCACTGTGCATTTGCATCATACCATTTTGGGAATGGAGGTTGCATGGGCTTTAGGTAAAATGGAGATACTACGTAAGCGTTGAACAGGTTTTGGTATAATTTTCCATACGTTATTAGGATAGGCGTGAATTGGATTTTTTTTGTATTTGGCCTCGAATTGGATTCCTATCTCAGAGGGCCTTGTTGGTTAGCCATCGTGGTCCTAGGTTGTGTTACTGTGACTGGCTTTGAATAGTTTTCATTGTACACACTTGCAGTCTTTACCTTGTGCTCCTTCTTCCTCGGGGCTGATGTTTTAGCATTTTCTCTTGCCTCTATCTTCCCAGTTCTTATCGCGTTTTTGATCATCTCCCTAGACATAACTATATCCGAGAAACACTTGGTAGTACTGCCTAACATATGATTGATGAACGGGGCCTTCAAGGTGTTGACAAAGAGTATTGTCATTTACTTTGCCAATAGGGGTGCTTGAACTTATGTTGCCACATCTCTCCACCTTTGGTCGTATTGTCTAAAACTCTCATTTCGCTTTTTCTCCATGTTTTGTAGCATGATTCTATCAAGCGTCATATCAGTCACGTGGTTGTACTACTTCATGAAGGCCTGCACCAAATCTTTCCATGAATTGATCTTGGCATGGCTCAGCTAATTATACCATTTCGTAGCCGATTCGTTTAAACTATCTTGGAAACAATGGATTAGCAATTGATCATTGTTGACATATCTTGTCATTCTTCTATAAAAAATCGTGATATGACCCTTAGGGCAATTGGTCCTATTGTACTTTTCAAATTCTGGGGTTTTGAATTTCGATGGAAGCACTAGGTCCGGGACCAAACTTAACTCCTTGGCATCGACTCCATAAAAGAAGTCAGTGCCTTCTATTACTCTAAGATTTTCCTTTAACCATTTACAACGATCTTCCAGCTATTTTGGAATTTCTACTTTTGCCTTCTCTATTTCCACCATATTATCTAAATCTAGAACAACATGGTTGGTTGGGTTGTCTCAAGGGTTGGAACCTGAAGCCACCATGTAATTCACTGGTCCTGAGGTGCCAGCCTAATACTGCTATAGTCTTATAGTGATAGGTACTCCTCATGGATACATCTGCTATTGATCTTGGATGTGCACTGGGGTAAATCTCGGGCGTATGTAGGGTATTCGTTCTCGTCCCTAGGTTTTACCGTACTACCCTTCCCTTTGTCAACTGCTCCGGCCAGTAATTGGGTTACATACCTTACTATGTTTCTCTGAGATTCTTGTATCTAATCTTTTATATCTTTTTGCACCTTAGCTAACTGATCTTGCAACTGTTCTTGCAATTGGTCCTGCATATCCTTCTAAACTTGTAACACCCCCAAACCCGGCCCAAATGTTATGGCTGAATCCGGGAATGTCACATCAAAGGAACAATCTCAAACAATTTTGCTAAGTTAAAATCTAAGGCCTAAAAGCCCAAAATCCTTGAATCTTGTTAAACTTTAGAAATTTATTTAAGTTAAAATAAAAATTAAGCAGCGAAAATAATAATAAAACCCATAAGCAACGTCAAATTGGAGATACAAGGCCTTATTACAACCAATGAAAATAAGAGATTTAAACTAAAGTCATTCGAAACAAATAAACAAAAAAAGTTCTAATTAACTTGCAATGTGGCCATCTCTAAGTCCCTCTTCCACGTCAAGCCGTCTACTGAGCGTCACCTGAAACATTAAATAAAAGGGTGTGAGTTTCGAAACTCAGTGTGTACGACCCTTGGCAATCAATTTAATATACAATTATCACATTGGGCCTAAGCCCTATCAAAATCGATGGTCTTGGGCCTTACCCCACAATGACCTCATATCAGATCATATCATATCATATCATATGCAAAACAAGGTAATGCAAAACCCTCCCCAAAAATGCATCCGCTACACTCCATTTCCCTTCCAACCTTATACACCTGTGGGGAATTCTAGCTCGACCCACCCCTCCGCTACACTCCAATGGTAGCACTCACAGCGGCACTACTCAACGTTGCAGAAAGTCGCTAATCATATAATGGGCTTAAAGCCACCGGCGGATCCACGGTCGTCAAGCGACTATGCGATCCTCAAATTCTTCCTCCGTACCATAATTCCCACCCATATGCATCCTAAATAGAATATCATATCAAGCATGCACATGAGTAACATCCATAAAACTTATATTTAACACATAGGGGTATTTTAGTCATTTCACAATCAAGGGTATTTTCGTAATTCTGCCCTACAGGGGTATTTCTATAATTTCTTTCATCTCGGGTTTTAGTTATGAACTTTGGCCCATCAACAAGTCCTCGCGGCTAAAGTGAACGGACACTACGCACCAGGTAGGATTCCAGAGAAGAGGAGGTGGGACACTAGGACCGCTTAAATACCAAGCTCTCCCTAGATCCAATCCTAGACATGCATATGTTCATTACCACACCCTAACCTATCGACTTGTCCACAGATATGTTTGATTATTACAAGAGTTTGTCAAACTAGGCCTAGAGTTCATTAAACCCTAACATATATTTCTAAAAACCCATAAGGCCCATTAAGCCCATTTCATGTCATATAGCCCATTAAGCCAATTTCATGCTCATATAGCCCATTAAGCCAATTTCATGCTCATATAGCTCGTTAAACCAATTTCATGCTCATATAGCCCATTGGACTCGAATACGATCAAACCATACAACCGTTCATGCCAATTCATCATTCATGCTCACATATCAACCATTGCCGTTTTGGGCCCACAAGTTCGGCAGGCCCATTCAGCCACTTTCGGCTTTTCAGCTTTTCGGCATTGCCGATATCATGTGTGTAGTGTTTGTACACACCTGGTAATAGCGTGTGCTGCGAATTCCTCTTAGTCACGAACCTACATTCGATATTCCTTAATCATTAATCATAGGCTAAATACAAACTTTATCAAAAACTGAAACCTCACCGTAGCCTTACCGTGTGCGACAAGCCTTAATAGCTCCTTTCTTTAACACCAACTGCGATTAGACCCTAGATCTGTACCAACTTAAACATTAGAGCCTAAGTAATAGAAGACTTGCATCCAACACAAGTCACCCTCAAAACATATATGACCATTCGGCCAACCCTTAAACCGAAGTAAAGAACACTTACCCTTGCTAATGATCCTACCACGCTTGCGATCTTTGAACCTTATCCTTGTTACCACAGAGTTAATGATAGGTTAGTTAGATAGCCTTTCGACTTTTAGCAAAACGTACAAGAGAGGTTAACCGAATACTTACCAAATCCACTTTCGATCCTGCAGCCTAAATTTGGCTTTTGAGATTAGTATGGTGACAGAGACAATTCGGCACCAATAGGGAGAAGAAGAGGAGAAGTGATCGGCTAGAACTAAAGGTGAACAAGAAAAGGAATTTAAGAAGAGAAGGTATGGGGAATTCGACTAGAGAGAAAACCAAAATTTTGGTAAAGGGATGATGGTTTTTTTTTCGGCAAATGGAAGAATTCGGCTAAGGGGGAGAAAAAGAAAAGTAATGGAACCCAAGGAAGCTCTCAAAGGAATTTGGCACCTCCTTTTATAGCCAATAGCCGAATCCTACCTTCCCCCATAGTCCAATTCGGCACCAACTCTTCCCACTTATCATCTCCTAATTTTTCTCCATGATATCTCCCTTATCTCATCCGAAATTCCCTCCTTTATCAGCTCACAAGACCAATTCAAACACTTCAACGAAAGAGTCCAAATTCCACACAACTCGAGCCGTCCACTATGCAAAATTAAACACTCCAAAAACACTTTACCACTACTCGAACCTTGGACCTCTTTACGCCACCTTGTAGCTCCCCTAGTGACGCCACCTTGCCATTGGACCACAAGCCCATTTATGTCCTATTTTCCCCTTAATCTGCTTAAGAGGCCTAATGCCTGAGACTAGGGTCCACTAAAGCAAGAAAAATAAATTTTTCCCTATGGTCTTCCCTATCTCTAAGACTTCAAATAATCCCGATAATACCTTAAAATTAATATTCTAAGTGCTACTCATACATACCAACCTCAGTGCACAGAAATTTAAAGTTTCGAGATTTTTGGGGCGTTACAACCCAATAGGCCCAAATCTACTAGGCCCGAATTCGGGGCGTTACAGAACTTGTTCTAGCCATTCTAGTCTTTGAACCATGGCCTTAGTTTTACCACGAGTACTGTAACGATGTCGGGTTTGTAGATTCTCAGTGGTTTACAGGGTAACTGTGACAATTCTTTGATTAATTAGGGGACTTTTCATGAAATTTAATGCATTTAATGAAATGCAATGCTAATGAATGGAAAATATGCATGCAAAAAAGGCATTGATTCTAGTTCAATTCCATTAGAACAACTTTACTAGAAAACAAGTTTCTTTACATAAGGCGGATACATTTCACATATATGGCATCGGCTTAACTCTCAAGACCTTAAATTTCCTAAGAAGCCAAGCTAATTCTCGGCCCCGATCCGACTCCAATTCATATTTCAGGCTTAAAATGTCAGCTTGAACGACCAAGTTTTGCAAATTGTTAGCCACTTCTCGTACTTGGGCCAAAGCTTCGCTCATAACATGGTTCCTATCTCTTACCTGCACCTGAGAGCATTAGAGTTGCTCTTTCCAATATTCATTGTTTGTTTCCCTATTTTCTTTAAGAAGCACAATTCGTAGTACACAATTTTGCAGTGCGGCCTCAAGTTCTTCTACCTTTCTTTTCAACTCCTCATTCTTAGCCCGACTTGCTTTCAACTCAGTCACAGAGTTACGACTACGATTTTGATGCAAAGACCTTTCCAACTCCGCTACCTGGGCTTTCAATCCAGCTTTTTCAACCTGGCTTTCTAATAATTCTCCTTTTATAGCATCCTCCTAGACTCAAGCATCTTGGAACTTTCTCTCCCACTGATCGGCTCTATTCTTCTCTTCTTGGATTTCTTGTCGCCATTGTCTCGACGTTTTTCCCAACTCGACAGTCCTTATTGACAAGCGAAGTTTCTTGTAGCCCGTTTTTAAACTGTTCAAGTCATCTTCAGCCTTATTCTTCCCCTTTCTTATTTTTTCGGTTTCTAATTTTTGGACATCGATGTCTAACCCCAGCTAAATTTTCTCCTTTTCAAACTTCTCTATTCTTTTTCCTAATTCTAAACCTTTCTTTTTGAAGTCTTGCTTCACAATGTCTAATTCTGACGAGATCATCTGCAAGTGTTCTTTTATTGGTCGGACATTTTCTTAACTTGGCGAAGTGATATATCATTGATTCTTTTACTCCACCACCAATCGTATTCTGGGGTTTTCATAGGATTTGTGGCAAATCTCTTTATCTTGTGAGTTTGGTTCCATGCGTTTGAGATTTCACGGACCTTCTTTTTATAATTGTCACCCTTGTATGTGAACTCACATTGGGCCAACCCTTGTGTTGTTGGAATAAACTGTCTCAATCTATACTGCCTTAATACAAGTAAAGGGGCATATCCGACAGCTCCCTATATCCTGAGCAAAGGGACCCAGTCAAAGTCTCCACATCGATATAGAATTTCATCGGGACAAAGCACAACCTAGCTCTGATAATGTAACACCCCTAACCCGTATTCACCGTCAGAATAGGGTTACGAGGTAATACCAATCAATACACATCATTTAACATACAATACTTATACATTTATGTATTCATACTCAAATACCATTCAACACAATCATATTGTCCCTTATAAGGGCCTACGAGGCCTTAAACATGCTTTAAAAGTGGTTCGGGACTAAATTGATAACATACGAAATTTTTGGAAAACTTAGAAATTTTTCATTCATTCAGGGGTCACATGCCCGTGTGAACAGGCCATGTACCTCACACGGCTTCAGACACGCCCGTGTCACAGGCCGTGTGGAAACAAGGCATACATACTGACTTGGGTCACACGGCCGACCATGCGCTCATGTGTCTAGCCCGTGAACCCTTCGAAGTGGCCACACACGCCCGTGTGCTAGGCCATACCAAACCTGTAGGGTATACTGACTTATGCAACACGGCCAAGTCACACACCCGTGTGCTAGGCCGTGTGCCATTTAGGGGGTATATTGACTTATACCACACGGTCAGTCACACGCCCGTGTGTAAGACCGTGTGGAGCATACTGACTTCATTTTAATTCAACACCAGAGGATACACGGCCATGTAGTATGACCATGTGTCGCACACGGCTGAGACACACACCCGTGTCTCTCCCCGTGTGGACAAAAATAGGCCATTTGCAAGGCCAATTTGCCACCCTTATTCATGCTCACCTAAATAACCAAAATGGTACCATTTCATCAACCAATAAGCAGCCAAAATCATCAACCAAACACATAATTCATACCAAATTCAATACTCAATTCAATGCCAAATACCTATTCAAGTACTTATCAACTCAACTTCTGAAATCATACTTCACCAAAGCATTTCTCAAGCATTAAACTCCATAAATCAATTTAACCATTTGCAACTATATAACCATCACCATTTTCATTCTAAACATGCCAAAATAAGCCATCACCCATGGCTATTTATACAACCAAAAAATATGCATTTACAATCCATTTCCAATGGCTAAACACAAAACCATATTAACACAAATAGCCTATACATCTCATATACCATATATACACAACTCAAAAGTACCAAATAGATGTCTGATAGTGCGATGATGTTCCCGACGACTCCCGAATCCGAGCTAGCCTTGATTCACTATAAAACATAGAAAAATAACACAAAGTAAGCTTCATAGCTTAGTAAGCTCGTATATGAATAACTTAATTCATCATATAAATACATATCAACCAATTATACATAACATCACTATATACACATTAACTACAAACCTTTCTCATGTCTCAAAACATGATTAAATACCATCTCATTGAACTTTCTCTATTTAATACTAGAATAGGTTCTGTACGTACCTGTATCACCTCGTACTAACCTCTTTCTCAACCACATCATTCATTTACCCATTGAACCATTCGAAATAGAATTCGGATACTCAAGAATCTCAATCGATAAGTACCTATACCATGGCCCGAAGCCAAATCAAGGTAACTTATCCCGGAGTACCTATACCATGGCCCGTAGCCAAATCGAGGTAACTCCTTTCTGAAATACCTAAACCATGGCCCGTAGCCAAATCAAGGCATCACTCGCACCCGTAGTGCCGATATCGTGGCCCAAAGCCAACACATCCGATATGTATAGCCCGAAGCCAAATCAGTAAATCATCTTTCAACTATCATCAGTATCCAAAATCTATTCCTAAGGTTCAACCAGGACTTTTAGCTTGTCGATTCCATCTTCGAATATATCCATAGAATCGTATTTATAATTCATACATTAATAAAAATATCATATTTACAGTTTAGGCATTATCAAAGTGTTTATCATACATTTATAAAGAAATTGTCACATTCGAACTTACCTCGAGTACGAAAACGGCGAAATGAGTCAATTACTCGATAATCTTGCCTTTCCCCCGATCTAATTCCTGATTACTCTTTTCTTGATCTAAATATATTCAAAATTAAATTCTTTAATCAACCACTCATTCAAATTAGTCCAAAACGTACATTTAGGCCTATTTGCACTTTAGCCTCTAAACTTTCACATTTAATCAATTTAGTCCCTCTTTCACAAATACACAAAATTCACATAATTTCTTTAAACTCAAGCTTGGCCGAATTTTATATAAGTCCCTAGCAGCCCAAAACTGTCATTTATTTCACATTTCAACCACTCAATTTGTATATTTCACAATTTAATCCCTTTTTGACATTTTTGTCAAAAATCACTTTACAAAACCAGTTTAACAATTAACAAACTTTCATAATCTATCATAATTCATCAAATTACTCAAGCATTCAACAATGACAACTTGTTAAACCTTTAACAATTTCAAAATCTAAGGTACGAGCTAGCTAGAATACGGAGCAACGATCTAAAAAATGTAGAAATTATTAAAAACCGAGCTCAAAACACTTACCAATTAAAGCTCACAAGTGCCGAACCCTAGAAAGCTTCAATGGCTTCTTTTCTTTCTTAATATTCGGCCAAATAGATGAATGAAGAAAGAAATTTGGTTTTGTTTTATTAATATTAACATTAATTACTAATTTACCATTATAACCTTTAAAAAAATTATAAATTACACCAATTTCCATGCTATCATCATCCACTAACCCATAAATGGTCTATTTACCACATAAGGACCTTAACTTTAAGGTTCTATAGCTATTAAATACCTTTAGCTAATAGAACGACACTTTTGCATTTTACGCAATTAAGTCCTTTTTTCTCAAATGGAGCAATTAAACGATAAAATTAGATCACGAAATTTTCACACATACATGCTATCATGCTGTAAACACCAACATTAATATTAAAATAATTTTTTGACATCGAATTTGTGGTTCTGAAACCACTGTTCCGATTCAGCTAAAATCGGGCTGTTACAGATAAACCTATTTTAGGTAGTATAGTGGAAGTTTTAAAAAAAATTAATCAAGCTTATTGTGTTATTTATTGCAATAAACCTAAATCGAGTTGTACTCGTGTTTTTTGCAAGGCAAACTAAAGTCGATCCTTATTTTCAACTGAACGGCATTTTCCACTATTCTCGAACCTCAAATTGCCTCGAGTGTTGACTTGAGCAACATGAATCACAGAATGAAAACATTTTATTTACTTTCAATAGGAAAGTAAGTTCTCTCTATTAACAAGTACTTAGTTGATACTCCTAGAAAATAAAATTTATTCTTTGTAAGTAAATTACAACTACTTTGTGGCAGAATAACGATGTCTACGAAGTATGTGATTTACTAATTTAGTGCTCTCTATTTATAAAGAAAAGTACAAGAGTCTTGCTTGAATAAGTGTCGATTAAATAATTTTATTTTAATAGAAAATACAACTCTTACTTTAATTGTAGGAGTGAGGGGTGGAGGCACCCTTGTAAATATACTAAGGTTGTCACCCCTTATATTACATACAAGGCTCCATTTTGAGCCTTTCATGTATTGGGTCCAATTATATATGTTTCTTGGATATTTCATCCAACACTTATAATTTATCCAACCCAATAATTATTTTCTATTACCCAAAATAAATATTAATTCATTAATTAATTAATTTAATTAATTAACTTAACTAAATTAATATTTTGATTAAATAATTTTTTCAACTCAATTATAATTTTGATAAAGTCATAATAACTTTATCAAAATATAATCTATGAGGAAATATATTTAATTTCCTTATTCAATAAATTCATAATGACTTAATTAATTTAATTTCATCTTCGAACTCCAATTATTTAATTATAATTAATCAAATAATAAATCAAAAAACCTTAAATTAATTCCTAATTCATTTCTTGTACTTAGCGATAAAATACATTTACCATGGTTAGTGATACTTGTGATATATTTCTCTTACTTCATTATTTTCATTCATTTGTATACACTGGTTCTACATTCAATTCGTTTCTTTTTATCTCAAGTTAGCAGAGGAACCGATTCACTGCAGCAAAACAGACTTTTAGCTGTGTTTTTTTAGGCCAAGCGCCGCTAAAACTATTTGTGGCGTTTTTCCAAGCATCGCAAAAAACGCCGCCATAGACGATGCCGTTAAAGAACATGACGTTTAGCGGCGCTTTTCCCACAAACGCCGCTAAAGAACATGACCTTTAGCGGCGTTTTCGATAAAAGCGTTGCTAAAGAACATGACCTTTAGCGGCGCTTTACCTACAAACGCCGCTAAAGAACATGACCTTTAGCGGCACTTCTATCGAAAACGCCGCAATAGTACATGACTTTTAGCGGTGCTTTTGTCACAAACACCGCTAAAGAACATGGCCTTTAGCGGTGCTTTTATCACAAACGCCACTATAGAGCATGACTTTTAGCGGCGTTTTTTATAGCCGCTAAAGGTGCTGTTCTTTAGCGGCGTTTTTAAGAAAAACGCCACTAACTTTGGCAGATTTGCAACATCCCATTTTCATCCATATACAATCCTTCCTGTAACATAAAATCCAACCAAATACAGCAAATCTAAATGATACTTCAAATTTAATGAAAGATATATGATATAAATTAATAAATGAAGTATAATTCAAAATATTCTTACAATAATGTTAGAATTAAAATGTTAAAAATATTCTTACAATAAGAAAATAAATGTCTAAGATGGTAGATTTTGCGACTGCTGAAACATTTTCATCATATTCAAAAATTTGTAGTGGAGTGCATCGTACTTTCGCTCTCTGCTCTGCTTCCTATTCTTTGCCTCTTCTTCTATCGCTGCTGCCTCCGCTTTAAGTTGTAGCTGGAGTTCTTCATACTTTCTTTGAACCTCATCTTCTCTCGATGCTGCCTCCGCTTTAAGTTGAGCAATTTGCTCAACTGTGCTCGCTTGCATCTGAGCCATATGTTCTTTTAACCTCAGAACTTCAACTTGAGTCTGACTCCCCGAAGGCATGTATTGCTGCAAGCTGGATCCAAAATATTGGGTTGGGTTAACAAAAGATCCTTGAAATCGAACCCGACCATACCTTTCAGGACCCAAAACTTCAGTAATAATTCTGTTATCGATGTCGTCAAGATTAACAGAACTATCACTCGAAGCAACCGCTTCATACTCCGCCTTTTTATCCTTTAGTTTCTCCTAATAAATCAATCTAAGAGTTAGAAACGAAATATCTAATAAAAACAAATGCAACTTAACTTAACATTATTTAGAACTACTAACGACGAATTAAACCATTATAATTAAACATTATATATATTTAAAATAAATCAAATTTTATTAAGTAAATATACCATAATTTCTCTAGCTTCAAAAGTCATAGGAGATCAATCTTTCTTTCTATCTGTAATGTCAAAAAGCTGAAGGCGTCCAACTTTTTGACCAGACGAGAGTTCCTACAATATAGTAGTAAAAATATAATTTAATAGAAAGTAATTAATATATGACACAATTAATAAATTCAAAATACCTCAGGCTCAGCTACACAAGCAAAACTTTTCGACCCTGCTGTGTGCGTGAATTTTTATTTTTGCCTGCTTGTTGTTCCAACTCGCTCACGATCCTACATTATGAAATTATTATTACGTATATAGTAAATACTATAAACCGAAATAATTATAAGAGTTTGGAAGTACGTAATGCCTCTCCTTTCTTTGAATTCCAGAATCTAACCGCATCTTCCTATTGGTACCTTAGCATTCCCGGCGGGACATTTTGCAATTTCTCTTCGAGGCTTATATTCTTCTTAAAATATTCTTTCTTTAAAGTGCTTTTATGGTCTCTCCATTTTTTTCCCAATGCCTTCTTGACATAATTATCTGAGAACTCTAAAGCAAATCTCTCCTACAAAAAACATAAGTTTAGAAAGTAAATATAAATGAAAATTAAACCAAAGTATTATAAATTACATTCACGTTTTGTTACCTTAATATTATCGAGAGCTTGACTTTTGTTACTATCAGGCATTTGATGCCATGACTCGTAGTTGATAGGCAACATATTGGCATTTCGTGCTATAATGCCAAAATATCCTGCTAAAAGTCGAGCTTTTGATCCAACAGGCTGACCATGACTGTTTCTAGATACTTTGACACGCTCGACAGGATTTAACTCGTATAATTCTTTTAGTAGCGTACGTCCTCGAGCTTTGCGCGTCCCACCACTTCAGCTAAAAAATGGTATATTATAATATAAGAAGTTGAAAAAGAAATCAATAATAAAAGTCAACACGCATGTAAATTAAAGTTAGCATTTACTCTGAATTTCTGCAGGTTCGTCAGATGTATTCGGAACATTCGAAGATCCAATGGAAGTCTGTTGTTCACTATTTGTTTCTTCCGAATTTGGAGTATTCTGAACAATACTTAGATCTTGCAATCTTCTTCTAGGCATTTTTTTTTTTTTGCAATACACATAAAATAGTTGAAATTTTAGTAACTAATTACAACAAGAATAGTACATATAAAATAGTTGAAATATTTAACAAGACCAAGATTTAAATTATAATATTACATATAATTTAAAAATTGTAAAATCCTACTACATCATAATTCGTAAATATCTTCATCCATATCCTGGCGAACCCATTGAGATTGTGTACTAGTACTAGGGATATTTTCATTTAAGTTTTGTTCTGGAAAAGGCAAAGTTTCTGATCTTTCGTCGATGTCATCTCTACTTCCATTGCCCATGTCAAACAAGTCTCTAAGGGTGTTTTGGAGTACAACGTACCAACCCTCATTAGTTGGATCTTTCGAGTAAAAAACTTGTTTCACTTGAGAAGAAAATACATACGGCTCATCTATCAATTGTTGTCCAGTGTGAATCAATCGAGAGAAGTTCACCATTGTAAAACCAAATTGATCTTTTTTAATTCTGCGATCAGTATTAACATCAGCCCAATCACATCGAAATAAGACAACTTTCCATTTGCCGTAGTAATCCAACTCAATAATGTCAGTAAGAAGTCTGTAAAACTCCACATTTTCCTCAACAGGATTACTGTCCCTAGCACTAGCATAACTTGTAATTGAAGAATTAACAACTATTCCACAATTTTGAGTTCTCCTCAATCTCTCACGATATTTTGTATAAAATCTGAATCCATTGATGAGGAAGGCACTATATCTTTTTACTACTCTATTCGGACCTTGGGAAAGCCATTTAACTTCATCATTGACGTCCTTTCCACTCCAAACCTATTGAATCAAAAGTAAATTGAGTAATTATAAATGTTATGAGAAAACATTATTTGTCAATGAAAGCTTCAGTTGCATACCATTTGGCTTAACCATTCATGAAAAGATTCTGTGAATAACTTATTAATCTCTCGATGTTGCAATCTTCGGGAGCATGAACGAGATCTCAAGATTTGTTTGTACTCGCTATGTTAACAAGTGGATTACTTGTTTAGAAGATAAACAAATAAAAAAGATGAATATTTATCAAATCCTAAAACTTACTTGCGTAATGGTTCAATCAAATCTTGGTGAAAAAGAACATATCGGTGTGCTTGTACCCAAGATATATCATCTAATTCTACAATTTCAACTTTACCGATTGGTTCCCCATAACTTTGAAATAAATAAGTTTCGGCCAAGCTATGATCAGTGAGCCCAGCATTTCTACTTGGTCTATTCAATCTTGTTTCAACATCTTCTAAATATCAGAACAGAAAGTCATACACTCCTCTGCCATGTATCCTTCAGCTATTGATCCTTCTACATAACGCTTATTATGACAATAAGACTTCAATTTGAATAGGAACCTAAAGACGATATACAACATTACCAAAAGTTGTAACTCAAGGTATATTCATGAATGAATAAAAAACTTTACAAATAAATTAGCACCTCTTTATAGGATACATCCACCGATAGAAAACTGGTCCACCAAGTTTTGCTTCGTGAGGGAGATGGATTATCAAGTGCACCACAATAGTAAAGAAGGAAGGTGGAAAGATCTTCTCCAATTTGCATAAAGTCAAGGTGGCTCGATCTTGTACTTTTTCAAGTTCTTCAACATTCAAAACTTTGCCATAAATAGCTTTCATTATATTGGATAGTTCAATTATACAAGACGTCACCTTTTTTGACATACAACACCGTAAAGCAACTGGTAGTAAATCTTACATCAAGATGTAATAATCGTGTGACTTTAAGGAATATAGTCTTCGATATTTAAGACTCACACATCGATATATATTTGATGCATACGCATCTGGGACCTTTGTATCCTTCAACACCGTGTAGAACACTTCTTTTTCTTTCTTCGACATTGCAAAAATTGAAGGCGGCAACCTATATTTCCCATTCGGAAGTACTTGGGGATGAAGTTCATGCCTAATTCCCATGTCAACTAGATCAAGTCGACTCTGAAGATAATCTTTCGATTTTTCGTCGACATTCAAAATTGTCCCAATGATGTTCTCACAAACATTCTTCTCAATATGCATAACATCAAGATTGTGTCCCAAAATGTGATGCTCCCAATAAGGCAACTAAAAAAAATACTTTTTTTTTTCACAAGTCCGCCTCATTAGGATCATCCTCTTCAACAGATTCATCATCAACCTGCTCATCAACATCGCCAACATATGCCTCCCTCGGTCTTCTCTTTGCTTGCGTGTTGTGTGGTTGATTCATCTTCCCATAACTGAAATTTATATCTTTTAACATGAAGAAGATTTCAGATCCAATGGTATGCTCTGGAGCTTCTCTGAACTCTTCAGTACCATCAAATAGAGTCCTCTAAAATCTAAATCTATGATTTCCATCTAACCACCGACGATGCCCCATATAGGAGAACTTCTTCCCATTATATAACCACTTTGAACATGTTTGCGCCGCACAACAAGGACAAACATAACGTCCTTTGGTACTCCAACCAGATAAATTGGCATAAGCCGGGAAATTATTAATAGTCTACAACAAAGCAGCACGTAAAAAAAATTTCTCCTTTCTCAAGACATCATATATTTCAACACCCACTCATAACTGTTTCAACTCTTCAATAAGTGGCTGCATATAAATGTCAATATCATTTCTGAGACCTTTCTCTCCAGGGATAATCATAGATAGGATAAAAGAATATTACTTCATCCAAATCCATGGAGGCAAATTGTAAGGAACAATCACTACAGGCCAAGTACTATACGAAGTACTCATGATTTTATAAGGATTAAACCCATCAGATGCTAGCCCAAGCCTCACATTCCTAGGATCAGTTGTAAAGCTTGGAAATTTACTGTCAATGATTTTCAAGCTAAAGAATCCGCAGGATGCCTTAATAATCCATCTTCAGTTCGTTGATCATGATGCCACCTCATAGACTCGGCTGTCTTTGACGACATGAAAAGCCTTTGAAGCCTTGGTATTAGTGGAAAATATCGCAAAATCTTTATTGGGTTATTTCTTGACTGTGCCTCACCTTCATCCTCATTCACATCTTTTGTATTCCTATTCACCCAACGAGATTTACCGCAAACATGACAAGACTATTGGTTTTTCCGATCACCCCAATACAACATGTAGTCTTTTGGGCAACTATGAATTTTCTCGTACCCAAGGCCTAAATCTTTTATCAATTTCTTCATATCTTTGCATGAATGAGGGATTTTTGCAAATGGAAACATATCTCTCAAAAACTCTATCAGCATTGTAAAAGAGTTTCCAGTCCATCCTTCCAAACATTTTAAGTGAAATAGGCGAATGCAGAAGGACATTTTTGAATATTTTGATCCCTCATAAAGTTCTTCATTCATTTCATTAAGTAACTTGTAGAACTTCGCCGCTTCTCTATTTGGCTCTTCATCACATACACTTCTTCCCGTTTCGGTAAAAACATTTCCACCAATATTACAATCATCGAATGCAATAAAGTCAGGTGGAAACGATTGCAAACCATGACTGTGCATATTAAATGCATCCTGCAACATACCTTCCATGTCATCTTCTCTAACAGACTGATGGTAAGCACTATGAGGATAAGTCGGATTAATCGTTGAGGAGGTTCTACTAGGTGTACACTCTCCATGGAAAATCCATTTTTTATACCCCCGAATAAATCCATCAACAATTAGATGTTCGTAGACAACTTCACGAAAATGCCAATTGATGTTGCCACACTTCTTACACGGGCAAAAAATAATATTTTCTTGGCTTGCATTTTGAAATGCAAAATTTAGAAAAGTTTGTACTCCATTTCGATAGTCGTTGCTTACCCTTGACAATTTCATCCAACTCTGATCCATTTTGTAGTTCTTGAAGTCTAAAGTTGACTATAAATTACGATTACTTAAATGCTCTCAATTGATTTAAATCATGTCATTGTTCTAAAATAGATAATACATATCAAGTATCAAGTATCTAATGGGTGAAACTAATTCAAGTAAGTTGCGGGATTTTCAAGTATACTCTTTTAATATTATGTAAGTTAAGTAAGTTTTGTAAGTTATGTATAGTTATGAAATGATATATATTTATGTAAGTTATGTAAGTTATGATATGACATATATTTATGTAAGTTATGTAAGTTATATATTTATGTAAATTATGTAAGTTATGTAAGTTATGATATGATATATATTTATGTATTATGTAAGTTATGTAAGTTATGTAAGTCCATAGATATGATATATATTTATGTATTATGTAAGTTATGATCCAATGTTTTCTTTAAATGTTTATGTAAGTTATGATAATCATCTTTAATTTTTAACTTTAAATTTTAACCCTTTAATTATACTCTTTTAATTTATAAATTTTAACTTGTCCATGTGCTTGAACCCCGAAAGCGCTCCGCTCAATTTGTGGTTACTCATTTTGGGGATTAATTAATTGAGTTCGTCATCTAATATCTTGTCGAAGAAAGTCATACAGCGATCAATTTTTAAAAAAATATACTAGTACGATAAATCCATTTTATATGCTTATATTTTTCTTTATTTAGGATAAGAATGGGTTATAATTTGATGGTTAAAAAAATAACTTTTCATTTTAAAAAGCTTTTAAATCATTTTTTTTTGTTAAAAAGATAAGTAATTTGATTTTTATATAAAAATAAATTTAATTGATGGTAAATATTATTATATTGATAAAAAAATTATATTTAAGTTTTTGCATACATTTAAAAATATTAAATATTAAAATAAAACATTATAATTTTCAATATTATTAAACATATACATTAATTAGTATTAAATAAATATTTTTAGTCAAAAAGAGAGTATTTAATCATGTAATAAATTAATATTTTTAGTCAAAATATTGAAAAATCATGTTAATATTTTAATAAAATATTGATCTCCTTAACAGCGAAAATAATAAAATAAATGAAAAATAAAATAGTATAAATAGCAAAATTATGAGTTCAAATAGTGCAACTAATGCTAAACCCTAATTATTGAGTTAAATTAATCATTAAAATGTAAGAATTAATTTGAATGTCACAAAATTTGTACAGTAATAAACTTGAAAATTTATAGACTAAAATGGAAACAAAAAAACCCTTTCAAATTGATTGCAAAAAAGGAATGAATATTCAACCAAACTTTCCTAATAATCAACACCATGGAACATTATTAAACCAAAACCGATTTAATAACTAAGGAGCAAAAGAGATCACATACATACTCCACGAGCATAAGAGATCACATACATACTCCACGAACGTACAGGTTAAACATTCAGCCAAACAGTTTGCAAACAACATATGAGAAAGAAGGCTTTAAATATAGGACAATGAAGGCTTTAACAGTTTGCAAGTAGCATATCCAGAGAAAGAGAATAGCATGCTCCATTCTCAACTCCATTCCCACCTCCATTTACAACTAAACAGCCTATTGAAATTCAACTCCATTCTCAAAGTATCTAGTAGATAAAATGTGGGGTATTGGGCATATCGCAATATTTCCAAGCATCAAATATCAATCGAAGAGAAAACATTAGTTTTAAATATAAGGGTGAAATTCACTGCTATTACCTTTACAAACTTTGGCCTTCTTAATTCGGTTTGACCAAAAAAGAGAAAGAAATAGATAATTTGGAGCTCAAGAATGACCTCGCAAAACCAAGTATCAAGTATCAAGAAATTGCTGATGTAAAAACTCAACTATGCTAGCCTTAGTCAACAAGGGACTAAACACCATTGTAAAGAACATATTTATACATGGGAAGCCCCTAACAACTTAAAAGCATATCCAAGTTTCGATAGGTAAACATGAAAGTGTAAAATGAAAGACTTGGTCAATAGTAGCACTTATAATTAAGGCCACAACTAAATAAAAACAGGTTCAACATAACAATGTAATAAATTATAGAGATAGTATTGCATAAAACAATTACATCACATTCAGATACCAAATATCATATTAACCTAAATAATATTAAACTGTATCCAAATATGGGATACTTGATTTTTTTGTCAGGTATTATTGTGAGACTGCGAGTCATTTCAAACTAAGAGTTATTGCTATCGATTCGATGATACCTAGAGAATATAATGATTGAGTATCGAAAAGCGGTCTGCCCAACTCATTGTAATTTCACTATATTCCGAATAACCTTACGTATAAAAGGTAGGGCCTTTTATTTACAAATGGGCCGCGACTTAAGACAGTAGTCCTAAAACATTATGTCCAGAACCAGACTTTTCAGCATATGTTTCACATCTACCAACTATCGTAAATGTTCATCTTGTGTAATTTATATATATAATACCTAAGCTACCATAATCTCTCTAATTTTTTAAAGTGAATGATATATACGTTTAATTTCATTCTAAATTATTGTAACAAATAGCTATTTTGGCATCAAATTTAGTTATTTATTGGTTGTTATTTGCACGTCAGTTTAAACAGGAAAAAGAAAATGAATGATTCAATATGAAGTAATGAAAGTGAAATTAGAACCAACCTGATCCGGTGAAAGATAACAAAGCCTTCTTTCTCCAATTGTCAAAGGAGTAGGAGCTTAAGGAATATATGTGGGCTTGATTAGTGCAAAATATGGTATTCAAATTTCAACAATTACAAAGGAGAAAATCCTTATAATATCATGAGATAACTAAAATTAGCTCTTAAAATAATGGGGACGAACCTGAAATGCCAACAGTTTTCCTTTTTTTTGGTTCAATGAGACTGAGAAAAGGCCGAGTGCTTAATCGATCATGTAATTTACTGAAGAGATAATGCCTTAATGTATTTGCCGCTTAATCTATTTCTTGTCAAAACTGTAAGAAAATAAGTCGAATCCTAATCAGAAATGTGCATAAAACTAAATTTAAAGATCGTAATCTATTAACCTCAATCTAAACAAGCTAAAACCATTCCAATCAATGCTCTATAAGCTCAAATTTGAGTTTAATTGAATAAATTTAAGCTCGAGTTCAATTAAATTTATTTATCAATTTTTATATTAATTTCAAAGTTGAGTTCAATTAAGATGTGCATATTTAAATTTGAGTTCGAATCCAACTCAATAATTTAACTTAAAATTAATAATAAATATTAAACTCAATGACATAATTTAGTAATATAAAACACTTAAAATGTATATTAAAAATAAAAATTTTGATTAAGCTTAAGTACTGCTCGAATTGAGCGAATTGAGCTTGATTCCATAATTACCACAAAATTTTGTGGTTGAGTTTCTTCAAAATGTTTGCTAAGGCATGCTTTACTCATCGTAATTAGACCAACCATCTTGATGCTTTTAAGTCCTTGCCATGAAATTCGTATTGTGTCTATTGCAATCTAAAGTGAGAATGGAATTGTATCCAGAAGGAAAAAAATATTGATAAGCCCAAACCTGCTCAAATCAAGTTCTGTAAGTCATTGATAGCTAAACTCAATCGCAAGGCAGCTTTGATAAACCAACACTTCTTATGAGCTTTTTAAGAGAACAATGTAAAACTTTGCACTCTCTAGTTGTCTGGGCAGCTAGCTCACATGTAGTAGGACACAATGTAACAGCTCCGACACCTTTGGTCGATGAGTGCTGATAGATGAAGAAAGCTAATAAGAAATCACGGGAGAATTTCATGCAATAATGATAAAAATGTACTGCCTTTAGTTTCAGATACAAAAGGTAAGTTTTTATTGTTGGACTTGAATTAAAAAACATTATGGTTGGAAAATAAATAGAAGTTTCAGAGAATTAATGAAAAAGAAGGATTTTGAAATCCACCTGCTCTGAAACATGAGTTCAAAGTGAGACGTCTTAAAACATGAAACGTTTCAGAAAGAAATGGCAAGCTTGCTCGCTCGATTCGTATTAAAATTATAAAGTCGCCAGCGGGTATGTGGTGGATTGGTGGTGACTGGTGAATGATGATGGTGGTGGCCGGTGGGTGTTGGAGTGGAGAAGGAAAAGTTATTTTGTTAGGAGTTTAGAAATTAGCTATTAGGGATTAGAAATTGGGGGAGTCGGCCGAAGAGGGAAAGAAATGAAAGGGTAGGCAGGGGCTAATAAATTCAGGGCTAATAAAATGACGACGTTTAAGTTAGTTTAATTAAACTTTGTGACATTTATCAAAAGCGCCACTAACACAGCTAAAAACGTAGCTTAAAACGGAAATGTTTTGCAAACTCTTAAAACATATTTGCAGCGTTTTTTGTAAAAACGCCACTATAGCATATCCTATTGCGGCGTTTTAGTAGAAACGCAACTAAAACCCCGGATAAAATGGTAGCGCTTTGCAGAATCTGAAAACATATTCGCGGCATTTTTTTATGAAAACGCCCCCAACCCATATCCTTTTGCGGCGTTTTAGTAAAAACGCCACTAAAAATGCATATAAAAACGGCGACGTTTTGCAAAGTCTTAAAACATATTTGCGGCGTTTTTTGTGAAAACACCACTAAATCATAACCTTTTGCGGCGTTTTCTCAAAAATGCCACTAAATTTGCATATAAAAACGGCAGCGTTTTGCGATCTCTTAAAACATATTCCTGGCCTTTTTTGTAAAAAAGCCACTAAATCATAACCTTTTGCGGCATTTTAGTAAAAACGCCACTAAAAACACATCTACAAACGGCATCGTTTTGTAATCTTTTAATACAACCCGCACTAAAATAATATTTTGATATATTAGTCTTCCATTTGCCAAATGCATCATATTGCCATTTCACTTTTTTTCCCCTTTTATTGTTTGTGTTTTGCTTTTTGACTTTTTAATCAATATTAAGTAATGCTTCCACAATTTATTATAAACATAAGCTTCTACATTAATATATATATCTATATATATACACCTCATGTAACATCCCAGTTTAGGGTCTAGTCGGAATAGTGGTGCGAAACCACAAATTCGAGGGTTATGAATAAGTTTTTGAGGTTTATATTATGTATGCATGCTAGTGTGAAAGTTTCATGAAGCAATTTTGTGAAATTGCGGTTGAATTGTCCAAAGGGACTAAATTGAAAAAGTTTCAAAATGTGTGTTTCTAGAAGCTATATGTGTGAAATAGCTTTAGATTATTAATTGGAGGTCCTTAAATAGAAATTTACCCAAATTCTAATTTTTGGACAAAAATGGGCATGAATGAGTTGAATTTGAAAGTTTATCAAAAAGGGCATTTTGGTCATTTAGTTAATAAGTGATTAAAGTAGGAGAAAAAGATGACAAATTCATTCATCTTCTTCCCCAAGCTGTCGAAAATTCCTATAGCCATTGTTAGGGCTCTTTCATTTTTTCAAGCTTGCTAGTAAGTGCTCCTAAGCCTGATTTTTTATATTCTTTGTATTTTTGAAGTCCCGGTAGCATGAGTAAGCTATTTTTAGCTATTTGATGAGCTAAAATGGATGTTCAAAACTGTGGTCATGTATGACATGCATGTATTTTTTATTTTATGGAAGATTATGAAAGCTTGATGTAGTAGAAACATCTTTTGTTAAGTGATTTTCCATGAAAATGCATGTAGGGATTAGTTTGTGAAAAACTTTAGTTTGGTCATACATGTATGTTTGAGTGAGAATTGATGGATGCTTTAGTTGAATAAGTGGTTCGGCCAAGCATGAAAGATTAGAAAGTTGAATAAAAATCACTTTACGAGCCTTTAGGGCTAAAGTGTAAATATGAGAAAGTTTAGGGGTAAAATAGCAATTTTGCTAAAGTATGGAATGTGGGTCAATTTAGTCAATGTATGTATTGAATAAGCTGATTTATTCATTATAGATCAAGAAAGATGAAGCCCGGATCGAAACCGAGGCAAAAGTAAGGTGGTGGACTAAATTGCATAATACTATACTTTTGAGTATCGAGGTAAGTCTATGCATAAATAATGCATTCATACTTACAAATTGTGAATGAATGTATGATTGTGAATCTATGTGGTTAAGTAGGATGATTAAATAAATAGACTTGTACATGTGTTGTGACAATGCTAGATGGTGGGCTAAGTACGGTACCATCCTAATGCATACTGACGATGAGCTAGCTATGTGTGATGCTATCGTGAGGTATATCGTCTAGTGAGCTATGTGCTGAATCACTAAGAATACCTTTGTGGTAGGCTAAGTGCGATACCACCTTATTAATCAATTGTGGTGTGCTAAGTGCGAAACCACTAAGATATTGGCTGTGTGGATTAACTGTCTGTATTAGTTGTGTGTAATAGCTGTGTGGATTAGTAATGTGAATTAGCTGTGTGTAATGGCTGTGTGGATTAGTTATGTGGATGAATTATTGAGAAATAATGATGTGTTGTATATTGTGTATAAGATATTGAATGCAGGAGTGCATTTCAATGGTTATGAGTATATGACTCATGATGAGTTGAAAATGTGGTAAGGGATAGAAAGAGTAAGCATTGTGAACATTAAATGTTGGTATAATGCTAATTGTTGTTTAGCTTATACTATTATAGCTTAATTGTTTATGTGTAAACTTACTAAGATCAAAGCTTACTCCCTTTATTTTCCCTTGTCTTATAGATTAAAAAGCATTGAATCGAGGTACGAGGATCATCAGAAGATAGCCCCCATATCAGCACTCTTTGGTACATGAAACTTAATGTTTTGTATATGGCATGTATAGGGGCTAGACAAGTTAGTGAATTTTGTTGTAAATGGATAAGATCTGTTGGCCTTTAGATGGATAGTTCATTTTGTATAATGCCATAGTTGGTGGCTATTATATTATATGAAAAGATGTAGTTATCTATGTGAGATTGTAATTCAATTTGAGTTGATTATGATTGTGTTGGATGAGTACTTGTTGTGTATGCTAGAAGGGTGAAACGAACTTGGCACTTAGCCTTGTTCTTGACCATGTGGTTAGACGCACGGTCGTGTGTCTAGACCATGTGGGACACACGGTCAGCCCACGGGCGTGTTCTGTGGCCGTGCGTCCCCTGCATGTAAATATTTTAAGTCAGTATAGTCCACGGGTTAGTCACACGGGCGTGTGACTAGGCTTTGAGGCCGTGTGTGTGAATTCAGGATTCACCGCGGTTGAAAAACACGGGCGTGCCTTAGCCGTGTGAATTTGGCAGAATATTGGGTTTTTAGGCACGGTCTGGGGGCATGGGCGTGTATGTCTATGTACGGGCGTGTCTAATCTTGCACGGGCGTGTGAGACCTGTATGAAATAGAAAAGTTTTAAAAATCATAAAAGTTTCGGATTAGTCTCGAGAGCCCCCGTGTGTATGAGTGAGGCCTCGTAAGTCGAGAATGAGGTGGTGGAGATGATTTAAGAGAGCAATTACGTTGAGCCTAAGTGGCGATCAAGTGGTTCGAGTTCGGTAACACCTCGGGCTCAGTTCCGGCGTAGAACCTGGGTAAGGGGTGTTACATTTAGTGGTATCAGAGCTATGGTTTAGTCGGTTCTAGGACTACCATGGCGGGTGTAAGAGTCTAGCTATACATGCCATAAGTGTACAATGATAGTGTGGTGGTTTCTGATAATTTTAAATCTTGTTTTATATAGAATATGGATTCCGATCCATTGACTGCTGATGAAGCAGCTAGTAATGCGCTGGCTCCTACGCAAGGAACCGTACCTACTTAGAGTGGACCCGAGGTTAGGGGTCAAGGAGAAGAGGCACGAGAAGCCTTTCTTCAGATGATGAGTAATTGGTACTCGGACTATGTTCGAGCGAACCCTAATGCTCAACCTCCTCCACCTCCTCCTATACCTCAGCCAAATCCAGTGGCTCCTCAAGGTATAGATGTAGTGAGGATATCGAAACCCCCGGTGGATAGGATTAGGAAACACGAGGCTGAGGAGTTTAGAACTAAGGTAGATGACGACCCTGAGAGGGCGGAGTTCTGGTTAGAGAACTCGATGAGGGTGTTCGATGAGCTCTCATGTACACCTGAGGAGAGTTTGAAGTGTGCCGTATCTTTGCTGAGAGATTCGGCATACCATTGG
Organism: Gossypium sturtianum; assembly: GCA_025698515.1. Taxonomy (NCBI): domain Eukaryota; kingdom Viridiplantae; phylum Streptophyta; class Magnoliopsida; order Malvales; family Malvaceae; genus Gossypium; species Gossypium sturtianum. The sequence continues at coordinate 67,649,834 of CM046953.1, forward strand.
TGGAAGACGCTGACGTTAGTGGTCCCGAGAGAGCGGGTAACGTGGGACTTCTTTCTGGAAGAGTTTCGGAAGAAGTATATAAGCTAGAGGTTTACCGATCGAAAAAGGAAGGAATTCCTTAAGTTGAAGCAAGGAAGAATGTCAGTAGCAGAATATGAGCGTGAGTTTGTTAGGCTTAGCAAATACGCTCAAGAATGTGTGTCGACAGAGACCATCTTGTGCAAGAGGTTCGAAGATGGGCTGAATGAGGATATCAAACTCCTAGTGGGCATTTTGGAGTTGAAAGAGTTTGTGGTGTTAGTTGAGAGGGCAAGTAAGGTCGAGGAATTGAGTTCAGAAAAGAGAAGGGTTGTGAGTGAAGCCCGAGATGCTAGAAAGAGGCCGATAGGCAAGTTGTATCAAGCCCAGTCGAAAAGATCCAAGGAAGTGAATCCTCGGACGTCCGTACTAGTAGGTTATTCGCATCGAGACTTGGGTGATACTCGTTTGGGTTCGAGAGTCCGAGCCCCCTCGATAGAAAGTGTGGGCAATACAAAGAGCAAACCAGAGTGTCCAAGTTGTGGTAGGTATCACACCGGAGAGTGTTGGGGAAACAGTCGGAAATGTTATAAATGTGGTTCCCCTGACCACTTTATCCGTAACTGTCCCGAGAGGGATGATAAGGAAGAGAGGCAAGAAGTGAGACCTAGTGATGTGTCTACGAGGGGTAGACCACCAAGGAACCCAAGAGGTGGGGCTAGTGGTAGAGGTGCGTCCAGGGACTCTACTGTGAGACTAGAGGGTCGGGCACCTGCGAGGACGTATGCCATTCGCGCTCGCGAAGAGTCATCCTCCCCTAATGTGATAACGGGTACTTTTTCTCTCTTTGACACCTTTGTTATTGCTTTAATAGATCCAGGGTCTACTCACTCTTATATTTGCATGAGATTAGCATCTAGTTTGAGTATGACCGTTGAGTCTACGAACATTGTGGCTAAGGTGTCAAACCCTTAAGAAAGCATGTGTTAGTGAACAAAGTGTGTAAGAATTGTCCTTTGTTGATTGAGAATCATTATTTTCTGGCGAACCTTATGTTGTTGCCGTTTGATGAGTTTGATTTAATCCTAGGCATGGATTGGTTGACTACCCATAGTGTCTTAGTGAACTGTGGTAGTAAGTTTATTGAATTGAAATGTGAGAGTGCAGATGTGGTTCGGGTTGAATCAGGTGGATCGGATAGTCTACCAGTGATGATTTCTTCCATAGTGGCTGAGAAATGTTTAAGGAAAGGGTGTGAGTCCTATCTTGCTTTTGTGTTGAATACTCGAGAGGTGGGAGTAGAGTTTCAAACAGTGCCAGTGGTATGTGAGTATCCAGACGTATTTCTGGAAGAGTTACTCGGATTACCTCCAGTGAGAGAGGTTGAGTTTGGGATTGAGTTGGTTCCGGGGACGGCACCCATTTCGATTGCTCCGTACAGAATGGCACCTTTAGAGTTGAAAGAGCTGAAGGTTCAGTTGCAAGAGTTAACCGATAAGGGTTTTGCAAGACCGAGCTACTCACAGTGGGGAGCTCCGGTATTATTTGTGAAGAAGAAAGATGGGTCTATGAGGTTGTGTATAGACTATAGACAGCTTAACAAAGTGACAGTTAAGAATAAATATCCTTTACCAAGGATTGATGATCTTTTTGATCAACTGAAGGGAGCTACAGTGTTTTCCAAGATAGACTTGAGGTCTGGTTATTATCAGCTCAGAGTGAAAGACCAAGATGTGTTGAAGACTGCATTTCGGACAAGGTATGGCCATTATGAGTTTTTGGTTATGCCGTTTGGCTTGACAAATGCACCTGCAATTTTCATGGATCTGATGAATCGTGTTTTCAGACTGCATGTGGACAAGTTTGTGGTTGTCTTCATTGACGACATATTGATCTATTCTCGGGATGAGAACGATCATGAAGAGCATTTGAGAATTGTCTTGCAAACTTTGAGAGATAAGCAGTTGTATGCTAAGTTTAGCAAGAGTGAGTTTTGGCTCCGAGAGGTCGGATTCCTAGGACACATTGTGTCAGGTGATGGTGTCAGAGTTGACCCGAGTAAGATATCGATTGTTGTAAACTGGAAACCGCCAAGGAACGTGTCAGAAATTAGAAGTTTCTTGGGATTAGCGGGATATTACAGACATTTCGTAAAGGGGTTCTCCGTGATTACGACCCTGATAACGAAATTGTTGCATAAAGATGTCAAGTTTGAATGGACTAAGACATGTCAATAGAGTTTCGAGAAACTAAAAACAATGTTAACTGAGGCACCAATTTTGGTTCAATTAGAATCGGGGAAGGAGTTCGTGGTTTATAGTGATGCGTCGTTTAATGGTCTTGATTGCGTGTTGATGCAAGAGGGTAAGGTAGTCGCTTACGCCTCGAGGCAGCTAAAACCGCACGAGAAGAATTATCCAACTCACGATTTGGAGTTGGCTGCGATTGTTTTTGCGTTAAAGATTTGGCGACATTACTTGTACGGTAAGAAGTGCCGAATCTTTACTGATCACAAGAGTTTAAAGTATTTGATGGATCAGAAGGATCTGAATCTGAGACAGAGACGGTGGCTCGAGTTGTTGAAAGACTATGAGTTGGTCATTGACTACCATCCGGGAAAAGCGAATGTGGTTGCGGATACCCTGAGTAGGAAATCCCTGTATGCTCTAAGAGTTATAAGAGCGAGTTTAGCATTGTCTGGTGATGGTGCTATTTTGGCAGAGTTGAGAGCTAAGCCACTATTTGTTCAACAAATATGTGAGGCTCAGAGAAATGACAGTGAGATGCAAGCTAAGATAGCTAAGTGCGGATCAGAAAGTGATTCTGATTTTAGAATGGATTTGAATGGTTGTCTAATGTATCGTGACAGGATTTGTGTTCCTAAAGATGAGGAGTTGATTCGAAAGGTTTTGCATGAGGCCCACAGTGGATGTTTATCAGTACATCCGGGCAGTACGAAAATGTATAATGACCTGAAAAGGTCTTATTGGTGGCCGGGTATGAAAAGAGACATTTCAGAGTTTGTGACAAAGTGTTTGATTTGTCAACAAGTGAAAGCTGAGCATCAAGTGCCTTCGGGATTGCTTCAGCCAGTGATGGTTCCCGAATGGAAATGGGATCGGGTTACCATGGATTTTGTGACAGGGTTGCCAATGACTCCGAAAAAGAGAGATGCTGTGTGGGTTGTTGTGGATAGATTGACGAAGTCGGCTCACTTTATCCCAGTACGTGTTGATTATTCGCTGGATAAGTTAGCTGAGTTGTATGTTGCAGAGATAGTGAGATTGCATGGTGTACCTGTGTCCATTATCTCGGATAGAGATCCGAGGTTTACTTCGAGATTTTGGAAGAAGTTGCAAGAGGCCATGGGTACGAGATTGAATTTCAATACTGCGTTCCATCCGCAGATCGATGGTCAGTCTGAAAGGGTGATTCAAGTTCTTGAAGATATGCTCCGTTGCTGTGCGTTAGAATTCGTAGGTAGTTGGGAGAGATATCTACCTTTGGTCGAATTCGCCTACAACAACAGTTATCAGTTGAGTATACAAATGGCACCGTATGAGGCTTTGTATGGCCGTAAGTGTCGGACTCCTTTGTATTAGACCGAGCTTAGTGAGAAGCGGATCCATGGGATCGACCTAGTAAAAGAGACCGAAGAGAAAGTGAAAGTAATCCGTAATAGTCGAAAAGTCGCTGCATCGGCGTAAGTCGCATACCTAATTTGAAAAGAAAAGAAATTGAGTTTGAGGTAGGCGACAAAGTATTTTTGAAAGTATCGCCGTGGAAGAAGATTTTGAGATTTGGACAAAAAAGGAAATTGAGTTCAAGATTTATAGGGTCGTATGAGATTACAGATAGAATTGGGCCTGTAGCATACCGGTTGGATTTGCTGGTAGAGTTAGAAAGGATTCATAATGTGTTCCATGTGTCAATGTTGCGACGTTATTGTTCCGATCCTTCACATGTGATTCCTTCGACGGAAGTTGAAATAAGACCGGATATGTCTTATGATGAGGAGCCGATTAAGATCTTGGCTCGAGAGGTAAAACAGTTGAGAAATAAAAGCATAGCACTAGTGAAGGTGTTATGGCAGAAACATGGTGTGGAAGAGGCTACGTGGGAAACGGAAGAAGCTATGAGAGAGCAATATCCAAACCTCTTTACTGGTAAGATTTTCGGGGGCGAAAATCTCTAAAGGGGGGAGAGTTGTAACATCCTGGTTTAGGGTCTAGTCGGAATAGTGGTGCGAGACCACAAATCCGAGGGTTATGAATAAGTTTTTGAGGTTTATATTATGTATGCATACTAGTGTGAAAGTTTCATGAAGCAATTTTGTGAAATTGCTGTTAAATTGTCCAAAAGGACTAAATTGCAAAAGTTACAAAATGTGTGTTTCTAGAAGCTATATGTGTGAAATAGCTTTAGATTATTGATTGGAGGTCTTTAAATAGCAATTTACCCAAATTCTAATTTTTGGACAAAAATGGGCATGAATGAGTTGAATTTGAAAGTTTATCAAAAAGGGCATTTTGGTCATTTAGTTAATAAGTGATTAAAATAGGAGAAAAAGATGACAAATTCATTCATCTTCTTCCCCAAGCTGCCGAAAATTCCTATAGCCATTGTTAGGGCTCTTTCAATTTTTCAAGCTTGCTAGTAAGTGCTCCTAAGCCCGGTTTTTTATATTCTTTGTATTTTTGAAGTCCCGGTAGCATGAGTAAGCTATTTTTAGCTATTTGATGAGCTAAAATGGATGTTCAAAAATGTGGTCATGTATGACATGCATGTATTTTTTTTATGGAAGATTATGAAAGCTTGATGTAGTAGAAACATCTTTTGTTAAGTGATTTTCCATGAAAATGCATGTAGGGATTAGTTTGTGAAAAACTTTAGTTTGGTCATACATGTATGTTTGAGTGAGAATTGATGGATGCTTTAGTTGAATAAGTGGTTCGGCTAAGCATGAAAGATTAGAAAGTTGAATAAAAATCACTTTACGAGCCTTTAGGGCTAAAGTGTAAATATGAGAAAGTTTAGGGGCAAAATAGCAATTTTGCTAAAGTATGGAATGTGGGTCAATTTAGTCAATGTATGTATTGAATAAGCTGATTTATTCATTATAGATCAAGAAAGACGAAGCCCGGATCGAAATCGAGGCAAAAGCAAGGTGGTGGACTAAATTGCATAACATTATACTTTTGAGTATCGAGGTAAGTCTATGCATAAATAATGCATTCATACTTACAAATTGTGAATGAATGTATGATTTTGAATCTATGTGGTTAAGTAGGATGATTAAATAAATAGACTTGTGCATGTATTATGACAATGCTAGATGGTGGGCTAAGAGCGGTACCATCCTAATGCATACTGACGATGAGCTGGCTATGTGCGATGCTATCGTGAGGTATATCGTCTAGTGAGCTATGTGCTGAATCACTAAGAATACATTTGTGGTAGGCTAAGTGCGATACCACCTTATTAATCAATTGTGGTGTGCTAAGTGCGAAACCACTGAGATATTGACTGTGTGGATTAACTGTCTGTATTAGTTGTGTGTAATAGCTGTGTGGATTAGTAATGTGAATTAGCTGTGTGTAATGGCTGTGTGGATTAGTTATGTGGATGAATTATTGAGAAATAATGATGTGTTGTATATTGTGTATATGATATTGAATGCAGGAGTGCATTTCAATGGTTATGAGTATATGACTCATGATGAGTTGGAAATGTGGTAAGGGATAGAAAGAGTAAGCATTGTGAACATTAAATGTTGGTATAATGCTAATTGTTGTTTAGCTTATACTATTATAGCTTAATTGTTTATGTGTAAACTTACTAAGCTCAAAGCTTACTCCCTTTCTTTTCCCTTGTCTTATAGATTAAAAAGCGTTGAATCGAGGTACGAGGATCATCAGAAGATAGCCCCCATATCAGCACACTTTGGTACATGAAATTTAATGTTTTGTATATGGCATGTATAGGGGCTAGACAAGTTAGTGAATTTTGTTGTAAATGGCTAAGATGTGTTGGCCTTTAGATGGATAGTTCATTTTGTATAATGCCATAGTTGTTGGCTATTATATTATATGAAAAGATGTAGTTATCTATGTGAGATTGTAATTCAATTTGAGTTGATTATGATTGTGTTGGATGAGTATGCTCGAAGGGTGAAAAGAACTTGGCACTTAGCCTTGTTCTTGACCATGTGGTTAGACACACGGTCGTGTGTCTAGACCATGTGGGACACACGGTCAGCCCACGGGCGTGTTCTGTGGCCGTGCGTCCCCTTCATGTAAATATTTTAAGTCAGTATAGTCCACGGGTTAGTCACACGGGCGTGTAACTAGGCTTTGAGGCCGTGCGTGTGAAGTCAGGATTCCCCACGGTTGGGAAGCACGTGCGTGCCTTAGCCGTGGGCATTTGGCAGAATACTGGGTTTTTAGGCACGGTCTGGGGGCATGGGCGTGTATGTCTATGCACGGGCGTGTCTAATCTTGCACGGGCGTGTGAGACCTGTATGAAATAGAAAAGTTTTAAAAATCGTAAAAGTTCCGGATTAGTCTCGAGAGCCCTCGTGTGTATGAGTGAGGCCTCGTAAGTCGAGAATGAGGTGGTGGAGATGATTTAAGAGAGAAATTACGTTGAGCCTAAGTGGTGATCAAGTGGTTCGAGTTCGGTAACGCCTCGGGCTCGGTTTCGGCGTAGAACCCGGGTAAGGGGTGTTACACATCAATATCCATATGAAATTTATTTTTTAGGGTTTACAGTTTTTAGCGTAGTTTTTAGGGTTTATAAGTGTATTGTTTAGGGTTTATGGCTTATGGCTTAGGGTTTAAGGGATAGGGTTTAGGAGGTCAGGGTTTAAGGGTTAAGAGTTAGGGTTTAGGGTTTGGGGTTTAGGTTTTAAGGTTTAAAGAAAGTCATATAGCACTGATTTTAACAGTTTATTGGTAACTTAAATGAAAACTTCTAAATAGTTTAGTTATCACTTTGTAACTTTTCATAATTAAGTAACTAAAATGAAACTTTCTCATAGCTAAGTGAATGGTGTAGTTTATATTTTTTATAAAGTCGGTTTCAAATATCAAAATAAAATCAAATTCAAAATAAAAATAAGATAAAAATATAAAAATTAAATCGAAACGACTGTCGGTTACCTTACACGAAACAAATATTCAATCTCAACGTTCTCGTCTTACAAGTCCTAACCACTAACCCCTAAACCTTAAACCCAAAACCTTAGACCATAAACCATAAACCATAATCCCTAAACCTTAAAATAGTAACTTCTAAACCATAAACCCTAAACCATATACCCTAAACCATAAACCATAAACTATAATGATAATTAATTCAATATTTTAAAATTAATACTATCTCTTTTACGATTATATAAGAAATTATTTAATATATAAATTAAAAAACAGTCAGTCATATACCCAAAAAACTTTAAAAATTATTTTAAATAATATATTTTAATTTTTTCATTTTTAACATATATTTTTCAGTTTTTTTACTTTCAAATTTTTTCTACGTGTCATTATTTTTTCTGAAGAATTTAAATATTCAATTAAAAATAAATTGTATTTTAATTAATATAAATAAACCAGTTAAATAATAAATAGATAGATAAAATGTTTCTTGCGGCATTTTTGATAAAGAGACGCTAAAGCTAGATCTATAGCGGCGTTTTTCAAAAAAGCGTCGCTAATGCCACTAAAGCTCAACAATGACGTTGTGCTTAATTTTTTTGCGGCGATTTTCAAAAAGCGCCGCTAATGGTCGACTTATAGCAGCGTTTTTCAAAAAGCGCCACTAATGCTCGATTTATAGCGGTGATTTTCAAAAAGCGCCGCTAATGCTCAATCTATAGGGGCGTTTTTCAAAAAGCGCCGCTAATGCTCAATCTATAGCCGCATTTTTCAAAAAGCGCCGCTAATGGTCGACCTATAGAAAAACGCCGCTAATGCTCGACCTATAGTGGCGTTTTTTGTCTAAGCACCGCTAAAAACGCCGCTAAAAACCTGTTTTGCTGTAGTGATTGGACATATATAATTAGGGCTAAAATAATTTATAATTAAGTTTCAGCTTTTCGCCTATTAATTATAACATTATTTAGTCACGAAGTTGTTCAACTAAAGTATTGTGACTGAGCTCTCCCTTATTATATATCATTACAAAAGCTACTTAATAAGTGTTCATCTAATGACCTTGTCATAAGTGTGTTACCCTCATGAGATATCTTTAATCTCTTTAGGATAAATATACTTTCCCAATATGATTCTATTTTATCTCATGGTAATCATTACATCTTTTTTCATGAAAAGCCAATTGCTATCAAATAGTAATTAAATAATTTATCACAAAGACAAATGGTTCATGAAAATGTTTACTTTTCATCTATCATGAAAAGTCAAATACTGCAAAAGTTGTATACCTAACGTACTAGCTTTTATTTTCTAATCTATTTGAACTCAATCTTTTATTTACATCAAAATATACGAGTCACGCATATATAGTTCATCATCCACTCAGGATTAAGGTATGTCACACCATAAATGTCACAAGTGAATAAATCTATAAATGGATCTTGGATCTATTCTACTTGAGGCATTTCCGTTATACTTTTAGTCTAGTTAATCGCATCTATATCTTTATTTCTGGAAGTCAATCACTCTAAAATACCATTTTGTAACTTAAACTAATTGAAAATAAGCAAGTATAGCATATTTTGTCAGAATTTTTTTTTTTTGGGATGAAATTTGTTAGGATCAATTTTACATGAGGGTTAGTATCAGTAAATTAACATTGACATCTGACCATGACAACATAGGTTTATTTGGTCAAACTTTAAACAATTTAGGGAAGTTCGTTTATAGGTTTAATTTATTTAATTAAACAAGCTTTCGTATGGAGATTAATTAAAACAGAATTTTATTTTATTCCGAAGTTGTGAATTTGAACTTATATTGTTTTTTTTCACAAATAAATCAAAAGTTCTCATTTCGGAGCCCTTCAGCATGAAGAGTGAAGAATCTTTGATACTAGTGTAACGGGAAGAGAGCTGAACCATTTAGGACTCTTGACGCTATAAATATGAGTTCGAACCAATGCATATAGAAGAACGCATCTCAATAATGTTGGTATTTGATTTCTTGCAGTTAGAATGGCTGCCTTCAATTCTTTTCCTCACAGTGTTTACACTGCTTCTAATGAAGGAGGAGAAGAACAAGAGAATGAAAGGTATTAAGCTTCCCCCAGGCCCTCCAAAGCTCCCTCTCATTGGGAACTTACATCTTTTGGGGAACTTGCGTCATCGTTCCCTTGAAAATTTGTCCAAGAAATACGGTTCCATCATGTTATTGCAGCTAGGCAGCGCGCCTACGGTGATTGTTTCGTCTGCTAAAACAGCTCAACAAGTCCTCAAAATTCATGACCTTTATTGTTGCACCCGTCCAGCGTCCCCCGGGCCTAACAGGTTCTCCTACAATGGCCTAGACGTGCTGTTTTCGCCATACAGTAATCATTGGAAGGAGATGCGTAAAGTTTTCATTTCCGAGCTCTTGAGCATGAAGAGGGTACAATCTTTTGCATACGCAAGGGAAGCTGAGGTTGATAAATTGATCACTTCTTTATCTCAGGCTTTACCGGAACCGGTCAACCTCAACGAAAAGATATTTGCGCTCGCAGATGGTATCATTGGTACGGTTGCTTTCGGTAAGATATACGGAACGGACCAATTCAAGGACCAAGTATTCCACAATGTTCTTGGTGAAGCTATGAACATGTTGGTTAGCTTCTCGGCCGAGGATTTTTTCCCAAGGATAGGAAGAATTATAGATGCTTTGACAGGGCTCAGTGGTAGGCTTGAGAGGAGCTTTCACCAGTTTGATGGTTACCTGCAAATGGTGCTTGACCAACATCTGGATCATGCAAGGCCGAAACCAGAGCAAGAGGATCTTGTTGATTTCTTGATAAGATTAATGAAAGATGAAAGCAACAGTTTCAGGGTAACAGAGAATTGTGTGAAGGCCATTCTCTTTGTAAGTTTATTAGGTGTCTTCATCTTTGTTTTTCCCTAACTAATCATATTTCAATACAATTCATAATTAATTTCCATCTTATTGTGTATTGCTGCAGGATGCGTTTATCGGCGGCATAGTCACCACTTCTACAACGATTTTATGGGCAATGTCAGAGCTGATAAAGAACCCAAGAGTGATGAACAAGGTGCAAGCTGAAATAAGAAACTGCATTGGGAAGAAAGCAAAAGTAGAAGGAAAAGATGTTGCGAAATTGAAATACCTCAAAATGGTTGTTAAAGAGACCTTCAGATTACACCCACCAGTCCCTATATTACCCCCTCGAGAGGCTATGCGGGAATTTAAAGTGGGTGAGTTTGATATACTTCCTAAAACAAGAATTTTGGTTAATGTTTGGGCTATTGGCAGAGACCCCAACGGTTGGGAAAACCCCAATGAGTTTTATCCCGAAAGATTCGAGGGAAGTCGCATCGACTTTAGAGGGTCGGATTTCAATTTGCTGCCGTTTGGAGCTGGTCGTCGGATTTGCCCTGGATTGGATATGGGAGCCACAAATGTTGACTTCACCTTGGCTAACATGCTCTACTGGTTTCATTGGGAGTTGCCTAATGACATGAAGAGAGAAGACATTAGCATGGAAGAAGAAGGTGGACTTGCTTGTCAAAGGAGGACACCCCTTTGGCTTGTGCCAATTTCCAACAGCTCTCAAGTAGAGTGATAAGAGATTGGGAAAGAAATGTATGGATCGGTCTCTTTTACTTTTTAACAACTGCATCTGTTTCTTTCTAAAATAAATCCTAATGAATAAGGTTTACTACAGGACTATACGTTTTACTATGATAAACAACTTAATTACACAAAACACAGTCGGCAATTAAGGAATTTTCACCAGATAATTCTCCCCTAAGAAACAAACTCTCCCCTAAGAAACAAACTCCATGGCCTTGACTCATTATTTTTACTCGAATTAATTGCAGCCACGGAATTAGAAGATGATTCAACAATCAGCTGAGATCCATTCAACTTCCCAGAGTTGCAGAAAATATAGACAGCAATTTTTTTCTTTTTATTATAACTAAAAGGTGTTGCAAGAGCAAACACCATAATTTACAAACATTGAATCACTTTAAGAAACAGCCATGACCCTGCCCATGCCCAAACCATCTCCAAGACAAAGAGATACCCCAAACTCAAAATCACACCAATAAAAAACAAATGACAAACTCAACACCTGTACAACATCTGAACCACCCATAAAATTTAACCCATCTCAATATAGTAATCCAAACTAAATTCAAACCAAGCCAAAAATGCACCTGGAGAGTCACGTGTATCAAAAAATTGTTTAGTCGTGAAGCAGCAATTTTTATGACTATTATTTGTTCAGCCTCATCTGAACTGGTAAAGCCTAATGGCATGAGAAATGTTACACCTGTTGTTTGGACGTCTAGATTGGATTAATTTAGATTTTAAAATTTTTGAATTATTACGAGTTGGGTTAATTTTAAATTTACATTTCGAGATTCAACTATTTTAAATTATAATAATTTCATATTTAGTTATTCATGTTTATTTTAATACATGAATTATGTTGGATAATATATTTTTAGATTTAAATTATTTGTAGGTTTTCCTATTAAAGTTGATAATTTCTAATTTCATAAATTTAAAATAAAGATAAATAAATTATTTTATCAATTTAAATTTATTATAAAATTAATAATTAGGGGAATAACTTTTGACATAAAATATTATAAATTTAAATTGATTAAAATAATGAAAAATGAAACTTTTTAGAATTGTCGAAAATAGTTACGGCTATTTATCTATTTTTTCTCAACAAAGAAATAAGATATTTATTAAGAAAACCACCCCCGGGGGAACTAACCAAAGGGTTAGAGAAACAAAACATCAAAACGCAACAACAAAAACACTTGAATCAATCCCCCCCAAAAAAAAGTTTGAACCTGAAAAACACACCTAAAAAGAGAGTTAGATGCATGCAAGTGCATAAAAAACAAACTTGCTGCAATAGAAGACATGCTACACCAGAAACACCATCATTAGCCTCCAACAAGCACCAATCACTCAAGTCTGCCTGTTAATGGAGGAATCCTCTACAAAATCTCCGAAGATTATCCTCAATCCATTTGGACTCGGAGATTTGAGCTTTCGCAATATTGGAACATTTTTATATATTTATAATGGTTCAATAACTATGAATGAATGACTATATTTAATCAAAAGATAAATCTTTTGGTCATTGGTCAAAAGTTATATCATTTGATTTTTGAAAAAGAATTATAACTATTCAAACAATATTATTGAATATTTATAATATTAAATGAATAATTATATGTTTTTTTAAAGATATTATTACTTAGAAAGACACACGTTGAAAGATGTCTTTATGAAGAGATATGAAAATTCATATAAATAGGAATGAGATTTCATTTGGAAATCACACCAACAAGTTCTAAAAGCTCTTTCTATCCTTCCTCATTTTCTAATATTATTAGATTGTTCTATAAAGAGTTATTGCAGAAATTCTTTGTAGAAATTGGGTTTATTGTTATTCATTGCTCAGTGCTTAGTGGACTATTTTTGTCAGTGCAAAACGCAAATAGTCATTGGCTTCATTGTATCCTCAAGGTCAATTTGCTTGAAACTCTTTTGCACACCAAATATAGGTGGGGGCGAATATAACCTTAAAGATAGTGGCTTGATATGTAACAACCCAAACCCGGCCCAAACATTACGACCGAATTTGATTTGCTACGGAGGAAAACTTTTTTTGAACACCATCCAGAACCAATTTAAGTTTCATTGAAAACCCCTTGTTTTTGGTTATCTTGCCAAAACTACACTTGGATTTAATTTGGAAGTTTAATTAAGTCCGATTACTATACAAATTTCAAGTGTGCCCGATGGCACGATAAAACATTTTCGTGTTAATTTAAGAAAACGTGTGATTTCAATTCGGTTTTAATGATACTGATTTAAAGTAAATATCAACATATAAAAAAAACACAAATAAAGTTTATGGAGGCCTTATTACAACCAAAATAAAAATAACCAAATTTAAAGTTCTATAAATTTAAATCCTTTGCATGGCCACCTCGAGTCCAACCGGCTCCTCAACCGCCATCTACGAGTCACCGCAAAATGTTAAAGGAGAAGGTGAGTCACCAAGACTCGAGATGTAACCCTTCCCCGTTTAAAGCAACATTTCATACACAACATATATGATTAATATGCAGAGTATCGTGTGCCCAACCTAGCCAACCAAACGCCTTTGTCTACCCCATGTGGTACCAAACCACTTTGGTGACCGTAGTCACAATGTGTTACCAAAACACTGGTGGTGCCAAACCACTGGTGACATATAGTCACAATGTGCTACCAAAGCACGGTGTCCGTGAGACACAAATCGGGTGATGGGGCCAACCCATCGTGTGATACCAAATCACCGCGACGATCCCATATCTCAAGTGGGGCCAACCCACGGTGGTGTTAACCACGGGGACAAGTCGCTATGAGGTGCCAAACCTCTGGAGGTACCAAACCTCTCGGTGACATATAGTCACAGTGTGTTACAAAACACCGGTGCTCGTCAAGACGAAACATCACCGCCCCCTCCTCTCATGTAGCCCATAGCGAGTAAGCAAGTTAACAACGGATCTCATGCATTTATCACATGTATCAATAAGCCATGCTTCTCAAAAGCATTAAAGTAATCTCACATTAATGAGAGACTTACCGGGATCCTCACTTGTACCAAGTTAAGGTACCAACCGCATCTACATCAAGCGATTTACATACAAAATATATATATATAACACAACATTAATCGCTATACGTGTGTATGTACACACTGTCACCCCGAATAATCTAAATCCCGAATGAAGAAGTCGGCCACCTTAGATCCACTAGCCCCTATATTCGGCCAAGATAGTGTTAGTGATATGGGCCATTCGGCCAAACCAAATAATCCTTTTAGGGTTATTGCTTGAACCCGAATCCTTACCTACTCGCTTTGAATACTAGTCTCAAGACCCAATCACAAATCTGGTTCACACATTAGAATCGGTCAATGGACAATGTCAAGAGCCTTTGGCTTTAATCGAATACCAACTAAATGAAATCTTCTTACCACTACCACCAAAACCGATTGCTAGAGATTAGGCTTGGGTCAATTGCTTCATAGTCTTGGGGTACCTAGCAGAGATCAATTTCGAAAGCATTTAGAAACCCTGATTACCATTGCCGAAATCGGCACTTATTCCCCCCTAATAGAAATCGACAAAAACACAGAGGAGAAGAAAGATGGCATTCGGCCATACCTACCTACCTTAAGAATCGATTGGAGATGAGTTTAGAGAAGATTACCCTTGCTTGAGTATTCGGGCAAGAGGAAAATAATGAGGAGAAAAGGGTGTTGGAGTTTCGGCAAAAAGAAGTAGAGAGGGGATTCGGCTATGATGAAAGAAAAATGGTGGAGAGAAAGAAAGGTAGCAAGAATTTCGGCTAAAGGAGTTGGGAAAAGAAAAGAAAGGTTTTAGGGGATGTGCTTTCGGTTTTGGAGAGGATGGAGAAGAGAAAATAGAAAATGAGAGACTTTTGGGAGAATTCGGCTAATAGGAAAAAGAAACAAAAGAAACTTGGGCACTCCCTAGTACCCTTGCCGCCCACTCTCCTTGCTCAAGGAGTTCAAATTCGACACAACACCTAAAAATCCTCTTGGCCACCTATTTGATTTAATTCAAAATAGCTTGAATTAATCAAATAATAATCTCCTAATAATCCATCCATTATCCCTTTTTTTAATACTATAATTAAACAATTAAAACTCTCCTATTATCCTTTGATAATGACACTTAATAAAAGAGTTTGAAGGGAGAAAAACTCTCCCCCTTGTGCCGTCCAAATAAAAACAAAAGGAGGATTTTGTGACTCGAACCAAGGCTCTCCCTTGTTCCTTGGTGGCGTCACATGCTAGCTCCTAAGTGGGCTTGCTTTGCCACTTATCCAAGGCCTAATTAGTGTTAAATTACCCACATTTATTCTTATAACACCCACTTGCTAAGGCTCCTTCTTTTAAAATTAAAACTGAAATTTTCCTATCAAACCGGCACACTCAAAGCCTTAAATTAAGCTCTATTATTCCATTAACAATATCACAAAAGATTCATAATAAGAAAATAATCAAATTCCAAATAACCCCATATTTGGGATGTTACGATTTACCCCTCTTAAAATAAATTTCGTCCTCGAAATTCCTTGATCAAAAGAGATGGGGGTATTTCTGCCGCATCACCTCCTCGGGCTCCCACGTAGCTTCTTCCACTCGTGGTTCCGCCATAACACTTTCACTAAAGGCACCGCCTTCCTTCGTAGAACTTTCACATCTCGGTCTACAATCTGAACCGGTTCTTCCTCAAAAGATAAATCACGAGTTCACCTCGATCTCGCTCATGGCACAACGTGCGAAGGATCTGACCGATACCGCCTCAAAGCATTGACACATGAAATACGTCATGAATCGACTCGATTCGCGCGCGACTCTAGGTGATAAGCCACCGGTCCTACTCACTTCACAACAAAGATATGGCCCGATGAACCTTGGGCTTAACTTCCTTTCCGTCCAAATCTCAACACCTTTTTCCAAGGCGACACTTTCGGAAAGACTTTGTCTCCCACAAGATACTCCATTTCCTTGCGTTTGAGATCGGCATAAGACTTACGCCTATCCGATGCTTCCTTGAGACGAGACCGAATCACCTTGACTTTGTCTTTCCGTCTCGGTTACCAATTCTGGACCCGTAACTTGTCTTTCTCCCAACTCCGTCCAACATGTAGGAGTACGACACTTTCGTCCATATAGGGCCTCGTATGGAGCCATTTGAATACTCGCTTGATAACTATTGTTATAAGCGAATTCCGTAATGGTAGGTACTCCTCCCAACTACCACTAAAATCCAAGACACGACCTCTTAACATGTCTTCTAAAATCAGATCACCCTTTCCGATTGTCCGTCGATTTGTGGATGGAAAGCCGTCTTGAAATCTAACCGTGTACCCAAAGCTTGATGCAACGCTTTCCAAAACCTGAGCGTGAATATGGGATCCCTATCCGAGATAATCGACATCGCACGCCATGCAACCTCACTATTCCACCCACATACAGACCGCTAGCTCTCGGAGTGAGTAATCCATTCTCACCGGCATGAAGTGAGCTGATTTAGTCAAAGCGATCCACAATTACCCAAATCGCATCCTTCTTGGTGGGCGTGGGGTAGCCCACTAACAAAATCCATGGTGATCCTCTCCCATTTCCATTGAGGATCTTTATCGGTTGAAGTAGTCCGGTGGTGAGTGATGTTCAGCCTTAACTCCACGACACGTCAGACACTTCCCTACGAACTCCGTTATCTCACGCTTCAACCTGTGCCACGTAATCAAGCTTTTTCGCAAATCTCCATACATCTTGCTTCCCCCAGGATGCATAGCGTATGGGCTGCTATGTGCATCTTGGAGAATTTTCTGCCTTAATTCAGTATCTCTTGGCACACAAGCTCGTCCTTGAAAACAAAGCACTCCATCACTAGACAGATCTGTACTTCCAAACCACCATCCCGAACTTGTACCCTCTTAGCGCTCAAGCCCTCATCCACTAATCGCTTTTCCTTAACCTCCTCAACCCAAGTCGGCTTTACTTGGAGTTCCGCCAAAAGACTCCCATCATCATACAGACTTAACCGAGCGAACATTGCTCTTAAGTCCGTCACCACCTTCCGCTCAATGCGTCGCTACCACATTAGCCTTACCGGATGGTACTCGATTGAACAATCATAGTCCTTTAGTAGTTCAATCCACCGACGCTGTCTCGATTCGAGATCCTTCCGAGTCGGAAGATACCTCAAGCTTTTGTGATCCGTGTAGACCATCGACTTCTCTCCATACAGTAATGTCTCCATATCTTCAGAGCGTAAGACGACCGCCGCTAACTCTAAGTCGTGAGTTGGGTAGTTAACCTCATGCAGTCTTAATTGACGGGATGCATAGGCTACTACCTTCCCATCCGCATCAACACACATCCCAAACCGGTGTGTGATGCATCACAATAAAGCGTGAATAACTTTCCGCTTGTCGTGTACCAAAACCGAGCTTAGTCAAAATCTTCCTTAACTTATCAAAGCTTTCTTGCTGCTTCTCCGTCCATACAAATGGGACACCTTTCCTTAGCAACTTAGTTACTTGGTTTGCTATTAGAGAGAATCCTTCCACGAATCTCCGATAGTACTGCTAAACCCAGAAAACTTCAGTATTTCGCGCCATCGACCTAGGCGGTTTCAATTCAATATCGCTTCAATCTTGTGAGGGTCAACTCTCGATTCCTTGGTGACACTACATGACCTAAGAAAGCCACTTCCCCTAAGCCAAAATTCACACTTATCGAATTTGGCATATAAGCTCGCTTCCCCTCAATACTTGCAGAACTATCAGTAAATGCTTGTCATGCTCCTCTCTCGTCTTTGAATAAACCAATATGTCGTCTATGAACACCACGACGAATGGTCCAAGTACTTACGGAATACTCTATTCATCAAGTCCATAAATGCCACGGTGCATTGGTCAACCCGAATGGCATTACCAAGAACTCAAAATGCCCATACCGAGTTCGAATGCCGTTTTGTGAACATCACCTCCTTCACCTTAAGTTGATGGTAACTCGACCTAAGGTCTATCTTCAAAAACACCGAGGCACCTTTGATTGATCAAACAAGTCGTCAATCCGAGGCAATGGATACTTGTTCTTGATCGTTAACTTGTTCAACCGACGGTGAGTCGATACACATCCGCATAGAACCGTCCTTCTTCTTGACAAACAACACAGCGCTCCCCACGGAGATATACTTGGTCGTATAAACCCTCTATCCAAGAGCTCTGAATTTGAGCCTTTAGCTCCACCAATTCCTTTGGTGCCATTCGGTATGGTGCTATGGACACAGTGCCGTTCGGTAGCAAGTCTATACCGAATTCGACTTCTCGATCCGGAGGCAAACCGGAAGTTCTTCCGGGAATACATCAAGCAAATTCCCCAACCGTTCGGACCTTTCCAACTACTAACCCTCGGCTTCCAAAGCTGATTTGAACCAAATACGCCTCACAACCCTTCTTGACCATCCTTTCGGCCTTCAAGGCGGACACTACGTTGGATAGGTAATTCCTTCTATCTCCTATCATAACCACTTCATCACCTTCACCGTCTTAAGAACCATGCGCTTGGCGCGAGTCAACCTTGCTTGGTACTTAACCAACCAATCCATACCGAGGATCAAATCGAACTCCCCAAACGGTAGTTCCATTAGATCATTTGCAAATACTACCCCTTGAAGTTCTAGGGTGCGCCTCTATAAAGTTTGTCTACTATTACAGAGTGACCTAAAGGGCTAACTACGGTCATCTCCCTAGAAGCGGTTTGAGTTTAGGTCCATAGTTCCTACCACACTACTAGCAATGTACGAAAGTGCGTCGAGCCCACATCAATCAATGCAACATAAGGAAAACCAAAAATTAGAAACGCATCGGTTATGACATCCAGGTGCGTCACCTTCCTCGCGACACCTCGGCTGCGTAAACTAAGCCAGCCGCCTAGCCTCTATGTTGCCCTGAACCTCTCGCCTTGAGTTCCACGACCTCGGTTAGGACCGTTGTTTCTCTGCCATTACCACGACCCTCCGTGGTCCTACATTTCTATCCCGAGCACGGTTCTCCCCTCTGGCCGCTTCTTAGCTAGTTTTCGGGGACAATCTCGACGCGATGCTCCAAAGACCCACACTCAAAACATCCTTTGTCACCGGTCCAACAACCTCCCCAATGGGTCTTTCCACAACGATTGCACCGAGTCGGCCTCGATTAGCGATCGTGGGCCTTCTTTGCTCGATTGGGCCCACTTGGCCTAGCCCTTTTTACGAGCACTTCCGCTTGATCCGGTGACCCAAAACTTCTCTTACGATTGTTCTTACTATAGTTACGCCTCACACGATCTCCTCCTTGATTCCTTCCGGCTACCTTAGCCTTCTCCACTAGAGATGAGAACTCACGAACTCTTTGTGGGGCAATCAAGAACCTTAAATCATCTCGAGTCCAGTCCTCAAAGCGGACACGGCGCTCATGTTCGGTAGCCACGATGCCTCTCGCATATCTACTCGGCCTTAGAAAAGTGCGCCTCATATTCCGACACGGACTTAGTTCCTTGCACTAATCCCGAGAAAAGCCTTTCTCTGGCGTCGGTGTAGCTAATGCCCACATACTTTTTTCGATAGGTGGTTCTCAAATACTCCCAAGTCAAATCATCTGCTGTAGCCCCATCTCGAACCGTAAGCCACCACCGCGCACGCTTCATCCTTTAGAAGCGACACGCCCTTTTCGGCTTCTCTTCCTCGGTCAAAGTCAAGGTCATCCATGATTCTTTCTGGGATTGACTCTAGCCAAGATTCCACGCTGCACTGGGTGCCACTCCCGACACACTCGGAATACCTCCGCTCCGTTAGATCGGAGTCGCCGGGACGATTTCGAGCTCCTACATTTCCACCAGCCCCACCACCATCTCCAAGACTCGCAACACGACTTACGAGCACCGACTCGCCACCGGTCCGCTCCGGCTCCTCACTCTAAAAGTAGGAGGTGGTGGTGGCGATGGTACCTCATTTTCTCGAACCTTGTCGACGACTGACGAGTTCGCATAACCGTCATCCTACCCCTACCACGTCCACGGGCCCACGTCCTCTAGAACTCATTCTATCTACGCGCTTTTAATCGATTAAGAAAAATTTTATGCGTTAGCATTTGTTTCACTTTATTACTCGCGAAGAAATTTTATGGATAAGGTTTAATCAGAGATTCTTTCGAGCAAACAATGTTTCAGTTTTCCTATCCTAGTTCACACAAAGAAGTTCATGCATCCATTCCTTATACCTTCCCATACCTATTCACTCATCGGACATTTCGCCCATTTCTAACCTGTGGGTATTTTCGTCTTTTTCCTACTGAGGGTATTTTCGTAATTTTCCAGAACCAAAATATTTTTGTTGATGATTTCCAAAGCTAAGTTATTGAATATTTGTAAAATAGTTGAAATTTTTTTGGGCAAAACCGTCGAATTAATATTTTATGGGTCAGGGGCATTTTGGTAATTTTACTCCTAAGGGTATTCCTGTAATTTTTCACAAGTCAAGTTTTCCTAGAAAACGTTGTAAAAGTAATGTTCTAAGGTTTAAGAGAGTTATTGGACAAGTTTTGAAAACATTAGGGCTTGTTGTTTCATTCTATTTTGAAAAAACAAGGCTAATTCCCTTTCGGGTTTTAATCATTGTGTTTAGCCTATGACCGAGCCTTCCGGTCGGGGTGAACCAAAGCTACGCACAGTGCGCAATTCGAGTGAAGAGGAGGTGGGTCACGCGGACCGCTTAAATACCAAGCTCTCACTTGAACCTTTCTAGACATGCGCATGAGGTTACCACACCATCGAGCCCTCGAGTTAGGGTGAACAGAGGCTACGCACTGCAGGATACTGCGAAGAGGAGGTGAGTCACGAGGACCGCTTAAATACCTGTGCTCTTCCGGATCCAATCCTAGACATGCGTCTGGGGTTACCACACCCTAGCTCATTGACTAAGTCATAGGTTGGTTTAGTTCTTTAAGTCTTATGTCTTGTTTGTGTGTTTGAGTAGTCTAACCTAGGGTCCAAGTCCTATAAGTCTATCTACGTTCCATGCTTCCTACCCTTCTACAGAATATAATTCACCAAGAGGTTTAGATATACTTACCTGGGCGGATCGGTCTAGGAGACTCGGGCAGTGCTTAAAACCCAAAAATAATTCAAAAGGCCTACTAAAACATTTTTGGGCCTTGGGCCCCCACAATGAGCTTTGAACTGGCTCGATACCAGTCAGAACAACCCAAACCCGGCCCAAACATTACGACCGAATTTGATTTGCTACGGAGGAAAACTTTTTTGAACACCATCCAGAACCAATTTAAGTTTCATTGAAAACCCCTTGTTTTTGGTTATCTTGCCAAAACTACACTTGGATTTAATTTGGAAGTTTAATTAAGTCCGATTACTATACAAATTTCAAGTGTGCCCGATGGCACGATAAAACATTTTCGTGTTAATTTAAGAAAACGTGTGATTTCAATTCAGTTTTAATGATACAGTTTTAAAGTAAATATCCAACATATAAAAAAACACAAATAAAGTTTATGGAGGCCTTATTACAACCAAAATAAAAATAACCAAATTTAAAGTTCTATAAATTTAAATCCATCGCATGGCCACCTCGAGTCCAATGGCTCCTCAACCGCCATCTACGAGTCACCTGCAAAATGTTAAAGGAGAAGGTGAGTCACCAAGACTCGATATGTAACCCTTCCCCGTTTAAAGCAACATTTCATACACAACATATGGGCTTGATTAATATGCAGAGTATCGTGTGCCCAACCTAGCCAACCAAACGCCTTTGTCTACCCCATGTGGTACCAAACCACTTTGGTGACCGTAGTCACAATGTGTTACCAAAACACTGGTGGTGCCAAACCACTGGTGACATATAGTCACAATGTGCTACCAAAGCACGGTGTCCGTAGACACAAATCGGGTGATGGGGCCAACCCATCGTGTGATACCAAATCACCGCGCGAGCGATCCCATATCTCAAGTGGGGCCAACCCACGGTGGTGTTAACCACGGGGACAAGTCGCTATGAGGTGCCAAACCTCGGAGGTACCAAACCTCACGGTGACATATAGTCACAGTGTGTTACCAAAACATCGGTGCTCGTCAAGACGAAACATCGCCCCTCTCCTCTCATGTAGCCCATAGCAGTGTAAACGATTAACAACAGATCTCATGCATTTATCACATGTATCAATAAGCCATGCTTCTCAAAAGCATTAAAGTAATCTCACATTAACAGAGACTTCTGGGATCCTCACTTGTACCTGTTAAGGTACCAATCCGCATCTACATCAAGCGATTTACATACAAAATATATATATATAACACAACATTAATCGCTATACGTGTGTATGTACACACTGTCACCCCGAATAATCTAAATCCCGAATGAAGAAGTCGGCCACCTTAGATCCACTAGCCCCTATATTCGGCCAAGATAGTGTTAGTGATATGGGCCATTCGGCCAAACCAAATAATCCTTTTAGGGTTATTGCTTGAACCCGAATCCTTACCTACTCGCTTTGAATACTAGTCTCAGCACCCAATCACAAATCTGGTTCACACATTAGAATCGGTCAATGGACAATGTCAGTAGCGTTCGGCTTTAATCGAATACCAACTAAATGAAATCTTCTTACCACTTCCACCAAAACCGATTGCTAGAGATTAGGGCTTGGGTCAATTGCTTCACAGTCTTGGGGTACCTAGCAGAGATCAATTCCCGAAAGCATTTAGAAACCCCGATTACCATTGCCGAAATCGGCACTTATTCCCCCCTAATAGAAATCGACAAAAACACAGAGGAGAAGAAAGATGGCATTCGGCCATACCTACCTACCTTAAGAATCGATTGGAGATGAGTTTAGAGAAGATTACCCTTGCTTGAGTATTCGGGCAAGAGGAAAATAATGAGGAGAAAAGGGTGTTGGAGTTTGGCAAAAGAAGTAGAGAGGGGATTCGGCTATGATGAAAGAAAAATGGTGGAGAGAAAGAAAGGTAGCAAGAATTTCGGCTAAAGGAGTTGGGAAAAGAAAAGAAAGGTTTAGGGGATGTGCTTTCGGTTTTGGAGAGGATGGAGAAGAGAAAATAGAAAATGAGAGACTTTTGGGAGAATTCGGCTAATAGGAAAAAGAAACAAAAGAAACTTGGGCACTCCCTAGTACCCTTGCCGTCCACTCTCCTTGCTCAAGGAGTTCAAATTCGACACAACACCTAAAAATCCTATTGGCCACCTATTTGATTTAATTCAAAATAGCTTGAATTAATCAAATAATAATCTCCTAATAATCCATCCATTATCCCTTTTTTTAATACTATAATTAAACAATTAAAACTCTCCTATTATCCTTTGATAATGACACTTAATAAAAGAGTTTGAAGGAGAAAAACTCTCCCCCTTGTGCCGCCCAAATAAAAACAAAAGGAGGATTTTGTGACTCAACCAAGGCTCTCCCTTGTTCCTTGGTGGCGTCACATGCTAGCTCCTAAGTGGGCTTGCTTTGCCACTTATCCAAGGCCTAATTAGTGTTAAATTACCCACATTTATTCTTATAACACCCACTTGCTAAGGCTCCTTCTTTTAAAATTTAAAATGAAATTTTCCTATCAAACCCGGGCACACTCAAAGCCTTAAATTAAGCTCTATTATTCCATTAACAATATCACAGCAGTTCATAATAAGAAAATAATCAAATTCCAAATAACCCCATATTTGGGATGTTACATGATACAAGCCTTGGAGCCTTGTCCTATTTCTTCATTTTCTATTCGAGTTCCATTCGTGTGTTCAAGATTTTCCTCACCGGAGATTTGTACTAACAATTTTAAGGTTACATAATTCATTATGACTACCAAAACACATGAAAGTGGAACACTAAGGGAGTTGGCTTCCAACTTTGTCAAACTTGATCGTTTTGATGGTGGCAATTTTCGACGATGGTAGAAAAAGATGCACTTCTTATTAACAGCTTTGAAGATTGCCTATGTTTTGGATACACCAAGATCGGAAGAGAATGAAAACGAATCTGTTGCTACAACCCGAGAAAGGAAAAAATGAGACAATGCTGATTACATGTGCATAGGCCACATATTGAATGGTTTATCCGATGGTTTGTACGACACCTACCAAAACAAGATCACCGCTAAGGAATTATGGGACAAATTGGAGACAAGATACATGACCGAAGATGCTACAAGTAAGAAATTTCTTGTCAGTCGTTTCAATAGTTATCAAATGGTTGATGGTCGTTCTGTTATGGAATAATTTTGTGATATTGAAAAAATGTTGAATCAATTTAAGCAATATGATATAAAAATGAATGAAATGATTGTTGTATCCTCCATAATAGACAAACTTCCTCCATCTTGGAAAGACTTTAAAAGAAGTTTAAAATATAAAAAAGAGGAAATATTTCTTGAGGGTTTGAAAAATCATCATTGTATTGAAGAAGAATATCGAAAGCAAGATCAAAACCTAAATTCTGAAAATGTCAAAGTTCATGTTACAGAAGAAGTACAGACTACTAAACCATTCAAGAGAAAGTTCAAACAGACTAATAAAACACCTAAGTTCAATAAGAAACAAAAGGGTTCATGCTATCATTGCGGTAAGCCGGGACATTTCAAGAATGAATGTTCATTTTTAAAGAAGAGTTCATCTTCTAAGGTTGATAATAACGAAAAGTTCGTTGCAATGATATCTGAAATTAATATGGCACAAGATGATAATGCATGGTGGATTGATACGGGAGCAACCAAACATGTGTGCAAAGAAAAAAGCATGTTCACAAAGTTCACACAATGTGAAAATGACAAGGACTTGTATATGGGAAATTCTTCCACTGCAACAATCAAAGGCAAAGGGTCTGTTGAGCTACAATTCACTTCTGGAAAGGTTTTAACCTTGAATGATGTCCATTATGTACCAGAAGTTAGGAAGAATTTAATGTCTTGAAGTCTATTGAATAAGTTTGGTTTCAAACTTGTTTTTGAGATAGATAAGTTTATTTTGTCCAAGGGAGGAATTTTTGTAGGGAAAGGATATATGTATGGAAGCATTCTTAAACTCAATATTATTAATAAGAATAAAAATATTATTTCTGCTTATATGGTTGAATCTTCTTGTTTATAGCATTATAGATTAGGTCATTTGAATTATAGGAAATTGAATAACATGCACAAGTTAGATTTAATTCCTATTTTTAATAATAATATTGAAAAATGCAATACATGTATGTTGACTAAAATTACAAGAAACCCTTTGCCTCAGGTTAAAAGGAAAAAAAAGTTGCTTGATTTGATACATAGTGATTTATGTGACATACATAATACTCTTACATTGGGTGGAGATAAATATTTTATTATTTTTATTGATGATTGTTCTAGATATCGCTATGTATATTTATTGCATTTAAAAGATGAAGCACTTGATAAATTTAAAGTTTATAAATCTGAAGTTGAACTTCAGTGTGAATCATTTATCAAGTACTTAATATCAGATAGTGGTGGAGAATACTATAATCCAAGTTATTTTGAATCAACTGGGATTATCCATCAAGTTTCAACCCCTTACACACCACAACAAAATGGTGTAGCTGAAAGGAAAAATAGTCTTGACTGAAATGGTAAATTCAATATTATCATATTTAGGTCTTGGACAAATTTTTTGGGGAGAAACTGTTCTAACAACTTGTCATATATTGAATATAATTTCTAATAAGGAAACTAAAATAACCTCTTATGAACAATGGAAGAAAAGGAAGCCAAATAACTTTTTAAAGGTTTGGGGCTGTAGAGCTATCATCAAAGTTCTAACACCTAAACGTAAAAAGTTAGGTGAAAGAGGAATTGAATGCATATTTATAGGATATGCACATAATAGAAAGGCACATAGGTTCATGGTAATTTAACCAAATGATTCAATTTCAATTAATATTGTTATTGAATCAAGAGATGTTATTTTTTATGAAAATAGATTTAATTCTATTACAAGACAATTACATCCACAACAATTGATTCATTCTTCAAATGAGAATCAGATTCCATTGGAATAAATTGATAATAATGATGAATCTTGTCAAGAATTAAGAAGAAGTATAATGATTAAAAAGGTGTAACAGTCCGGTTTGTACCCTAGTCAGAATAGTGGTTTCAAAACCACAAATCCGTGTCTGTATAATATTTTAATATTATTTTCTGTGCCGTTGATATGTGATTAAGTATGTGTGAAAGTATCGTATGAAAATTTGTCTGTTTGTGTGCTTAATTTGAGTAAAGGACTAAATCGCATAATTCGTAAAAAAGGCTTTCTATTTGATTAATGGCCAAATTAATGTGGCTTTATTATTGTGAAGTCCTTAAAAGGCAAATAGTCCATTTTTAGTTATAGTGGACGGTATTAAGTGTGGTTATGCATATATTATATGTTTGTATAAGTTTATATTATATGTTAGATTAATATTATATTTTATAAGTTATTATAATAGAATAAAATGCATTAAATAAGACCATTTTCATCATCTTGGCCGAAAAACAAAGAAAAGAAGAAAAGAAAAAGAAAGCTAGGTTTCGGCTGGTTTTAAGCTTGATTAAGGTAAGTTTTTGTTTTAGATTTTGATGATTTTTATGTTTTTGAGATTGTTGCTTAGTCTACTATCAAGCCCGTGTTGTAATTTGAAGAATTGATGATATTTGTGAAATTTGTCATTGATGAAATGGTGAGATTTGTGATGTTTTATGGTGTTAAATGGAAGATATATGCTAGATGAACATGAAACACCCCACACCCGGCCCACGAGCTTGAACCGGATCTGGTATGTTCCTTAAGTAAACCGGTTTCAAAATTCTTTGTTTCTTAGAGAAAATTTGTGTATTTTCAGAAAAATTTCGTTTTGGGTTGGGCTTAGATTAAAAACCCATTTATTTAATTTTATAAATCCAATTTAATTAAGGTGACAAAAGAATTTTTGAGTTCATTTTTAAGAAAAATAATTTTGTACTTACTTACATCCAAATTAGTTCGCGACATAATATCTAATAGTAAAGCAAAAAAAAATAAAGAAATTCACTTGGGCCTTATGGCCTTATTACATCAATCAAAACCCAAAAATAATAAAATTTAAGTACTTAATATAAATATGATCCCAAATAGTAAAAGTCTTTCCTTGCTATACATGGCCACCTTTAGCTCCTGCGAGGCCGGTCTATTGCGATCATCTCTCTGAAAAATATTCCCCAGCGGGGTGAGTCAACATGAGACTCAATGTGTACACAAACTAACATTCAACAATTCAGGCATACATGTTCATATCAAAGACATATTCATAAAAAAAAATGATGCAACCCAAACCCAAGCCTATTTGTCCATCCGTTACACACCACACGTGCACGCCAATCACACCGTGGGGACTACTAAGTCAATCCTCCATCCGCTACACACCATCGAAGCGATCAGCTGCGATCGGCGTGCTCATCGACCATATAAATTGTGTCATTAGACACCATATTCAAATAATGTAACCGAAGTTACCAAATTCGAGATAATGTAACCGAAGTTACCATATTCAAATTTTGTGACCGTAGTCACCATATTCCGTTGGTGAGACCGAAGTCAACACCTTCTTCCCCCTTTCGCATATAGCCCGAAATGCCCCACATATTTTATCATGCACAACATACTTATTTTCTCATTCATGTTACCATTCACATGTTCAAAATATATCACATTAAGTAATCCTATCAAAAATAGGAAACGTGCACAGGTATTCTTTACCACATTTGTGGTACTTAGCCACATTCTCATTCTTATGCATATTCATATATTAAAATAATTATTGCCATAATATATTGAAAATTAGTGTGAGTACACACACGATTCGCTTAATAGATTCCTTGAAATCCCGAAGAACGATCTACCGATCTAGATCTTTAACTCCTATATACGACCAATTATTAAAACATATTAACAAACCTATTTGGCTTAAAAACCAAATCCTAGTAGGATTTGTATTACTTACCTTGTTGCCGAATTGATTAAATCCCGAAATTGTGGTATTCCTCCCTTAAATTCGGCTGGCAATTCCCAATTCCTGAAAACAATCCTTGCCTTGTATGTCTGTCGAAATCCCTTAGATCCTTGAATCCCGGAAGATTCCTCCTTGTATTCGAAGTTGTAGAAACTTGATAAACCCCTTGTAGATTCGGCCATAAAACAAGAATAGGGATTAGACCCTTCTCTTTCGGCAAATAGAAAAGAAAAAGAACTTGAATGATGCTTAACCTTACCTTTAATGCTTTGACCGATTGCTTCCTTGCCTAGAGCCACGGAGATTCGGCTATGAGGTTTTAGTCGGGGTCAAAAGAAAAGGGCTTTGGCTTGACAGATGAAGAAAAGAGAAGAGTAAAAGATGAATAGAAAATTCGCGAGAGGGGGTTTTGCTATGGAATTTTAAGCAAAGCTTAGAAAAGATGAGAGAATAGCCTTTAACTCTCCTTCTTTAGCTGAAATTATCAATAGGAGAGTCCCTTGCTTGGCCACTACTCCTCTTATGATAATATTATCTCCTTTATTTAAAAATAAAAGTGTTAAATCCATTATTATCTCTTCTAAATAATCTAAATTAAAAGCTTTTATTTATCACCTTATTAAGCAATATTAATGGAAATAAAACACCTCCCTTTTCTAGAAACAATTGCCGTCCACCTTAGCCTTGGAAGCAAAAATAAAACTTCATTTATTTGCTTCCCTTGTGACTCGAACCTGGGCTCATGCCTCTTGCACATGGCACCATTTCCATAAGCCATAAGTGCCATCTTGAACCACTTTTCCTAGCCCGTTTGTGTGTCAAATTTTACCAACTTTTTCTTTTAAGGCCCCCTTGCCTTAATTTCCTATTTTAAACTTTAAAACTTGGCATTTCTCGATTATTTCTAAGTTTCCTAAAATTTTCGATCAGCTCTGTAACTTGCCATTTTTCTTACATTTCCAGGTTTCCCGAAATGTTCACTTTCCATTTTTGAAACATTTCCAAAAATGTTTAGGTTTCCAAAAATGTTCAAGTTTCCAAAAATATTTAGGTTTCCAAAAATGTTCAAGTTTCCAAAAATGTTCAGGTTTCCAAAAATGTTCATTTCCATTTCTATGCATTTCTAGAATTCCAAAAATACCAAAAATTTATTCATAGTGCTTAAGACTTGTCATTTCGTACAATTAAACTAAAAATGCATAGGCCCTTTCGAGGATGTTACAGAACATATGTTGTTCTTGAAATTTTGATGAATTTAGCTAAATAGGGCTAAATTGAGAAAATAGAAATTTGAGGGACTAAATTGTGAATTTGATGGAAGATATGGGCTTGTATGACATTTATAAGCATTCAGCTAAGCATGGTTAAATGATGATTTTGTATAATTGATGTTTTGAGAAAAATGGACTAATTTGATAAAATGTGCAAATGTGGGGGCTAATTTGCAAATGCCCTAAATATGTGTTTTTGGAGTGAATTGAATGTGTTGATAAATAAAAGGGTTAAATTTGAATATGTATAGATCAAGAACCGAAGAAATCAGACTTAGATCGCGGGAAAACGAAAGTAACCGAGTAGTCGTTTCTGTTTCAGTTAAATCGAATCCAAGGTAAGTCATTATACAAATAAACATATTTGCATTGAATTATGTATGTTTATGTGACTATTGATAATGATAAATGCTTACGAGATGTTGTATATATGAATTTCGAGATAAGATCGACTTAATGATAATATCTGAGAAGCCCCGTATGAACCTAGGAATAGATAGGATTAGCTATGTTATGACATAGGTGTCTGTTCTGAGATATCATGTAAGACCACGTCTGGGACGTCGGCGTTGATTTGAGATTTTGTGTAATACCACATCTGGGACGTTGGCATCGATACAAGATTTACGTGTAAGACCATGTCTGGGACATTGGCATCGTATTGGTTCGTGTAAGACCCTGTCTGGGACAGTGGCATCGATATTTGAGTACATGTAAGACCTCGTCTGGGACGTTGGCATTGTACGACTGATAAACCGAAATAGTAACATATTTTAAGCCCACATTTAGTACGCTTTTGGATAAATTATCTCTTATTTTATGTCATTTGGTGCTCTTAATCCTTTCTTTTCATGTTATATACTCAGGAGAGCACCGTAGAATGAAAAGAATAAGAAACTGGCTTAAAACGGACCAAATGGGCCACATCACAAAATCGACACGGCCTGGGCCCAAGACCACACGGCCGTGCCTCCTTATCAGACCTGAACACAGCCTGGCCACGATTCACACGGGCGTGTGCCATGGTCGTGCCCCTGCCGCGGCCAAGAGAAGTTTACTCGGATTTGGATACTTGGTGGCAAAGAAACACATTCAAAAGTCTATTCAAACACCCAAATAGAAATTTAACTCAGATTAGGATACTTGGAGACCAAGTAAGGGATTTCCAAGCCTATATAAATACCCTAGGGGGTAACTTATTGGGGGGAGTTCGAGAGAAGCCCTCTGTAGGGCGGTTAGCTAGGCCAATGAGCTGAGCCGAAAAGGTCAGATTTGTGGAAATCACTCGAAAATAGACAGTTGATCCATCTCGAGAAGCCGGAATTCTACTCAAGATGGCGGATCTCTCCTTCAATTCCTTCAGAGGGTTTTAGGGATTTCTTATGTTTTGTTTTATCTTTTTCTCGAGATGTTTTCTTTCATTGTTATGAACTAAACCCTTGAAACTGAAGGGATGAAACTTAGATGAATCTTGTTATTGTTTTCTGAATCATATGATAAATATTTGATTTGTTCTTAATTATGAGTGCTTAATTCTTGTGTTAATATTTCCGGGATATTAATTCAAGTTGAATGTGCTTAGGTGGAGGAGCAAAAGTCCCTGCTTAAGAGTAGATCTAGCATAATTAAGCGGAGATGATCGCGCGCCTAGAGATAGGGTGACGAGATTTTGCCGGATTAGGGTGAAACCTAATATGGGAGTCCATTGATCGATTTACTGCTATTCTAGGGGGTTATTAATGGGAAAGAGATTTCAATTAATTAACCTAGGGTTAGACTTTGTTCGCCTCTAGAGATGGTTTAATATACGTTAGGGAGTCTCACGGATCAAGTCAAGTGAATACATCGTTTGGTTCAGTGTTAGATAATAAGTGAAGTCTAGGTGGATTCCTCCTAGGGTATCCTCTAAATCAACTGAGTCTTTTCAACAGTATTTCCCTATTTCATTCTTTTTGTCTTCTGCGTCTTAGCTTAGTAATTAGTAAATTTTAGATTAAACAACCATTCACTTAATAATTAGGCTAAATAATAGAAAGAAAGTTAGTATTAGTACTTTTAGTTCCTTTGGGTTCGATAATCCGATCTTGCCTAAGCTATACTACTGTTCGATAGGTGTACTTGCCTCAATCATTGTCTTAGTTAGTTTCCAGGTTCGATCATTCTCTTTATAAATTTTTAAAACTCGACAGACAGACGATCAAGTTTTTGGTGCCGTTGCCGGGGAACTAAAATATTAAGAAAACTCTATTTTTATTACTTTAGCTATTATTATTATTATTATTATTATTATTATTATTTTTATTTTTTTCACTTTGCTAAATTTTCTTTTATTTGATTTTGGCAGATAGAGGAGATGGCACTGAATAACTATCAGTGGCAAGTTATGAGGACAAAGCCAATAAAAGCAGCCGACATTTACAACCTCGAACCAATAACCATGCTATCAAATCAGCTTGAGATGATGAATAAAAAGATTGATGGTTCATATAGTCTCTCGCAGGTACACCCAGTAATGTAATATGACTCGAATATAGGAGGTGTGGCGAATCCTGAGTACCCACCCTACGGATATGGCATGGAGAATGAACAAGTCAATTATATGGGTAACTATTCTAGACCTCAAAATAATTTTTATAGTGACACTTATAATGCAGGTTAGAGGTACTATCCCAATTTCTCGTGGAATGATCAAAGTAGCCAAAGACAGGAACTCCCTCCAAATTTTCAACAACCACCTCACCAATAGGAAGAGGAGTCGAACCTTGAAGAGATGCTAACAAAATTCATGGCAGCCACAGAGACCCGTTTCCAAAGAACTGAGACAACAATTAATAATCAACAAGCATCGATCAAAGGGATCGAGAACCAAGTTGAGGGACTTACTAAGTCGATCGGGGAACTTACTAAGTCAGTAGGTCAACTTGCTAAGCTGATCTCAGAACAACTACAAGAAAGCTTGCAAAGCAACACTGAAACTAACCCAGAAAAGCAAATTCAAGCCGTAACAGCTCATGACAGTGAAAGGTTAGTGCAATCTGACCCAAGGCAAGAGCCTGTGGTAAGTGAAGGTAAGGCTGAGGTAAGTCATGATTTACCAAATCCGGTAATTACAGATTACCAAGCTTGTGTGCCATACCCCAATGCGATAAAGAGAGACGATACAGAGGAATAATTCGGTAAGTCTCCTAAACTACCAAAAAAATTTCATATTAACTTACCATTTCTTGAAGCTCTTTCGTAGATGCCAGATCCTAGACCTCGCATTAATAAAGAAGAAATTCATAAGGAACGAAAGCCTCAGATCGATGAACTAGACGAGTGGAAGATACACTTCAAAGAAATACACGAAGCAAAAACGAAGCAACTCCACGAGAAACTAAACAATGGGACAACCCAGCTTAAAATAGGAGATCAGGTACTCAAAATCTTCCCAGACGGAACAGTCGAGGTAACTAATCCTAAATTCAGTACTTTTAAGGTAAACACTACTCGACTTAAATTTTATATCAAAAACCGAATTGATCGCATGAGAAAGGATTTTCACCTCTTCAAACCACCATGACCATACAAATGAGAGGTAAAGTCTAGCTTAAGACTATAAACGAGCGCTTCTCGGGAGGCAACCCGAGCACTAACCCCATTAATTTTTACATTTTTTATTTTTTACTTTTATTTTTCCTTTTAGCACCTAACCATAAACTAACAAAAGTACAGATTTCCATGCCACGACCGTGTGATATGACCGTGGTCGACACTGTTAGATCAGACACGGGCATGGCGACCTGAACATGGGCGTGGGAGAAACGAACGACACTCAACACGACCGTGCAAGGCGGCCGTGTGACTTGGCACGCCCATGGCACACGGGCGTGGGGTTGTACTAGACCTGAAAATCTATTTAAACCCTCCTTCTTCCTTTTTTTTTTCTTTTCCAGTTGTTTTTCTTCTTTCATTTTCCATTATTTACTTTTACTTTTATTTTCATTTTTATTTTTTTCTTTATTATTTTCTTCTTAATCTTCATGCCATTTAGATTTAGCTTAGGATACAATAAAATCAGGCCGACTGCTTCGAGGATTCAAATTCAAACGGTTCAAGGCGCTCCCCCACGTTCACCCTTGCCAATCCCTATCCGGTTTCTTTTCCTTAACTCCATCCAAAATTCAGGAAGTTCACTTCTCTCCCTATCTTATGATTTTATTACTATTTTGCCATTATCTATCTTTGTACATTGAGGGCAATGTACATCTTAAGTGTGGAGGGGTTAACTATAGTATCATCTGAAAATCCCTGAATTATGCCTTGTCTTAAGTATTTTTCTCATATTATGATTAGAACGAAAATTCTTTGATTTATGATTTTTATTGATCTGCTTTGGATTAAGTCATTGATAATTGTGCATTGATGATTAAAATTGAAAGATACTAGAGAATCAAACATGATAAGTCTATTTTTCAGAAAAAAAAATTAGGTTGTCTACCTGAATTTGAATATTACTTTGAAGTTTGAAAATTACGAGGATGACATCAAAAGCCCATAATTTTTGTGAGATTTTGAGCCTATAGAGCATATATTCTTTTTCTTGCTAACCTTATTGATTATGAGTGTGTCAACATTGTTCTGTTACTCTAGAACTTGCATTGATTATACATGTCGAGACCACACCTTTGATTTCATATACCAAGATGATAAAGGCACCTAGGATTTAACCTACTTACTCCACTAAAAAGCTTACCTCCATAATTAACCCCTAGTGAACCCCTTTAATCCTAACAACCCTTTTTATTGACTCACCCGCTAATATTAACCCAAAACCCTTTGTATTTGTTATCACCATTCCTTTTGAATACCCTTATATCGAGATTTGATTTGATCGATTGCCTATTTATTTCGATAGTGAATTTATCCTTTATTATGTAATTATGATCTGTTCTTAAAAAAAAAAAGGAGAACAAAGTATATTCATTATTAGTTTTGTGATTAGGTGAGCTTATACATTAAATTCCAATTATTGAAAAAAAGAAGCTCGTATTAGAGTATTATCAATAGTTGTATTATTAGTTTTCAATTGATGTAATTACTTTTATTCAGTTCATTTTTTCTAGTTAGGTAATTTGTCAGGTCAATCTCGATTTTAATCCTCTAATTCAGCCTTTATCCACACCTTTAACCCAAGCCCCATTACAACCCTTTCAAAGACCTTTTGATTTGTGCATCAATTCATATTAAAGTGGTGGAGATTCGATTTTCATGCAAGCCTATGGGATTAACTCTTCATGTTTGACTTTTGAGTGCTTAATTCTGAACCTTAAACACTTCGAGTGATTTGAGTGAATCTTTAGTGAGGATGTCAATTCTTGTCGGTTTTGAATCAGAGGTAATTATTTAGATGAGGGGAAACACCTATGTTTTGTGCTACAAAACTATGACTTAGATTGTTTGAATCTTTAGGACCCTTTGAGTTGAATTATCCATGTATGAATTATCTTTGAATTATGATGAAACATTACCAATGACTATTATGAAACGAGGAAGTTCGTTTTAATTATGAGTTAAGAATTTTGCTTGAGGACAAGCAAAAGCTTAAGTGTGGGGGTATTTGATAAACCGAAATAGTAACATATTTTAAGCCCACATTTAGTATGCTTTTGGATAAATTATCTCTTATTTTATGTCATTTGGTGCTCTTAATCCTTTCTTTTCATGTTATATACTCAGGAGAGCACCGGGGAATGAAAAGAACAAGAAACAGGCTTAAAACAGACCAAATGGGCCACATCACGAAATCGACACGGCCTGGGCCCAAGACCACACGGCCGTGCCCCCTTATCAGACCTGAACACGGCCTGGCCACGATTCACACAGGCGTGTGCCATGGTCGTGCCCCTGCCGCGACGAAGAGAAGTTTTACTCGGATTTGGATACTTGGTGGGAAAGAAACACATTCAAAAGTCTATTCAAACACCCAAATAGGAATTTAACTCAGATTAGGATACTTGGAGACCAAGTAAGGCATCTCCAAGCCTATATAAACACCCTAGGGGCAACTTATTGGGGGGAGTTCGAGAGAAGCCCTCTGTAGGGCTGTTAGCTAGGACAAGGAGCCGAGCCGAAAAGGTCAGATTTGTGGAAATCACTCGAAGATAGCCAGTTGATCCATCTCAAGAAGCCGGAATTCTACTCAAGATGGCGGATCTCTCCTTCAATCCCTTCAGGGGGTTTTAGGGATTTCTTATGTTTTGTTTTATCTTTTCTTCTGAGATGTTTTCTTTCATTGTTATGAACTAAACCCTTCAGAAACCTGAAGGGGATGAAACTTAGATGAATCTTGTTATTGTTTTCTGAATCATATGATAAATATTTGATTTGTTCTTAATTATGAGTGCTTAATTCTTGTGTTAATATTTCCGGGATATTGATTCAAGTTGAATGTTCTTAGGTGGAGGAGCAAAAGTCCCTGCTTAAGAGTAGATCTAGCATAATTAAGCAGAGTTGATCGCGCGCCTAGAGATAGGGTGACGAGATTTTGCCGGATTAGGGTGAAACCTAATATAGGAGTCCATTGATCGATTTACTGCTATTCTAGGGGGTTATTAATGGGAAAGAGATTTCAATTAATTAACCTAGGGTTAGACTTTGTTCGCCTCGAGAGATGGTTTAATATACGTTAGGGAGTCTCACGGATCAAGTCAAGTGAATACATCGTCTGGTTCAGTGTTAGATAATAAGTGAAGTCTAGGTGGATTCCTCCTAGGGCATCCTCTAAATCAACTGAGTCTTTTCAACAGTATTTCCCCATTTCATTCTTTTTGTCTTCTGCGTCTTAGCTTAGTAATTAGTAAATTTTAGATTAAACAACCATTCACTTAATAATTAGGCTAAACAATAGAAAGAAAGTTAGTATTAGTACTTTTAGTTCCTTTGGGTTCGATAATCCGGTCTTGCCTAAGCTATACTACTGTTCGATAGGTGCACTTGCCTCAATCATTGTCTTAGTTAGTTTCCAGGTTCGATCATTCTCTTTATAAATTTTTAAAACTCGACAGACACATGATCAACGACTATTTCGAGCTTTCTAAATATCCTATTTAGTTCCGAACGGTTCAACGGGCAAGTCTGAGAAATGAACAACTCTACGATTTGTATATCTGTTTCAGGTACATTTGAAAAGTACACTATGTGTGTATGAAAGGTAATGTAACACCCCTCACCCGTATCCAACACCAGGATAGGGTTCGAGGCGTTACCGGACTTAAACATTCACAATCATACAAAATCGGGTTACCAAATTTTGCCCAAAATTAAAACTTTTCAAACACATGCATTTGACCTTGTCATCTATTTAATCACTTATACCACATAGCAAGACATTAACACATACCATGGACAAATAGGCTTACAAGCCAAAATCATTATAAGCCACATCTCATGGCTATAATCAACAAATCAATATAAGCCAATACATTTGGCTAATCACAACTACATCCATCATAGAAAAACTAAGTCCCTATACATGCCACTCACTTGAAAACATTTAACATACACATGCCAATACTCCTAGGATAATGGCTCGATAGTGTGATGCTGCCTCCGACGATCTCCAACCCTGAGCTAACCTGAAAAAACTAAAAGAAATTGGAAAGGAGGGAGTAAGCTTTACGCTTAGTAAGCTCGCATGAAAATAATAAACAATGCGATAACATGCTATTTTCATATTCTTTCTATTTATTCAAATTCCAGTTAAGTTGTTTTCTCGAGTCACAGTCATTAAATTATTTTTATCTGGAGATACAGAACTAAAAATTAAGATCCGTTAATTTTCCCCAAAAATAGACTCACATATCTTATTACCATAAAATTTTCAGAATTTTCAGTTTAGCCAATAAGTACAATTTATTCATTAAATTCTGCCCTGTTCTGCTGTTTGACAGTTTCGACCTTTCTTCAGTAAAAATTAATTATCTCATTGTACAGAACTCAAATGATATTACCGTTTGTTTCTCTTGAAAATATACTCATTAAGAAATTCAAGGATATAAATTTTATCCCATGAATATTTGTTTAAAATTTTTAATGAATTTCAAAACTCATAACAGGGGATCACTTAATCATTCTGAACCAGTCTCACAAAAATTTAAATATCTCAAGATATGAAATTCTTTTGTTTACATCATTTCTTTTAGGTGAAAATAGACTCATTCAGGTTTAATTTCATATCTTATTCAACCTCTAATTCAATTTCCACTGTTTTCGGTGATTTTTCAAAATCACACAACTGCGGCTGTCCAGTACTATCTTCATGCTAATTTCACTTTTTTCATGATTTTCTTGTATTCACTTTCATTTTTTTTTCACATATGCACAAAAACATATTATAACTTAGCATATAACTATCATTTGATCATAGGCACATCTCACTCATTTGCATCCTTACAATTGATGGATCATAACCCAAACACTTTATTCAACATATAAATCATACAATAGCAATTTCATACACATACCTGTATTATTTGTTCATACGATTTCCTACTTAATTTCATACCTGCACTTCACTTATACAAACGATTTCATATTCACACTTACACATATAAATGCATCAATTACAATGTTCACTTGCACATTATTATCACATGATTAAATTCTTTTCACATTCAATCACTTGTCTCATGATAACACTAATTCACAATTACTCATAACATTGAAACTTACCGAATTGAATTTTTTTTTTTAATTTCACATTTACCCTTCCCTTTAATGCTCGTAGTTCAATTTATGCACTTAAAGATCTTTATCCGATTTCGCACACTTAGTGCTCGGAAGTTAAACTCGCACACTTAGTGCTCAATATCCGATTTCGCACACTTAGTGCTCAATATCCTATTTCGCACACTTAGTGCTCGGATGTTAAATTTGCTAGGAATAAAGCATAATATAATACACCGGCACAGAGCCTGCTAGGCAATAAGCCTGATATAATTCACCAGCATAAAACCTGCTAGGCATAAAGCCTGATATTATACACCGGCACAAAGCCTGCTAGGCATAAAGCCCGATATCACTGATGCAAAGTCATCTTACACATAATTCATATATCAAAAATCTTAACTAATCCTTAAGGTTCATACGAAGCTTTTCAAACATCCTATCTCAATTGAATCGAACTTGTTCCCAAATCTCATAAACATTTATACATACATAAAACTTAAATCTCAATTGCCTATATACAAATTCACTTATTTCATTTCTATAATCAACATCACATTCAATTATATCTTTGCTACACATCTGTATCACATTCGAACATATTCACTCCTCAACTCGATATCTCATACGGTTATATCATAGACATATATATATATATATATCACATTCGGTTGCAATTTCAACTCTCAATTCCTTACCACATTTAACTACATCATTGATATATATATATACACAACACATTCGGGTATACCAATGACATTTAAGTCTACTTCACATTCAATTATACCATATACATACATAGAAGACACATTCGGCAATATCAAAAATCAATATGAATACTTCCATTAAATTTAAGTACAACTATACAGATAATTCTATACAACACGATTGATTAATAACTTACTAAATTTGTACTTACCATTCAAATGATAATTTCTCATAACATTTAATTCAACATAATTCAATTAATTCACTAATTTAGCTTTCAAATATAAATTACAACATTATTGCATTATTATTAACACACCAACTTACCTCGAATGCCGAAACGGCTAATTTTCTCGACTTAGCCCACAACTTTGTTCTTCCCCGATCTTAGTCCAAATTTCATAATTTCTTGATCTAACATGTCAAATAACACTCATTTAACACATTTGATCAACACACTAATCAATTCAATCCACATATCAAATTATGGAAAATTTATAATTTTGCCCCCTAACTTTTCAAAAATTACATTTTTACCCCTATGCTCGTAAATTAAACTTTATTCCTTTTTTTTATGTTTTATGACATGCTGAACATTTTTTTCCTTCTATAGCAACTTCAAATTCTTACTATAACACATACTTATGAACAATAACAACTTTTACTGATTAACTCGTTTTACTCGTTTTCACCGAAAATCACATGGTAAAAATCGTTCCTCTACTCATAAACATGCATAATCCACCATTAATCATCAAAATACACACTTAATCAACCATGGAAAAATTCACAAACTTCAACAGTTTTGAAAATGAAGGTACGGGATAGCTAAATCGAGTTACCACGGCTCTGAAAACGTAGAAATCATTAAAAACGGGGCAAAAACCACTCACCTATCAAGCTCCCAAGCTTGGCCGAACATGGCTTTCTCCATGGCTGCCCATTTCTTTTCTCACAATCGGCTGGAAAAGAAAATAGAAAAGAATGGTGCCTTTTTACTATTTTGTCTTATTATACCCATTTAACTTAACTTCCAAATTTGCCCTTTTTCTTTTCAACTAACTTCAAAAATACCAAACAAATATCTTCCATAAACTTATAAGTGGGCTAATTTCTTCATAAGGACCTTCACTTTAAAAACCCATCACAATTACACCCTTTATCATCTGGAACACACACTTCGCAATTATAACAATTTAATTCTACTAACCAAATTAAACACTTTTTCGATAAAATTTCTCAATGAAATTTTCACACAACAAATCAATCACATTATAGACCTCAAATTGATAATCCAAGCTATTTCATACTTAAATCTTCTAGGACCTCATATTTTGCAACTTATTTAATTTAGTCCAAAAGTCAAATTGGACACTTTATGCATAAAATTTCTTCATGAAATTTTTACACATGCATACGAACATATCATAAACCTCATAACAGTCATAAAATAATTATTTCTACTTCAGATTCATGGTCTCAAACCACTATTCTGACTAGGCCCTAATTCGGGATGTTACATGTAAGTATCTATATGAACTTACTATGATGAATATATGCAAAGAAATAATGAGATTTCATATGAAGATATGCTTGAATAAGCTTTGTGTATATGTGATATTTGAATTGAAGAATGTGGTAAGAAATGGCTTAAAAATTGAGCCAAGGAATGTATGAGATGAATTTGCTATGAGAACCATTAATGTTATTGTATCATTTTGGTTACATACATTTTATGATAAGTTTATTTGTATATGGCTTACTAAGCTTTTGAAAGCTTACTCTGTGTGTGTGTTTGCTCTGTTTTATAGATCGTCTAAGCTACTGAAGGCTCGGGACCATCAAGGATCGTCATCACACTACCTAAGCTCATTTTGGTACCTTTTGGATATGTATATACTAAGTATGGCATGTATAGGCTAGTTATTTGGCACAAGTTTGAGATATGAACTTAGCCATGGGATGTGGCTAGTTATATGTATTGGAAATATGCATGAGTGATGTGGTATATGATGATGGTTTTGGTTTGATTATATGATCATGTTATGGTAAAACTTGTGATAGGTAA
The DNA here is from genome assembly GCA_025698515.1 of Gossypium sturtianum. Lineage (NCBI taxonomy): Eukaryota > Viridiplantae > Streptophyta > Magnoliopsida > Malvales > Malvaceae > Gossypium > Gossypium sturtianum. Next base: position 67,690,417 of record CM046953.1, read on the forward strand.
ATTGATGCTAAAAGAGCTTATGATTGTGATCTATGTAATGAATATATGTTTGGTAAAATGTGAATGTATCATGCATGGTTATACAAGTGAATTGGCTATGCAAGTTAGTATATGAATTGGCATGTTTGAGAATAAGATTGGATGCAAAGCTTTGTCATTTAGTTTGATGTGTTTTTGAATGTAAATTGTGCATGAAATGAATTGGTTCTTTGCTTGTAGGGTTGACCCTTGTGTGGGTGACATTATGGCCTTGCAAATGGCCTGTTTGTTTACACGGTCGTGGCACACGAGCGTGCCTAGTGGCCGTGGGATTTAGTCAGTAGTTAGCTCAAGTGTACACGGCTGTGGTACACGGACGTGCCTGGTAGCCGTGCTAAATAGTCAGTATCTAGCCTAAGAGCACACGGCCATGGCACACGGGCGTGCCTGGTGGCCGTGGAGTTAAGTTAGTATACCAGCCCTGTTTTGGCACGGCCAAGACACATGGGTGTGTCTAGCAGCCGTGGGAGGCACACGGCCTGTCTACACGGGCGTGTGACCTCTATAACTTAGAAAAGTTTTAAATTTCTGAGAACTTTGATATGTGTTTGGTTTAGTCCCGACCCTTCACTAACGCATGCTTAAGGTCTCAGTGACCTATCTAAGGGACTCAGTGGTTGTAATTGATGACTTGTATGATGAAATGTCTGAAAACGTTTCTGATCTATCCAGTAAGACCTTTAACCCTAATCCGGTAACGGATATGGGTTAGGGGTGTTACATTTGGTTGGTATCAGAGCTACGATTTAGTCGATTCTCAGACTAACGTAGCATGTCAGAGTCTAGCTATACATGCCATATATCTGAACTATGATAGTGTGATGAATCCTGACGTATAAAATGTGATTTTTGTTTAGTAATGGATCCCGAAAGAGTCGTAGCTGACGATGTAGAAAGCAATGCGCCTGCTCCCGCTGAAGGGACAGCGCCCTCTGATCCGAGACCGGCTACGAGCGGTCACGAGGGAGAAGCTAAACAAGCTTTCTTCAAGATGATGAGTGAGTGGTTCACTCAATTTGTTAGAAATAACCCGACTGTTTCGTAACCTCCGCCCCCGCTTAATCACCCTCATACATCTGCTACGCCTCCGACTGTAACACCCCAAACCTAAAATTTAGTAAATAATAAACTTTAACTGTGCTAAATAAAATTTCAAATCCAAGGAACAAGCATGGCCACCTCGAGTCCTCTCAGGCTCCATCTCGCGATCTACTCATCGCAAAATGATATGGGAAGGGTGAGTCACCAAGACTCAAAGTGTATAAATCCCCAACCGGAAGTGCAAACTCATACACAAAATATTAGTAAGTCATGCAAAACATGTAACCCCAAAACTAGCCATCCATACTCCTTTAACTACCCCGTGTGGTCAAAACCCTTTGGTGGTCAAAACATTTGGTGGTCAAAAACCATCGTGACCGGAGTCACAAATCAAGTGATGGGGCCAACCCATCGTGTGGTCAAAACCACCGATGACCATAGGTCACAATTATCAATATGTGGTCAAAACCATGGTGGTACCAAACCACCGGGACTTAGTCACGATTTATATCAAAAGTGTGGTCAAAACCATCGGTGACCGAAGTCACAATCAAGCTGATGGGGCCAACCCATCTTGTGGTCAAAACCATGGTGACATCCATAGAGAATATTCCCCCTCCTCTCTTTAATCCCGTTACCAACATGCTCATATCATGCTTAACATATTATCATAAAACATACATATAAGTCATGGCATAATATCTTACCCATCATGTCATTCACATAACATAGTTAAAGTCATAAGCAACTTACCCGGGATCCATGCTCATGCCACAAGGCAAATCACCATCACAATAGTTAGCCGTAACATAATAGGCAATGCCTACTAATATAGTGTGTAGAAGTTTACACACTGCTTAACCAAGATCTAAGGAGAAATCCACGAATTTATACGATATCACAAAATCCCGAAACGTATTCCCGTATTGCTCCTTGGTTACCGATTTGGTCTCCTACCAAATCCCGAAACTGCACTTATTCATGAAATGGTTGAGATCCCAAAACGAATTGAAATCTCGGAAAACTCCTTCAATGTCCCTTAACGTTACCAACCTTTGAAATCGACAAAGACACCTTCCTTTGGGGATTCGGCCTATGCTCTATATGGTAAGGAATATTCGGCTCAAAAGAAAAGGGTATGGAGTCGGGCTTGAAAGAAAGAAAGGAGGTGAAAGGAGAGACTTAGAGTGTTTGGCAAAGATGGGTGGAGGGTTTTGGCACAAAGTTTATTGTATGTTCCAAAGAAAAGATCAAAACTATCAAAGGAGGAGAAAGGGGTTTGGTTTGAACAACCATGAAAGAAAAATAAAAGTAAAATGTGTTAGTAGAAAATACTCCCTAGAACTCCTTCAAAACCGCAACTCAAGTCCCTAGAGTCCCTATTTCGGCCATTGCTCCCCATGTGATAAATCTTTATCTTTTAATTATCCCCCACATAAACTAAATAAAAACAATGTTTATCCTTTATCCCATCCCTTTATCACCTCTTCAAATAAATAATAAAATATTATTTATCCCACACTTCCAGCCGAATTCAAAGCAAAGCCTCCAGCTTATCTTCATCCAATTTAGAGCCCATGTGCAGACCATCAGCTCACTCCCATCACGCCAGCATGGAAAAAAATAAAACACCCATTTGCTGTCCACGCTACTCGAACATGGGACCTGCTGGACAAGCTTATAGGTAACGCCCCAGGCCACTCTGCCAAGGCGTTTCTTTGTGATATAAATTTGTCACAATTTCTTTTAAGAGCTCCTTTGTTAGCTCCCCCTTGTCTTAACGCCAGGTACAAAAATAAAACATACTTTGCGCTTCCATCATGACTCGAACTTGAGTCCTCCCTCCTGCTTGGGGCGGCATTCACCAAGGCCCTAAGTGGCGGCCCCAAGCCTCTTTACCACTCCGACTTTCATGCCCACCAACCTTGCCATTTATTTTTAAGGCCTTCCTAGCCCAATTTCACTTGTTGACGCGAAAAGGAAAAATAAAACACTCCCATACCATCACTGACCTCGAACCTCCCTGCTCAAGGCGTCATTTGCCCAAGCCTTAAGTGGCGTCCTTAAGCCACTTTACCAAGCCCCTTTTCATATCCAAAAACTCCCAAATTTTTCCTTAAGGCCTCCTTCACCCAGCTCCCCCTTTTATACTTAAAATCCAACATTTTCCCAAAGCTTTCCCCTTCATCCTTGGGTTCTAAAAACTCCTAAAACATCACCAAACACACTTAAAGCCTACTAATACTTGAGTTATGCTCCAAACGCATAACCCCTAATCTAGGATGTTACAGTTCTACCCTCCTTAAAAATAATTTCGTCCTCGAAATTGCTTGGCTAAATGCACTCCTACTCGCCACACTACGCTTATGCTGCGCACTCTAATCTTAATAAAACCATCATACTTCCTAGGCACAATCTCTAAATTCACATCTAGGGTTTCAGGCACTTCACTAGCAATGCAAGAAAACTCTACAATAATCAAAGCAATTAAGGGTATTCCAGAAATAAGGAACGTACCGGTTGTCACATCTGGCACATCTTCCTCCTCGCGACGGCCAACTACATAGACCAACCTTGGTTGCCTCGCCTCTGCACCTTCAGCACCTCGGCCACACCCGTTACCATTACCATTACCCCTAGCTGCACCTCGTCACCTCTGAGGTTGCTGGCCATCCCTCCTGAATTGACCACATCCTTGACCCTCAGCTTGAGTCCTAGCCAACTTCCTCGGACAATCCCTTACCCGGTGCTCCATTGATCCACACTCAAAGCACCCTCGATTACCATTCCAACACTCCCCCGAGTGGGATTTCCCGCATCTACCACACTGAGGTGGCATGAAAGGAGCTTTGTGGCTCTTTTCGATTCCCCAAATCTAGCCCTCTTCTGTGAACCTCCAGCGGACCCTGAAAGCCCAAAATTCCTTTTATCCCTACTTCTGTCCTGATTCCGCCTCTCAATTCGCTTCACTGCTTCAGCTACCTTAGCCTTTTCCACGAGAACGGCAAATTCCCTTCACACCGAGGTGCGATTAACACCGTAGCTCATCCTCACCGTCCTCGAACCTAACGCAGCGCTCATGTTACGTGTCCACCATACCACGAGCATACCTACTTAACCTCAAGAATTCAGACTTCATATTCGGCACCGACTTATTCCCTTGCACCAAATTTAAGAACGCCTACACCGCTCATCAATATAACCAGCCCCACATACTTCCTCTGGTATGCTGCCTTAAAATAATCCCAGGTGATATCGCCGATCGCTGCACCCTCTCTAACCGTGAGCCACCATTGGTACGACTCATCCCGGAGGAGAGACACTATCCCCTTTAACTTCTCCTCAACCGAGAAATCCAAGTCATCCATTATTCATTCCGTTGCCTCCAACCAATACTCAGTCGTGTTGGGAGCCACTCCAGAAACTCCTCTAAACACTTCTACTCCGTTAGGCTTGAGTCGCTCAACCACGGATTTTCGGGCTCCCGCACGCGCTGCCTCGGCAACTTGTTCCAACACTCATAGTACAGCTTGGGATACTACATCGTTACCACCTGTCTGGTCCTGAATCTTAGTTTCCGTCGCCGGCAGATCCGGCATCACATTACTGACCCATGACTGCACCTGCTGGCTCCGACAAGGTCATCCTACCCCTACCACGGCCACGCGGCGGATGTCAAGGACATCTTGTACTCATTCTTCGTTCGCGTTTATCGATTAAGAATTTTATGCATTATTAATATCATTTCTTTGTTTACCCATGAGCAATTTTATGAGAAATAGTTTTTGAAGTGATTCTTTTGAGTCGAACCTACCTACAGTTCATTTTGGGCTTATCTCCTAGTTCTAAGTACATCCATCACACAAACAACATTCTGCACCATATCCAACGATAGGGGCATTTTCGTCATTTCACTACCAGGGGGTATTTCCGTAATTTTAACCTACAGGGTATTTTTTGTAATTTTGCAACTGAAATTTTTGAAAAATTTTTGTAACAATAGTTCTCACAAATAAAAAGTAATTTTAAGAATTTTAAAACTAGAGTTTTTACAAAAATCCGGCTAGTTCCTTTCGGGTTTTAGTTATTGGGTTTAGCCTATGAATAAGTCCTCATGGTTAGGGTGAACCGAAGCTACGCACTGTAGGATTCTGCGAAGAGGAGGTGAGTCACTAGGACCGCTTAAGTACCGAGCTCTTAGGATCCAATCCTAGACATGCGCATTGGGGTTTACCACACCCTAACTCGGCGACTTAGTCATAGGTTTGTTTAATTAGGCATTTAATGTCTTATGTGATTGTTGGGGTAAACTAGTCCTAGGGTTCGGATACTTATCATACTATCTACGTTCCATTTCTACCCCCTCTGGATAATAATTCGCATGCAGTTAGAAGTACTTACCAGGTGGATTGGTGCTTGAGACTCGATGCCATCTTTGTTCAAAACAAAAACCATTTTCATAATATTTCACAGAGGCCTACCAAAAACATTTTGGGCCCTGGGCCCCCACAACCGAGTTTTGAACCTGGCTCTGATACCAATTTTGTAACACCCCAAACCTAAAATTTAGTAAATAATAAACTTTAACTGTGCTAAATAAAATTTCAAATCCAAGGAACAAGCATGGCCGCCTCGAGTCCTCTCGGCTCCATCTCGCGATCTACTCATCTGTAAAATGATATGGGAAGGGTGAGTCACCAAGACTCAGTGTATAAATCCCCAACCCGGAAGTGCAAACTCATACACAAAATATTAGTAAGTCATGCAAAACATGCAACCCCAAAACTAGCCATCCATACTCCTTTAACTACCCCGTGTGGTCAAAACCACTGGTGGTCAAAACCACCGTGACCTGGAGTCACAAATCAAGTGATGGGGCCAACCCATCGTGTGGTCAAAACCCATTGATGACCATAGGTCACAATTATCAATATGTGGTCAAAACCACTGGTGGTACCAAACCACTGGGACTTAGTCACGATTTATATCAACAGTGTGGTCAAAACCACTGGTGACCGAAGTCACAATCAAGCTGATGGGGCCAACCCATCTTGTGGTCAAAACCACCGTGACAGATCCATAGAGAATATTCCCCCTCCTCTCTTTAATCCCGTTACCAACATGCTCATATCATGCTTAACATATTATCATAAAACATACATATAAGTCATGGCATAATATCTTACCCATCATGTCATTCACATAACATAGTTAAAGTTATAAGCAACTTACTCGGGATCCATGCTTATGCCACAAGGCAAATCACCATCACAATAGTTAGCCGTAACATAATAGGCAATGCCTACTAATATAGTGTGTAGAAGTTTACACACCTGTTTAACCGAAGATCTAAGGAGAAATCCCGAATTTATACGATATCACAAAATCCCGAAACGTATTCCCGTATTGCTCCTTGGTTGCCGATTTGGTCTCCTACCTAATCCCGAAACTGCACTTATTCATGAAATGGTTGAGATCCCAAAACGAATTGAAATCCCGAAAAACTCCTTCAATGTCCCTTAACGTTACCAACCTTTGAAATCGATAGCACCTTCCTTTGGGGATTCGGCCTATGCTCTATATGGTAAGGAATATTCGGCTCAAAAGAAAAAGGGTATGGAATCGGGCTTGAGAGAAAGAAAGGAGGTGAAAGGAGAGACTTAGAGTGTTTCAGCAAAGATAGGTGGAGGGTTTTTGGCACAAAGTTTATTGTATGTTCCAAAGAAAAGATCAAAAACTATCAAAGGAGGAGAAAGGGGTTTCGGTTTGAACAACCATGAAAGAAAAATAAAAGTAAAATGTGTTAGCCGTAGAAAATACTCCCTAGAACTCCTTCAAAAGCGCAACTCAAGTCCCTAGAGTCCCTATTTGGCCATTGCTCCCCATGTGATAAATCTTTATCTTTTAATTATCCCCCACATAAACTAAATAAAAACAATGTTTATCCTTTATCCCATCCCTTTATCACCTCTTCAAATAAATAATAAAATATTATTTATCCCACACTTCAAATTGAATTCAAAGCAAAGCCTCCAGCTTATCTTCATCCAATTTAGAGCCCATGTGCGGACCATCACTCACTCCCATCACGCCAAACATGGAAAAAATAAAACACCCATTTGCTTTGTCCCACGCTACTCGAACATGGGACTCTTTGGACAAGCTTATAGGTAACGCCCTGTGCCACTCTGCCAAGGCGTTTCTTTGTGATATAAATTCGTCACAATTTCTTTTAAGAGCTCCTTTGTTAGCTCCCCTTGTCTTAACGCTGTGTACAAAAATAAAACATACTTTGCGCTTCCATCATGACTCGAACTTGAGTCCTCCCTCCTGCTTGGGGCGGCATTCACCAAGGCCCTAAGTGGCGGCCCCAAGCCTCTTTACCACTCCGACTTTCATGTCCACCAACCTTGCCATTTATTTTTAAGGCCTTTCTAGCCCAATTTCACTTGTTAAGGCGAAAAGGAAAAATAAAACACTCCCATGCCATCACCCAGCCTCGAACCTCCCTGCTCAAGGCGTCATTTGCCCAAGCCTTAAGTGGCGTCCTTAAGCCACTTTACCAAGCCCCTTTTCATATCCAAAAACTCCCAAATTTTTCCTTAAGGCCTCCTTCACCCAGCTCCCCCTTTTATACTTAAAATTCAACATTTTCCCAAAGTTTTCCCCTTCATCCTTGGGTTCTAAAAACTCCTAAAACATCACCAAACACACTTAAAGCCTACTAATACTTGAGTTATGCTCCAAATTCATAACCCCTAATCTAGGATGTTACACCGACTATGAATCTGAATCTATTTTACAAGCCTCCGGTTGACAAAATCCGTAAGTATGGGGCTGAAGAGTTCAGGGCTACCAGTGATGACGATGCCGAGAAGGTCGAGTTCTTGTTAGAAAACATGATCCGGGTATTCGATAAGATGTCCTTGACTCCAGATGAAAGTATTAAATGTGTTGTTTCACTATTACGGGATGCAGCCTATCAGTGGTTGAAAACCCTAACTTCTGTTGTTCCGAAAGAGCGAGTAACGTGGGACTTCTTTCAGATTAAGTTTCGGAAAAAATATATTAGTGAGAGATTCATCGATCAGAAATGAAAGGAATTTCTGGAACTGAAACAGGGCCAAATGTCTGTTACTGAATACGAACGAGAGTTCGTGAGATTGAGTCAATATGCTTGAGAATGTGTATCATCGGAAGCGATAATGTGTAATCGATTCGAAGACGGCCTTAATCAAGATATCCGTCTGTTAGTCGAGATTTTAGAGATAAAAGATTTTGTGGTGCTTGTTGACCGAGCGTGCAAAGCTGAGGCACTCGGAAAAGATAAAATAAAAGCTGAGTCTGAAACCAGAGATGTGAGAAAGAGATTTTCGAGCAAATCATTTCAGTCTGCTTCGAAGAAATTCAGAGATGAACAAAGCCGTTCGAGAGTTAATGTGGGACATTTGAATAGAGAGCGAGCTAGATCACAAATGAGCTCCAAAACTCTGGCAACTTCAGTAGCAAGTGTTGGAAATGTTCGATCCGAACGACCTGAGTGCAAGCATTATGGTAAAAGACATCCATGAAGTTGTAGATTGAATGACCGGGCTTGTTTCATATGTGGATCATTAGATCACTTCATTCGTGATTGCCCCGAGTCTATTGATCCAGAGACTATTCAGAATCTGAGATCAGATAATGCTCCAGTGAGAAGTAGACCTTCACGAAATACCAAAAATGTCAGTGGTAGTCAGAGAACTACGAGAGATACTATTGCGAGATCTGAAGATAGAGCGCCTACCAGAGCATATGCCATCCGAGCTCGTGATGATGCTTCATCTCCTGATGTTATAACGGGTACATTTACACTTTATGATACTTCTGTGATTGCAATGATAGACCCTGGTTTTACTCATTCGTTAATATGTATGAATTTGGTATTCAGTAAGACTTTGCCTGTAGAGTCTACTGAGTTTGTTATAAAAGTATCAAACCCCTTAGGTAAAAGTGTCTTGGTTGATAAGATATGCAAGAATTGTCTGTTAATGTTTCGAGATATCTGCTTCTTTGCTGATCTGATGCTATTACCATTTGATGAGTTCGATATAATTCTAGGTATGGACTGGTTGACGTTGCATGATGCTGTTGTTCACTGTAAAAAAAGACTATTGATTTGAGTCATCAGAATGGTGAAATAGTTCGTATTGAGTCAAATGATTTAAATGGATTGCCTGCTGTGATATCTGTGTTGAAATCTCAGAGTTTTATGAAAAAGGGTTACGAAGCTTATTTTGCTTATGTGATTGATTCGAAAGTGTCTGAAAAGAAATTGAGTTAGTGCCAGTTGTCTGTGAGTGTTCTGATGTATTTCCTGAAGAACTGTCGGGTTTGCCTCCGATACGTGAAGTTGAATTTGGTATTGATTTGTTGCCTGGTACGACTCCTATTTCGATAGCACCGTATCAAATGGCACCAACAGAGTTGAAAGAGTTAAAGTCACGGTTGCAAGAGTTGACTGACAGAGGGTTCGCTAGACCGAGTTTCTCACCTTGGGGTGCTCCTGTTCTATTTGTGAAAAAGAAAGATGGCACGATGAGAATGTGCATTGATTACCGTCAGTTGAACAAAGTGACCATAAAGAACAAACATCTGTTGCCCAAGATTGACGATTTGTTTGATCAGTTAAAAGGAGCTACTGTGTTTTCGAAGATAGATCTGAGATCGGGTTACTACCAGTTACGAGTAAAAGATTCAGACATTCCTTAAACTGCTTTCAGAATAAGGTACGAGCATTATGAGTTTTTAGTTATGCCTTTCGGACTAACGAATGCTCCTACTTTTTTTATGGATCTGATGAACAGAATCTTCAGACCGTACTTAGATCAATTTGTTGTTGTATTCATTGATGACATTTTGATTTATTCACGGGATGAGACCGAACATACTGAACATCTAAAAATCGTGTTGCAAACTTTGAGAGAAAAGGAATTGTATGCAAAATTCAGCAAATGTGAATTCTGGTTACGAGAAGTTAGTTTTCTGGGACATATTGTATCGGCTTCTGGAATACGAGTTGATCCGAGCAAGATTTCTGCTATTCTGGATTGGAAACCTCCGAGGAATGTGTTTGAAGTCCGTAGCTTTTTGGGACTAGCTGGTTATTATCATCAGTTTGTAAAAGGGTTTTCAGTGATAGCTACTCCGTTGACCAGATTGCTTTAGAAAGATGTGAGATTTTAATTGTCTGATAAATGTCAGAAAAGCTTTGATCAGTTGAAAACTCTGTTAACTGAAGCTCCAGTGTTAGTACAACCTGAATCGGGCAAGGAGTTTGTAATATACAGTGATGCTTCGTTGAATGGTCTGGGATGTGTATTGATGTAGGAAGGCAAAGTAATAGCTTATGCCTCGCGACAACTTAAGCCTCATGAGAAGAACTATCTGACACACGGCCTTGAGTTAGCTGCGATCGTGTTCGCATTAAAGATTTGGCGACATTATCTATTCGGTGAGAAATGTCACGTGTTTTTAGATCATAAAAGTTTGAAATATCTGATGACTCAGAAAGATTTGAATCTGCGACAGAGAAGATGGCTAGAACTGTTAAAAGACTATGAACTTGTAATAGATTATCATCCGGGTAAAGCTAATGTAGTTGCTAATGCATTGAGTCGAAAGTCATTGTGTTCATTATGTGCTTTGAATGCTCAATTAGATCTGTCTGATGATAGTTCAGTGTTAGCTGAATTGAAAGAGAAACCGTTGTTTTTGCAACAAATAATTGATGCTCAAAAAGTTGATAATGAAATGTTAGCGAAACGAGCTCAATGCGATTCTAATTCTGATTCTGATTTTTGAGTTGTTGATGATTGCTTGAGATTTTGAGATCGTATCTGTGTTCCAAGAAACCCTAAGTTAATTCAGTTTATTTGGAATGAAGCACATAACAATCATTTATCTGTTCATCCGAGAAGTACAAAGATGTACCATGATCTGAAGCAACATTATTGGTGGTCCGGTATGAAACGAGATATCTCTGATTTCGTATCGAAATGCTTAGTCTGTCAGCAAGTGAAAGCAGAACATCAGGTTCCGTCTGGTTTGTTACAGCCGATTCTGATTCCCGAGTGGAAATGGGATAGAGTGACGATGGATTTTGTTTCTGGATTGCTTCTGACTCCGAGAAAGAAAGATTCTATTTGGGTTGTAGTAGATCGATTGACGAAATCTGCCCATTTTATTTCGGTACGATTTGATTTTTCACTTGAAAAGTTAGCTGGACTTTACATTTCTAAGATTGTAAGATTGCACGGGGTGCCACTATCGATTGTGTCTGACAGAGATCCGAGGTTTACAACTCAATTTTGGAAGAAATTGTAAGAAGCTTTAGGTACAAAACTGCATTTCAGTACAGCTTTTCACCCACAAACGGATGGTCAATCTGAGCGGATCATTCAGATTCTCGAGGATATGTTGAGATGTTGCATTCTTGAGTTTGATGGTACGTGGGAACAGTACTTATCTCTGATTGAATTTGCATATAATAACAGTTTTTAGTCGAGCATTAAAATGGCACCTTATGAAGCTTTGTACGGACGTAAATGTCGTACACCTCTGTATTGGACCGAGCTCAGTGAAAATAAGTTACAGGGGTTGATATGATAAAAGACACTGAACAGAAAGTGAAAGTAATCCGTGATAGTCTAAAAGCAACGTCTGATCGTCAGAAATCCTATGCGAATTTGAAACGTAAAGATATTGAATTCAAGATCGGTGACAAAGTGTTTTTGAAAGTATCTCCATGGAAGAAAGTACTCCGATTCAGACATAAAGGCAAGTTGAGTCCGAGATTCATCGGACCGTATGAGATTATCGAGCGAGTTGGACCAGTTGCATACAGATTATTTTTGCCACCTGAGCTTGAAAAGATACACAATGTCTTTCATGTTTCGATGCTCTGTAGATATCGATCCGATCCGTCACATGTAATTACTCCGTCTGAAATTGAAATCCAATCTGATATGACTTACGAAGAAGAGCCGATCCGCATCTTAGCTCGTGAAGTGAAAGAATTGAGAAACAAGAAAATTCTGTTAGTAAAAGTGTTGTGGCATCGACACGGTGTAGAAGAGACCACGTGGGGGCCCAAAGATTTAATAAGACAGCAATATCCGAATCTATTTAACGGTAAGATTTTTGGGGACGAAAATCCTTAAGGGGGAGAATTGTAACAGTTCGGTTTGTACCCTAGTCAGAATAGTGGTTTCAAAACCACAAATTCGAGTCCGTATAATATTTTAATATTATTTTCTGTGCCGTTGATATGTGATTAAGTATGTGTGAAAGTATCGTATGAAAATTTGTCTGTTTGTGTGCTTAATTTGAGTAAAGGACTAAATCGCATAATTCGTAAAAGTGGCTTTCTATTTGATTAATGGCCAAATTGATGTGGCTTTATTATTGTGAAGTCCTTAAAAGGCAAATGGTCCATTTTTGGTTATAGTGGACGGTATTAAGTGTGGTTATGCATATATTATATGTTTGTATAAGTTTATATTATATGATAGATTAATATTATATTTTATAAGTTATTATAATAGAATAAAATGCATTAAATAAGGCCATTTTTATCATCTTGGCCGAAAAACAAAGAAAAGAAGAAGAGAAAAAGAAAGCAAGGTTTCGGTTGGTTTTAAGCTTGATTAAGGTAAGTTTTGGTTTTAGATTTTGATGATTTTTATGTTTTTGAGATTGTTGCTTAGTCTACTATCAAGCCCATGTTGTAATTTGAAGAATTGATGATATTTGTGAAATTTTTCATTGATGAAATGGTGAGATTTGTGATGTTTTATGGTGTTAAATGGAATATATATGCTAGATGAACATATGTTGTTCTTGAATTTTTGATGAATTTAGCTAAATAGGGATAAATTGTGAAAATAGAAAGTTGAGGGACTAAATTGTGAATTTGATGGAAGATATGGGCTTGTATGATATTTATAAGCATTCGGCTAAGCATGATTAAATGATGATTTTGTATAATTGATGTTTTGAGAAGAATAGACTAATTTGATAAAATGTGCAAATGTGAGGGCTAATTTGCAAATGCCCTAAATATGTGTTTTTGGAGTGAATTGAATGTGTTGATAAATAAAAGGGTTAAATTTGAATATGTATAGATCAAGAACCGAAGAAATCGGACTTAGATCGCGGGAAAGCGAAAGTAACCGAGAAGCCGTTTCTGTTTCAGTTAAATCGAATCCAAGGTAAGTCATTATACAAATAAACGTATTTGCATTGAATTATGTATGTTTATGTGACTATTGATAATGATAAATGCTTACGAGATGTTGTATATATGAATTCCGAGATAAGATCGACTTAATGATAATATCCGAGAAGCCCCGTATAAACCTAGGAATAGATAGGATTAGCTATGTCATGACATAGGTGTCTGTTCTGAGATATCATGTAAGACCACGTCTGGAACGTCGGCGTTGATTTGAGATTTCGTGTAAGACCACGTCTGGGACGTTGGCATGGATACGAGATTTACGTGTAAGACCATGTCTGGGACATTGGCATCGTATTGGTTCGTGTAAGACCTTGTCTGGGACAGTGGCATCGATATTTGAGTACATGTAAGACCTCGTCTGGGACGTTGGCATTGTACGACTATTTCGAGCTTTCTAAATATCCTATTTAGTTTCGAACGGTTCAACGGGCAAGTCTGAGAAAAGAACAACTCTACGATTTGTATATCTGTTTTAGCTACGTTTGAAAAGTACACTATGTGTGTATGAAAGGTAAGTATCTATATGAACTTACTATGATGAATATATGCAAAGAAATAATAAGATTTCATATGAAGATATGGTTGAATAATCTTTGTGTATATGTGATATTTGAATTGAAGAATGTGGTAAGAAATGGCTTAAAAATTAAGCCAAGGAATGTATGAGATGAATTTGCTATGAGAACCATTAGTGTTATTGTATCATTTTGGTTATATACATTTTATGATAAGTTTATTTGTATATGGCTTACTAAGCTTTTGAAAGCTTACTCTGTGTGTGTGTTTGCTCTGTTTTATAGATTGTCAAAGCTACTGAAGGCTCGGGACCGTCAAGGATCGTCATCACACTACCTAAGCTCATTTTGGTACCTTTTGGATATGTATATACTAAGTATGGCATGTATAGGCTAGTTATTTGGCACAAGTTTGAGATATGAACTTAGCCATGGGATGTGGCTAGTTATATGTATTGGAAATATGCATGAGTGATGTGGTATATGATGATGGTTTTGGTTTGATTATATGATCATGTTATGGTAAAATTTGTGATAGGTAAATTGATGCTAAAAGAGCTTATGATTGTGATCTATGTAATGAATATATGTTTCGTAAAATGTGAATGTACCATGCATGGTTATACAAGTGAATTGGCTATGCAAGTTAGTATATGAATTGGCATGTTTGAGAATAAGATTGGATGCAAATCTTTGTCGTTTAGTTTGATGTGTTTTTGAATATAAATTTTGCATGAAATGAATTGGTTCTTTGCTTGTAGGGTTGACCCTTGTGTGGGTGACATTATGGCCTTGCAAATGGCCTGTTTTGTTTACACGGTCATGGCACACGGGCGTGCCTAGTGGCTGTGGGATTTAGTTAGTAGTTAGCTCAAGTGTACACGGCCATGGTACACGGACGTGCCTGGTAGCCATGCTAAATAGTCAGTATCTAGACTAAGAGCACACGGCCATGGCACACAGGCGTGCCTGATGGCCGTGGAGTTAAGTCAGTATACCAACCCTGTTTTGGCACGGCCAGGACACATGGGTGTGTCTAGCAGCCGTGGAAGGCACACGGCTTGTCTATACGGGCGTGTGACCTCTGTAACTTAGAAAAGTTTTAAATTTACGAGAACTTTGATATGTGTTTGGTAGTCTCGACCCTTCACTAACGCATGCTTATGGTCTCGATGACCTATCTAAGGGACTCAGTGGTTGTAATTGATGACTTGTATTATGAAATGTATGAAAACGTTTTCGATCCCTCTGGTAACGCCTTTAACTCTAATCCAGTGATGGATACGGGTTAGGGGTGTTACATTTGGTTGGTATCAGAGCTACGGTTTAGTCGATTCTCGGACTAACGTAGCATGTCAGAGTCTAGCTATACATGCCATATATCTTAACTGTGATAGTGTGATGAATCCTGACGTATAAAATGTGATTTTTGTTTAGTAATGGATCCCGAAAGAGCCGTACCTGACGATGTAGAAAGCAATACGCCTGCTCCCGCTGAAGGGACAGCGCCCTCTGATCCGAGACCGACTACGAGCGGTCACGAGGTAGACGCTAAACAAGCTTTTTTCAAGATGATGAGTGAGTGTTTCACTCAATTTGTTAGTAATAACCCGACTATTTCGCAACCTCCGCCCCCGCTTAATCACCCTCATATATCTACTATGCCTCCAACTATGAATCTGAATCTATTGAACAAGCCTCCGGTTGACAAAATCTGTAAGTATGGGGTTGAAGAGTTCAGGGCTACCAGTGATGACGATGCCGAGAAGGCTGAGTTCTGGTTAGAAAACACGATCTGGGTATTCGATAAGATGTCCTTGGCTCCAGATGAAAGTGTTAAATGTGTTGTTTAGCTATTACGGGATGCAGCCTATCAGTGGTGGAAAACCTAACTTCTGTTGTTCCAAAAGAGCGAGTAACGTGGGACTTCTTTCAGATTGGGTTTCAGAAGAAATATATTAGTGAGAGATGCATCGATAAAAAACGAAAGGAATTTCTGGAACTAAAACAGGGCCGAATGTCTGTTACTGAATACGAACGAGAGTTCGTGAGATTGAGTCAATATGCTCAAGAATGTGTATCATCGGAAGCGATAATGTGTAAATGATTCGAAGACGACCTTAATGAAGATATTCGCTTGTTAATCAGGATTTTAGAGATAAAAGAGTTTGTGATGCTTGTTGACCGAGCGTACAAAGCTGAGGCACTCAGAAAAGATAAAAGAAAAGCCGAGTCTGAAACCAGAGATGTAAGAAAGAGATTTCCGAGCAAATCATTTCAGTCTGCTTCGAAGAAATTCAGAGATGAACAAAGCTGTTCGAGAGTTAATGTGGGACATTTGAATAGAGATCGAGCTAGATCACAAATGAGCTCCAAAACTCTGGCAACTTCAGTAGCAAGTGTTGGAAATGTTCGATCCGAACGACCTGAGTGCAAGCATTGTGGTAAAAGACATCCGGGAAGTTGTAGATTGAATGACCAGGCTTGTTTCAGATGTGGATCATTAGATCACTTCATTCGTGATTGCCCCGAGTCTGTTGAGCCAGAGTCTATTCAAAATTCGAGATCAGATAATGCTCCAGTGAGAGGTAGACCTTCACGAAATACCAAAAATGTCAGTGGTAGTCAGAGAACTACGAGAGATACTATTGCGAGATCTGAAGCTAGAGCGCCTGCCAGAGCGTATGCCATCCAAGCTCGTGAGGATACTTCATCTCCTGACGTTATAACGGGTACATTTACACTTTATGATACTTATGTGATTGCATTGATAGAACCTAGTTCTACTCATTCGTATATATGTATGAATTTGGTATTCAGTAAGACTTTGCCTGTAGAGTCTACTGAGTTTGTTATAAAAGTATCGAACCCCTTAGGTAAAAGTGTCTTGGTTGATAAGATATGCAAGAACTTTCCGTTAATGTTTCGAGATATCTGTTTCCTTGTTGATCTGATGCTATTACCGTTTGATGAGTTTGATATAATTCTTGGTATGGACTGGTTGACGTTGCATGATGCTGTTGTGTACTGTAAAAGAAAACTATTGATTTGAGTCATCAGAATGGTGAAATAGTTCGTATTGAGTCGAATGATTTAAATGGATTGCCTGCTGTGATATCTTTGTTGAAAGCTCAGAGTTATATGAAAAAGGGTTACGAAGCTTATTTTGCTTATGTGATTGATTCGAAAGTGTCTGAAAAGAAAATTGAGTCAGTGCCAGTTGTCTGTGAGTTTTCTAATGTATTTCCTAAAAAACTACCGGGTTTGCCTCTGATACGTGAAGTTGAATTTGGTATTGATTTGTTGCCTGGTACGACTCCTATTTTGATAACACCGTATAGAATGGCACCAACAGAGTTGAAAGAGTTAAAGTCACAGTTGCAAGAGTTGACTGACAGAGGGTTCGCTAGACCAAGTTTCTCACCTTGGGGTGCTCCTGTTCTGTTTGTGAAAAAGAAAGATGGCACGATGAGAATGTGCATTGATTACCGTCGTTGAACAAAGTGACCATAAAGAACAAACATCTCATTGCCCGGGATTGATGATTTGTTTGATCGATTAAAAGAGCTACTTGTGTTTTGAAGATAAATCGAGATCGGGTTACTACGATTTGCGAGTAAAAGATTCGAACATTCAAAAGCGCTTCAGAACAAAGGTACGAGCATTATGAGTTTTTAGTTATGCCTTTCGGACTAACGAATGCTCCTACTTTTTTTATGGATCTGATGAACAGAATCTTCAGACCGTACTTAGATCGATTTTTTGTTGTATTCATTGATGACATTTTTATTTATTCACGGGATGAGACCGAACATACTGAACATCTGAAAATTGTGTTGCAAACTTTGAGAGAAAAGGAATTGTATGCAAAATTCAGCAAATGTGAATTCTGGTTATGAGAAGTTAGTTTTCTGGGACATATTGTATCGGCTTCTGGAATACGAGTTGATCCGAGCAAGATTTTTGCTATTCTGGATTGGAAACCTCCGAGGAATGTGTCTGAAGTCCATAGCTTTTTGGGACTAGCTGGTTATTATCGTCGGTTTGTAAAAGGGTTTTCAGTGATAGCTACTCCGTTGACCAGATTGCTTCAGAAAGATGTGAGATTTTAATTGTCTGATAAATGTCAGAAAAGCTTTGATCAGTTTAAAACTCTGTTAACTGAAGCTCCAGTGTTAGTACAACCGGAATCGGGCAAGGAGTTTGTAATATACAGTGATGCTTCGTTGAATGGTCTGGGATGTGTATTGATGCAGGAAGGCAAAGTAATAGCTTATGCCTCGAGACAACTTAAGCCTCATGAGAAGAACTATCTAACACACGACCTCGAGTTTGTTGCGATCGTGTTCGCATTAAAGATTTGGCGACATTATCTGTTCAGCGAGAAATGTCACGTGTTTTCAGATAATAAAAGTTTGAAATATCTGATGTCTCAGAAAGATTTGAATCTGCGACAGAAAAGATGGCTAGAACTGTTAAAAGACTACGAACTTGTAATAGATTATCATCCGGGTAAAGCTAATGTAGTTGCTAATGCATTGAGTCGAAAGTCATTGTGTGCATTACGTGCTTTGAATGCTCAATTAGATCTGTCTGATGATAGTTCAGTGTTAGCTAAATTGAAAGCGAAACCGTTGTTTTTGCAACAAATAATTGATGCTCAAAAAGTTGATAATGAAATGTTAGAGAAACGAGCTCAATGCGATTCTAATTCTGATTCTAATTTTCGAGTTTTTGATGATTGCTTGATATTTCGAGATTGTTTCTGTGTTCCAAGAAACCCTGAGTTAATTCAGTTGATCTGGAACGAAGAACATAACAGTCATTTATCTGTTCATCCGGGAAGTACAAAGATGTACCATGATCTGAAGCAACATTATTGGTGGTCTGGTATGAAACAAGATATCTCTGGTTTCGTATCGAAATGCTTAGTCTGTCAGCAAGTGAAAGTAGAACATCAGGTTCCGTCTGGTTTGTTACAGCCGATTCTGATTCCTGAGTGGAAATGGAAATGCAAAAGTTGAGTTCTAGTAGCTAAAAGGATCAATTTGCTATGGAATTCAAAACTTGAGGTCCTTATATGGTAATTAATCCATTAAAGAAAACTTAGTAGATATTTTTGGTGATTCATCCATGGAAAATTAGAAAAGGCTAAAGACTAAATTGGAAATCAAAAAATTAATGGATGATAAATAATTTAAAAAGAAATATCATCATATTATTATCATCTTCATCCCCAAATTCTATAGAAACCCTAGGAGGAAGAAAGGAAACTAATCAAGCTTAATTAGATCCGGACAACTAAAATTCGAAGCTAGATCAAGGAAAAGAAAAAGTTTCGGATTAGTAGATTTTTATATACAAACAAGTGTCGAGGTAAGTTCGTATAACCAAACTGTGTTTATTTTCATGCTTGAAATGAATGTGGTATTTGATTGTATGAATTATATAAATGTTATAAATAAATGAAATAATCACATATTCAATCAAGTCCGAAAAATGTTAAGTTCCGTTTGAATAATGAAATTCGATGGATATATGTGATTTCCCGTAATGAATATGGTCCTACATATGTTGCGGACATAATATAGCTCGGATGAGCAATCCTATTTTAGCCCTCTCGAGCATCCTGTTAAATAGTTCTTGCGAGCATCCTGATCGGTTGTGATTATACATGTGTTTCACACTACCGCAGCTCTGTGTGAGTGTCCTGTTACATGAATCGATCGGTTGTGATTCAACATATAAGGCGAACACAAACGCAGCTCTATGTGAGTGTCCTGATATAAGCTCTTATGGGCTTCCTGATATGGCTCGCTTGAACTCCCTGTTACCTTATCCGGTGCTCCCTGATAATAACTCTTCGGAGTTACCTGATAAGCTCTATGAGCTCCCTGAGTAAAACTCTTATGAGTTTCCCGTTTAGCCTGGATAAGTGACCTGTTACATGAATCAACTAAGCATCTTGATATGTGGCTTGAGAGTGTGCTATTTGATTAAGTGCCCTAATGGGTACCCCTGATTATGAGTTGACGGTTTACAGCTTTGTACACCTTGAGTGTACTATCTGAATATCCATCGATATTGCAATAATTCAACGGAATAAATTCCTGACATGAGAAATTGTGAGACTAAGAGAACTATATCTCAAATGCTTCTGAAATACTTGAAGGTTTATAGAAAGATAAGCTCATCCATATTTACTTGATGTATATGTGAATTATGTGACTAACTTGCTTATTTGAGTGTATGTGATTAGGAAAATTTGCTAATTTGTTGGAAAGCATGATATTGTAATGCTTATTTAAATGAATATGATTGGTAAGTTTACTTTCTGTTATATGAACTTACTAAGCATTAAATGCTTACTAGGTTTTGATTTCTCTGTTTTATAGTGTTCAGAAGCTCGTTAAGGTTGGAGAACAGTCGGAGAATCATCACACTATCCTCCAGCCTGTTTTGGTATAAAAAGTAATATTATTTTGATATAATGGCATGTATCGGTTAAATTGGTCTATGTTGGCATGTAAATAGTTGTTTGTAACTTAGCCATTGGAATGGTTAAAAATGGATTGTTTTGGTATGTTATTATAAGGTTATATATCATGTTTAGCTTTTATGTATGTGGTTTGGTTAAATTGAATTAGAGTAAAATATAAATCATTACATGAAGGTAAGTTTGATCATATGAATATGTGATATTATTTCATATATGTTAATGATGTTTGCTTGATTTATATGATTTGAATTGGTTGGCAAATGTATACAAATGTTATTGTAGGTTGAAGGTTAAATTTGGGTGAGAAATAAAACTAAGAAATGGCCTTATTTTGTCCACATGGGTAGACACACGGGCGCGTGTCTTGACCGTGTGTGACACACAGCTTGGCACATGGGCATGTGGTTTGGTCGTGTGTCCCCTGCATCTTAAAATTGAGAAATAGAATGCTCTAAAATTGGCACACGGGTAGAGACACGGGCGTGTGTCTCAGCCGTGTGTGATACACGGCCTAGAACACGGGCGTGTGTCTTGGCCGTGTGAAACCTGCACCTAAATTTGTGAAAATTAAATTAACCACATGGCCTAGCACACGAGCGTGTGGCAGACTGTGTGGCACAGGTCAGAGAGTTACACGGGTAAGGACACGGGCTGGGACATGGTAGTGTGCCTCAAATCGAATGCCCACACGGCTTGAGACATGGGCATGTCATCTGGCTGTGTGAGCCACACGGCCTACTCACATGGGCGTGTGACCCCTGTACATAAGATATTTTTTAAAATTTCACGAAATTTTTTTTGAATTCCCGATTTAGTCCCGACTTCATTCTAATGTTTAAATTGGGCCTTGAGGGTCTATTCAAGGGACAATATGATTAGTTTTGGATATGAAAAGTAAATGACATGAATTATATGAAATTACTCTATAAACTCTAGTAATGCTCTGTAACCCTGTTTCGGTGACGGATATGAGTTAGGGGTGTTACATTTATTGGTATTAGAGCTACGGTTTAGTCGATTCTCGGACTAACGTAGCAAGTATGAGTTTAGCTATACATGCCATTATATAATTTATGATAGTGTGATATCTCCTGACCATTTTTAAATGTGTTTTTCATATAGTAATATCATCCAACCAAGCTAGAGCTAAATCCGAGGAAGCTGAGAGCACTGCTCAAGCTTCCGTTCAATGAGATGTATCTAGTACTAAAAGGCCTGTATCTGAGGGCCGAGGTGAGGAGGCAAAAGAAGCCTTCTTTCAAATGATGAATGAGTGGTTCACTGAATAATTGAGAACAAATCTTGTTGTACAACAACCTCCCCCACCTACTCCTCAACCGGTTCTAGAGATGCCACAGGGTGCTGAACATGTTAGAATCGGTAAGCCTTCAGTGGATAAAACCCATAAGTATAGGGCAGAAGAATTTAGCGCTACTGCCGATGATGATCCAAAAATAGCTGAATTTTGGTTGGAAAATACCAGCAGGGTTCTAGATGAATTATCATGTACACCCGTTGAGTGTTTGAAATGTGCAGTTTCTTTATTAAAAGACACAGCTATCATTGGTGGAATATTCTAATTTCTGTTGTACCGAGAGAAAATGTTACATGGGAATTCTTCCAGACTGAATTCAAAAATAAGTATATTAGTGAAAGATTTCTAGATCAGAAAAAGAAAGAATTTTTAGAGCTCAAACAGGGAAACATGACTGCACCTGAATATGAGCGGGAATTTGTTCGGCTAAGCAAGTATGCTAAAGAATGGGTCCCGACTGAGGCTGATATGTGGAAACATTTTGAAGAGGGCTTAAATGAAGATATCAAACTGTTGATTGGAATTCTTGAATTAAAGAAATTTGTGGTACTGGCTGATCGAGCACACAAAGCCGAGGAATTAAGTAAAGAAAAGAAGCAAGTAGAGAGAGAAGCTCGGGTATCTGGTAAAAGATTTACGGGCAAGTCACAATCATCTACTTTAAATAAATCAAAGAAGTATCATGATCGTTCCACTACCTTTACGGTATATTCTGGGAAAGAGCGAGGCTCTCAATGTTCTAACCCGAGATCTTCGTCTCCATCTGTAACGAGTGTGGGAACTTATGGTAATCCCAAACTGAAATGTAAATATTGTAACAAATTTCATTTTGGGGAATTCCGTTTGAGAAGTGGAGCATGTTATAGATGTGGTTCTCTTGACCATTACCTTGAAGATTGTCCGGAAAGGATTGAAAAAGATATTGATCAAACTTTAAAGCCGAGTAATCCCGCCTCGAAAGCAAACCACCCCGTCTCCCTGGCAATGCCAGTGGTAGCCGAGGTACTGCAAAAGATTCAACAGTTAAATCTGAGGCACGAGCACCAGCGAGGACATATGCTTTACGTGTAAGAGAGGATGCCTCTGTGCCAGACATCATTACTGGTGCATTTTCTCTACTTGATACTGATATTACTGCTTTGATTGATCCTGATTCCACACATTCATACATATACACAAATGTAGTGTCTGATAAAAAATTACCTGTTGAATTCACTAAATTTTTGGTTAAGGTTTCAAACCCCCTGGGCCAGTATGTTATGGTGGATAAAATTTTTAAAAATTGCCTGTTGATGGTAAAGGGTTATTGCTTTTCGGCTGATCTAATGTTGTTGCCCTTTGATGAATTTGACGTGATTTTGGGAATGGATTGGCTAACCCAACATGATGTAGTGGTGAATTGTAAACAGAAATACATTGTGTTAAAGTGTCAGAGTGGTGAGTTACTTCACGTTGAATCTGATAAACTGGATGAGTTATCTACTGTAATTTCACCTATATCAGCATAGAAATATGTCAGAAAAGGGTATGAAGCTTATCTTGCATATGTGTTGGATACTAAAGTATCTGAGTCGAAGATTCAGTCAGTGGCGGTTGTTTGTGAATTTCCTGATGTATTTTCGAAAGAATTACCTGGGTTACCACCGGTTAGAGAAGTGTAGTTCTCTATAGATCTTGTTCCGGGGACAACACCGATATCCATAGCACCCTACAGAATGGCTCCTACCGAACTAAAAGAGTTGAAAGCACAGTTGCAAGAATTGATTGACAGAGGCTTTGCTCGACCGAGTTTCTCACCTTGGGGTGCACCGGTTCTATTTGTAAAGAAGAAAGATGGATCATTGAGATTGTGTATAGATTACAGACAATTAAACAAAGTCATAATAAAGAACAAGTAACCATTGCCTCATATTGATGACCTGTTTGACCAGTTGAAATGTGCCACTATATTTTCAAAGATTGATCTCCGTTCTGGCTATTATCAGCTACGGGTGAAAGAATCAGATGTTCCAAAGACATCTTTTAGAACCAGATACGGGCATTATGAGTTTCTTGTGATGCCGTTTGGTTTGACAAATGCACCTGAGGTATTTATGGATCTGATGAATAGAATCTTCAGACCATATCTAGACAGGTTTGTAGTGGTATTTATTGATGATATTCTAGTATATTCCCGAGATGAAAATCAACATGTTGATCATTTGAGAATAGTGCTGCAAACACTACGTGAGAAACAGTTGTATACCAAATTTAGTAAATGTGAATTTTGGCTACGGGAAGTTGGTTTCCTTAGACATATAGTATCTGCGGAGGGTATTCGGGTGGATCCGAATAAAATTTCAGCTATTGTTAATTGGAAACCACCGAAGAATGTGTCCAAAGTTAGAAGTTTTCTAGGACTAGCTGGATATTATCGAAGGTTTGTTAAAGGGTTTTCAATGATAGCTTCTCCAATGAATCGTCTATTGCAAAAATATGTGAAATTCGAGTGGTCTGATAAATGTCAGCAGAGTTTTGACAAATTGAAAGCTTCATTAACTGAAGCACCCGTGTTAGTTCAGCCTGAATCAGGTAAGGAATTTATAATTTACAGTGATGCATCATTAAATGGTTTAGGATGTGTATTGATGCAAGAAGGAAAAGTAATAGCCTATGCTTCTAGAGTGCTAAAACCACATGAAAGACATTACCCAATACATGATCTTGAGTTGGCAGCCATTGTTTTTGCACTGAAAATCTGGCGGCATTACCTGTTTGGTGAGAAGTGTCACATATTCACCGACCATAAAAGTTTGAAGTATTCAATGTCATAGAAAGACTTGAACTTGAGACAGAGCAGATGGCTTGAATTATTGAAAGATTATGATCTGATTATTGACTACCATATGGGAAAAGCTAATGTGGTTACTGATGCCCTAAGCAAAAAGTCTTTATTTGCCTTACGAGCGATGAATACCTGGTTATCATTATATGATGATGGTTCAATTATAGTTGAGTTAAAAGCTAAACCAACAATTCTGTAACAAATCTGTGAAACCCAGAGAAATGATAATGCATTATAGGCTAAACGGGTACAGTGTGAGTTGAATCCTGATTCAGAATTTCAGATTGGATGGTTGTTTATTATGGTTGTGTATTATTCAGAGGCAGAATATGTGTACCAAAGAACTCAGAACTGGTACAGAAGATTTTACATGAAGCTCATAATGGTAATATGTTTATTCATCCTGGTAGTAATAAAATGTACAATGATCTGAAAAAGATGTACTGGTGGTCCGAAATGAAACGGGATATTTCTGAATTTGTATCTAAATGTTTGATATGTCAGCAAATAAAAACTGAACATCAGTTGCCTTCGGGATTATTATAGCTAGTTACAATACCTGAATGGAAATGGGAAATAATTACCATGACATTGTATCGGGGTTACCCCTTTCTCCGAAGAAGAAAGATGCTATTTGGGTAATTGTTGATCGATTAACAAAGTCTCCACACTTTATTTTAGTACGTATGGATTTTTATTTGGATAGATTGGCTGAATTATATATTTCTGAGATTATCAGATTGCATGGACTGCCGGTTTCCATTATTCCATATAGAGATCCTCTATTTACATCCCAATTCTGGAATAAATTGCAAGAAGCATTGGGTACTCAATTACATTTCAGTACCGCATTTCATCCTCAAACTGATGGACAATCTGAACATGTTATACAGATTTTAGAAGATATGCTTCGGTGTTGTGTGCTTGAATTTGAAGGTAATTGGGAAAAGTATCTGCCTTTAGTTGAATTTACTTATAATAACAACTATCAGTCCAGCATTAAAATGGCACCGTATGAGGCTCTGTATGGTCGTAAATGTAAAACTCCATTATATTGGACATAACTCCATGAGAAAAAGATACACGGAGTTGACTTGATTCGAGAAACTGAAGAAAAGGTAAAAGTGATTCGGGATAGTTTGAAAGCAGCCTCTGATCGTCAAAATTCTTATGCTGATCTTAAACGAAAAGAGATAGAATTTAATGTTGGCAACAAGGTATTCTTGAAAGTATCACCTTGGAAGAAAGTTTTTCAGTTTGGTCGTAAAGGAAAACTGAGTCCACGATTCATCGGGCCTTATGAGATTATTGAAAGAATTGGACCTGTTACATATCGGTTGGCACTACGACCAGAACTTGACCGGATTCATAATGTTTTTCATGTGTCTATGTTGCAACGTATCGGTGAGATCCTTCACATGTTATTTCTCCAACAAAAGTTGAGATTCAACCTGATATGACTTACAGTAAGGAACCGAACAAAATCTTGGCACGTGAAACAAAAGAGTTAAGAAACAAAGAGGTGGCTTTAGTAAAAGTTCTTTGGCAACGACATGGAATAGAAGAGGCTACCTGGGAACCGAAGGATACTATGAGAAAAAAATATCCAAAGCTCTTTACTGGTAAGATTTTCGAGGACGAAAATTCTTAAGGGGGAGAGTTGTAACAACCCATTTTCAGTGAAATCAGAACAGTGGTTTCGGGACCACAAATTTGAGCCAAAAAGAAAATTTATTTTAATATTATTATGTGGTCCGTATTAAGATAAGGATGTTATATGAAAATTCTGATAATAAAATTTTACCGATTATGTGTTTAATTATGGAAAGGACCAAATTGCATAAAATGCAAAAGTTGAGTTCTAGTCGCTAAAAGGATCAATTAGCTATTGAATTCAAAACAGGACCATTAAAGAAAAGTTAGTAGATATTTTTGGTGATTCATCCATGGAAAATTAGAAAAGGCTAAGGACTAAATTGGAAATAAAAAAATTAATGGATGATAAATAATTTAAAAAGAAATATCATCATATTACTATCATCTTCATCCCCAAATTCTATGGAAACCCTAAGAGAGAGAAAGGAAACTAATCATGTAACAACCCATTTTTAGTTAAATCAAAACAGTGGTTTCGAGACCACAAATCCAAGGTTGAAATAATTATTTTATGATTATTTTAATGTTTACAAATGATAATATGATTGTGTGAAAATTTCGTTAAGAAATTTTATCGTTTGAGTGTGCAATTCGATAAAAAGGACTAAATCGCATAAAGTGTAAAACTTGTGTTCTATTAGCTAAAGGTGTCTAATAGCTATGGAATATTAAAGTGAAGGTCCTTAAGTGGTAATTAACCCATTAATGAGTTAATGGATGATAATGGATTGACATTTAGTGAAATAATTAATGTTCATTAAGGTTAATTTTGGTATTTAGTAATTACAGACTAATTAAATGAAATAAAACATTTCATCTTCAACCGAAACTAGGGAAAAAAGAAGCCATTTTCATCCTTTTCATTCGACCAAGCTTATTTGTTCAATTGGTGAGTGATTTTTGTCCCGTTTTTAATGATTTCTATGTTTTTGAGATCATTCCAGCTTAATCTAGCTAGCCCAGGGACTATTTTGCAAAACTATTAAAGGTTTAGGGTTTTTCCATTGATGAATATAGGTGTATTTTGATTTTTCATGATAGAAAATGTATGCTTTGTAACACCCTGGTTTAGGGGCTGTGCGTATTGGGTTTTAAATCAAGTGTTAGTGGGTTTTTGGGTGTGCTTGGATGTGTTTTGGGGTTTTAAGAATGCTTGGATGAAAGGGGAGACTTTGGAAAATTTTGGATTTTTAGTGGAAAAGGGAATTGGGCCAAGGGAGGCCTTAAGATTAATTTTTGGTAATTTTTGGCACAAGGGAAGGCGGTGGTAGAATGGTCTCCGTGCGCGGCTTAAGAGCTTGGGGAGGACGCCAGTGAGGGCCTGGGTTCGAGTCTAGGCGGCTACAAGGGGTTTTAATATTTTTGGGTTCTTGCGTTAGGAGGAGGAGGCCTTAAAAGGAGTAGGGGCGTGTTTTGACGCAAACAGCAACTTGTCCAAGTGGTTCCTGTGCGGCACTTAGGAGCTGGAGGTGCGCGTGGGCGCTGGTTCGAGCAACGGAAGCAGCTTTTGCGTGTTTATTTTTCTTATGCGGCTGGGGGGCTTGGGTAGGTAGCCCTTAAAGATTTTATGGTGTGGTTTTTGGCATAGAAATCAAAGTGGCCGAGTGGCACAGGCGTTGGAAGTAAGGCGATGCAGCGAGCAAGGAGCCCGGTTCGAATCTCATGACAAGCAATGGAGTATTTATTTTTGCGGATTGACTGGCAAGAGTTTCAGATTGAATTTAAACTCACGACGTGAAGGATCCCACATCGGAAAGACACAAAGAATGAAGGTGAAGAGCTAGCTATATAAGGAGCATCCTAGGAGGAGAGTAAACACATCTTGGAGGGCGTTTGGGCACAAGAGTGATCGGAGCGCGGATTAGCACCGATTCCTATCGGTGTGTAACTCTCTACTCTAGTTGTAGAGCGGCAAATGTCGAAGGCGTCGGTCACGGCAATAGTGGTTACACGAGCGTGCGGCGCACGTGTGGGGCTTCGACGCGATAGTTGAGGCCATCGTGAGTATTCTCGTGGGTTGGGGTCGCTTGGGCCTCGATGGGCCGAAGTGGGCCCAATGGGCCCGTGGGCCCATATGAGTAAATTGCATGATTGGTTAGTATATGTTGAACTAGACTAGGTGGAAGTTATATACGTGGCTAGATTTGTGTTAGGTGGGCCACACGAGCATGTGGGCTCGAATGGGCGAAATCGGGTTTTAGGCCCAATAGTCCGGTTCAACGGAAGTGGTAAATGAGTCGCTAGTGGCGACATTAGCCTTCGTAAAGGCCATTGCGGTGTGAATTTACTGAAAATACCCTTAGTAGGTAAAATTACGATTTTACCCTTAAAGGTTGATTAGCATGATTATGTTGTTTAGTTTTGGCCGATTGTAGGGGAAGGCTTGATCTCGCATATCTCGGGTTGTGGCTAGTGCTCGAAAAGTGTTAAGGAATGGGGATCTAGTGCGTTAGATCTTGATCTACTGGATTTGATAGTCGCATTAGTAATCAGTGTGTAAACTAACACACTTCTTGCTTTGTATATGTTTGATAAATTGATTGATTGGTAAAACCGAAATAGTATGGTTGAGTGATATGATACCCTATGGGGTATGTGCACGGATTCGTGTAAGTCCGTTTCATTATGAGTATCGTTATTGATACATGATGTCATGATTTATGATGTATGTGCTATGAGATGCAACGTTAAACATGTTTGCATGATTTTAATACTATACATGAGTTGGTATGATGATGGGTGATATGAGTGGAGGGGCGGTGATATTTTGTGCCGACGAGCACCGTTGTTTTGGTAACACAACTTTGTGACTTTGGGTCACGGAGAGGTTTGGCACCTCCGCAGGTTTGGCACCTCGGCGTCTCGTCCCCGTGGTTTTGCACCACACGGTGGGTTGGCCCCACAAGGCGGTATTGAGGATTGACGCCCGGTGATTTGGTATCACACGATGGGTTGGCCCCATCACTCGATTATCGTGACTACGGTCACCGAGTGGTTTGGTACCACATTTGTGTCTTTGGGACACCAGAGGTTTGGCACCTCATTGCGACTCGTCCCCGTGGTTAACACCACCGTGGGTTGGCCCCACTTTTGAGATACGGGATTGTCGCAAAGTGATTTGGTATCACACGATGGGTTGGCCCCATCATTGGATTTGTGACTTCTGGTCACCGTGTTTTGGTAACACATTGTGACTATACGTCACAGTGGTTTGGCACCACCAAAGTGGTTTGGTACCACCACGGGGTAGAAAAGGTGTATGGACGGTTAGGATTGGGTGCATATGGTTGGGATGCATGATGATCATGATTATGTTTGTATGTGATATTTTGCTAATCCGGGAAAAAGGGTAGCACATCGAGTCCGGGTGACTCACCTTTTTCCTTAACCATTTCGTAGTGCATAAAGTGGACCGGGATCGGAGAGGACAAGGTGGCCCATGCCAAGATGATGTTCAATTATTCCATGCTTGATTTTGATATAAGTACTTTATTTGAATTGTTGGGTTGTAATAAAGGCCATTTTATGTTTTTGGTATTACTTTAACTATGTTTTATTTAAATTAAATTGCTACGTGAAAATGATTTATGGTTTGCAACCTATTTATTCAAATTGGATATTATAAACTAAAGTTTTAAAATGAATGAGTTTAATAGCAAAGTTTTATTCCAAAGATATGTTTTCCAAAATTCAAAGCAAACTACGATGTTTTATTTTAAATTAAGAAGATTTTCAACCGTCTTTTCCCAGTGACATAACCAGATTCGGTCGTAGTGAATGGGCCGGGTTTGGGGATGTTACAGTTTGGTATCAGAGCCCGGTTAAAAACTCGGCTTTGAGGGTTTCGGGCCCAAAAACATTTTCAAAATGGGCTTTTCAAAAATATGGGTTTTTATGAAAAGGTTTTCAGTTAGGTGGCATGGCACTGTACCTCAAACCGAAGTCCACGGTAAGTACCCTTACTATTGTTTGTGAGTTATTGATGTGATCGGATGATTGCAATAGTGGATTACTTTAGAAACCGAAACTTTGATTGCTCGAAGAACGACTTCCGTAAACTGTTCATAAAATTTGCTCGTGGATTAAACAGTGGAACAAAATTTCTAATGCATAAAACTTTTAATCAGATTAAATCGCGACGCTAGATATGAGTTCTAGGGGACGTGTTGTCGCGGGCATGGTCTAGGTGGAATGACAGCTTTATTAAGATCAGAGTGCGCAGCAAGAGCGTAGTGTGGTAGGATAGGTTGTACGGACGTTCGCTAGTAAAGTAATTTCGAGGACGCAATTATTTTAAGGAGGGTAGAATTGTAACACCCTGGTTTAGGGGCTGTGCGTATTGGGTTTTAAATCAAGTGTTAGTGGGTTTTTGGGTGTGCTTGGATGTGTTTTGGGGTTTTAAGAATGCTTGGATGAAAGGGGAGACTTTGGAAAATTTTGGATTTTTAGTGGAAAAGGGAATTGGGCCAAGGGAGGCCTTAAGATTAATTTTTGGTAATTTTTGGCACAAGGGAAGGCGGTGGTAGAGTGGTCTCCGTGCGCGGCTTAAGAGCTTGGGGAGGACGCCAGTGAGGGCCTGGGTTCGAGTCCAGGCGGCTACAAGGGGTTTTAATATTTTTGGGTTCGGCGTTACAAGAGAGGAGGCCTTAAAAAGGAGTAGGGGCGTGTTTTGACGCAAACAAAGAACTTGTCCAAGTGGTCTGTGCGCGCACTTAGAGCCGGAGGTGCGCGTGGCGCTGGTTCGAGCAACCAAGCAGCTTTGCGTGTTTATTTTTCTTATGCGGCTGGGGGCTTGGGTAGGTAGCCCTTAAAGATTTTATGGTGTGGTTTTTGGCATAGAAATCAAAGTGGCCGAGTGGCACAGGCGTTGGAAGTAAGGTGCAGCAGTTAAGGGAGCCTCGGGTTCGAATCTCATGACAAGCAATGGAGTATTTATTTTTTGCGGATTGGACGGCAAGAGTTTCAGCTTGAATTTAAACTCACGACGAAGGGATCCCACATCGGAAAGACACAAAGAATGAAGGTGAAGAGCTAGCTATATAAGGAGCATCCTAGGAGGAGAGTAAACACATCTTGGAGGGCGTTTGGGCACAAGAGTGATCGGAGCGCGGATTAGCACCGATTCCTATCGTGTGTGTAACTCTCACTCTAGTTGTAGAGCGGCAAATGCCGAAGTGCGCGGCCACGGTAATAGTAGTTACACGAGCGCGGCGAAGCGACGTGTGGGGCTTCGACGCGATAGTTGAGGCCATCGATGAGTATTCTCGTGGGTTGGGGTCGCTTGGGCCTCGATGGGCGAAGTGGGCCCAATGGGCCCGTGGGCCCATATGAGTAAATTGCATGATTGGTTAGTATATGTTGAACTAGACTAGGTGGAAGTTATATATGTGGCTAGATTTGTGTTAGGTGGGCCACACGAGCATGTGGGCCTGAATGGGCCGAAATCGGGTTTTAGGCCCAATAGTCCCGGGCTTAACCTAAGTGGTAGCCGAGTCACTAGTGGCGACATTAGGCCTTCGTAAAGGCCATTGCGTGTGTGAATTTATTTAAAATACCCTTAGTAGGTAAAATTACGATTTTACCCTTAAAGGTTGATTAGCATGATTATGTTGTTTAGTTTTGGCCGATTGTAGGGGAAGGCTTGATCTCGCATATCTCGGGTTGTGGCTAGTGCTCGAAAAGTGTTAAGGAATGGGGGATCTAGTGCGTTAGATCTTGATCTACTGGATTTGATAGTCGATTAGTAATCAGTGTGTAAACTAACACACTTCTTGCTTTGTATATGTTTGATAAACTCGATTGATTGGTAAAACCGAAATAGTATGGTTGAGTGATATGATACCCTATGGGGTATGTGCACGGATTCAGGTAAGTCCGTTTCATTATGAGTATTGTTATTGATACATGATGTCATGATTTATGATGTATGTGCTATGAGATGCAACGTTAAACATGTTTGCATGATTTGAATACTATACATGAGTTGGTATGATGATGGGTGATATGAGTGGAGGGGGCAGTGATATTTTGTGCTGACGAGCACCAGTGTTTTGGTAACACAACTTTGTGACTTTGGGTCACCAGAGGTTTGGCACCTCCAGAGGTTTGGCACCTCAGCGTCTCGTCCCCGTGGTTTTGCACCACAGTGGGTTGGCCCCACAAGGCGGTATTGAGGGATTGACGCCCGGTGATTTGGTATCACACGATGGGTTGGCCCCATCACTCGATTATCGTGACTACGGTCACCAGTGGTTTGGTACCACATTTGTGTCTTTGGGACACCAGAGGTTTGGCACCTCATTGCGACTCGTCCCTGTGGTTAACACCACCGTGGGTTGGCCCCACTTTTGAGATACGGGATTGTCGCCAGTGATTTGGTATCACACGATGGGTTGGCCCCATCATTGGATTTGTGACGGTCACCG
Organism: Gossypium sturtianum; assembly: GCA_025698515.1. NCBI lineage: Eukaryota > Viridiplantae > Streptophyta > Magnoliopsida > Malvales > Malvaceae > Gossypium > Gossypium sturtianum. The sequence continues at coordinate 67,723,011 of CM046953.1, forward strand.
GTGTTTTGGTAACACATTGTGACTATACGTCACCGGTGGTTTGGCACCACCAGTGGTTTGGTACCACACGGGGTAGAAAAGGTGTATGGACGGTTAGGATTGGGTGCATATGATTGGGATGCATGATGATCATGATTATGTTTGTATGTGATATTTTGCTAATCCGGGAAAAAGGGTAGCACATCGAGTGCGGGTGACTCACCTTTTCCTTAACCATTTCGGTAGTGCATAAAGTCGACCGGGATCGGAGAGGACAAGGTGGCCCATGCCGAAGATGATGTTCAATTATTCCATGCTTGATTTTGATATAAGTACTTTATTTGAATTGTTGGGTTGTAATAAAGGCCATTTTATGTTTTTGGTATTACTTTAACTATGTTTTATTTAAATTAAATTGCTACGTGAAAATGATTTATGGTTTGCAACCTATTTATTCAAATTGGATATTATAAACTAAAGTTTTAAAATGAATGAGTTTAATAGCAAAGTTTTATTCCAAAGATATGTTTTCCAAAATTCAGCAAACTACGATGTTTTATTTTAAATTAAGAAGATTTTCAACCGTCTTTTCCCAGTGACATAACCAGATTCGGTCGTAGTGAATGGGCCGGGTTTGGGGATGTTACATGCTTGTTGTTAGATAAACAACATTTGCAAAGTGATTTTTGACAGAATTGTCAATTAGGGATTTATTTGAAAATTATGAAAATTTTGTGGTTAAATTGTGAAATAAATGAAAATATGGGCTGCTATAATAATAATAGAAATTCTGCTAGCATGGATAGGGACCTAATTGCATGAATTTATGTTTTTATGAGATAAGGACTAAAATGTAAAAATGTAGAAATATTAGGGGTAAAAGTGTAAAGTTGCTATAAGGTGTATTTTGGACTAAATTGAATTGATTGATAATTAAATAAGCTAAATTTGATATTATATAGATCAAGAAAAGTGAAATCTGGATTTAGATCAGGGGAAAAAATAAGGTGTTTGTCGACCTACTTTGTCGTTTTTACATTCGAGGTAAGTTCGTATGTAATAAGCATTGTTATATTTGTGTTTTAAATGCTTTAATATTCAATATATTGTGTATACGAAATTGAGGATATATTCGACGACGAATCGGCAACGACAAATTCTGGTTGAACCTTAGGAATAGATTAGGATACGAATGACATGTCATTAGGGGTTATGTGATTTGGGTGCTGGTCCGTATGTCCTGCCGGTGGCAGAGTTATCCGACATGTGTTGCGGATTCTCGTCAGCTTGTGTGAGCAGCACCGTGTAGCATCATCATGGCCGTCAGCTTGTGTGAGCAGACCCGTTGATAGCTCGAGAGTGAGCATTATATGTGATATGAGATTGAGATAGCTTCAGCTATATATGTGGCACTTAGGGTGCGTGATTCTCAAGTATCCGATAGTATTTCAAATGGTTCAACGGGTATATCGAAGATATAAAATGGTGAGAAAAAGATACGTATCAGTATAGATATGTACAGAAACTATATAAGTGTAACACCCCTTACCAGTGCTCGACGCTGGAACAGGGTACGAGGCATTGCCGGACTTACCACACAAACATTCATACAATTCTGAGTCATAAATTTGCGTCCAAATTAAAACCACTCACATTCAATCATAAAGTTTCTAGCACGAGCCTACGAGTCCCAAAACATGCTTTGGGAGTGGTCTGGGACTAAACCGAGACTTTTAGGAATTTTTATAAAACTTAGAAAAAAAATTTCACTAAATAGGGGTCACACGCCCGTGTGGCTTGGGTTACGCCCGTGTGGTCAGGCCGTGTGGTCACAAACGCCCGTGTCCCGACCCTGTGTAACTCTCTATTTGTCACCCATGAACAAATTATTGTCACACGGCCAAGTCACACGCCTGTGTGCTAGGCCGTGTGGAAAATTAAATTCTCAAAAATTAAGTTCAGACTTCACACGGCCTGGACACACGCCCATGTCTCGGGGCCGTGTCCTTCACACGGCTGAGACACACACCTGTGTCTCTGCCTATGTGCCTAATTCTGAGAATTCTGTTTCTCAAATTTTAGGTGCAGGGGACACACGGCCGGATCACACGCCCATGGGGCAGACCGTGTGTCAACACAGCCTAGACACACTCCCATGTGTCTACCCGTGTGGAAAAAAATAAGGATATTTACCAAGCCCTTTGCCACCCTCATTTACACCTGCACTCACACAAATTCTATAACAGCCCAGTTTTAGCTAAATCGGAACACTGGTTTCAGAACCACAAATCCAAAGTCGTAAAAATTATTTTAATATTATTTTTGGTGTTTACAGGATGTTAATTGATTTGTGTGAAAATTTCATGATTTAATTTTACCGATTGGTTAGTTAATTTGATAAAAGGACTTAATCGCGTAAAATGCAAAAGTGGCTTTTTATTTGTTAAAGTATTTATTTGCTATGCTTTATTAAATATGAGGTCCTTGAGATGTGACAAGACCATATTTAGTGGAGTATTACATAAATGGTCATCCATTATATGAATTTTAAATGTATTCATTAATGGAAATTTAGTAATTTGTAAATAATGTTATTAAATTAAAATAAAACAACATTTTGTTCATATTTTTTTCACTATTGCCGAAAGTTAAAGGAGAAAAACACCATTTTTGAGCAAGCTAGGTTTGGCCTTTGTCTTCTTTGATTTAGGTATGTAATTTGTTCGGTTTTTGATAATTTTTACGTTTTTGAGATCGTTGCTTTGAATACTAGCTAGCCCATGCTTGAATTTTTGAATTGGTTGTGGATTTTGTGATTTTCCATTGTTGATAGCTTGAGATTTTTGTTGTTTGATGATGAAAAATAATTATATGTTGTTAGATTATCATGTTTAATTAAGTGATTTTTTGATAAAAATGTGTATTAAGGATTAAATTGAGAAATTTGTAAATCGATGGGTCAAAATGTGAAATAAATGAAATAAATGGGCTTCTAGGGACCTAGGGGATATTCGGCCAAGCTTGGGCATATTGAAATTTTGAATATTTTGTGTTGTTTTGAATTGGGGACTAAATTGTGAAAATGTAAAATGTTAAGGGCTAAAGTGCAAATTGCCCATTTATGTGTTTTTGAATGAAATTGAATAAATATATTATTAAATAAGTTAAATTCATATTGAATTAGATCAAGAAAAGAGGAAATCAAAATTGGATCGGGGGAAATCTAAAGTTGTTGAATAGTCGTCCCGGTTCGTTCGTCTTCGTACGAGGTAAGTTCATAAGTAAATAAATGTCATTAATTTCAAATGTATATGAATTATAAATGCCGAATTGAATTATAAAATATATTTGTGTATATGCCTAATTTGATATAAGCATGGGAGAATTTATTACGAGCTTGAATCGATCGAATTACGACGTCCAAAAGCCCCGTACGAACCTTAGGAATAGTTAGGATACAAATGTCATGAAACAGGATTTCGACATGTGATTTCGTGTAAGACCACGTCTGTGACGTTGGCATCGACTTGAGATTTACGTGTAAGACCATGTCTGGGACATCGGCATCGTACATGATTTCGTGTAAGACCCTGTCTGGGACAGTGGCATCGATATTTGATTACATGTAAGACCACGTCTGGGACGTTGGCATTGTAAGAGCTTTCCAAGTTATCCGAGTATCCTATTAAATTCTGAACGGTTCAACGGGCAATAATACGACATAACCGAATGTGAGTTTGAATTAAATGATTCAGGTATGTTTGGGTTTATATGAAGTTTGGAAATAAAGGTAAGTGTTGTTGTATAGTATGATAATGTGAACTAATTGTTAAAATGTGATTATAAGTACATGTATTTGAGATTGGAAGTATTCGGCCTACTTGTATGAATCATATATGTTCTTTGATAAGTTATTTGCTTATGACTTACTAAGCTATTTAAGTTTACTATGTGTGTATTTGTTCATTATTTTATAGATTTTGGAAAACTAGTTACGAGCTCAGGGATCGTCAAGGAAATTCGTCACACTATCGAACGCTGTTTCGGTATTTTAAAAGCTTGAATTATAAACTTATGGCATGTATAGGCTAGTATTTGTTTTGGTTGAATTTTGAATTTGTATATTTATAAAGCCATGCGAAAATGGCTTGAAATAATGTTTATGTTTATGCATTTTCGGTCATGGTATAAGTTTGTTTTGGTATGTATGTTTCATGAATTCATGAATGATATTATAATTATATGGTTTGTTGAATATGTCATGAATGAATTATAAATTAATTAATAATGATATATGCTTGTAATGGATGGACTTATAATTCGGTTTAGTAATGAGATAAGGGATGAATGTATGTTCGGTTAATGACATGTGTTATATTGGTTAAGTAAAGTTTATGTCAGTTTTGGTAATTGTCTATTAGACACGGTTGGTGAAGTAAGAAATGAATATGCTACTTGATTATTTTTGTAACAGTACGGTTTAGACCCTAGTCGGAACAGTGGTTTCAGGACCACAAATCCGAGTCCAAGAAATATTTTAATATTATTTTCTGTGCCTATGATATGTGATTAAGTATGTGTGAAATTTTCGTAAGTTAATTTATCCGTTTGAGTGCTTAATTTGAGTAAAAGGATTAAATTGCATTAAATGCAAAATTAGCATGATATTTGTAAAAGTGTCTATTTGATGTGGCTTTTTAAGGGGGAGGCCTTATGTTGTTATTAATCCATTCATAAGATAATGGATGGTTAAATGACATAATGACCATAGTGTTATTTTGTCTTATATGATATATGGAGGGGTAAATAGTAATTTGATAAATAAAAGATGATTAAACAAAAACCAAGGCTAAAATGCTATCATCTTTTATGTTTCACCACCGAAAATCAAAGAAGAAAAGAAAGGGTTTGAATGCTTCTAATATTTGGCTAGCTTGTGGCCAAAATTAAGGTATGTTTTGACTTTGGTTTTTGATGATTTTTATGTTTTTGATATTGTTGCTTAGTCTACTATCAAGCCCATGTTGTAATTTGAAGAATTTATGATGTTTATAAGATGTGCCATTGATGAAATGGTGAGCTTTGTGATGAGTATTTGGTGTTAAATGAAAGATATGTGTTTAATGAACATGTTTTGTTCTTGAATTTTTGGTGAATTTAGCTAATTAGGGCTAAATTGTGAAAATAGTATTTTGAAGGGCTAATTTGTGACATAAATGAAATTTATGGATTGATATGAGCATAGTGTGTACTCGGCCAAGCATGGGTAAAAGTAAATTTGGTGAATTTTGTGATTTTGTGAAATAGGGACTAAATTGTCCAAATGTGAAAATGTGAGGGCTAATTTGTAAATTGCCCTAAATATGTGTTCTTGGATTAAATTGAATGATCTAGTGAATAAATGGATTAAATCTGTGTATGTATAGATCAAGAACCGAAGAAAACGGACTTATATCGCGGGAAATCGAAAGTAATCGAGTAGCCGTATACATTTCCATTAAACCGAACTCGAGGTAAGTCAATATACAAATAAATGTATTTGAATCTACTTAACTGTGCATATATGAAATTTGAATTGCTATGAATATGCTCGAGATGAGATATATGTGAAATCCAAGAATTGGTATCGACTGAATATTGATGTCCGAGAAGCCCCGTCTGAACCTAGGAATAGATAGGATAGTATATGTCATGACATAGGTGTCTGATAAGTGATATCATGTAAGACCATGTTTGAGACGTTGGCATTGATTCGAGATTTTGTGTAAGACCACGTCTGGGACATTGGCATCGATATGAGACTTACGTGTAAGACCTTGTCTAGGACATTAGTATCGTATTGATTCGTGTAAGACCCTGTCTGGGACAGTGGCTTCGATATTTGGTTACATGTAAGACCACGTTTGGGACGTTGGCATTGTACGACTATTCCGAGCACTCTGATTATCCTATTTAGTTCCGAATGGTTCAACGGGCAAGTCCGAGAAATGAATTACTATGTGAATTGTACATCCGTTTCAGGTACATTGATATGCATGCTTTGTATGAGCATGAAAGGTGAGTAAGTATGTGCATTGATGCAAAGTAACATTTGAGATATATGTATGTTTGAGATATAAGCAAGTGAGATACTTGAGATTTGATGAATTGGTAAGCAATAGAAAATCAAGTGAGCCAAAGAGATTATTTATGTGCTTATAAATATGATATGTTAATGAATTCAAATGGCTATGCTTCTGAGTGATTTATGCTAAGTTTATTTATATATGGCTTACTAAGCTTTTGGAAAGCTTACTTTGTGTGTGTTTGTTCTGTTTTATGGATCATCAAAGCTACTGAAGGCTCGGGGACCGTCAAGGATCGTCATCACACAACTCAAACTTGTTTTGGTACTTTGAAAATGTGTATATAGTTAAATATGGCATGTATAGGCTAGTCATTTTGGAGTATGTTTGAAATGTGTATAAATAGCCATGAGATGTGGCTAGATAAATGTTGGTAATATGCATGAGTGAATATGATGCATGATTTGGTATGGCTTGATAGCTAATGAAATGGCCAAGGCTATGGTAAACATGTGAATGCATTATGAGTATGTATGTTTGATCAAAGAAATGGTTATATGGAAGGTAAATGTAGATGAATCATGCTTGAATGTATATGTGTTTTAGTTGTGCAAATTGGCATGAATGGAAATGAGGTTGGATGTAAAGATTTGTTGATTAATTTGACATGTTTTTGGATGTCAATTATGCATGAAATGAATTGGTATATTGCCTGTAGGGTCAACCCAAGTGTGGGTGGCATTTTGGCCTTGCAAGTGGCCTGTTTTGCATACACGGCTGTGGTACACGGGCGTGCCTGGTGGCCGTGTGAATAAGTCAGTAACTAGCCTAATTTTACACGGCCATGGCACACGGGTGTGTCTGGTGGCCGTGTGGATAAGTCAGTTTACATGCTCTGTTTTGGCACGGCCAGGACACACGGGTGTGTCTAATAGCCGTGGGAGGCACACGGCCTGCCCACACGGGCGTGTGACCTCTGTAACTTAGAAAAGTCTTTAAATTTTCGAGAAATTCAATATGTGTTCGGTTTAGTCCCGACCTTATTCTAAAGCATTATTAAGGTCTCGTTGACCTATAAAAGGGTCACTTTGATTGTAATTAATGACTTGTATTATGAAATGTCTGTAAAAGTTTTTGACCTGTCCGGTAATGCCTTTAACCCTAATCTGGCGACGGATACAGGTTAGGGGTGTTACATTTGATTGGTATCAGAGCTACGGTTTAGTCGATTCTCACACTAACGTAGCGAATAAGAGTCTTGCTATACATGCCATATATCTGAATTATGATTGTGTGATGAATCCTGACGTGTAAAATGTGATTTTCATATAGTAATGGATCCCGAAAGAGCCGTAGCTGACAATGTAGAAAGTAATGCGCCTGCTTCTGCTCAAGGGATAGCGCCTTCTGATTCGAGACCGGTTACGAGCGGTTATGAGGGAGAAGCTAAACAAGCTTTCTTTCAGATGATGAGTGAGTGGTTCACTCAGTTTGTGAGAAATAATCTGACTGTTTCACAACCTCCGCCCCGCCTAATCCTTCTCAGACAACAGTTGTACCTCCGGCTATGAATCTGAATATGTTGAATAAGCCTCCGTTCGACAAAATCTGTAAGTATGGGGCTGAAGAGTTCAGGGCTACCAGTGATGATGATGCTGAGAAAGCTGAGTTCTGGTTAGAAAACCAATTTGAGTATTTGATGAGATGTCGCTGAGTCCCAAATAAAGTATAAAATGTGTTGTGTCTTTGTTACGAGACGCGGCCTATCAGTGGTGGAAAACTTTGATTTCTGTTGTTCTGAAAGAGCGGGTCACATGGGATTTCTTTTAGATTGAGTTTTGGAAGAAATACATTAGTCAGAGATTCATTGATCAGAAATGAAAGGAAATCCTAGAATTGAAACAGGGCCGCATGTCTGTCACTGAATATGAACGAGAGTTCGTGAGACTAAGTCAGTATGCTCGGGAATGTGTATCAACAGAAGTGATAATGTGTAAGAGATTTGAAGATGGCCTAAATGAAGATATCCAATTGCTAGTTGGTATTCTAGAGATAAAAGAGTTCATTGTGCTAGTTGATCGAGCGTGCAAAGCTGAGGCACTCGGGAAAGATAAAAGAAAACCTGAGTTTGAAGCTAGAGATGTGAGAAAGAGATTTCCGAACAAATCATTTCAGTCTGTTTTGAAGAAATTTCGAGATGAACAAAGTCGTTCGAGAGTTAATGTGGGACATTCTAGTAGAGATCGAGCTAGATCACAGTTGAGTTCCAAAGCTCCAGCAACTTCAATGGCAAGTGTTGGAAATGTCCGATCCGAGCGACCTGAGTGTAAACACTATGGTAAAAGACATCCGATAAGTTGTAGATTGAATGATCGAGCTTGCTTCAGATGTGGATCGTTAGATAATTTTATCCGTGATTGCCCAGAGTCTGTTGAACAAGAGATTGTTCATAATTCGAGATCTGATAATGTTTCTGCGAGAGGTAGACCCTCCCGAAACGTAAGAAATGTTAGTGGTAGTCAGAGAATTAAGAAAGACTCGATTCATAGATCCGAAGCGAGCGCCGCGCGAGCATATGCCATCCGAGCTCGTGAGGAAGTTTCATCTCCTGATGTTATAACTGGTACATTTACACTTTATGATACTTCTGTGATTGCATTGATAGACCCCGGTTCTACTCATTCGTATATATGCATGAATTTGGTATCCAGTAAGACTTTGCTTGTAGAGTCTACTGGCTATGTTATAAAAGTATCGAACCCCTTAGGTAAAAGTGTCCTGGTTGACAAAGTATGCAAGAAATGTTCGTTAACGTTTCAAGATATCTTTTTTCCTACTGATCTGATGCTATTACCATTTGATAAGTTTGATATCATTCTGGGTATGGACTTGTTGACATTGCATGATGCTATTGTGAATTGTAAAAAAACAAAAAAAGATTATTGATTTGAGATGTCCGAATGATGAAATAGTCCAGGTTGAGTCTAATGATTTGAATGGATTGCCTGCTGTGATATCTGTATTGAAAGCTCAAAGATATGTGAAAAAGGGATATGGGGCATATTTTGCTTATGTGATTGATTCGAAAGTATCTAAAAAGAAAGTTGAATCAGTGCCAGTTGTTTGTGAGTTTTCTAATGTATTCCCTGAGGAATTGCCGGGATTGCCTCCGATACGTGAAGTTGAATTTGGTATTGATTTGTTGCCTGGTATGACACCTATTTCGATAGCTCCGTACAGAATGGCACCAACGGAGTTAAAAGAGTTAAAGTCGCAGTTGTAAGAGTTGACTCATAGAGGATTTGCAAGATCGAGTTTTTCACCTTGGGGTGCTCCCGTTCTGTTTGTGAAAAAGAAAGATGGCACGATGAGAATGTGCATTGACTATCGTCAGTTGAACAAAGTAACCATAAAGAACAAATATCGGTTGCCCATGATTGACGATTTTTTTGATCAGCTAAAAGGAGCCACTGTGTTTTCAAAGATAGATCTGAGATTGGGATACTATCAGTTGCGAGTAAAAGATTCAGATATTTTGAAAACTGCTTTCAGAATGAGGTACGGACATTATGAGTTTTTAGTTATGCCTTTCGGACTAATGAATGCTCCTATGTTTTTATGGATCTGATTAACAGAATTTTCAGACCGTATTTAGATCATTTTGTTGTTGTTTTCATTGATGACATTTTGATTTATTCACGTGATGAAAACGAGCATGTCGAGCATCTAAGAATTGTGTTGCAAACTTTATGAGATAAGAAATTTTATGCGAAATTCAGTAAATGTGAATTTTGGTTACGTGAAGTTAGTTTTCTGGAGCATATTGTGTCAGCATCTGGAATACGAGTTGATTCGAGCAAGATTTCTGCTATTCTTGAATAGAAACCTCTGAAAAATGTGTTCGAAGTCCGTAGCTTTTTGGGACTCGCTGGTTATTATTGTTGGTTTGTAAAAGGATTCTCGATAATAGCTACTCCGTTAACTAGATTGCTTCAGAAATATGTGAGATATGAATGGTTATTGATAAACCGAAATAGTAACATATTTTAAGCCCACATTTAGCATGCTTTTGGATGAATTATCCCTTATTCTATGCCATTTGGTGCTCTTAATCCTTTCTTTTCATGTTTTATACTCAGGAAAGCACCGAAGGATAAAAAGAACAAGAGACGGGCTTAAAACGGGCCAAATAGGCCACATCACGAAATTGACATGGCCTAGGCCTAAGACCACACGGTTGTGCCTCAGAAACAGAGTCCACACGGCCTGGCCACGATTCACACGGGCGTGTGCCATGGCCGTGCCCCTGCCGCGGCCAAGAGGAGTTTTACTCGGATTTGGATACTTGGTGGCAAAGAAACACATCCCAAAGCATACTTAAACACCCAAATAGGAATTTCACTCAGATTAGGAATCTTGGAGACCAAGTAAGGCATCTCCAAGTCTATATAAACACCCTAGGGGGCAACTTAAGCGGGGAGTTCTGCAGAGGCGGGAGCCCAATACCTTTGACAGGAGGCGGTTAGCGAGGCCAAGGAGCCAAGCCAGAAAGGTCAGATTTGTGGGAATCGCTCGAGGATAGCCAGTTGATCCATCTCAAGAAGTCAGAATTCTACTCAAAATGGCGGATCTCTCCTTTAATTCCTTCAGGGGGTGTTAGGGATTTCTTATGTTTTGTTTTATCTTTTCTTCCGAGATGTTTTCTTTTATTGTTATGAACTAAACCCTTCAGATACTTGAAGGGGATGAAACTTAGATGAATCTTGTTATTGTTTTCTGAACTATATGATAAATATTTGATTTGTTCTTAATTATGTGTGCTTAATTCTTGTGTTGATATTTTCGGGATATTAATTCAAGTTGAATGTGCTTAGGTGGTGGAGAAAAAGTCCCTGCCTAAGAGTAGATCTAGCATAATTAAGCGGAGTTGATCACGCGCCTAGAGATAGGGTGACGAGATTTTGCCGGATTAGGGTGAAACCTAATATGGGAGTCCATAGATCGAGTTAATACAATTCTAGGGGTTTTAATTAGAAAGAGATTTCAATTAATCAACCTAGGGTTAGACGTTATTCGCCTCGAGAGATGGTTTAATATAAATTAGGGAATCTTACGGATCAAGTCAAGTGAATAAATCGTCTGGTTCAGTGTTAGATAACAAGTAAAGTCTAGGTGGATTCCTCCTAGAGTATCGTCTAAATCAACTGAGTTTTTCCAACAGTATTTCCCCAATTCCTTCTTTTTGCCTTTGCGTCTTTAGCTTAGTAATTAGTCAATTTTAGATTAAACAACCATTCGCTTAATATTTAGGCTAAATAATAAAAAGAAAGTTAGTATTAGTACTTTTAGTTCCTTTGGGTTCGACAATCCGGTCTTGCCTAAGCTATACTACTATTCGATAGGTATACTTGCCTCAATCGTTGTCATAGTTAGTTTCCAGGTTCGATCATTCTCATTATATAAATTTTTAAAACTCTGACAGACACACGATCAGTTATATGGAAGGTAAATGTAGATGAATCATGCTTGAATGTATATGTGTTTTAGTTGTGCAAATTGGCATGAATGGAAATGAGGTTGGATGTAAAGATTTGTTGATTAATTTGACATGTTTTTGGATGTCAATTGTGCACGAAATGAATTGGTATATTGCCTGTAGGGTTGACCCAAGTGTGGGTGGCATTTTGGCCTTGCAAGTGGCCTGTTTTGCATACACGGCTGTGGTACACGGGCGTGCCTGGTGGCCGTGTGAATAAGTCAGTAGCTAGCTTAATTTTACATGGCCATGGTGCACGGGTGTGTCTGGTGGTCGTGTGGATAAGTCAGTTTACATGCTCTGCTTTGGCACGGCTAGGACACATGGGTGTGTCTAATAGCCGTGGGAGGCACACGGCCTGCCCACACAGGCGTGTGACCTCTGTAACTTAGAAAAGTCTTTAAATTTTTGAGAAATTCCATATGTGTTCGGTTTAGTCTCGACCTTATTTTAAAGCATGATTAAGGTCTCATTGACCTATAAAAGGGACACTTCGATTATGATTGATGACTTGTATTATGAAATGTCTGTAAAAGTTTTCGACCTGTCCGGTAACGGCTTTAACCCTAATCCGGCGATGGATACGGGTTAGGGGTGTTACAGTTTTGATAAAATTGTTTTGGTGTGGTTTTAAATGCTATATGATGATTTTCTATGATTTGTGAAATTAGTATTTGGTTCGGCTAATTATAGATTTATAGATTGATGTATAATTGACTTATAAATATGGTTAGAATTAGTAAATGATGCACATTCATGTTCGGCAAAAGATAGGTAAATTGAATATATATATATATACACATATATGCGTGTGTCATGTTAGCTAATAGATGTAAATGTCTATGATAAGATCAATTTTGGTTTGGATATCTTGATTAGGTTTGTGATGATAAATTTGTGCATAAACTTGTGATAAGAGAAGAGGTATATTTGGTTTTGAAATGATGCTTGTCTATGTGTAAAATATATATTTATATGTCTAGTATGTCGTGTGGCTAATTTAACTTGATTAACGTGCTAGTCGAATAGTTCATGAGATGAATGGCTAAGTATATGTGGGTTGGCTTGGTTAATGAATTTGCAGGTTGAGTATACTATGATTTGAATAATGCATTTTTTTTAAATGATTCATATTGATTAGGTAAAATGCGCACATGACTTTGATGTTTAAAATTTTATGCTTGACCATTTAGTAAAGTTGCTTATGCTGAATGTGCTTTGGCTTATAAATCTTTGTTAATAGATTATTCATTTTAATATACGTGTGTTTTGAAGTGATATGTTTGATATTCAGTTTATGAAATGTATGTTTTGTGATATGCTCGATATATGTTTTGTAATGTTATAAGCTTGAAAGAAAATTTTTATATGCGAACGATATGAATATAGTAGTATTAAGGTTCGGAATTTGAATAGGATATATGTATTGATGTGATTGATTTACGAAGCATGAAATGCAATGAATGCATGTTTTGAGTTGTGTTCTATTCGTAATGCCTCGTAATCCTAATCTGACGATGGATACGGGTTAGGGGTGTTACATTTGATTGGTATCAGAGCTACGGTTTAGTCGATTCTAGGACTAAAGTAGCACGTGTGAGTCTAGCTATACATGCCATATTGATATACTGTGATAGTGTGATGATTCCTGACATTTGAAAATGTGTTTTCGTATAGTAAATGGATCCCGATCGAGCCGTAGAAGATGACGTAGAAAGTAATGCACCCGCTCCCGCTCAAGGGGCAGTGTAATTTGATTCTAGACCTATCACGAGTAGCCACGAGGGAGAGGCTAAACAAGCCTTCTTCCATATGATGAATGAATGGTTCACACAGTATATCCAGACAAATCCGGCTGTTCAACAACCCCCACCCCTGCCTAATCCTTTTCAGACACCTATGATACCTCAAGTTCTTCATCCGATGAGATTAAATAAGCCGCCGGTTGATAAAATCAGAAAATACGGGGCTGAAGAGTTCAGAGCTACTGTTGACGATGATGCTGAGCGAGCTGAATTCTGGCTTGATAATACGATCCGTGTGTTCGATGAATTATCCTGTACCCCTGATGAGTGTATTAAATGTACTGTATCCTTGTTTCGAGACACCGCATATCACTAGTGGAATAGACTAGTATCGGTGGTTCCAAAAGAACGGGTTACCTGGGAGTTCTTTCAGACTGAATTCCTAAAGAAATATATCAGTCAGCGATTTATTGATAAAAAATACAAAGAATTCCTCGAGTTAAAATAGGGTCACATGATAGTTACAGAATATGAAAGGGAATTCGTGAGACTCAGCAGATAGGCCCGGCAATGTGTATCGCCCGAAGTAATAATGTGTAAAAGATTTGAAGATGTGTTGAATGAAGACATTAAACTGCTTGTTGGCATTCTTGAAATAAAAGAGTTCGTCGTACTTGTTGAGCGAGCATGCAAAGCTGAAGAGCTCGGGAAAGAGAAAAGAAAAGCTGATTTCGAAGCCAGAGATTTACATAAGAGATCATCGAGTAAGTCATTTCAGTCAGCATCAAAAAAATTCCGAGATGATTTTAGTCGTTCAAAGGCTACGGTGGGTTATTCTAGACAAGATCGAGACAGACCACCTGTGAGTTCAAAAGCTACCTCGATTGCTAGTGTTGGTAACATTCGACCGAACTGACCTGAGTGCAGACATTATGGTAAACGACATCCCGACGACTGTAGATTGCATGATCGGGCCTGTTTTAAATGCGGATAGATGTATCATTTCATCCGTGGATGTCCTGAGCTGGTTGAGCAAAACACAGTGCATAATACGAGACCGAGTAACATTTTAGCTCAAGGTAGACCACCCAGAAACACGAGGAATGTGAGTGGCAGCCAAAAGGGAACTAAAGACACAGCTGTTAGATCTAAGGCTCGCGCAACTGCTAGAGCTTATGCTATCCGCGCTTGTGAAGAAGCTTCGTCTCCAGATGTGATTACCGGTACTTTCACTCTTTATGATACTACTGTAATTGCATTGATAGATCCAGGATCAAATCATTCTTATGTGTGTGAGACTTTAGTATCCAGTAAGACTTTGCCTGTTGAGTCTACTGAGTTTGTGATTAGAGTATCGAACCCCTTAGGCCAGTGTGTCTTGGTCGATAAAGTTTGCAAGAATTGTCCGTTGATGATTCGAGATTCATGTTTCCTAGCTGATTTGATGTTGTTTCCATTCGACGAGTTAGATATAATTATGGGTATGGATTGGCTAAGGTTACATGATGCGGTTGTAAATTGTAAACGGAAGACTATTGATTTGCGATGCCAGAATTATGAGATTATTTGGATTGAGCCTAATGATCTGAATGTTTTACCGGCAGTGATATCTTCAATGTTAGCTCAGAAATATGTGAAAAAGGGTTGTGAAGCTTACTTTGCCTATGTGCTCGATTCTAAAGTGACCGAAAAGAAGATTGAATCAGTACCAGTTGTGTGTGAGTATCCGGATGTGTTTCCTGAAGAATTTCTGGGTTTACCGCCAATTCGAGAGGTAGAGTTTGGTATTGAGTTAGTGATGGGGACGACTCCGATATCGATAGCTCCGTACAGAATGGCACCGACTGAATTAAAAGAATTGAAAGCTCAGTTGCAAAAATTGACGGATAGAGGTTTCGCACGACTGAGTTTTCTCCCTGGGCTGCACCAGTTTTGTTTGTGAAAAAGAAAGACGGAACTATAAGAATGTGCATCGACTATCGACAACTCAATAAAGTGAACATAAAGAATAAATATCCTCTACCACGTATAGATGATTTGTTCGATCAATTGAAAGGGGCCACAGTGTTTTCAAAAATTGATTTGAGATTGGGTTATTATCAGCTGCGAGTTAAAGACTCCGAAGTGCCAAAAACTGCTTTTCGAACGAGGTACGGACACTATGAGTTTTTGGTTATGACTTTCAGACTAACAAATGCACCTGCTGCTTTTATGGATCTAATGAATCGGATCTTCAGACCATATTCGGATCGATTTGTGGTTGTGTTTATAGATGACATTTTCATCTATTCCCGTGATGAATCCGAGCATGCTGAACATCTGAGAGTAGTGCTACAGACTTTGCGTGATAAGAAGTTGTATGCGAAGTTTAGTAAATGTGAGTTTTGGTTACGATAAGTGTAATAGCCCGAATTTCAGCGATGTTGGAAATAGTGGTTTGAGACCACCAAATCTGACAAATAAATTCGTAGATTATATTATTTAATATTTACGAGCCAAATGTAGCTTTTAAAAGATTTTTGAAATAGTAAATTGTGTTTTATAAAGATTTATTTGGTCAAGAAATTGAGAAAAAGAGGTATCGAGATCTCGGTGTTATAAACCGAGCCATAAATATTTTTATGAATATTTACGGAGTGTCAATAAGGTGGTATTAAAATTTCGTTAGAAAATTTTGACGTTCGGGTGGTTAATTAAATAAAAAAGGACTAAATTGAAAAAAAGGTGTAAAAGTTTCTAGAAAGATTAAATAGCTCAATTGTCAAATTAGGAAGGACCTAAAGTGCAAATAAGCCCAAAGGATATATTTTGGGCGGCAATAGTTGAGAAAAAAATCAGGAAATGGGTGAAATAATGGCAAAATTAGAAAATTGCCAAAATTAGTTAAATAAAAATGGGACCAAATTGGAATATCTAGAATTCTTATCATTTTTCTTCATATTCATCAGCTAAAAAACAGCCATGGAGGAGGGTTCGAGCTGGTTTTCATACTCTAGCTTCATGTAAGTTTAATTCTTGCTTTCTCCTTGAAATTTCTAAGTTTTTGGACTTTTACAATTGGATCCAACATACTATGTCATTAGTTTTTTATTCCATGGCTAATTTTTAAAGTTGCTATGGATGAGTGCTGGAAGCATATGATGAATAAACATATAATTGAAGCTTTAATTTTGATATATGATGATTTTATCAAGTAAAATTGATGGAATTTGACTTTAGGACCTAATAGTGAAAGAGTTTAGAATTAAGGTCTAGTGCTAAAGTTTTGATTTCCAAGGGTTATGAAGTAGTTTAAAATGATAGTGTAACAGTCCGATTTAAGGGCTACTCAGAACAGTGGTCTAGAGATCACTAATCCGAGGTTAGAGAAATTATCTTCATGTTATTTTATGTGTTATAACATGTTTATAAGGATGCATGAGAATTTTGGTGTTTTAATTTTAGTGAAGGAGGGCTTAATTGCGAAAAAGGACTAAATCGCATAAAGTACGAAAGTTCTATTTTATTTGATAGGGGTGTCTAATAGCTAAAGACTATAAATTGGAGGTTATTAAAGGGATATTAGGCCATTGAATTAGTGTTGGCCGGCCATAGGAAGCTAGGGGGACAAAGGCATTAAATGTTGGTCAAAAGTTGGTGGTATTAGTTGACAAATGAATAAAATAAGATGAAATAAGCCAAGGCTATCATCTTTTCACTTTGCCTCCATCTCCACCGAAAATATTAGCGAGCTTAAGGGTTTGAAAGCTTGAAAATTTTAGCTACATCTCATCCTTACAAGTAAGTCAATTTGATGTTTATTTTTGATGATTTTTGTATATTTGGAGCCCTCAAAGCTTAAGCTAGCTAATGAGACGACTAGTTTGCAATATGGTTGAAAGTCTAGGGACTTACCATGATAGAGTTTATGTTGTTTGAAGAGTTTTTTTGGAAGAAAATGAATGATAGGAAGATGAGAAACAACTTTTGTGAAAGGTGTTGTTATGAAAACACCTAATTAGGACTAATTTGTAAATGTTGCAAATTGGTAATAAGTGCATGAAATAATTGAAATTTTGAGTTGCTATAGAAGAGAATATGATTCAGCTAGGCTTGATTAGTAAAGAAGATGGATGAAAATTTATTTAAGAGCCTATGGGGCAAAATCATAATTTTGCCAAAGTATAGGGGCAAAAATGGTCATTTTTGCCGAAGTAGAGATTATGTAGTAATATGATCATTAAGTGATTAAATGAGTAAATTTTATTGTTCTAGATCGAAGAAAACGATATTCGGACCTAGAACGGGAGAAAGAGAAATGTGGGCAAATATACTCCCTTTTTACCCTTTTCGGTATCGAGGTAAGTTCGTATGCAAATAATGAAATCTTATGTGAGATATTTAATATTCGAAGTTGTATAAATTTTATGTTTCCTTCATGTATGCATTAAATACGCTTTGACGAGATGTCAATAAATGAAATTCTTAGATATAATCTAAGAATAGTAAGAAATGCAAATGGAGTTACTTAAAGGAGGTATGATGTCAATGTGACATTATGTGTATAAGACTCAAAGGAGTTACTTAACAATTTTAATGACTCAACAAGTATTTTGAAATTGAGAATGAATGTGTTGTACCGTGAGAGGTACATGTATGTGTTAAAACTGAATTGAGATGAATTCGGTATATGATGAACCCATAGGGGGTTATGTGTAAATGATGCACTTTGGTTACATAAGTTATAATTGTTAATGCATTGTGTGAATGCAAACGATTATAGTAGAAAGCTAAGTAAGAATGGTAGTGTGTGAGGATGTTCCGGGTAAACATTTGAAATAGATAAACTCATGTGGATAACTATCCATGAATGAAAAATAACGGTGGGCTGTGTGCGATACCATCGCTTATTTATTCCAGTTGGTGGGCTACGTGCGATACCACCGGAATTATAAATAAGTGGTGGGCTAAGTGCGATACCACCCTAAATGCTTAACTACGATGGGCTGTGTGCGATGTTATCGTTAAGCATATTATCTAGTGGGCTATGTGTGATACCACTATAATTACCCTTTTTGGTAGGCTAGGTGCGATACTACCCTACTATCTGATTGTGGTGGGCTAAGTGTGAAGCCATCGAGTAATTTAGCATTGTGGATGGATTAGTGAGAATTCATGATGTGTGGTATCATGAGTAATGGGCGGTATGAGTGATTTATTGAAAATGTTTTACTTGATTATGTGGTGACAAGTGCAGGGATGCATGCTAATTAATATGGGCATCTGGCTCGTGGCATACTTAGAAAGTGGTAAGAGACTGAATGAGTAAGCTTCAAGGGTGATTGTGTAGGTAACTATGAGTTTAAGATGTAAAACTCATTATAATACCTTACAGTTGGGTATAACTAATGGTTATCAATATCTGATTATTATATGCATATGAACTTACTAAGCATTATTGCTTACGCCTCTTCCTTTCACATCTCTTATAGGTTAATTTAGCTAGCTCGGGTTGGAGATCACCGGGGATGTTTTCACACGTCCTTATAAGTCATAGTTGAGATCGTCAAATGTGATAATACAAGATTTGTAATTGATGATATATGGAGTTTTTGTAATGGAATTTGTATGTGTGCAATGTAGAGTGGCAAGGACTTGGTAGATAGCCTGATAATTGTCTACATGGGTAGACACACGGGAGTGTGTCAATACCATGTGGGAGGCACGGCTAGCACATAGGCGTGTGCCCAAGCCGTGTGAAGTCTGCACTTTACATTTAGAATTTAATTTGCCCACGGCTGAAGCACACGGGCGTGTGTATATGGCGTGTGGATAAGTCAGAATGCTAAGTTTTAGCACACGGGCCACGGCCACGGGCGTGTCAAGGCCGTGTGAAATTAGTCAGTGTCGCCCACGGACTAGTCACACGGGCGTGTGCCTAGGCCGTGTGACACAAGCAGAATACTCATGATTTTATACACGGGGTAGGGACATGGGCGTGTGTGACCACACGGCCTGCCCACACGGGCGTGTCCCACTTCACATGGGCGTGTGGCCCCTGTTTTATTAAGAAGTTTCTCGAATTTGTAAAAGTTCCTGGGATAGTTCCGGTACCTCTCGGAAGTATGTGTAGGGCCTCCTAGGCCGAGTATGTACAAGTGATGAGTTTAAACGAAATTTTATAACCCCGATCAAGATGTTTAAGAAAGATAAGTTAGGTAAAGCCTCAAACCCTATTCTGGGTTGAATAAGGATAAGAGGTGTTACATTTAGTGGTATCAGAGCTATGGTTTAGTCGATTCTCGGACTAACCTAGCGTGAGTAAGAGTCTAGCTATACATGCCATAGGTGGATCGTGATAGTGTGATATCACCCGGCTCTAACGAAATTGTTTTGTTAAGACAGAAATGATTCCCAACCAAGCTAAATCCAATAATTTTATAAAGTGATAAGCTTATCTGTATTGACTTGATATGCATATGGTGTTATATACTCGACCTTTGAGTTAGGTGTATATAGTGAGTAATACATATATCCAGAGAACGGGATATGTGTGTATGTACGACTGATTAAATGATGTATGAACAATATGTCCACATAGTTGAATCTCATGTGTGACCGTTAAAGTAGAGAATGTATGATGCTTTGTTTTATGACTCTGTTATGAAGCCACACATATTATAGTGTGGGAGTTAAACTGAGAAGTTGACTTAGTAGGATGCAGGAGATGAGTACAGTCGTTTAATGGTAAATTGATGAATAAGACCATGGTTGGACCATGGCAATACATGTGATCCCGTGCAAGACCATGTCTGAGGCATGGCATTGGCAACGATACGTGATCCCGTGTAAAACCATAACTGGGATATGGCGCCGGCATCGAATAATGATTCCGTGTAAGACCACGTCCGGGACCTGGCTTCGGCATAAAATTGTGTAAGACCATATCTGGGATATGGCGTCGATATTGATATAAGATCTCGTGCAAGACCATATCCAGGATATGGCATCGGTATCGACATGAGTTTGCCATGTAAGACCATATTTGGGATATGGCATTGGTATTGGTATGAGATTTCGTGTAAGACCATAGCGAGGCTATGGCATCGTGACGACATGTAAGGTAATCACTAGACTATGATGTTATGATACGAGTAAGACCATAGTTGGACTATGGAAATTAAGTAAACGACGTACTCAAACCCGTAAGACATTCTTTAATTTGATAAGTGATGGTAAGAGAAATCAGAGTTTAATGTTGAGTACTCGAGTCGACATTAATGTGGAACTTGAGTAAGTGAAGTCACAGTTCGAGATAATAGGTGATAGAAACAATTGTAGCATGAGTAAGTGTGAAAATTTGCTTGGAGTGAGTTATGTGACTACGATGATATTTCATTAATGATGAATGTTAAATCATATGTATGTAGTCATGAGAGTCAAGTTAGAGGCTTTATGACCTCACCCCCTTATTACTATTGATTTATAATGAGATCCTTACGAGGGTTAAGTTGAATAAGCTCATGAGTACGAAATGAAAGAGTTTAGTGGCAAAACAAGTAGTAATGTATATCGAGATAAGGGTAGTTAGAAAGTGAGAACAACTTTGAGAAGAATATCTAAATGTTTTAAAGATTGCACTGATTATGCAATGTTAAGAGTAAAGAGAAAGTTAGCCTAGGCTATTTGACTCAATTGAGTAGGACGCCTGAGGTGTACGCTTATCGAGACCTTCCTGATTTGATGTTCACTAAAGAAAAGGAATAGTCAAAAAGTTTTGATAACGTAAATGGTTAGATAAACATTATTTGAACTGTGAAAGTGTTTGACCATGACAACCATAGTTGTATGGACCATAATGATCTCTTTGAGTACTTCGTATTAATATCTGTTGCCTTTCAGCGGTGATGTAGTTGTTCTTTCCATGAATCGTGATCGTGTGAGAATGTTAGCTGACTGTAGGATTAGACAAAATAGTTGTCGATTTAATCAATTGAAACCGACATTTCTTTATCTCTTCGTAACCTTATTCTGGTACTTTGAGGAGGAAGTTAGTGATAAATCTTTATGTGAGATTTCTCTTATATTTCCATTGATCATGGTTATCTTTAAATTGTATATTCTTTGAGTTGTGGTAGTTATATTTACTATAATTGCGCTTTTGATTTGATCATAGAAAGGTGATAATTCTAGTATAAGAGGTGAAATTACAAGTTTCACGTTGTGCAATGGGTTTTCGGGTAAACCGGATAGAGTTAATGCACTTGATTGAGATGTCTCTGCTATCCTAAGATATGACGATAGTAAAGGTTTTAAATTAGCCCATTAAGAGAAACTCAAACGAGAGTGTGTTTGAAATATATTCTCAGTGAGGAGAAAAGAGTAGATTGATGTATTGAGATATGATTCTAGTTAAGTGTATATTTACGCATGAATCAATAAGGAGAATGAAATTCTATGTGTACATGAGTGAGGAGCATGATATGAGGTATGCTCATTGAAACATTTTTAACCGTGATGGTTAGGTTAGAAGTCATTAAAGGTACTATTAACTAGCTGAAGTTCTAGTATTGAGTTCAGTGTGAATCGAGAAAAAGTGTTTGTAAGTTTGTATGTGATTATGCAACATTTATACTAGCATGTTGAGAATGCTTGGCATTACATTGATGTATAATGCTTTACTAAATTGATTAGTTAATGTTGAATGAGATGTTGAAGTCCTAGCGGACCATATTGAATATGAAAATGCCATCATTGAGATATGAAATAGATAAGGTCCCGTATAAGACCATGCTCGGGACATGGCCTCGGCACCGATTTGAAATCCCGTATAAGACCATATCCGGGATATGGCTTCAGTAATGAAAATGAGAATCGTATAAGACCATATTCGGGATATGGCATCGGTACTTGATGTGGAAGTCCATATAAGACCTTATCCGGGATATGGCATTGGCATTTAGAGTTGACTCCATGTAAGACCACCTCGGAGATGTGGCATTGGCTTCGTACCTACAGTAATGACGATGAATATGCATCTTTGACTATTCCTAGTGATTAATGGGATACGTAGATGAGTTTAGAAGTAGAAATGAGAATTGTACAAAGTCATGTGAATGAGTGAAAACAGGTACTCGTGAATGAGTCACGAAGAAACGAGTATGATGTGTGGCACGGTATGTGCTAAATAAAGGCAATTGTAAGTAAGAACGGCATGAAGCCTATGACTTGTGTATGGTTAGTTAATGCCATGGATGGTATTTTAAATAAGCTCTGAGTGAGTTTGACAAAGACGTTAAAATTCAATTCGAATAAGATTTCCATTGTTGATGTTACCTTAAAGTAGAATGTGTATATTGATGAATTCAGAACTTATACAGAAGGTTTTGGTATGAGACTTAGTAATAGCAGGTCTACTCATGCAAGACTAAGAAAAGATGCAATTATATGCATTAATGTTTTGACAACTGAGTACGTTTTACGATATGATTGAGTTTATGGTCAGAAGTAGTCGACCACTAAAAGCTGAGTTTTCTAAGCATGCAAGTCAGGACTATTACAGTCGGTGAATATCCTAGTGATAGAATGAGATAAAATACAATAGATTTCAAATTTGAAGTGACTTGATTTCCAATGAGGGGGATGTCATCAGAATTTTAGTGAAGTGTGCGATAAATATTCGAATGATCATTTTAGCATGTGCCGAGTTCACAGTTGTAAGATTTCTGAATATATGTGCCCGGGAGGAAGAGTAATCTAGGTCCCAAGTTGTGCTTTGAATTTGTGTACTATAGCTTAAAGGATGTTGGCAAGAGAAACCTGAGGATAAACCGATTTGTGATTTTGATGAGCTGGTGGAAACGTTTCAGGAATGTTAAGAGCAACTTCTCCTGGTAAGATTTTCGGGGACAAAAATCCCTAAGGGGGTAGAATTGTAACAGCCCGATTTAAGGGCTAGTCAGAATAGTGGTCTCGAAATCACTAATCTGAGGTTAGAGAAATTATCTTCATGTTATTTTATGTGTTATAACATGTTTATAAGGATGCATGAGAATTTTGGTGTTTTAATTTTAGTGAAGGGGGGCTTAATTGCGAAAAAGGACTAAATCGCATAAAGTGTAAAAGTTCTATTTTATTTGCTAGGGGTGTCTAATAGCTAAATACTATAAATTGGAGGTCCTTAAATGGATATTAGGCCATTGAATTAGTGTTGGCCGGCCATAGGAAGCTAGGGGGACAAAGGCATTAAATGTTGGTCAAAAGTTGGTATTATTAGTTGACAAATGAATAAAATAAGATGAAATAAGCCAAGGCTATCATCTTTTCACTTTGCCTCCTTCTCCACTGAAAATATCAGCGAGCTTAAGGGTTTGAAAGCTTGAAAATTTTAGCTACATCTCATCCTTACAAGTAAGTCAATTTGATGTTTATTTTTGATGATTTTTGTATATTTGGAGCCCTCAAAGCTTAAGCTAGCTAATGAGAGGACTAGTTTGCAATATGGTTGAAAGTCTAGGGACTTACCATGATAGAGTTTATGTTGTTTGAAGAGTTTTTATGGAAGAAAATGAATGATAGGAAGATGAGAAACAACTTTTGTGAAAGGTGTTGTTATGAAAACACCTAATTAGGACTAATTTGTAAATGTTGCAAATTGGTAATAAGTGCAGGAAATAATTGAAATTTTGAGTTTCTATAGAAGAGAATATGATTCGGCTAGGCTTGATTAGTAAAGAAGATGGATGAAAATTTATTTACGAGCCTAGGGGGCAAAATCGTAATTTTGCCAAAGTATTGGGGCAAAATGGTCATTTTTGCCTAAGTAGAGATTATGTTTTAATATGATCATTAAGTGATTAAATGAGTAAATTTTATTGTTCTAGATCGAAGAAAACGATATTCGGACCTAGAACTGGAGAAAGAGAAATGTGGGCAAATATACTCCCTTTTTACCCTTTTCGATATCGAGGTAAGTTCGTATGCAAATAATGAAATCTTACGTGAGATATTTAATATTTGATGTTGTATAAATTTTATGTTGCCTTCATGTATGCATTAAATACGTTTTGACGAGATGTCAATAAATGAAATTCTTAGATATAATCTAAGAATAGTAAGAAATGCAAATGGTATGAAATGATGATAGTTAAGGTTCCGTGTAAGACCATATTGGAATATGGCTTTGGTGTGAGATATTGAATAAGACCGTGTCAGAGACATGGCATCGATGTGATATTTCGTATAAGACCATGTCGGGGACATGGCATCGATATGTTAGTTCATGTATGACCCTATCGGGGGTATGATGTCAATGTGACATTATGTGTATAAGACTCAAGGGAGTTACTTAACAATTTTAATGACTCAACAAGAATTTTGTAAATTGAGAATGAATGTGTTGTACCATGAGAGGTACACGTATGTGTTAAAACTGAATTGAGATGAATTCAGTATATGATGAACCCATAGGGGGTTATGTGTAAATGATGCACTTTTGTTGCATAAGTTATAATTATTAATGCATTGTGTGAATGCAAACGATTATAGTAGAAAGCTAAGTAAGAATGGTAGTGTGTAAGGATGTTCCGGGTAAACATTTGAAATAGATAAACTCATGTGGATAACTATCCCTGAATGAACAATAACGGTGGGCTGTGTACGATCCCATCGCTTATTTATTCCAGTTGGTGGGCTAAGTGCGATACCACCGGAATTATAAATGAGTGGTGGGCTAAGTGCGATACCACCCTAAATGCTTAACTACAATGGGCTGTGTGCGATGTTATCGTTAAGCATATTATCTAGTGGGCTATGTGCGATACCACTATAATTACCCTTTTTGGTAGGCTAGGTGCGATACTACCCTACTATCTGATTATGGTGGGCTAAGTGTGAAACCATCGAGTAATTTAGCATTATGGATGGATTAGTGAGAATTCATGATGTGTGGTATCATGAGTAATGGGCGGTATGAGTGATTTATTGAAAATGTTTTACTTGATTATGTGGTGACAAGTGCAGGGATGCATGCTAATTAATATGGGCATCTTGCTCGTGGCATGGTTAGAAAGTGGTAAGAGACAGAATGAGTAAGCTTCAAGGGTAATTGTGTAGGTAACTATGAGTTTAAGATGTAAAACTCATTATAATACCTTACGGTTGGGTATAACTAATGGTTACCAATATCTGATTATTATATGCATATGAACTTACTAAGCATTATTGCTTAAGCCTCTTCCTTTCACATCTCTTATAGGTTAATTTAGCTAGCTCGGGTTGGAGATCGCCGGGGATGTTTTCACACGTTCTTATAAGTCATAGTTGAGATCGTCAAATGTGATAATACAAGATTTGTAATTGATGATATGTGGAGTTTTTGTAATGGAATTTGTATGTGTGCAATGTAGAGTGGCAAGGACTTGGTAGATAGCCTGATAATTGTCCACATGGGTAGACACACGGGCGTGTGTCAAGACCATGTGGGAGGCACGGCTAGCACATGGGCGTGTGCCCAAGCCGTGTGAAGTCTACACTTTACATTTGGAATTTAATTTGCCCACGACTGAAGCACACGGGCGTGTGTATATGCCGTGTGGATAAGTCAAAATGCTAAGTTTTAGCACATGGGCCATGGCCACGGGCGTGTCAAGGCCGTGTGAAATTAGTCAGTGTCACCGATGGGCTTGTCACACGGGCGTGTGCCTAGGCCGTGTGACACAAACATAATACTCATGATTTTATACAGGGGGTAGGGACATGGGCGTGTGTGACCACACGGCCTGCCCACGCGAGCGTGTCCCACTTCACATGGGCATGTGGCCCCTGTTTTATTGAGAAGTTTCTCGAATTCGTAAAAGTTCTCGGGATAGTTTCGGTACCTCTCGAAAGTATGTGTAGGGCCTCCTAGGCCGAGTATGTACAAGTGATGAGTTTAAACGAAATTTTATAACCCCGATCAAGATGTTTAAGAAAGATCAGTTAGGTAACGCGTCAAACCCTATTCTGGCTTGAATACGGATAAGAGGTGTTACATTTAG
Organism: Gossypium sturtianum; assembly: GCA_025698515.1. Taxonomy (NCBI): domain Eukaryota; kingdom Viridiplantae; phylum Streptophyta; class Magnoliopsida; order Malvales; family Malvaceae; genus Gossypium; species Gossypium sturtianum. The sequence goes on from CM046953.1 coordinate 67,749,352, forward strand.
TGGTATCAGAGATATGGTTTAGTCAGTCCTCGGACTAACCTAGCGTGAGTAAGAGTCTAGCTATACATGCCAGAGGTGGACCGTGATAGTGTGATATCTCCTGGCTTTAAACGAAATTGTTTTGTTAAGACAGAGATGATTCCCAACCGAGCCTAATCCAATAATTTTAGAAAGTGATAAGCTTATCTGTATTGACTTGATATGCATATGGTGTTATATACTCGACCTTTGAGTTAGGTGTATATAGTGAGTAATACATATATCCAGAGAACAGGATATGTGTGTATGCACGACTGATTGGATGATGTATGAACAATATGTCCACATAGTTGAATCTCATGTGTGACCGTTAAAGTAGAGAATGCATGATGCTTTGTTTTATGACTCTGTTATGAAGCCACACATATTATAGTGTGGGAGTTAAACTGAAAAGTTGACTAAGTAGGATGCAGGAGATGAGTACAGTCGTTTAATAGTAAATTGATGAATAAGACCATCGTTGGACCATGGCAATACATGTGATCCCATGTAAGACCATGTCTGAGGCATGGCATTGGCAACGATACATGTTCTGTGTAAAACCATATCTAGGATATAGCGTCGGCATCGAATAATGTTTCTGTGTAAGACCACGTCCGGGACCAGGCTTTGGCATGAAATCGTGTAAGACCATATCTGGGATATGGCGTCGATATTGATATAAGATCTCGTGCAAGACCATATCCAGGATATGGCAACGGTATCGACATGAGTTTCCCATGTAAGACCATATCTGGGATATGGCATTGGTATTGGTATGAGATTTCGTGTAAGACCATAGCGTGGCTATGGCATCGTGACGACATGTAAGGTAATCACTGGACTATGATGTTATGATGCGAGTAAGACCATAGTTGGACTATGAAAATTAAGTAAACGACATACTCAAACCCGTAAGACATTCTTTAATTTGATAAGTGATGGTAAGAGAAATCAGAGTTTAATGTTGAGTACTCGAGTCGACATTAATGTGGAACTTGAGTTAGTGAAGTCACAGTACGAGATGATAGGTGATAGAAACAATTGTAGCATGAGTAAGTGTGAAAATTTGCCTGGTGTGAGTTATGTGACTACGATGATATTTCATTAATGATGAATGTTAAATCACATGTATGTAGTCATGAGAGTCAAGCTAGAGGCTTTATGACCTCACCCCCTTATTACTATTGATTTATAATGAGATCCTTATGAGGGTTAAGTTGAATAAGCTCATGAGTACGGAATGAAAGAGTTTAGAGGCAAAACAAGTAGTAACGTATATCGAGATAAGGGTAGTTAGAAAGTGAGAACAACTTTGAGAAGAATATCTGAATGTTTTAAAGATTGCACTGATTATGCAATGTTAAGAGTAAAGAGAAAGTTAGCCTAGGCTATTTGACTCAATTGAGTAGGAAGCCTGAGGTGTATGCTTATTGAGACCTTCCTGATTTGATGTTCACTAATGAAAAGGAATAGTCAAAAAGTTTTGATAACGGAAATGGTTGGAGAAACATTATTTGAACTGTGAAAGTGTTTGACCATGACAACCATAGTTTGATGGACCATAATGATCTCTTTGAGTACTTCGTATTGGTATCTGTTGCCTTTCAGGGGTGATGTAGTTATTCTTTCCATGAATCATGATCGTGTGAGAATGTTAGCTGATTGTAAGATTAGACAAAATAGTTGTCAATTTAATCAATTGAAATCGATATTTTTTTATCTCTTCGTAACCTTATTCTGGTACTTTGAGGAGGAAGTTAGTGATAAATATTTATTTGAGATTTCTCTTATATTTCCATTGATCATGGTTATCTTTAAAGTGTATGTTCTTTGAGTTGTGGTAGTTATATTTACTATAATTGCGCTTTTGATTTGATCATAGAAAGGTGATAATTCTAGTATAAGAGGTGAAATCACAAGTTTCACGTTGTGCGATGGGTTTTTGGGTAAACCGGATAGAGTTAATGCACTTGATTGAGATGTCTCTACTATCTTGAGATATGACGATAGTAAAGGTTTTAAATTAGCACATTAAGAGAAACTCAAACGAGAGTGTGTTTGAAATATATTCTCAGTGAGGAGAAAAGAGTAGATTGATGTATTGAGATATGATTCTAGTTAAGTGTATATTTACGCATGAATCAATAAGGAGAATGAAATTCTATGTGTACATGAGTGAGAAGCATGATACAGAGGTATGCTCATTGAAACATTTTTAATCGTGATGGTTAGGTTAGAAGTCATTAAAAGTACTATTAACTGAAAGTTCTAGTATTGAGTTCAGTTAGAATCGAGAAAAAGAGTTTGTAAGTTTGTATGTGATTATGCAACATTTATACTAGCATGTTGAGAATGCTTGGCATTACATTGATGTATAATGCTTTACTAAATTGATTAGTTAATGTTGAATGAGATATTGAAGTCCTAGCGAACCATATCGAATATGAAAATGCCATCATTGAGATATGAAATAGATAAGGTCCTGTATAAGACCATGTTCGGGACATAGCCTTGGCACCAAGTTGAAATCCCGTATAAGACCATATCCGGGATATGGCTTCGGTAATGAAAATGAGAATCGTATAAGACCATATAAGACCTTATCCGGGATATGGCATTGGCATTTAGAGGTGACTCCAAGTAAGACCACCTTGGAGATGTGGCATTGGCTTCGTACCTACAGTAATGATGACGAATATGCGTCTTTGACTATCCCTAGTGATTAATGGGATACGTAGATGAGTTTAGAAGTAGAAATGAGAATTGTACAAAAGTCATAAGAATGAGTGAATACAGGTACTCGTGAATGCGTCACGAAGAAACGAGTATGATGTATGGCACGGTATGTACTAAATAAAGGCAATTGTAAGTAAGTACGGCATGAAGCCTATGACTTGTGTATGGTTAGTTAATGCCATGGATGGTATTTTAAATAAGCTCTGAGTGAGTTTGACTAAGACGTTAAAATTCAATTCGAATAAGATTTCCATTGTTGATGTTACCTTAAAGTAGAATGTGTATATTGATGAATTTAGAACTTATACAGAAGGTTTTGGTATGAGACTTAGTAATAGCAGGTCTACTCATGCAAGACTACGAAAAGATGCAATTATATGCATAAATTTTTTGACAACTGAGTACGTTTTACGATATGATTGAGTTTATGGTCAGAAGTAGTCGACCACTAAAAGCTGAGTTTTCTAAGCATGCAAGTCAGGACTATTACAGTCGGTGAATATCCTAGTGATAGAATAAGATAAAATACAATAGATTTCAAATTTGAAGTTACTTGATTTCCAAGGAGGGGGATGTCATCCGAATTTTAGTGAAGTGTGCGATAAAGATTCGAATGATCATTTTAGCATGTGCCGAGTTCACAGTTGTAAGATTTCTGAATATATGTGCCCGGGAGGAAGAGTAATCTAGGTCCCAAGTTGTGCTTCAAATTTCTTAAAGGATGTTGGCGAGAGAAACCTGAGGATAAACCGATTTGTGATTTTGATGAGTTGGTGGAAACGTTTCAGGAATGCTAAGAGCAACTTCTCCTGGTAAGATTTCGGGGACGAAAATCCCTAAGGGGGTAGAATTGTAACAGCCCGATTTAAAGGCTAGTCAGAACAGTGGTCTCGAAATCACTAATCTGAGGTTAGAGAAATTATCTTCATGTTATTTTATGTGTTATAACATGTTTATAAGGATGCATGAGAATTTTGGTGTTTTAATTTTAGTGAAGGAAGGCTTAATTGCAAAAAAGGACTAAATCGCATAAAGTGCAAAATTTCTATTTTATTTGCTAGGGGTGTCTAATAGCTAAAGACTATAAATTGGAGGTCCTTAAAGGGATATTAGGCCATTGAATTAGTGTTGGCCGGCCATAGGAAGCTAGGGGGACAAAGGCATTAAATGTTGGTCAAAAGTTGGTGATATTAGTTGACAAATGAATAAAATAAGATGAAATAAGCCAAGGCTATCATCTTTTCACTTTGCCTCCTTCTCCACCGAAAATATTAGCGAGCTTAAGGGTTTGAAAGCTTGAAAATTTCAGCTACATCTCATCCTTACAAGTAAGTCAATTTGATGTTTATTTTTTATGATTTTTGTATATTTGGAGCCCTCGAAGCTTAAGCTAGCTAATGAGAGGACTAGTCTGCAATATGGTTGAAAGTCTAGGGACTTACCATGATAGAGTTTATGTTGTTTGAAGAGTTTTTATGGAAGAAAATGAATGATAGGAAGATGAGAAACAACTTTTGTGAAAGGTGTTGTTATGAAAACACCTAATTAGGACTAATTTGTAAATGTTTCAAATTGGTAATAAGTGAATGAAATAATTGAAATTTTGAGTTGCTATAGAATAGAATATGATTTGGCTAGGCTTGATTAGTAAAGAAGATGGATGAAAATTTATTTACGAGCCTAGGGGGCAAAATCGTAATTTTGCCAAAGTATAGGGGCAAAATGGTCATTTTTTCCTAAGTAGAGATTATGTTGTAATATGATCATTAAGTGATTAAATGAGTAAATTTTATTGTTCTAGATCGAAGAAAACGATATTCGGACCTAGAACGGGAGAAAGAGAAATGTGGGCAAATATACTCCCTTTTTACCCTTTTCGGTATTGAGGTAAGTTCGTATGCAAATAATGAAATCTTACGTGAGATATTTAATATTCGATGTTGTATAAATTTTATGTTGCCTTCATGTATGCATTAAATACGTTTTGACGAGATGTCAATAAATGAAATTCTTAGATATAATCTAAGAATAGTAAGAAATGCAAATGGTATGAAATGATGATAGTTAAGGTTCCATGTAAGACCATATTGGAATATGGCCTCGATGTGAGATATTGAATAAGACCGTGTCAGGGACATGGCATCAGTGTGATATTTCGTATAAGACCATGTCGGGGACATGGCATCGATATGTTAGTTCATGTATGACCCTATCGGGGATATGATGTCAATGTGACATTATGTGTATAAGACTCAAGGGAGTTACTTAACAATTTTATTGACTCAACCAGTATTTTGAAATTGAGAATGAATGTGTTATACCATTAGAGGTACATGTATGTGTTAAAACTAAATTGAGATGAATTCGGTATATGATGAACCCATAGGGGGTTATGTGTAAATGATGCACTTTGGTTGCATAAGTTATAATTATTAATGCATTGTGTGAATGCAAACGATTATAGTAGAAAGCTAAGTAAGAATGGTAGTGTGTGAGGATGTTCCGGGTAAACATTTGAAATAGATAAACTCATGTGGATAACTATCCATGAATGAACAATAACGGTGGGCTGTGTGTGATACCATCGCTTATTTATTCCAGTTGGTGGGCTAAGTGCGACACCACCGGATTTATAAATGAGTGGTGGGCTAAGTGCGATACCACCCTAAATGCTTAACTAAGATGGGCTGTGTGCGATGTTATCGTTAAGCATATTATCTAGTGGGCTATGTGCGATACCACTATAATTACCCTTTTTGGTAGGCTAGGTGCGATACTACCCTACTATCTGATTGTGGTGGGCTAAGTGTGAAACCATCGAGTAACATAGCATTGGGATGGATTAGTGAGAATTCATGATGTGTGGTATCATGAGTAATGGGTAGTATGAGTGATTTATTGAAAATGTTTTACGTGATTATGTGGTGACAAGTGCAGGGATGCATGCTAATTAATATGGGCATCTGGCTCGTGGCATTGTTAGAAAGTGGTAAGAGACAGAATGAGTAAGCTTCAAGGGTGATTTTGTAGGTAACTATGAGTTTAAGATGTAAAACTCATTATAATACCTTACGGTTGGGTATAACTAATGGTTATCAATATCTGATTATTATATGCATATGAACTTACTAAGCATTATTGCTTACTCTTCTTCCTTTCTCATCTCTTATAGGTTAATTTAGCTAGCTCGGGCTGGAGATTGCCGGGGATGTTTTCACACTATCGAGCAGACACTTGGCATGAGGTTTCAAGTCCTTCTGAGTCATGGAATGTATAGGGTTAGTATTTTAAGGTTGATTAAGTCATAGTTGAGATAGCCAAATGTGATAATACAAGATTTGTTATTGATGATATGTGGAGTTTTTGTAATGGAATTTGTATGTGTGCAATGTAGAGTGGCAAGGGCTTGGTAGATAGCCTGATAATTGTCCACATGGGTAGACACACGGGCATGTGTCAAGACCATGTAGGAGGCACGGGTAGCACATGGGCGTGTGCCCAAGCCGTGTGAAGTCTGCACTTTACATTTGGAATTTAATTTGCCCACGGCTGAAGCACACGGGCGTGTGTATATGCGGTGTGGATAAGTCAGAATGCTAAGTTTTAGCACACGGGCCATGGCCACGGGCGTGTCAAGGCCGTGTGAAATTAGTCAGTGTCGCCCACGGGCTAGTCACACGGGCGTGTGCCTAGGCCGTGTGACACAAACAGAATACTCATAATATTATACACGGGGTATGGACATGGGTGTGTGTGACCACACGGCCTGCCCACACGGGCGTGTCCCACTTCACATGGGCGTGTGGCCCCTATTTTATTGAGAAGTTTCTCGAATTCGTAAAAGTTCCCAGGATAGTTCCGGTACCTCTCGGAAGTATGTGTAGGGCCTCCTAGGCCGAGTATGTACAAGTGATGAGTTTAAACGAAAATTTATAACCCCAATCGAGATGTTTAAGAAAGATCAGTTTGGTAATGCCTCAAACCCTATTCTGGCTTGAATACGGATAAGAGGTGTTACAGATAGAATAAACTATTAATTGCGAAAAAAATAGCTCATTTGAGGGGTTAATTGAGCAAGGACTAAATTGTATGAACTGTGAAATTTGGGGCAAAATGAAAATCAACATTTTGCACTAAAACAGTTTTGGACAGTAGCAGTAGTCTAAATTTGAAAAAGCACCAAAAAATATAGAAATCGAATTAGAGGATGAATAAAATATGAAATTAAATATTATTGAGTCTAGTTTCTTATAGAAGAAACGGTGTAAGAAATGGAATTGTGAATCATGCGATATAATAAATTTTGTGAGACAAGATCAGAATGATTTCGGGTTCCCCTGTTCTAACTTTGGAAAATCATCAAAAATTTTAGGAAAATAATTAGGGGCTTAATTTTATATTTTTAAAATTCTAAATGAGTCTATTTTCAAGAGAAACAAACGGAAACATCATCCGAATCCCGTACAAGGATATAATTATTTTTTAGTAAAGAAGGATCGGAACTGTTAGACAGCAGAACAGGGGTAATTTTAAAGAATAAATTGTACTTATTGGCTAAACCAAAATTTCTAAAAATTTTATGGTAGTTTCAGGGAAAATTAGTGGTTATTAATTTGGAGTTCTGTAGCTCAAGATAAAAATAAGTTAGCGACTGTGACTTAGATGGACAGCTTGAATATCCATATAAGTAAATAGTGAAAATTATAGATAATGTTACTTACAAGTGTGTTATTTATACTAAGGATGTAACACCCCAAACCTGGCCCATTCGTTACGACCGAATTTGAGATGCCACTGCGGAAAAACGTTTGAAGACTGATTTCACTTTTGGGAAAAACATTAAAAATTTTGTCATTTGAAAACCATGTCCAATTAAAAATTCTAAATAATATAAGCTTGACAAGAATATCCAAATTAAAAGCACTTCCAAATAATAATTTAATGGTCGTCTAGCTTAAACATAATAAAAATGCTCAAATAGAAATACTTAAATACTTTAACTGGGCCTTATTACAATAAATAATTAAACAAAAGTTCTTAGTAATAAACTGAATAAAATAAAGAAGATGTCTTCTGCATGGGCCACCTCGTATCCACTCCAACCCAGTCCAATCACCACGAATCATTTGCGATGTTTAATAAAAATTGGGTGAGTCATACAGACTCAGTGTGTAATTAATCCATTGAATTCCACCCACATGTTAACCACATATTAACCCATATATCAGATATCAATTATCAAATTCACATGTTATCACATTCTGGGCTTGGCCCATATTCATATCACATTCATCTAATAGGGTAGTTAACCACATAATTTCCACATCTTTGGGCTTGGCCCATTTCATCATCAACCCATATGACAGATGATGAGTTTATGCAAAGTGCACCCATCCCAACCTAGGGTCCATCCGTTACATCTACCTTGGCAGACCCCCTGCCCAAGGCCGTGGCTAATCCACCGATCAACTAAGTGATCCCACATATCTTACCTTGGCAGACTTGCTGCTCAAGGCCGTGGCTAAGCCACACGATCACCTAAGTGATCCCACATATCTTACCTTGGCGGACTTGTCGCTCAAGGGCGTGGCTAAGCCACCGATCACCTAAGTGATCCCACATATCATTCAGTCCCACGGTGATGCACATGCTGCTATCAACCGCCGAGATGTGGCACCTAGCCAACACCTCCCTTGATGAAGCACATAGCTAACATCAATCGCTAATGTAGCACAAGGCTAACATTAGACCACGTACATAAAGTACACCCATACCTTCTTTCATATCATATCCCACCCATGCACATGCCACGAGAAAATAATGATACAATGTAATGATGCATGAGCATGTTCATCAAGCATATTATCACATATTCATATTAATAATCACATATCATCAGGTTTGGTACTTACGGATTATCGACATACCCTTGAGGGTATCCTTATCACAATTTCCACTTTGCACTAGTTAGCACATTCATAATACATACACATTTCACATACATATCATATACCCGAAAAAATGGTGGGTTAATCACGCACTTTGATCACTTGGAGAACTATGCTCGACATCTTGATGCTATCACTAGGCGATACTACGACTATTTGCCTACTTTCTTGTTTCGATTTGGTCCACACCCGGTGGCCAATCCCTAATCGCCGAGACAGATCTCTTCTTAAACTTAGGGACAGAGACCTTCCCTTTCCCTTCTTGAATGGTATTCGCCTCCATCAACACACTTAATCGGAACAATCGATTTAATCATCAATATACGAATTCTTAACCAAATATCCACAACTTATCATACTTACGAAAGGGTCTTGAAATCCGAAAAGCTTGATCTAATGCTTGGATCCTTAATCCCTACATTTGATTAATCACCTACTACTTTAATAAAAAGCCATTCGGCCATAAATCCAAATCCTAGTAGGATTAGTATACTTAAACTTACCTTGTTGCCGTTTGACTTAAGAATCAAGTCTTGAAATCTCTGCTATACTCTTCTTGTATTCGGCCAAGCATTGAATCAATTAACTTGGTTAGTTTTCGGCTTTTGAATAATCAATGAACACATATATTTACCAAACATGGCCTTGGCCGAATGCTATAGACACTTACCTTGTGGATTTTAAATCTCGAAACTCACCGAATAGCTAGGGAACACGTGGCCTATGGTGTACCTTCGGGAAAAGAACTTCTCCTTCCTTGTAGTCGACACTTAGTAAATCCCGAAAGATCTCTTCAAAGTTTCGGCAACAAGATATTAATGGGGTTAGTCCTAGATTTCAGCAAATCTTAAGAAAAAAGGATGAAACCGAGTGAGATCTTACCCTTACTTGAAGAAATCGATTGCACCTTCACTTCAACCTTCAGAGATTCGGCTATGGCTAGATGATGATCTCACAACCTTCGGCTTTTGGAGGGATTAGAAAGAAAAGAGAAGGAAGAATAAAGATGGAGGATTCGGCTATGGCTTCTAATGGAGAGGAAAATATTCGGCTAGGTTCCAACAATTACTTAATTTCGGCTTGACAAAAGAAAAGAAGAAAAGAAGAGAAGAGAGCACTAAGAATTCGGCAGAGAAAGGAGGAAGCACAAATTGATGAGTAGCCCTCCTTCCTTCCTTTTATAGCCGAAATTATCATCTAAGGAGTCCCTGACTTGGCCACCACTCCTCTGTCTGATAACTTTATCCTTTAATTATCACTTAAAATAAAAGATAATTCAGCAACTATCCTTACTTAGCCGAAATTATTAAACTCAAAGTCCCTTACTTGGCCATCACTTCTCCCTTATTTTCCTCTTTATCTCTTTATTCAAATTAAAAGAATTTAATCCAACAATTATCTCTTGAAAATAATGATAAATAAATCCCTTATTTATCCACTATTTATAAAATAATAAAAGCTCCTAATTTATAGCCATGTGCCGTCCACCTCTTTGCTCCTTGTAGCAAAATAAAATTTCTTTTATTTGCTTCCCATGTGACTCGAACTTAGGCCCATTCCTCTTGCATATGGCGCAATTTCCATAGGCCCTAAGTGGCATCTTCAGACCACTTTTCCAAGCCTTTTTGTGTGTCAAATTTCACAAACTTTTTCTTTTAAGGCCACCTTGCCTTAATTTCCCCGTTTAAACCTTAAAACTCGTCATTTCTAGGTCATTTCTAAGTTTCCAAAAATTTTCGATCGGCTCTGTAAACTTGACATTTCCTTACATTTCCATGACATTTCCTTACAAGACATTTCCTTACATTTCCAAGACATTTCCTTACATTTCCATGACATTTCGTTACAAGACATTTCCTTACATTTCCAAGGTTCTAAAAATGTTCACTTTCCTCTTTTAAACTTAACATTTCCATACATTTCCAAGTTTCCAAAAGTGTTCAAAATATATTCATAACACATAAGATATGTCATTTCGTACAATTAAACCAAAAATGCATAGGCCCTTTTCAGGATGTTACAAAGGATGTGGATGGAGAGGAGGAGGAGAAAAAAATATATGAAAGACTTGTGCATAAATTGATCACATGCCCGATTATAATCGATAAATATTAAATTAAAAATGATATAATGTTTTATTTCGAATATTTACTATGAAATTGTGATTATCGTTATGATATAAAAATTGAATTTGTAAGTTTGTATGTAAATAATACATCGTTTTTATTTATGTTTTAATATTTTGTTATATTATATGAGATATGGTTGAATATGGAGAAATTATTTGATGTAAATTATGAATTGTGATTGATTATGGATGAATTGGTAAAATGTTGAAAAGTGAGAATTCCCGGTTGAACCTTCAGAATAGAAATGATACGAATGAGGTAGCTAGGTCACATGTGTGGTACTAAGTGTAGGCCACTATGTGTACAAGAGAGCTATGAGATGGTTTTAGTTCACGTGTGTGTAGTACTAAGTGCAAGGCTACTACGTGTACCGCATTTAATAGGTCGCATGTGTAGTACTAAGTGCGAGCTACTATGCGTGCAGATAAGCCGATCACATATGTGGTACTAAGTGCAGGCCACTATGTGTAAGTGATGGTTTTGGTCACATGTGTAGTACTAAGTGCAGGCTACTACGTGCACCAGATAGCTTCGGCTACAAGGGTGGTACTATGTGCAGGCCACCGTGTATCTGTTATTATTCTGATGAGTTCAACGGGAAATTGAATAAGTGAAAATACATGTGATCATTTAACGACTAAGTGTAATTGAATATGACTATGTGATGAATAAGTGCAGGTATAAGTGTGAAAATTTATGAACAATGTGCTCGATATGTGATCGAACTTTGGTAAGATTGATACAGAGTAAGTGTTACATGGAATTATGTGATATAAGGAAATACGAGTTGATGAGACATGAACATAAATCTTGGTTGATGAATGAGTTCATTTGTGATTATATATTTGTACACCTTGAGTGTATTATCCATATGAATTTGTATTCCAAATGAGTTAATAAGAAAAGTTCTAATATGAAATAATCTGAATTCGAAATAAAATATTATGAAAACGTACTTGAAATACATTGGTATATCTTGTATATGTTATTTGAGTTCATAATGTAGAAGGTAAATGTATGTGGAAATTTGAGATGATGATATCTGTACATGGAATCTATTGGTGGATACGTACATCCAAATTTATATGATAAATTTTAGTGAACATTGAAATTGGACTCAATAAGTGATTTGTCAATTTAAATTGTGATTGGCAGGAAGAGTTAGTGAGTTGCATGTTTATGAATTGTTACACGTATTTGTCTGAAATACTAGGAAATGATGGTACTTGATACATGGAAATATGAGATTGTGATATATAAAAACATGGAATATGTTTGATAAATGTGTTTATTCATAATTATAGAACTGTACACCTCAAGTGTACTATTTGTGTAAAGATGATGTTCAAATGATTTGATGAGTAGAAGTCAAATATGAAGTGGTTCGAAACCAAGACAAATTGTTATGAAAATGTATACGAAATACAGAGGTATGATTATTATATGTGATATGAATACATAATGTGAAAATGTAACAGCCCGATTTAGGGCCTAGTCAGAAAAATGGTGCGAGACCACAAATCCGAAGTAGTAATATGAGTTTTTAAGGTATTTGAAATGTTTGCATGATAGTATTAAAGTTCCATGTAGAAATTTTGAGAAATTGACATGGAATGGTTAAATAGGACTAAATTGCAAAAGTTGCAAAATATGAGTTTCTAGAAGCTTTTTGTATGAAATAGCTTTAGAATATTAATTAGAAGTCCTTAAATATCAATTTGCCCAAATTATAATTTTTGGACAAAAATGGACATGAGTTAGTGAATGGTGAAATTTTTAAGTGAAGGGCATTTTGGTCATTTATCTATTAAATGATTAAAATGGGAAAAAGATGATGAAAATTTCATTCATCTTCTTCCCCCATTGTGCCGAAAATTTGGAGACTCCATAGCTAGGGTTCTTCAAATTTTTGAAGCTTGCAAGTAAGGCATCTTAGTCCTGTTTTTAATATTCTTCGTATTTTTGAAGTTCCCGTATTATGAATTAGCTATTTTTAGCTATAAAATGAGCTAAGATGCATGTTTAAAAATCTGCTCATGTATGATATGTTAGCTAAATTATGTTTTATGAAAGATTATGAGAGTTTGATGTTAAATAAACATCTTTTTCTAAGTGAAATTCATGAAAAATGAATATAGGGACTAGGTTGTAAAAGTTATGAAATTGTTCATACCTATTAGAAATAATGAGAATGGATGATTGCTATAGTTGAGAGAATGAATCAGCTAAGCATGAAGTTTATGAAAGTTGAATGAGAATCATTTTACGAGCCTTGGGGCAAAAGTGCAAATAAGAGAAAGTTTAGGGGCAAAATAGTAAATTTGCCAAAGTATGAGTTAAGAGTCAATTTAGTCAATGTGACTATTAAATTATCTAATTATTATTATAGATCAAGAAAAACAAAGCCCGGATCGAAACCGAGGCAAGAACAAAGTCGAGGACTAAATTGCATATCTACATACATTTTGTATTGAGGTAAGTTTGTATGATTTCTAAGCTTTGTGATTAATATCATTGAATTGCTTAGTATAATGTACAATATTATCATGAAAATGTTAAATATTATGTTAAACAAAGTAGACAATAAGATCAAGCATGAGAAAGCCTCGATTGAAGATGAATTACCTAGGATACTCGATCTACTACATGAGATGAGAAAGTCTGTATAAGACCAAGCCAAGGCATGGCATCGGCAATCGAGCAAGTTATCATGTAAGACCAAGACAAGTCTAGGCATTGAAGAGTTAGTATGAGATGAAGACCCATACAAGCCCAAGCCAAGGCATGGCATTGGTGAGTTTCCAAGCAAAGATGTCATGTAAGTCCAAGATGAGTCTTGGCATTGAAAAGTTATCATGTAAGTCCAAGACAAGTCTTGGCATTGAAAAGCTAGCAAGAGGTACAGATCCCATGTAAGTCCAAGCCAAGGCATGGCATTGGTGAGAATAAGGAAGATTTCATGTAAGTCCAAGCCAAGGCTCGGCATTGACCAGTTCATGAGTAAAGATACCAAGTAAGACCATGTCAAGACATGGCAATGGTAAGTTCCTAAGGGAACACACAAGAAAGACTTCGTATAAGTCCATGTCAAGACAAGGCCTTGAGACCCATATGAGAGATTCCATGTAAGACCGTATTTAGAATATGGCTTTGGCATCGAACATGTGAGATGAGATTTAGTATCCTCGGTTATTCATAGAAATTCATCGGGCAAACAAGTAAAGTTTAAATGAGATAATAAGAAAGTAAGTAAGTAAAGTTATCATCAAGTTGAGAATGAGTATTATTCACGTTATGAATGATAAATTAGAGACTATTAGTATTATGATAAAGTATGCTGATCAATGTGATCAAGTGTTACAGATACCTTGTTTACCTCACAAGTATGAGACTAGTAAGTATCATGAGATATGTAAGAATCAAGTATGAGCAAGTAAGCTTTATAGCTGAAATTAAGATACCATTGTTTATGTCAAATGATTTATATTAAGCAAGTATGTTGTTATGTGCATTATACGCAAACTTACTAAGCTAAATGCTTATGTCTTTTACTCTTTCTTTCCATGTAGTCCTGCCAAGCTAATCTCGTGGATCATCGTCATCGGAGCTCGGAGCACACTATCAATCGCTATTTTGGTATAGCCAAGTTGTTTATATTAAGTATGGCATGTATAGGAAGCATTTCATTTTGAGTTATGGTTTAGAATTAGCCAAAGTGTTGGCTATCAAGGTTAGTATTCTTTTGTATATGGCTAAGTGATTTGCCAAATTTGACTAAGTGTGTTTGTTAATAGAAATCAATGAAAGATGTATTAAATTGAGTTGTTGAATTGAGCATGATTTTGATTTAGATTTCAGGGTGGCAATTGGCTTGGTAAATAGCCTCTAAGTGCCCACACAGATGGACACACGGGCGTGTATCTAGGCCGTGCGTCCCCTGTATGTTAGTGTTTTAAGTAAGAACAGACCACGGGCTAATAACACGGCCGTGTGATTAGGTCGTGTGTGCCACACGGTTAGCACATAGGCGTGTGCCCTAGACGTGTGAAGTCTGTACCTTGCACTTGTAAATTGAATTACCACACAGTTGAAGTACACGGGCGTGTGTATAGACCGTGTGGATAAGTCAGAATGCCAAGGTTTAGCATACGGGCCAAAGTTACGGGCGTGTCAAGGCCATGTGATATTAGTCAGTGTCGACCACGGGTGGAAGACACGGGCGTGTTTTATGGGTATACGGGCATGTCCCAAGTCATATGGGCGTGTGACCCTTGTTGTGACGAAAGGTTTCCGATTGAACTCCAAAAGTTCCGGTTATGTGTTTAAGGCCTCGTAGGCCCATGATATGTATGTTTTGGCTAAGAAAGAGAAGTTTTTAATTTGGAACAAAATTTTACAGCCCGTAAGTACATGTTTAAGAAAGTTCAAGCATAGTAATATCTCGTATCCGGTCTTAGCCTCAGACTCGGGTATAGGGTGTTACAGAAAATGTATAGGTATAAGAGGAATTTAATAAGAATTGAGCCTATATACGTTTCTTGTTATTTATATGAAGTGTACGACTAACAAATGGTAATAAGTATAAGGCTTGGTTGAATATCTTAAATTGGTTCTTGACTGTATTAAAATGTTGGTAAAGATAAAGGATCAAGTGAGTGAGAAATATGGCTTGGAAAATAGCCTAATTTTCGTCCACACGGGCAGACATGGGCGTGTGTCTAGGCCGTATGTGACAAGCGGTCTACCCCATGGGCGTATGGGTGCTGGTTGTGTGTCTCCCCGACACTGCAGGCGTGTGACCTTTATATGCGAGAAAAATTTTAAAAGTCGTGAAAAATTTTCCTGAGGATCCGGTTTAGTCTCGACCCGATCTTAATGCATGATTTGGACCTCGAAGGTCCGTTAAAAGAACGTTTATAATTAGTCTCGGTATTTGAATGATAATGATTTCAAATTATCTGTAAGTGTTCTGTACTCCTTGGTAATGCCTTGTAACCCTGTTCCGGTGAAGGATACGGGTTGAGGGTGTTACAAGAAGTTAGTTTTCTGGGACATGTATCAGCATCGGGTATTCGGGTTGATCAGAGCAAGATTTCAGCAATACTAGATTGGAAGCCTCCAAGAAATGTATCCGAAGTTCGAAGCTTTTTGGGACTCGCCAGTTATTACAGATGATTTGTAAAATGTTTCTCTATGATTGCAGCTCCGATGACGAAACTGCTTCAGAAAGATGTTAAACTCGAGTGGTCAGAAAAGTGCCAGAAAAGTTTTGATCAGTTGAAAGCTTTGTTAACCGAAGCTCAAGTGCTAGTTCAGCCAGAATTGGGTAAAGAATTTGTAATTTTTAGTGATGCATCGTTGAATGGACTGGGATGTGTTTTGATGCAGGAAGGTAAAGTCAGAGCTTATGCCTCGAGACAATTAAAGCCGCACGAAAAGAACTATCCAACACACGACCTGGAATTTGCAGCTATTGTGTTTGCGTTGAAGATTTGGCGTCATTATCTGTTCGGTGAAAAATGTCACGTCTATTCTGATCATAAAAGCTTAAAATATTTGATGACTCAGAAAGATCTAAATCTACGACAGCGTAGATGGTTAGAGTTGTCAAAAGATTACGAGCTAGTTATTGACTACCATCCGGGAAAAGCTAATGTTGTTGCTGATGCTTTAAGTCAAAAATCTCTGTTTACCCTTCGTGTAATGAATGCGCATATGGCTATATCTGATGACGGTTCGATTGTAGCTGAATTGAAAGCGAGACTGCTATTTATGCAACAGATTTGCGAAGCTCAGAAAGTCGATAATGAATTGTTAGCAAAACGGGCTCAATGTGATTTCAATATTGATTCAGAGTTCTGAGTTGGTGCTGAGGGTTGTTTGAGGTTCAGAGACCGAATATGTGTTCTGAGATATCTAGAGTTGATTCAGATGATTTTGAATGAAGCTCATAGCAGTCGGTTATCTGTTCACCCGGGTAGTACGAAAGTGTATAATGATCTGAAACAGCTATATTGGTGGCCTGGTATGAAGTGTGATATCTCAGATTTTTTTTCGAAATGTTTAATCTGTCAGCAAGTCAAAGCTGAGCATTAGGTACCATCTGGGTTACTTCAGCCGATTATGATTCCCGAGTGGAAATGGGACAGAATTACGATGGATTTTGTTACGGGTTTGCCCCTGTCACCGAGTAAGAAAGATGCAATATGGGTTGTTGTTGATAGACTGACCAAATCAGCTCATTTCATTCCAGTTCGTACAGATTATTCACTTGATGAGCTTGCTGAGTTGTACATTTTTTAGATTTTCTGTAACACACCTAACCCGTATCCGTCGCCGGACTAGGGTTTAGAGGCATTACCGGACAATCGGAAACTTTTACAAACATTTCGTATCATAAAGTATATCACTGTCACATTGTAGCAGAAAACAAGTAAATAGTCCCTTAATGAGGCCAACCAGACCTTAAACATGCATTAGAAATGGGTCGGGACTAAACCGGGATCATACAATTTTTTTTTCAAAAATCAAACATTTTTCAAAGTTATAGAGGTCACACGCCCGTGTGGGTAGGCCGTGTGCCTCACACGGCCTCAAACACGCCCATGTGTCCGAGCCGTGCCAAAACAGGGCATACATACTGACTTGTCCACACGGCCTGAGACATGCCTGTGTGCCTCACCCGTGGTTGACACTGACTTGCACCACACGGCCAGTCACACGCCCGTGTGTCCAGCCCATGGTCGAGCCTGACTTGTTTTGAAATACAACCACGAAGGACACGATCGAGCCACACGCCCGTGTGCTCAACCGTGTGGACAATTATAGGCCAATTTGCCACCCACACATTGGATTATACCTACAAGCATTATACCAATTCAATTCATAACAAAATAACCATCTTTTCTATCCATTCAAGAACATATCCATCACACCAACTTATGCCACATTTAACTCAATCTAATCACAAGCATTTTCCAAGCATAACTCATCCACAACTTATCAAATTCATTATGATACTTTATCATCAATATTATACTAGCTTTGCATCATAAAACTTACCATAAATTTGACTGTCTCATTAGTCCAACCATTAACCACCAAACATATCAATCTAAGCATCATATAGCATAACTACTCATTCACAACAAGTTCATTATCTAGCCATATCACATGGCTATTTATATACAACTCAAACATCAACCATTTCAACTAGACTATACATGCCATACTTAAATATTTACACTTTCAAAAGGTACCAAAATAGAGTTTGATAGTGTGGTGACGATCCTCGACAATCCCCGGGCCTTCCGTAGCTTCAACGATCTACAAAACAATGCAAACACACACAGAGTAAGCTTTCAAAAGCTTAGTAAGCCATATACAAATAAACTTAACATATGAACATTCATAATTATATCAAATACAAGATCAATAACATCCCAATGGCATATTCATAATTCTTCTTTGGCTTATTTGTTTAGCCATTACTTACCAACAAGTCATATCTCCAAGTATCTCTTTCGAACATAACACATTCATACCTATATCACATTTTGTCTCATTGAATCTATGCACATATATCTCTTGCAAGTTCATATATACTTACCTTTTGTACTCAATCATAGTATACATTTCAGACATACCTAAAACGATCATACATTTCACATAGTCTTTCATTTCTCGAAATTGCTCACTGAACCATTCGGAATCAAATAGGATACTCGGAATACATAAAATAATCGTACAATGCCAACGTCCCAGACGTGGTCTTACATGTAATCAAATATCGATGCCACTGTCCCAGACAGGGTCTTACACGAATCAAATATGATGCCAATGTCCCAGACATGGTCTTACACGTAAATCTCAAATCAATGCCAACGTCCCAGACGTGGTCTTACATGATATCACATATCAGAATCCCTATGTCATGGCATATTAATCCTATCTATTCCTAAGGTTCGTACGGGACTTTTCGAATATTGATGCCTTGTCAATACTTTCTCGAATTTCTCACGTATTCCATCCAAAGTCATTCATCACAATTCAATATCAAATGAACATAAATAATTCAACTTAAATACGTTTGTTCATATATGGACTTACCTCATACGGATATAGATGGACGGATTCGACTATTCAATCACTTTCGACTTTCCTCGGTCTAAGTCTGTTTTCTTTGGTTGTTGATCTATACATATTCAAATTTAACACATTTATTCACCAATTCATTCAATTCAATCCAAAAACACACATTTAGGGAAAATTTACAAAATTAACCCTCATATTTTCACATTTTGACATTTAAGTCCCTATTTCACAAAATCACAAAATACACAAAATTTCATATCACCCATGCTTGGCTGAATATTCATGTAGTTCATATAAGTCAATATA
Organism: Gossypium sturtianum; assembly: GCA_025698515.1. NCBI lineage: Eukaryota > Viridiplantae > Streptophyta > Magnoliopsida > Malvales > Malvaceae > Gossypium > Gossypium sturtianum. The sequence continues at coordinate 67,768,586 of CM046953.1, forward strand.
TTTCATTTATTTCACATTTTATTACCTCAAAATATTATTTTCACAATTTAATCCAAATTACTCAAATTTATCAAAAATCCAAAGACAAAACATGTTAATCTAACACATATATTTCATATTTCATCAACTAACATCACAAAGCTCAAGCATTCATCAATGGCATTTTTCAAAGTCATCATCAAATTCCAAAATTAAAACATGGGCTTGAGAGAACACGAAGCAACGATTACAAAAACATAGAAATCATCAAAAACCGAGTCAAAAACATACCTCAATTTTGCTTGAACATAGTCGAAACCTAGAACTCTTTTCTTTCTTTCTTTTTCTTGTATTTTTGGCACAAAAGATGATAAGAATAGCCATTTTCATGCTTTTGTTTTATTATAATTCATAATAATTCCTATTTTACTATTTTACCCTTAATTAAAACATTACAAAACCATATATCACTAGCCTTTAACTGTCCATCCCATAATCTGATGGCTAAATTGCATCATAAGGACTCCATATAAATAAAGCCATAACAATTTAGCACATTAACAAATAACATGCAGCTTTTACATTTTCTGCAATTAAGTCCTTTTTCAAATTAAGCACACAAATAATAAAATTAATTCACAAAACTTTCTCATATGCCTAATCACATACTGTAAGCATAGAAAACAATATCAAAATATTTTTCGGACTCAAATTTGTGGTCCCAAAACCACTATTCTGACTAGGGTCTAAATCGGACTGTTACATTGTGAGATTGCATGGAGTACCTATTTCTATTATTTCAGATAGAGATTCGAGGTTCACATCGCGATTTTGGAAGAAACTGCAAGATGCATTAGGTACGAAACTACATTTTAGCACTGCTTTTCACCCACAGACGGATGGTCAATCCGAGCAGATTATTCAGATACTCGAGGATATGTTGAGATGTTGTATTCTTGAGTTTGAAGGTACGTAGGAACGATACCTACCATTGATTGAATTTGCGTATATTAATAGTTTTCAATCGAGTATAAAAATGACACCTTACGAAGCTTTGTATGGTCGCAAATGCCGAACACCTCTGTATTGGACTGAGCTCAGTGAAAATAAGATACACGGGGTCGATTTGATCAAAGAGACTGAATAGAAAGTGGCAGTGATTCGCAAAAGTCTAAAAGCAGCGTCAGATCTTCAGAAATCGTATGCAGACTTGAAACGAAATGATATTGAGTTTCAGATCGAAGTCAAAGTGTTTTTGAAAGTCTCACCGTGGAAGAAAATACTTCGATTTGGTCGTAAAGGCAAATTGAGTCCGAGATTTATTGGGCCGTATGAGATTATTGAGCGTATCGGGCCAGTTGTTTACAGACTGTTATTGCCACCTGAGTTAGAAAAGATCAATAACGTGTTTCACGTATCGATGCTTCGACAATATCGATCCGACCCATCGCATGTGATTTCTCCGTCTGAGATTGAGATTCGATCTGATATGACATACGAAGAAGAACCGATCCAAATTTTAGATCGTGAGGTTAAAGAATTGAGAAATAAGAAAATTTCTTTAGTGAAAGTCTTATGGGATTGGCATGGGGTTGAAGAAGCTACGTGGGAGCCCGAGGATGCTATGAGAGAACAATACCTGAACCTTTTCACTGGTAAGATTTTTGGGGACGAAAATCCCTAAGGGGGGAGAGTTGTAACGACCCGATTTTAGCTAAATCAAAACAGTGGTTTCAGAACCACAAATCTGAAGTCGTAAAAATTATTTATTATTTTTGGTTTTTATAGGATGTTAATTGATTTGTGTGAAATTTTCGTGATTTAATTTTACCGATTGGTTAGTTAATTTGATAAAAGGACTTAATCGCGTAAAATGCAAAAGTGGCTTTCTATTTGTTAAAGTATTTATTTGCTATGGTTTATTAAATATGAGGTCCTTGAGATGTGATTAGACCATAGTTAGTGGAGTATTACATAAATGGTCATCCATTATATGAATTTTAAATGTTTTCATTAATGGCAATTTAGTAATTTTTAAATAATGTTATTAAATTAAAATAAAACAATATTTTGTTCATCTTTTTTTCACTATTGCCGAAAGTTAAAGGAGAAAAACACCATTGTTGAGCAAGCTAGGTTCGGCCTTTGTCTTCTTTGATTTAGGTATGTAATTTGTTTAGTTTTTGATAATTTTTATATTTTTGAGATCGTTGCTTTGAATACTAGCTAGCCCATGCTTGAATTTTTGAATTGGTTATGCATTTTGTGATTCGCCATTGTTGATAGCTTGAGATTTTTGTTGTTTGATGATGATCGTGTCCAAACTAACTATGACAAAGAATGAGGCAAGCGCACCTATCGTTCGGTAGTATAGCTATGGCAAGACCAGAAATATCATATCCTCAATGACCAAGAGTACTAGTAGTTACTATCTTTTTATTCTCTAGCCTAAGTATTAAGGGAATCGATGTTTAATTAACTAATTACTAAACTAAGGATGCTAAGACACGGAGAGTAAATTGGGAAAATACTTTTGGGAAAACCAGTTGATTAAGACAATACCCGAGAAAGAATCCACCTAGACTTCACTTGTTACTTAACTCTGAACCAGACGATTTATTCACTTGACTTGATTCGTAGGATTCCCTAATTTATATTATTATCCCTTTCGAGACTAATAACGTCTAACCCTAGGTTGATCAATTGAAATCTCTTTCTAATTAAAACCCCTAGTGTTGCATTAACTCGATCTATGGACTCTCATATTAGGTTTGACCCTAATCCGGCAGATTTTTGTCATCCTATCTCTAGGGTTGCGATCAACTCCGCTTAACTATGCTAGATCTACTCTTAAGCAGGACTTTGCTCCTTCGCTAAGCACATCAATACTTGAATCAATCTCCTGAAATATTAAAACAAGAATTAAGAACACATAATTAAGAACAAATCAAGTATTTATCATACAGTTCAAGAAAACAATAACAAGATCCGTCTTAGGTTTCATCCCCTCAGGTATTTTAGGGGTTTAGTTCATGTTTAATAAAGAATACATCTCAGAAGAAAGTAAATAACAAAACATAAGAAAAACCCTAAAACCCTCTGAAGGAAATTGAAGGGAAGATCTTCCGTCTTGAGTGTGATTTCGGCTTCTGGGATGAATCAACTGGCTGTCTTCGAGTAATTTCCTGTGTTCAACCCTTTCTGGCTTCGCCCCCCTTTTAGGTCATACTTAGGGTGTTTATATAGACTTCGGAATGTCTTTCTTCGCCCATAAGTATCCTTTTTCGAGTAGAATTACAACGGGTCACGACAGAGACACGCCCGTAGAGCACGTCCATGTGAATCGAGCCCAGGCCGTGTTCAGGCCTGCTATGGTGGCACGACCGTGTGGTGAACTCCAGGCCGTGTCGATTTTTTTATTTTGGCCCATTTTCTCCATTTTTGTCCCGTTTCTCATTCTTTTCTTCCTCTGATGCTCTCCTAAGTATAAAACATGAAATTAAAGGATTAGGAGCATCAAATTCCACAATTCAAGGGATTAAATCATCCAAAAGTATGCTAAATGTGGGATTAAAATATGTATATATTAAGGTTTATCAAATACCCCCACACTTAAGCATTTGCTTGTCCTCAAGCAAATTTCTCAACTCAAAATTAAAATCGCATTTCCTCAATTCATAACCTTCATCAATAATGTTTCATCATAATTCATAGGTAATTCATACATTGATAATTTAACCAGAAGGTTCCTAAAGATTCAAACAATCAAAGTCATAGTTTTTATAGTACGAAAAATAGGTGTTTCCCTTTACCTAAATAATAACCTTTTAATTCAAAATCAACAAGAATTGACATCCTCACTAAGAGTTCACTCAAATCACTCAAGGTGTTTAAGGTTCAAAAATAAGCACTCAAGAGTCAAACATGAAAAGTTAATCCCATACGCTTGCATGAAAATCAAATCTCCACCACTGTAAAATGATATGATACACAAATCAAAAGGTCTTTTATGGGTTGTAACGGGGCTTAGGTTAAAGGTGTGGATAAAGGTTGAATTAGAGGGTTACTATCGAGACTGAATTGATAAATTACCTAACTAGAAAAACAACTAAAGCTTGAATAATTACATCAATTAAGAATTCATCACTAATAACACGAGCTTCTTCTCAAAATGTAAAAATAAACGTAAGCTCAAATAACATAGAACTAATAATGAATATACTTCATTTTTTTTAAGAACAAGTACATACAATAATAATATGATAGAATTTAACAACTGGAATAAAGAAAATAGTTAAGCAACCGATCAAATCAAATCTCGATATAAGGGTAGTTAAGAGAAATGGTGATAACAAATATAAAGTGGGTTTTGGGTTAATATTAATGTGTGATTCAAGAAATGGTTTGTTAGTCTCAAAGGGGTTCACTAGGGGTTAATTAAATGGGTAGGCTTTTTAGTGGAATAAGTGGGTTAAAACCTAGGTGCCTTTATCATCTCTATATATCAAATCAAAAGTGTGGTCTCGACATGTATAATCGAAGCAAGTTCTAGAATAACAAATCAATGTTGAAATACTCATAATCAATAAAGTGAGCACGAAAAATGTATGCTCTAAAAGGCTCAAAATCTCACAAAAATTATGGGTTTTGATGTCAACCTTGTAAATTTCAAACTTCAAGGGAATAATTAGATTCAGGTAGAAAACCTATCAATTTTTACTTCAGAAAATAGACTCATCATGCTTGATTCTCTATTCTCCTAAAGTTTAAATCATCACTGCACAATTACCTATGCCTTAATCCAAAACATATCACAAAAATCATAAATCAAAGAAAATTTCATTCTAATAGTAATATGAGAACATTTACTTAAGAACAAGATATAATTCAAGGATTTGAGAATAATGAAAAAAGTTAGGAACTTTTCAAGATAAAATTCACCCCCCACACTTAAGATGTACATTGCCCTCAATGTACAAAGATATGTGTTCTAGAGATTAATAGCATGATATCATAAGAGAGAGATAGAAAAGTGAAACTTCCTAAATTTTGGATGGATTCCTTGAGTTGGAAGTGCAGAAAAACTTGAATGAGGCGTGGTAGATTTTTTATCGCCGTAAATCAGAGTTTTAAAATTTATAAAAGAATGATCGAACCTAAAAACTAACTCTGACAACGATTGAGGCAAGTGCACCTATCGAACAGTAGTATAGCTTAGGCAAGACCGGATTATCGAACCCAAAGGAACCAAAAGTACTAATACTAACCTTCTTTTTATTATTTAACCTAAAAATAAGTGGAGTTGTTTATTAATCAAAATTAGCTAACTATTAAACTAAAAAATCTAAGACAAAGAAGAATAAATTTGGAGAATAACTTGGGAAAAACTCAGTTGATTTAGAAGATACCCTAAGAAGAATCCACCTAGACTTCACTTGTTATCTAACACTGAACCATACGATTTATTCACTTAGTTTGATCCGTAAGACTCCCTAACGTATATTAAACCCTCTCTCGAGGCGAATAACATCTAACCCTAGGTTAATTAGTGGAACTCTCGTTCTCTTATAATAACCCCCTAGAATAGTAGTAAATCGATCTATGGACTACCATATTAGGTTTCAACCTAATCCGACAAAATCTCGTCACCCTATCTCTAGGTGTGCGATCAACTCCGCTTAACTATGTTGGATCTACTCTTAGGCAGGGTCTATTCCTCCTCCACCTAAGCACATTAGATTTGGATTAAGCACACATAGTTAAGAACAAACTAAGTATTTATCTTATAATTCAGAAAATAATAACAAGATTCATCATAGGTTTCATCCCCTTCGGGTATCCGAAGGGTTTAGTTCATAATAAAATAAGAAAACATCTCAAGAGAAAAGATAAAACAAAATATAACAAATCCCTAAAACCCCTTGAAGGAATTGAAGGAGAGATCCTCCGTCTTGAGTAGAACTCCGGCTTCTTGAGATGAATCAACTTGCTATCCCTGAGTGAATCCCCACAAATCTACCTTCTCTGGCCTAGCATGACGCCTACAAAAGCCCTGGCAGAGGCTTCTACCGAACTCCCCGAATAAGTTTCCCCATAGGGTGTTTATATAGGCTTTGAGATGTGTTACTTGGCCTCCAAGTATCCTAATTTGAGTGCAATTCCTATTTGGGAGTTTAAGTAGACTTAGGAATGTGCTTCTTTGCCTCCAAGCATCCAAATCCGAGTGAAATTCCTCTTTCCCGCGGCAGGGACACGGCCATGGCACACGCCCGTGTGAATCGTCTTCAGGCCGTGTTCGACACTGTTGAATGAGGCACGGCCATGTAAGTCATGGTAAGGCTGTGTTCTAGATGATTAAGGCGGCACGACCATGTGGTCTTAGGTCCAGGCCGTGTCGATTTCATGCTTTGGCCCATTTGGCCCGTTTTAAGCCTGTTTCTCGATCTTTTCATCCTCCGATGCTTTCCTGAGTATAAAACATGAAAAGAAAGGATTAAGAGCACCAAATTACATAAAATAAACGATAATTCATCCAAAAGCATGCTAAATATAGGATTAAAATATGTTACTTTTACGGTTTATCAAATACCCCCACACTTAAGCTTTTGCTTGTCCTCAAGCAAAATTCTCAACTCATAATTAAAACAAACTTCCCTCAATTCATAATAGTCATTGATAATGTTTCATCATAATTCAAGGATAATTCATACATGGATGATTCAACTCAAAGAGTCCTAAAGATTCAAACAATCTAAGTCATACATTTGTAGCACAAAATATAGGTATTTCCCTTCACCTAAATAATTACCTCTGATTTAAAATTGACAAGGATTGACATCCTCACTAAAGATTCACTCAAATCACTCAAAGTGTTTAAGGTTCAAATTTCATGCACTCAAAAGTCAAACATGAAGAGTTAATCCCATAGGCTTGCATGAAAATCAAATCTCCACCACTGTAATATGAGATGAAACACAAATCAAAAGGTCTTTGTTAGGGTTGTAACGGGGCTAAGGTTAAGGTGTGGAATAAGGCTGAATTAGAAGGTCAAAATCGAGATTGAATTGACAAATTACCTAACTAGAAAAATGAGCTAATAATTACATCAACTAAAAACTTGTAATACTAATAATACGAGCTTTTTCTTCAAGATGTGGAAATTTAATATGTAAGCTCACTTAATTTGTAGGACTAATAAAACTAATAATGAATATACTTTGTCGTTTTTTGTTTTTTTTAAGAACACATATCATTAACTATTTACAATAATAAAAAAGTACAACTGAAATATAGAACATAGTTAAGTAACTGCTCAAAATCAAATCTCGACAAAAAGGGTAGTCAAAAAGGAATGGTGATAACAAATACAAAGGGTTTTGGGGTTAATATTAGTGGGTGAGTCAATAAAAAGGGTTGTTAGGATTAGACGGGGGTCACTAGGGGTTAATTATGAAGGTAGGTTTCTTTTTTTTTTAGTGGAGTAAGTGGGTTAAAACCTAGGTGCCTTTATCATCTCTATATATCAAATCAAAGGTGTAGTCTCGATATGTATAATCGATGCAAGTTCTAGAATAACAAATCAATGTTGACACACTCATAATCAAAAAGTGAGCAAGAAAAAGGATAGATGCTCTATAAGGCTCAAAATCTCACAAAAAATTATGGGCTTTTTGACGTCAACCTCGTAAATTTCAAACTTTAAAGTAATATTCAAATTAAGGTAGACAACCTAAAAATTTTTAATTCTGAAAAATAGACTTATCATGCTTGATTCTCTAGTATCTTAAAATTTAATTATCAATGCACAATTATCAATGACTTAATATAAGACACATCAACAAAAATTATAAATCAGGGAAATTTCATTCTAATCATAATATGAGAAACTTACTTTAGAAACAAGATATAATTCAGGGATTTTCAAATACTACTATAGTTAACCCCCCCCCACACTTAAGATGTACATTGTCCTGAATGTACAAAGATAAATAATAGCAATATAATAATAAAATCATAAGATGGGGAGAGAAGTGAAACTTCCTGAATTTTGGATGGAGTCCATGAAAAGAAATCGGATAGGATTGACAGAGGTAAATTTGGGGGAGCGCCTCGAATCGTTTGAATTTGAATCCTCGAGTCAGCCAGCCTGATTTTATTTTATCCTAAGCTAGATCTAAATGACATAAATAATAAAAATAAAATAATAAAGAAGATAAAAATAAAAATAAAAGAATAAAAAATAAAAATAAAAATAAAAAAATGAAAAATAAAAATAATAAAATGAAAATAATAAAAAAATGAAAATAATAATAAAAAATAAAAATAAAAATAAAAATAAAAGTAATTAATTAAATAGTGATACGGTCCACGCCCATGTGCTTACCCGTGGTGTCCACACGGCCACGGCCACGCCCATGTGCCTACCCGTGGTGTCCACACGGCCACGACCACGGCCGTGTGGTATGGAAATCGTGTTTCACTTATTCGGTTAGTTTGTAGTTAGATGCTGAAAGTAAAAAAATAAAAATTTGAAAGTAAAAATATGAAAATTAAATGAGGTTAGTGCTCGGGTTGCCTCCCGAGAAGCGCTCGTTTATAGTCTTAAGCTAGAATATACCTCTCATTCGTATGGTCATGGTGGTTTGAGGAGGTGGAAATCCTTTCTCATGCGATCAATTCGATTGTGGATATAAAGTTTAAGTCGAGTAATGTTTTCCTCAAAAGTGTTGAATTTAGGATTGCTTACCTCGACTGTGCCGTATAGGAAGACAGTAAGTACCTCAAAAGTGATTTCTTCGTTTGTCTTGAGGTCTGAATTGGTGATTCGAGGGTCTTCCTTATTCAGTAATACCTGATCCCTTATTTTGAAGTGATTTGTTGTTCCTATCAGCTCGTCTGGGGTTTCCTTCGGTTTTACCTTGTGTGGTTCCGGTTCTCCTTTGAATTGTGTTTTCCACTCTTCTAGTTTGTTGACCCTAAGGCTTCATTCCTTATGTAATTCTTCTTTGTTGGCATGGGGTCCATGATTCGGCTCAGGTTTGCGACCTTGTGGTGTTTCCTGTGGTGAAAACTGAACAGTTTGGTCATCAATTAAATTTACTTTCTCACCTCTATCACTTGATGTCCTAACTGAGTCAAAAGCTTTAAGACTGATTGATTCGTCACCTACACAAAGTATGAGTTCACCTGCGTCGACATCAATTTTAGTTATGGTAGTTGCTAAAAAGGGTCTTCCTAAAATTAAAGGAATATTACTGTCCTCATCCATGTCTAAAACTACAAAGTCTACTGGGAATACGAATTTATCAATTTTGACTAGAACATTTTCTATTATACCCCTAGGAATTCTGATAGTTTTGTCAGTTAATTGAATGCTCATCCTAGTTTGTTTGGGTTTCCCTAGACCTAGTTGTTTAAACATTTTATAAGGCATAATATTGATGCTTGTCCCTAAATCAGCTAATGCATTATCAATAGATAAACTACCAATTAAACATGGAATTGTAAAACTCCCTGGATCTTTTAATTTCCGTGGCAGTTTATTTTGTAGAATTGCTGAGCACATTGCGTTTAGCTCCACATGCGACGACTCGTCTAGCTTCCATTTGTTTGTCAACAGTTCTTTTAAAAATTTTCTATAATCGGGCATCTGCGAAAGAGCTTCGAGAAACGGTAAGTTAATATGTAATTTCTTTAAAAGTTTAAGAAACTTACCGAACTGTTCCTTTGTGTCGTCTCTCTTTAACACTTTGGGATATGGTATGCGAGGTTTGTACTCTTTGATTACCGATTTTGGCTTATTATTACTTACCTCGACCTTACCTTCTTTGACCACATTCTCTTGCCTTGAATTGGGCTCGTCTAACCCTTCACTTTCCTGAGCTGTTATGGCTTAGATTTGCTCCTTTGGATTATTCTCAGTGTTCCTTGGTCGACGCCCTTGTGATCGTTCAGACATCAGCTTCGCGAGTTGTCCAACCGACTTAGTAATTTCCCCGATTGCCTTAGTAAGTCTGTAACACCCTGGTTTAGGGGCTGTGCATATGGGGTATAAATCAAGTGTTAGTAGGTTTTTGGGAGTGCTTGGATGAGTTTTAGAGGTTTTAAGAATGTTTGGATGAAAGGGGAAGGCTTTGGAAAAATTTTGGATTTTAAGTAATAAAGGGAGCTTGGCTTTGGGAGGCCTTAAAGGAATTAATTGGGAGAATAGGACACATGAGAGGCTTTGGCAAAGTGGCTTCATGCGCTGCTTAAGGGGCTGGAGGTAGCGTCTGTGAGGGTCTTAGGTTCGATCCAAGAAGGCAGCAGATGGGTTTTAATTTTTGGAGTATGGCGTTGCGGGGTAGAAGGCCTTAAAATAATTTGGGGCGTGTTTGGTCGCAAGGAGCGGTGGTCCAGTGGTGCTGTCTGCGGAACTTAGGCGAAAGGTGCGTGTGGGCGTTGGTTCGAGCAACAGGCGGCATTTTGGGCGTGATTTATTTTTTAGGCGGTTATGGGCTGGAGTAGGAAGGGTTTAAAGATTAAAAGGTGTGATTTTATGGCATAAAAATCAAAGTGGCCGAGTGGCACTGGCGTTGGAAGTAAGCAGCGCAGCAAAGAAGGGAGCACAGGTTCAAATCTCATGACAAGCAATGGAGTATTTATTTTGCGGATTGGACGGCAAGAGTTTGATTGAATTTAAACTCTACTGACGAAGGGATCCCACATCGGAAAGATACAAAGAATGAAGGTGAAGAGCTAGCTATATAAGGAGCATCCTAGGAGGAGAGTAAACACACCTTGGAAGGCTTTTGGGCATATGAGTGGTCGGGCGCGGATTAACACGAGTCCCATCGGTGTGTAACTCTCTCTACTCTAGTTGTAGAGCGGCAAATGCCGAAGTGCGGTCACGGTATTAGTAGCCACACACGAGCATGCGCGCGCGCGCGTGTGGGGCTTCACGCGATAGTTGAGGCCATCGATGTAGTATTCTCGTGGGTTCAGTTGCTTGGGCCTCGATGGGCCGAAGTGGGCCCAATGGGCCCGTGGGCCCATATGAGTAAATTGCATGATTGGTTAGTGTATGTTGAACTAGACTAGGTGGAAGTTATATACGTGGCTAGATTCGTGTTAGGTGGGCCACACGAGCGTGTGGGCCGGATGGGCCGAAATCGGGTTTTAGGCCCAATCGTCCGGCACAACGGGAAGTGGTAGTGAGTCGCTAGTGGCGACATTAGGCCTTCGAGAAGGCCATTGCGGTGTGAATTCTGAAAATACCCTTTAGTAGGTAAAATTACGATTTTACCCTTAAAGGTTGATTAGCATGATTATGTTGTTTAGTTTTTGGCGATTGTAGGGGAAGGCTTGATCTCGCATATCTCGGGTTGTGGCTAGTGCTCGAGAAGTGTTAAGGAATGGGGATCTAGTGCGTTAGATCTTGATCTACGGGATTTGATAGTCGCATTAGTAATCAGGTGTGTAAGCTAACACACTTCTTGCTTTGTATATGTTTGATAAACTGATTGATTGGTAAAACCGAAATAGTATGGTTGAGTGATATGATACCCTATGGGGTATGTGCACGGATTCAGTAAGTCCGTTTCATTATGAGTCTTATTATTGATACATGATGTCATGATTTATGATGTATGTGCTATGAGATGCAACGTTAAACATGTTTGCATGATTTGAATACTATACATGAGTTGGTATGATGATGGGTGATATGAGTGGAGGGGGCGGTGATATTTTGTGTCTTGTGAGCACCGTGTTTTAGTAACACAACTTTGTGACTTTGGGTCACCAGAGGTTTGGCACCTCTAGAGGTTTGGCACCTCGTCTCGTCCCCGTGGTTTTGCACCACGGTGGGTTGGCCCCACAAGGCGGTATTGAGGATTGACGCGCGGTGATTTGGTATCACACGATGGGTTGGCCCCATCACTCGATTATCGTGACTACGGTCACCGGTGGTTTGGTACCACATTTGTGTCTTTGGGACACGGAGGTTTGGCACCTCATTGCGACTCGTCCACGTGGTTAACACCACCGTGGGTTGGCCCCACTTTTGAGATCTGGGATTGTCGCCGGTGATTTGGTATCACACGATGGGTTGGCCCCATCATTGGATTTGTGACTTCGGTCACCGGTGTTTTGGTAACACATTGTGACTATACGTCACGGTGGTTTGGCACCACCGGTGGTTTGGTACCACACGGGGTAGAAAAGGTGTATGGACGGTTAGGATTGGGTGTATATGATTTGGATGCATGATGATCATGATTATGTTTGAATGTGATATTTTGCTAATCCGGAAAAAGGGTAGCACCTGCGAGTCTTGGTGACTCACCTTTTCCTTAACCATTCGAGTAGTGCATAAAAAGTGGACCGGGATCGGAGAGGACAAGGTGGCCCATGCCGAAGATGATGTTCAATTATTCCATGCTTGATTTTGATATAAGTACTTTATTTGAATTGTTGGGTTGTAATAAAGGCCATTTTATGTTTTTGGTATTACTTTAACTATGGTTTATTTAAATTAAATTGCTACGTGAAAATGATTTATGGTTTGCAACCTATTTGTTCAAATTGGATATTATAAACTAAAGTTTTAAAAATGAATGAGTTTAATAGCAAAGTTTTATTCCAAAGATATGTTTTCCAAAATTCAGCAAACTACGATGTTTTATTTTAAATTAAGAAGATTTTCAACCGTCTTTTCCCAGTGACATAACATCCGATTGGTCGTAGTGAATGGGCCGGGTTTGGGGATATTCTGATTTAATATCGAGCCGGTTCAAAACTCGGCTTTGAGGTTTTGGGCCCAAAAACATTTTCAAAATGGGCTTTTCAAACATATGGGCTTTTAAGAAATTTTTCAGTTTTTCTAGCATGGCTTTGTGTCTCCGGCCCGAAGTCCACCAGGTAAGTACTTCGGACTTTCTTGAAGTGATTTGTTTGTATGAATTGATTTGGGCTTAGTTTGGGCTCGTAGAATAGAATACTAGGATCTGTTGGACCCTAGGATTAGACTACTCAAACAAATGCATAAAACTTGTTAATCAGAGTGCGCAGCATAAGCGTAAGGTGGTAAGATAGGTTATGCGGACGTTCGCTAGTAAAGTAATTTCGAGGACGAAATTATTTTTAAGGAGGGTAGAATTGTAACACCCTGGTTTAGGGAAATTTTGTGCATATAGGGTATAAATCAAGTGTTAGTAGGTTTTTAGGAGTGCTTGGATGAGTTTTAGAGGTTTTAAGAATGTTTGGATGAAAGGGAAGGCTTTGGAAAATTTTGGATTTTTAAGTAATAAAGGGAGCTTGGCTTTGGGAGGCCTTAAAGGAATTAATTGGGAGAATAGGACACATGAGAGGCTTTGGCAAAGTGGCTTCATCTTGCCGCTTAAGAAATTTGGAGGTAGCGTCTGTGAGAGGTCTTAGGTTCGATCCAAGAAGGCGTGAGATGGGTTTTAATTTTTGGAGTATGGCGTTGCGGGGTAGAAGGACTTAAAATAATTTGGGGCGTGTTTGGTCGCAAGGAGCGGCTGGTCGGTGGTGCTGTCATGCGGAACTTAGGCGCTGAAGGTGCGTGTGGGCGTTGGTTCGAGCAGCGGAAGCGGCATTTTGGGCGTGATTTATTTTTAGGCGGTTATGGGCTGGAGTAGGAAGGGTTTAAAGATTAAAAGGTGTGATTTTATGGCATAAAAATCAAAGTGGCGAGTGGCACAGGCGTTGGAAGTAAGGCGTGCAGCAGCAAGGAGCACTGGTTCGAATCTCATGACAAGCAATGGAGTATTTATTTTGCGGATTGGGACGGCAAGAGTTTGATTGAATTTAAACTCTCTTGTGAAGGATCCCACATCGAAAGATACAAAGAATGAAGGTGAAGAGCTAGCTATATAAGGAGCATCCTAGGAGGAGAGTAAACACACCTTGGAAGGCGTTTGGGCACGAGAGTGGTCGGAGCGCGGATTAACACGAGTCCCATCGGTGTGTAACTCTCTACTCTAGTTGTAGAGCGGCAAATGCGAAGTGCGATCCACGGCATTAGTAGTTACACGAGCGTGCGGCGCTGCGTGTGGGGCTTCGGCGCGATAGTTGAGGCCATCGGTAGTATTCTCGTGGGTTGGGGTGCTTGGGCCTCAATTGGCGAAGTGGGCCCAATGGGCCCGTGGGCCCATATGAGTAAATTGCATGATTGGTTAGTATATGTTGAACTAGACTAGGTGGAAGTTATATACGTGGCTAGATTCGTGTTAGGTGGACCACACGGCGTGTGGGCGGATGGGCCGAAATCGGGTTTTAGGCCCAATCGTCGGTGCAACCGGAAGTGGTAGCCGAGTCGCTAGTGGCGACATTAGGCCTTCGAAAGGCCATTGCGGTGTGAATTTACGAAAATACCCTTAGTAGGTAAAATTACGATTTTACCCTTAAAGGTTGATTAGCATGATTATGTTGTTTAGTTTTGGCCGATTGTAGGGAAGGCTTGATCTCGCATATCTCGGGTTGTGGCTAGTGCTCGAGAAGTGTTAAGGAATGGGGATCTAGTGCGTTAGATCTTGATCTACTGGATTTGATAGTCGCATTAGTAATCAGTGTGTAAGCTAACACACTTCTTGCTTTGTATATGTTTGATAAAGCTGATTGATTGGTAAAACCGAAATAGTATGGTTGAGTGATATGATACCTATGGGGTATGTGTGCAGATTCGAGTAAGTCCGTTTCATTATGAGTCTTGTTATTGATACATGATGTCATGATTTATGATGTATGTGCTATGAGATGCAACGTTAAACATGTTTGCATGATTTGAATACTATACATGAGTTGGTATGATGATGGGTGATATGAGTGAGGGGGCGGTGATATTTTGTCTTTGACGAGCACCGAGTGTTTTGGTAACACAACTTTGTGACTTTGGGTCACGGAGGTTTAGCACCTCAGAGGTTTGGCACTCAGCGTCGCCCCCGTGGTTTTGCACCACAGTGGGTTGGCCCCACAAAGGCGGTATTGAGGATTGGCGCGGTGATTTGGTATCACCACGATGGGTTGGCCCCATCACTCGATTATCGTGACTACGGTCACGGTGGTTTGGTACCACATTTGTGTCTTTGGGACACGGAGGTTTGGCACCTCATTGCGACTCGTCCACGTGGTTAACACCACCGTGGGTTGGCCCCACTTTTGAGATACGGGATTATCGCCGGTGATTTGGTATCACACGATGGGTTGGCCCCATCATTGGATTTGTGACTTCGGTCACGGTGTTTTGGTAACACATTGTGACTATACGTCACGGTGGTTTAGCACCACCGGTGGTTTGGTACCACACGGGTAGAAAAGGTGTATGGACGGTTAGGATTGGGTGTATATGATTTGGATGCATGATGATCATGATTATGTTTGAATGTGATATTTTGCTAATCCAGGAAAAAGGGTAGCACACTCTTGAGTCTTGGTGACTCACCTTTTCCATAACCATTTGAGTAGTGCATAAAAAGTGGACCGAGATCGGAGAGGACAAGGTGGCCCATGTCGAAGATGATGTTCAATTATTCCATGCTTGATTTTGATATAAGTACTTTATTTGAATTGTTGGGTTGTAATAAAGGCCATTTTATGTTTTTGGTATTACTTTAACTATGGTTTATTTAAATTAAATTGCTACGTGAAAATGATTTATGGTTTGCAACCTATTTGTTCAAATTGGATATTATAAACTAAAGTTTTAAAAATGAATGAGTTTAATAGCAAAGTTTTATTCCAAAGATATGTTTTCCAAAATTCAGCAAACTACGATGTTTTATTTTAAATTAAGAAGATTTTCAACCGTCTTTTCCCAGTGACATAACCAGATTCGGTCGTAGTGAATGGGCCGGGTTTGGGGATGTTACAAAGTCCTCCAACTTGGTTCTCGATCGTTTTGATAAATGTTTGTTGGGTGTCGAGTGTTGCCTTAGTTTTTTGGAGATAGGTGTTTGTCTCTGCCATGAACTTTGTCAGCATCTTCTCAAGGTCCGACTCCTCTTCCTGTTGGTAAGGTGGTTGTTGAAAATTTGGAGGAAGTTCCGGTCCTTGGCTACTTTGATCATCCCACGAGAAATTAGGAGGGTACCTCCAACCTGCATTATAAGTGTCACTATAAAAATTATTTTGAGGTCTAGAATAGTTACCCATATAGTGGACTTGTTCGTTTCTCCATGCCATATTCGTAGGGTGGGTACTCGGGATTCGCCACGCCTCGCTTGTTTCATCTTTGCATAAGCTGGATGTATCTGCGAAGAACACAAATCATCAAACTTTTATTTAAAATCTCTAAGCGGGTTGATAGCTTTGGTTATTGGGTCGAGGTTCTAGATATCGGCTGCTTTTGTTGACTTTGTCCTCATAACTTGCCACCGATAGTTATTCAGTGCCATCTCCTCTATCTGCCAAAATCAAATAAAAGAAAATTTAGCAAAGTGAAAAAATAAAAATAAAAATAAAAAACATAATATTAATAATAATAATAATAATAATAATAATAATAATAATAATAATAATAATGGCTAAAGTAATAAAAATAGAGTTTTCTTAATATTTTAGTTTCAAACAATGAAACAAAAACTTGATCATTTGTAAATCAGAGTTTTAAAATTTATAAAAGAATGATCGAACACGAAAACTAACTCGACAACGATTGAGGCAAGTGCACCTATCGAGCAGTAGTATAGCTTAGGCAAGACAGGATTATCGAACCCAAAGGAACCAAAAGTACTAATACTAACCTTCTTTTTATTATTTAGCCTAAAAGTAAGTGGAGTTGTTTATTAATCGAAATTAGCTAACTATTAAACTAAAAAATCTAAGACAAAGAAGAATAAATTTGGAGAATAACTTGGGAAAAAACTCAGTTGATTTAGAAGATACCCTAAGAAGAATCCACCTAGACTTCACTTGTTATCTAACACTGAACCATACGATTTATTCACTTAGTTTGATCCGTAAGACTCCCTAATGTATATTAAACCCTCTCTTGAGGTGAATAACGTCTAACCCTAGGTTAATTAGTGGAACTCTCGTTCTCTTATAATAACCCCTAGAATAGCAGTAAATCAATCTATGGACTCCCATATTAAGTTTCACCCTAATCCGGTAAAATCTCGTCACCCTATCTCTAGGCGTGCGATCAACTCCGTTTAACTATGTTGGATCTACTCTTAGGCAGGGTCTATTCCTCCTCCACCTAAGCACATTAGATTTGGATTAAGCACACATAATTAAGAACAAACTAAGTATTTATCTTATAATTCAGAAAACAATAACAAGATTCATCATAGGTTTCATCCCCTTCGCGTATCCGAAGGGTTTAGTTCATAATAAAATTAAGGATGCTTAATTAACTAATTACTAAACTAAGGATGCTAAGACACGGAGAGTGAATTGGGAAAATACTTTTGGGAAAACCAGTTGATTAAGACCATACCCGAGGAAGAATCCACCTAGACTTCACTTGTTACTTAACTCTGAACCAGACGATTTATTCACTTGACTTGATCCGTAGGATTCCCTAATTTATATTATTATCCCTTTCGAGAATAATAACATCTAACCCTAGGTTGATTAATTGAAATCTCTTTCTAATTAAAACCCCTAGTGTTGCATTAACTTGATCTATGGACTCCCATATTAGGTTTGACCCTAATCCGGCAGATTTTCGTCATCATATCTCTATGGTTGCGATCAACTCCGCTTAACTATGCTAGATCTACTCTTAAACAGGGACTTTTTCTCCTTTGCCTAAGCATATCAATACTTGAATCAATCTCTGAAATATTAAAACAAGAACTAAGAACACATAATTATGAACAAATCAAGTATTTATCATACAGATTCGAGAAAACAATAACAAGATCTGCATCTTAGGTTTCATCCCCTCGTGTATTTGAGGGTTTAGTTCATGTTTAATAAAGAATACATCTCGAAGAAAGTAAATAACAAAACATAAGAAAAACCCTAAAACCCCTGAAGGAAATTGAAGGGAAGATCTTCCGTCTTGAGTGTGATTTTGGCTTCTGGGCTGAATCAACTGATTTGTCTTGAGTAATTTCTGTGTTCAGCCCTTTCAAGCCGCCCCCCTTTTAGGTCATACTTAGGGTGTTTATATAGACTTGAATTTCTTTCTTCGCCCTAAGTATCCTTTTCTGAATAGAATTACAACGGGTCACGGCAGAGACACGCCTGTGGAGCACGCCCGTGTGAATCGAGCCCAGGCCGTGTTCGGGCCTGCTAAGGTGGCACGGTCATGTGGTGAACTCCAGGCCGTGTCGATTTCTTATTTTGGCCCATTTTCTCCATTTTTGGCCCGTTTCTCGTTCTTTTCTTCCTCTGATGCTCTCTTAAGTATAAAACATGAAATTAAAGGATTAGGAGCATCAAATTCCACAATTCAAGGGATTAAATCATCCAAAAGTATGCTAAATGTGGGATTAAAATATGTATATATTACGGTTTATCAGATGATGAAAAATAATTATATGTTGTTAGATTATCATGTTAAATTAAGTGATTTTTTGATAAAAATGTGTATTAAGGATTAAATTGAGAAATTTGTAAATCGAGGGGTCAAAATGTGAAATAAATGAAACAAATGGGCTACTGGGGACCTAGGAGATATTCGGCCAAGCTTGGGTATATTGAAATTTTGAATATTTTGTGTTGTTTTGAATTAGGGACTAAATTGTGAAAATGTGAAATGTTAGGGGCTAAAGTGAAAATTGCCCATTTATGTGTTTTTGAATGAAATTGAATAAATATATGATTAAATAAGTTAAATTTATATTGAATTAGATCAAGAAAAGAGGAAACCGGAATTGGATCAGGGGAAATCTAAAGTTGTTGAATAGTCGTCCCGGTTCGTTCGTCTTCGTACGAGGTAAGTTCATAAGTAAATAAATGTCGTTAATTTCAAATGTATATGAATTATAAGTGCCGATTTGAATTATTAAATATATTTTTGTATATGCCTAATTTGATATAGGCATGGGAGAATTTATTACGAGCTTGAATCGATCGAATTACGACATCCGAAAGCCCCGTATGAACCTTAGGAATAGTTAGGATACATATGTCATGACATAGGATTTCAGCATATGATTTTGTGTAAGACCACGTCTGAGAAGTTGGCATCGACTTGAGATTTACGTGCAAAACCATGTCTAGGACATCGGCATCATACATGATTTCGTGTAAGACCCTGTCTGGGACAGTGGCATCGATATTTGATTACATGTAAGACCACGTCTAGGACGTTGGCATTGTACGAGGTTTCTGATATATCCGAGTATCCTATTAAATTTTGAACGGTTCAACGGGCAATAATATGACATAACCGAATGTGAGTTTGAATTAAACGATTCAGGTTTGTTTGAGTTTATATGAAGTTTGGAAATAAAGGTAAGTGTTATTGTATAGTATGATAATGTGAACTAATTGTTAAAATGTGATTATAAGTACATGTATTTGAGATTGGAAGTATTCGGCCTACTTGCATGAATCATATATGTTCTTTGATAAATTATTTGCTTATGACTTACTAAGCTATTTAAGCTTACTGTGTGTGTATTTGTTCATTATTTTATAGATTTTGGAAAACTAGTTACGAGCTCGGGGATCGTCAAGGAAATCCGTCACACTATCGATCGATGTTTCGGTATTTTAAAAGCTTGAATTACGAACTTATGGCATGTATAAGCTAGTATTTGTTTTGGTTGAATTTTGAATTTGTATATTTATAAAGCCATGTGAAAATGGCTTGAAATAATGTTTAGTTTGTTCATTTTTGATCATGGTATAAGTTTGTTTTGGTATGTATGTTTCATGAATGATATTATAATTATATGGTTTGATTGAATATGTCATGAATGACTTATAGATTAATTAATATTGATATATGCTTGTAATGGATGGACTTATAATTCGGTTTAGTAATGAGATAAGGGATGAATGTATGTTCGGTTAATCATATGTGTTATATTGGTTGGTTTGATTGAATATGTCATGAATGACTTATAGATTAATTAATATTGATATATGCTTGTAATGGATGGACTTATAATTCGGTTTAGTAATGAGATAAGGGATGAATGTATGTTCGGTTAATCATATGTGTTATATTGGTTAAGTAAAGTTTATGTCATTTTTGGTAATTCTCTATTAGACACGGTTGGTGAAGTAAGAAATGAATATGCTACTTGATTGTTTTGATAAATTGTTTTGGTGTGGTTTTAAATGCTATATGATGATTTTTCTATGATTTGTGAAATTAGTATTTGGTTCGGCTAATTATAGATTTTTAGATTGATGCATAACTGTCTTATAAATTGGGTTAGAATTAGTAAATGATGCACATTCATGTTCGGCTAAAGATAGGTAAATTGAATATATATATACATATATGCGTGTGTCATGTTAGCTAATAGATGTAAATGTCTATGATAAGATCAATTTTGGTTTGGATATCTTGATTAGGTTTGTGATGATAAATATGTGCATAAACTTGTGATAAGAGAAGAGGTATATTTGGTTTTAAAATGATGCTTGTCCATGTGTAAAATATATATATATATTTATATGTCAAGTATGTCGTGTGGATAATTTAACTTGATTAACGTGCTAGTCGAATAGTTCATGAGATGAATGGCTAAATATATGTGGGTTGGCTTGGTTAATGAATTTGCAGGTTGAGTATACTATGATTTGAATTATGCATTTTTTTTTTAAATGATTCATATTGATTAGGTAAAATGCACACATGACTTTGATGTTTAAAATTTTATGCTAGACCATTTAGTAAAGTTGCTTATGCCGAATGTGCTTTGGCTTATAAATCTTTGTTAATAGATTATTAAGTTTAATATACGTGTGTTTTGAAGTGATATGTTTGATATTCAGTTTATGAAATGTATGTTTTGTGATATGCTCGATATATGTTTTGTAATGTTATAAGCTTGAAAGAAAATTTTAATATGCGAACGATATGAATATAGTAGTATTAAGCTTCAAAATTCAAATAGGATATGTGTATTGATGTGATTGATTTATGAAGCATGAAATGCAATGAATGCATGTTTTGAGCTGTGTTCTATTCGGTAATGCCTCGTAACCTTAATCCGGCGATAGATACGGGTTAGGGTTGTTACAAATTCAATGACACAATTCATAGCATACTTAGGCAACCAACACATCCACAACCAAGGTATTAACCATGAGAGGCCATTACATTTGGCCACCTTTCCAATGACACACATAACAAAATGACCAAGTTCTTATACATGCCATAACTCAAAACTTTGATATTTCAATGATACCAAAATAATTGTTGATAGTGTGTATGGATCTCCGATGATCTCCAATCCCGAGCTAGCTTGGTGACACTATAAGATAAGGGAAAGAAAGGGGAGTAAACTATATAGCTTAGTAAGTTCATATGAAAATAATAAACAATATTAGCCATGCATCTGCCATATGGATAACATAACATATATCAAACATAATGTCATTAAAACATCATGAACATAACATACTCAATCACATTCTTACCAATAGTTTTTCATATACCGAACTCATTTCCTTTGAGTTTTTTGTACATACCTGTACCAACTCGTAACCTATTCACATACTTTCTCATCTTTGACATACCCATTGAATTTCTCGTTGAACCATTTGGAATACTAAAGGATACTTAGGAATCTCGTACACATAGTTCCATACCAATGCCATATCCCAAATATGGTCTTACATGTTCGTATCGATGCCAATAGCCCAGCTATGGTCTTACACGAAGTCTCATATCGATGCCATATCCCAGATATGGTCTTGCACGTAATCTCAGTAACTTTAATGGCATGACATTTGTATCCTATCTATTCCTAATGTTTAACCAGGATTTCTCTCTTGCTGGAACTTCGTTGAATATGCTCATAGAATCAATCATACATTTCATGCAATATCAAAACATTAAAGTACAAATATAACATTGCATTATTTACATACGAACTCACCTAAGTACAAAAATAGTAAAAATGGACCTAATCGTCAAACACTTTGTTTTTCCCCCGATCTAGGTTCGAACTTCGTTTTTCTTGATCTATAATAGAAAATTCAGCTCATTTAATAAACACATTATCTAATTCAGTCCAAAAATCACATTACAGAAAATTACATTTTTACCCCTAACTTTTTAACTTTTTACATTTTGGTCCCTAAGCTCGTAAAATGAAACGCATTCAATTTCTTTAAAACCCAAGCCTAGCTGAACTTTATTCATGCTCATAACAGCCCACAATTTCCATTAAATTACACTTTTACTACATATTTTATAACTTTTACAAATTGGTCCTTTTTGACATTTTTATCGAAAATCACTTATTAAAAGTCATTTATCCAACACCAAATTTGCATAATACACAAATATCTAACATGGGTCAAACCCTAGACCTTGATTATTTCTTAAATTAGTGGTAGAAATAGATAGATCAGGTTACAACGATTTCAAAAATGTAAAGAGCATTAAAAATGGGCAAGAACGGACTTGCAATCGAGCTTGAAAGGTTGCTAAACCCTAGCTATGGAGACCCTTGGAATTTTCAGCTATGGTGGGAGAAGATGGACAAGATTTTGGCTTGATTTTTGCTTTTTAATTCATTTATTTACCAAATGACCAAAATGCCCCTAACTTAAAACATAAAAATTATTTTACTCCAAGTCCATTTTTGTCCACTAACTTAACAAATGGTGTAATTACCATCTAAGGACCTTCAATTTAGAATCTCATAGCAATTGGACACCTTAAACACATAGAACTAAAATTTTGCACTTTTTACAATTTAATCCCTTTAACTAAATTGAGTGCCTAAACGTCAAAATTTTCGAACGAAATTTTCACGAAATCATTTCATAATCCTGTAGACCATAAAAATATAATAAGAACAAATTTCACCGATTTATATTTGTGGTCCCGAAACCACTGTTCCGACTAGACCCGGAATCGGGCTGTTACAACTCTCCCCCTTAGGATTTTTGTCCCCGAAAATCTTACCAGAATATAGGTTTGGGTACTATTTTTGCATAGCTTCCTCAAGTTCCCATGTAGCCTCTTCGAATCCGTGTTGTTGCCACAAAACTTTAACTAGGGCTATGTTTTTATTTCTCAACTGTTTAACTTCCCAAGCCAAAATCTTGATCGATTCTTCACCATAAGTCATATCGGGTCGAATCTCACCCTCTGTCAGAGAAATCACGTGTTAAGGGTCTGATCGATAACGTCGCAACATCGACACATGAAATACATTGTGAGTCATTTCCAACTCTGTTGATAAAGCTAATCGATATGCCACCGGCCCTATTCTTTCAATAACATCATACGGCCCAATGAAGCGCGGAATCAACTTGCCTTTGCGACCAAATCTCAGAATTTTCTTCCACAGAGACACTTTCAAAAATACTTTATTACCAACTTGAAACTCAATCTCTTTTCTTTTCAAATCCGCATATGACTTCTGTCGATCTGAAGCTGCTTTCAAGCAGTCACGAATTACTTTCACTTTCTCTTCGGTCTCTCTAATCAAATCGACCCCATGTATATGTTTCTCACTAAGCTCAGTCCAATACAACGGAGTTCGACACTTGCGGCCATAGGTGCCATCTTTATACTCGACTAAAAATTGTTGTTATAAGCAAATTCGACTAAAGGTAGATACTTTTCCCAACTACCTTCGAACTCCAAAACACAACAGTGAAGCATATCTTCAATAACCTGAATCGTTCTCTCAGATTGGCTATCGATTTGCTGATGAAATGCGGCACTAAAGTTCAACTTTGTACCCAAATCTTCTTGCAACTTATTCTAGAATCGTGAAGTAAACCTCGGATCTCTATCTGAAATAATAGAAATAGGTACTCCGTGCAATCTTACAATCTCAGCAATGTACAATTCAGCTAGCTTTCAAGTGAGTAATCGGCACGTACCGAAATAAAATGAACCGATTTCGTCAATCTATCGACAACAACCCAGACGACATCTTTCTTTTTCGGAGTTAAAGGCAAACCCGTTACGAAATCCATCGTAATTCTGTCCCATTTCCACTCAGGTACCATCACTGGCTGAAGTAAACCCAAAGGCACTTGGTGTTCGGCTTTTACTTGTTGACAAATCAAACATTTTGAAACAAACTCCGAAATATTCCGTTTTATACCTGACCACCAATACAATTTCTATAAATCATTATTGTAATAGCCCGATTTAGGAGCTAGTCGGAACAGTGGTTTTGAAACCACTAATTTGAGGTTTAAGAAAATTATTTTAATGTTATTTTATGTGTTATAGCATGATTGCAAGAATGCATGAAAATTTTGGTGCTCTAATTTTAGCGATTGCATGCTTAATTTCAAAAAAGGACTAAATCGCATAAAGTGCGAAAGTTCTATTTTACAAGCTAGAGATGTCTAATATCTATAGAATATTAATTGAAGGTCCTTAAAGTGCAAATTAAACCCTTTAGTAAAGGTTGACCGGCCATAGGGAACAAAAATATGTCAATTTATCAAGTTGGTGGATTAGGAGGTAAAAATGTTTAGAAATAAAGTAAAATATAGAAGGAAAAGATATCAACTTTTCTCTCCATCTTCTCCACCAAAAAATACAAGCAAAATAGGGGTTTGAGAGCTCAAAATTTTCAGCAACTTCTCACCTTTGAAAGTAAGTGACTTTGGTGATTTTTCTTGATAATATTTGTACTTTTGGAACCCCTAAAGCTTAAGCTAGCTAAAGAGGGGACAATTTTGTAAAATGGTTGAAAGTTTAGAGTTTTTCCATGTGAGAATTTATGTTGTTTGCTGCGTTTTTATGGAAGAAACTGAGTCTTAGTTGTTAAATAAACAACTTTTGTGAATGGTGTTTCCATGAAAACACCTAAAAGGACCATTTTGCAAAGGTTATAAAATAGGTGTTAAATGTGTGAAATGATGAGTATTGAGAGCTGCCATAAGAGAAATAAATGTTCACCTAGGCTTGTTAAAGAAAGAAATTTGATTAGAATTGATTTACGAGCCTAGGGGTAAAATGGTCATTTTGTGTAAGTCTAAGGGCAAAATGGTAATTTTGCCACAGTATGATTATTTAAATGTGCTGATTATTGTGATGATTAAATGAGCTAAATTTTTATTATAGATCAAGAAGAGCGAAGAATTAACCTTGACTGAGGGAAGGGCAAGGTATCGGATTAGATAAGCAATTTTGCCTATTTTGAAATCGAGGTAAGTTTGTGTGTAATAAGTTCAACATCATGCTAGTATGCTTTAAAATGTTTAATATTTGTGAATACGTATATCATTTCTATGAAATTGAGTAATCACGTTGAATGAGAAAATGATGAGAATTGTGATGTTGAAGTCCCGGTTGGACTTTAGTAAGTGAGAGAGTAATATCATTAAGACTTGAGATGGGTAAGGTCCCGTATAAGACCATGTCGGGGACATGGCCTCGGCACTGAATTGAGATCCCGTATAAGACCATATTTGGGATATGGCATCGGCATCGAATATAAAAATCGTATAAGACCATATCCGGGATATGGCATCGACAATTGAGATGAAATCCCGTATAAGATCATATCTGGGATATGGCATCGGCATCTTGAGGTGACCCCATGTAAGAACACGGCTGGGATGTGGCATTGGCGTCCTATTTATGTGAATGATGATGATCATGTATCCTTAAGTATCCAAGTGATTCAATGGGATAAATAGTTAAACTTATAATTGAGATGAAAGTGGTGTTAAAGCTATGTGATGAAGTGATACAGGTATATGCGAGTAATTCACGAGAATGGTTTACGAGATGTGGCATGATATGTAATTGGTAAGGGTAAGCATAAGTAAGTTATGACAATGTGCTTAAGACTTTGTGTCTTTCTTCAACGAAATTAATGGATGACATTATGAGTTTTATTGTTGTTACTTATTTCATGCAAACTTACCAATCTTTATACTTACCCCTCTCATTTCTCTTTTCCTTGTAGCATTGCCAAGTTAGCTCGAGAATTCGTGGGACGTCAGTGTTCGGAAATCACACTATCGACTACTTTTTGGTATAGCCAAGTTAGATTCATTTTGAGTATGGCATGTATAGGACTTGGTCATTTTGTTACGTCATATTTGTTAGCCAAAGTGTCGGCTAATAATGTTGTTTAATTCATTTTGTAAATGGTCATTGGAAATTGGCCAATACTTGACAAGTTCTTATATTCAATGATGATGAAATTCATGAAATGCATGCTTGTATGGATGTCTTAATTTTTAGTTCTTAGAAGTGTCTTATGGTCATGATATATGTTGAATTGATTTGGGATAAGTGTGATTGCCTTGTAGGGTGGCAAATGGCTTGGTAGACAGCCATATAATTGTCCACACGGTTAGACACACGGGCGTGTGTCTAGGTCGTGTGTAACACACGGTCAGCCCCATGGGCGTGTGGAGAGGACGTGTGTCCCCATGCATGCTAGGTTTACAAGTCAGTATGCTCAGTAGTAAACACACGAGCAGAGACACGACCGTGTGTCTCAGCCGTGTGGAAGGCACGACCATGGATATGGGCGTGTGCCCAGGTCGTGTGAAGTCTGCACCTGAAATTAGGAATTTAATTCAACATACGGTCTAAGGACACGGGCGTGTGCCTTGGCCGTGTGACCTTAGTGAGGTGATGATGTCATAAACAGAATGCCAAGGTTTTGGCACACGGGCTAAGACACGGGCGTGTCGAGGCCGTGTGAGGGACACGGGTGTGTGTCAGGCCGTGTGAAAACCCCTGTAGGATCAAATTGAAAAATAAATCCATACGGGTGTAGAACACGGGCATGTGATTTGCCACACGGGCGTGTTCCATCCTTCACACGGGCGTGTGACCCTGTTTTATGTCAAATTTGTCTAAGGGTTTAAAATTTTCGATTAAGTCTCGAGTCATTCCGGATATGAGTTTAGGGTCTCGCAGACCTATAATAAAGACACGATGGTCTCGAACGAAAAAATTTAATTTGACATGAAGTTTTATGGATAGATATTGTATGATTGAGCAAGTTAAGTACGGTAATGCCTCGTACCCGATTCAGGTGTCTAATATGGGTAAGTGGTGTTACATTTAGTGGTATCAGAGCTACAGTTTAGTCGATTCTCGGACTAACATAGAGTAAGTATGAGTCTAGCTATACATGCCATACATATGAGTATTTGCATAATGATAGTGTGACGACTCCTGATGATTTGAATTGTGTTTTTATATAGTAAATGGATCCTCATCGAACTGCAGCCGATGATGCTGCAAGTAATGCCCCGGCTCCCGCGCAAGGGACTGCGCCAGTAAAGAGTAGACCCGAGACTTTGGGTCAGGGAGAAGAGGCTCGAGAAGCCTTTCTCCATATGATGAGCAATTGGTACACCGAGTATATTCGAGCAAATCCTAATGCTCAACCCCTTCCAGCCCCACCTATTCCTCAGCCCGCTCCTGTAGCTCCTCAGGTGGTAGACGTAGTTGAAGAGAAAGGCCTCCGGTCGATAAGATTCGGAAATAAGGAGCCGAGGAATTTAGGGCTAGTAAGGATAATGATTAGGAGAGGGCAGAATCTTGGCTTGAGAATACCATCAGGGTATTCGATGAGTTGTTATGCACACCTAAAGAGTGCATAAAGTGTGCGGTATCTCTCTTGAGAGATTCAATCGATCAGTGGTGGAACGCCCTTGTGTCGATGGTACCAAGGGAGAGAGTTAACTGGGAATTCTTCCTAGAGGAATTCTGGAAGAAGTACATTAGTCAAAGGTTCATCGACCAGAAAAGAAAGGAGTTCTTGGAGCTAAAGCAAGGTCGAATGATAGCGGCTGAATATGAGCGTGAGTTCATAAGGCTCAGCAAATACGCTCGATAGTGCGTATCAACAGAAGCCATCATGTGCAAAAGATTCGAGGATGGGTTAAATGAGGATGTTCGTTTGTTTGTCGGTGTCCTGGAACTAAAAAAGTTTGTGGTGTTGGTAGATCGAGCCTGTAAGGCTGATGAACTAGTCAAAGAGAAAAAGAAAGCTGAAATTGAGTCTCGCGACTCGAAGAAGAGACAGTTAGGCAAGTCATTCCAATCCTCGTCCAAGAAGTCAAGAGAGTTTCTTGTTGTTTGGTCAGCTACTTGGTGGATTTTCAAGCAGTAAAAGTAGACGATGCGGGGTCTAAGGCTCAGACTACTTCGGTCGCTAGTGTTGGTAACGCTCGACCGAGTAGACCGGAATGTTCGCAGTGCGGTAAACGTCATCTCGAGGAGTGTCGAGCAAACGAGAAAGCTTGTTTCAAGTGTTGATCTCTAGACCATTTTATCAGAGATTTCCCTGAGGTGGGTGAGAAAGAGAGACCTCAAAATGCAAGATCGAGAAGTACTGCTAGAGGAAGACCGCAGAGAAACCCGGGAAATGAAATGAGTAGTAAGAACATATCCAGAGAGCAGACTGCAAGAGCTGAGGGGTAGAGCACCGGTGAGAACATATGCCATTCGTGCTCGCGAAGTGGCGTCCTCCCCCGACGTAATTACGGGTACATTTTCTCTTTATGATACACATGTTATAGCATTGATTGATCCGAGATCTACCCACTCGTATATTTGCATGAAATTAGTCTATAGCATGAGTATACCTATAGAGTCTACTGAATATATGATAAGAGTGTTGAATCCCCTATGCAAATGTGTGTTGGTCGATAGAGTATGCAAAGGTTGCCCTTTGATGATTAGGGGTCATTATTTTCCGGCTAATCTTATGTTATTGCCGTTTGATGAATTCGATGTCATCCTTGGGATAGATTGGTTAATCACTCATGATGTGATAGTGAATTGTGGAAGGAAGTTTATTGAGTTGAAATGTGAAAGTGGGGATCTTATTCGTGTAGAATCAGATGAGCAAGACAGATTGCCAGTAGTGATATCTTCTTTTTTTACTCAGAAATATCTAAGAAAGGGGTACGAAGCTTACCTTGCCTTTGTGATGAATACTAGAGAGACTGAGTTAAGAATTGAATCAGTGCCCATAGTATGTGAGTATCCGGATGTTTTCCCAGAGGAATTGCCAGGGCTACCTCCGGTTAGAGAGATTGAATTTGGGATTGAGCTAGCTCCTGGCACTGTCCCCATTTCTATTGCTCCATACAGAATGGCTCCAACCAAGCTAAAAGAACTAATGGCACAATTACAAGAGTTGACGGATAAAGGCGTCGCAAGACCGATTTATTCTCCGTGGGGTGCTCCC
Organism: Gossypium sturtianum; assembly: GCA_025698515.1. NCBI lineage: Eukaryota > Viridiplantae > Streptophyta > Magnoliopsida > Malvales > Malvaceae > Gossypium > Gossypium sturtianum. The sequence continues at coordinate 67,797,853 of CM046953.1, forward strand.
GTATTATTTATGAAAAAAAAGGATGGTTCTATGAGGTTATGTATAGATTATCGGCAACTCAATAAGGTAACTGTGAAGAACAAGTACCCGTTGCCAAGAATCGACGATTTGTTTGATCAATTGAATGGAGCCATGGAATTTTCCAAGATAGACTTGAGGTCTGGATATTATCAGTTGAGAGTCAAGGACTCGGATGTGCCGAAAATTGCATTTTGGACAAGATATGGCCACTATGAATTTTTTGTCATGCCTTTTGGTTTAACAAATGCCCCTGCAGTTTTCATGGATTTGATGAATCATTTCTTTCGGCCGTATTTTGATAAATTTGTGGTAGTCTTTACCGATGATATATTGATCTACTCTCGGGATGAGAACGAGCACGTTAGGCATTTGAGAACGGTTCTGCAAATTTTGAGGGATAAACAATTATATGCCAAGTTTAGTAAAAGTGAATTTTGGCTTAAGGAAGTTGGGTTTTTGGGGCACATTGTCTCTGGAGATGGAATCAGAGTCGACCCGAGTAAGATCTCAGCAATTGTAGAATGGAAGCCACCAAGGAATGTAACCGAGGTTAGGAGTTTTCTGGGCCTAGCCAGCTACTATAGACGTTTTGTCAAGGGATTTTCCATGATAGCTGATGGTCTCTAAACTGACTAATAATTCGACAAAGGCAAGCGTACCTATCGAACAGTAGTATAGCTATGGTGAGTCCGGAATATCGTATCCACAAGGACTAAAAGTACTAGTAATAACTATCTTTCTATTATTTAGCCTAATAATTAAGGAGATTTGTTTTTAATTTAAAACTAACTAATTAACTATGAACGCGACAGAGAGTGAAGAAAGTAATTGAATAAACAAATGAATAAAGACTATACCCAAGGAAGAATCCACCTAGACTTCACTTATTATTCCGACTCTGAATTAAACGATTTATTCACTTGCCTTGATTTGTACAAATCCCTAAATTATGTTAATATCTCTTTCGAGACTAAAAACAATTGACACTAGGTTGATTAATTGAAATCTCTTTCTAATTAAAACCCCTACCGTCGCATTAACTCGATCTATGGATTCCCTTATTAGATTTGACTCTAATCCGATAGATTTATGTCGTCCTATTTTTAGGGTTGCAATCAACTCCGATTAATTATGCTAGATCTACTCTTAAACAGGGACTTTTTCTCCACTGAATAAGCACATCAAACTTGAATTAATATCCTGAAAATATTAAATCAAGGGTTTAGAACACATAATTAAGAACAAGAAAAAGTATTTATCATGTAATTCAGATAATTAAATAATAAGATTCATCATAGGTTTCATCATCCCTAGGTATTTAGGGAGTTTAGTTCATAACGTAAAAGGAAAACATCTCAGAATAAATAAAACAACAAGACATAAAGAACCCAAAAACTTCTTAGGAAAATTAATGGAGGTCTTCAATCTTGAATGAGATCCTGCTTCTGAATTGATTCCGACGGCTTCTTTCGAGTAATTTCTTCGTTCTACTCTGCGTGCTTCCTTAGGTCTTCTTCTAGTGTATATTTATATACTTTAGAATGCCCAGAAACCCAAAAAGTTGGCTTTTTCCAAGTGAAAACAAAGCAGGGTGCGACAGGGACACGAGCGTCTGATCAGCCCGTGTGAGAATGCTAATGCCATGTGCAAATTTGACATGTCTTGCGGTCGACACAGGCTGGCACACGGGCGTGTGTCCATCCCGTGTGGTTCACACGGGCATGTGCTCAGCCCGTGTGGTATTAGCTTGGCCGTGTGGATCCTTAAGATGGCTCGTTTTGTCTGATTTTTGCCCATTTTTCGTTCCTTTTGCTTCCCTATGCTCTCCTAAGTATAGAAACATGAATTTAAAGGATTAGGTGCATCAAATTCACAAAATTGTATAATAAAACATCCAAAAACATGCTAACCATGGGATTAAAATGTGTTACATTTAAGGTTTATCAAATATCCCCACACTTAAACGTTTTCTTGTCCTCAAGCAAAATCCTCAACTCACAATTAAAATTAAACTTCCTCAATTCATAATTCTCATCAATAATGTGTTATCATAATTCACAAATAATCACACATTGATAATTTAACTAAAAGAGCACTAAAGATTCAAACAATCCAAGTCACACATTTTTATTGCATGAAAACATAGGTGTTTCCCCTTATCTAAATAATTACCTTTAATTCAAAACCGACAAGATTCGACATCCTCACTAAAGATTCGCTCAAATCACTCAAAGTGTTTAAGGTTCAAAAATTAAGCACTCAAAAGTCAAACAATGAAAAGTTATTACCATAGGCTTGCATGAAAATCAAATCTCCACCACTATAAAATGAGATGATACACAAATCAAAAGGTCTTTAAAGAGTTGTAATGGGGCTTGGGTTAAAGGTGTGGATAAATGGCTGAAAAAGAAGGTTAGAATTGAGATAAAATTGATAAATTACCTACTAGAAAAATGAACTAATACTGAAAAAGTACATCAATCGAAATAATTAAAGCAAATCACGAGCTTCTTCTCAGAAAATAAAATTAATTACTTAAGCTCAAACTTAAAGGACTAGTAATAAATATATTTCCACTTTTTTTTAACGATAATAAGAAAGAATTTAAAAACTGAAATAAAATAACATAGTTAGGCAACTAACCAAATCAAATCTCGACAAAAAGAGAGTCAATAAAATGGGAACAACGAATCAAAAATGAGTTCTGGGTTAATATTAATGGGTGAGTGGAACGGTGGAAATGTACAAGTGTACACAATCGTAACAAGTAATAAAGTGACAAGTAAATGTCGAGTTATCGTACCCATTGTGGATTTGTAAAAGAATTATTTATGAAAATGTTTTCAAACAATTTGGTGAAGGAAAAATATTTGGATTTAAGAAATATCTAAAAACTAAAAATAAAACAAAGAAAAATAAGATAAAACAAAGTTCTAATGCACGATTTCAAAAACTGATTTTAATCAATATGATATAATTGTGTCGGATTAATAACATTTCTTACCTTAGAATTATTAACCTCGTGTTTATACTTGTTAAAAAAATGACAACTCGGTAATTTGCTAACTTATGAACATATTTACAAATAAAAATCCATTCATCTCGTGTACATATTTCTATGCAAATTCGAACGATTAACAAACTTCTACGAGTAAACATATTATTGCACATACATACTTATTAAATTAAACAATCTCTCGCATATTCCTATGTCGATGCAAACGATTAATTCAACCTAACAAGCACATAAAAGATCATGCGAAGTAACAAGTATTCTTACCTTGAAACAATTTAATCACAAAAATCCTGCAAGTTATCCAAGGCATATGTACGTCAAATACAATGCTAATTTAATCTTCAGCTCCCTTAGAAGAATTAAACATGCACAGATTAAGTATTGCGTCCATTAATTACAATTTCAATGCGTTTAAATACTTAATTCATTAGCTATCTAAACAATTATAATGCCAGATAACTTAACAAAATTTTACTTAATCAAACATTTTACCGAGGTCTTTAATAGCATAAACACAATTTTAACAATTCAAGAGGACGAAATGCGATCAACCCAACACGAATTAAATTCAAGCTAAATTGATTAATTTAAACATTCCAATAGCATAAATATCCATAAACATGTTTGTCAAAACAACAACGAAATTTAAAGAGATAGGGAACAAGAAACAAATCCGGTGGTTCTCCGTGGCTTGTCTGATTGCTCCGTTCTTCGTTCTTCGTTGTCCTCAGCTATCAAGGTGGCTTGTGAACACTCCAAATGCTGCTCCAGATGGCTGGAAAAACACCTCCTTTCCAAGAGGATAAATCGGCAGGGGAAAATAGAATGGAAACGAAGGGAGAAAAGTTGAGAGAAGAGAAGAGAGAATGAGAGAATGCTGGAGAATTGATGGATCCTATGAATGAGCAGCTAGGGGCTGTATTTATAGGTGTTTAAGGCTGCTAAAAATAGCAAATAACAGCAGCAAAAGAGGCTCCCTTGGCCGGCCATCCCATGTGGCAAAGTTGAAGAATTCAACTTTGCTAAATATAGCATGGGCAAATCTTTAAAGCCATGAATTTTGGAGGGGTTTGAATGGGATTTTGAAAGATCTTCAAGGGCTCCTTTGCAAGCTGAATTAATCACCAAATAAGCTCATTTGGGCCTTCATTTTGGACGGTTTTGGGCTTCCCAATTGGTGGCTGGTTCGGTTCAATCGGTTCGGTTCAACCAGTGCGGTTTAACTGGACCCTTTTTCATAATTAATTAAAAATAATTTATCTAGCCCAAATTAACTTGGGAATAAATTAAAATTAATTATATTATGATTAAATATTTACAATTGGACCGTCTTGGGCTGAAAATAGAGTCACCTTGACACCTCAAATCGCTTCTCGGTTTTATTCTTCGAGTAGTGTCTGCCGAGCCGATTTTTGCCCTTTTGTGCGATTCTGTCGAAAATAGCCAAAATTAAAAAAAAATTAACTATAAAATTAATTAAAATTCATCATGTTCATATTTTTAGCACAAATTAATTATTTTATAATATTTCATTATTTTTCAACAAGAATTTACTCGAAACCACATGAATTTGGGTAAAAAAGGGCATGAAAAAGTATATAAATTTTCGTGTTTCCACACCCCCAAACTTAATTCATTGCTCGTCCCAAGTAATGCACAAAATTGAAAAGAATTTTATCGGAAACACCTTTGAAAAATTCCATCAGAACAACTTTCTTCTCAAAATTATGAATTGAATATATTTAGGCTCAAAGATAAGAAATTTGATAGTTATGCTACTTAAGCATTCATATCGTTCAAATTACCTCCAAGAATTTATTATACTAGCAAAATTAGACTAAATGTTTCTTTAATAAAGACATGTTCTTCACTACCAATTTGATTTTAATTCCCTATTCAAAAAATAAACAGCAATCATTAAGCTTAACTGATGTCTTCATATGTTGAACATAGCAACTTCTCTCCACTAATGTAGGTAACATTGGAATTTTGAATCAATAGGTCTTTAATTAGGTTGTAACGTGGATGGGCTTAGGGGTAGGTAAAAGATAGACAATTTTTTGGCTTAAAAACCCTAGACTCAGCTTAACTTTGAACCTTCGGAACTTTCATCCTTGATACTCAACTTTTGCTCTTTCGATCACTTATTTCATTTTGAGTACTTTTTTTTTTTAAATTCGAGCTCAAACTCGAGCACTTGCTTCATGTACTATAATTTTTTTGCACATTTGATACTTCTTTTCAACTCCCCCAAACTTATTTTCAAACGATCTTTTGAATAGTACTGAGTCTAGTGTTTGGGATTAGAAGTAATGAAGAGAAAAATTGATGGCTGAATATTGCGTGGGTCCAAATAAAATTAGGCCATATAGTCTCAAAATTGGGTTTCAAAGGATAATTTTATCAGGGTCGGCTTGAAAGGCTCAACCGGTCCAAACAACAGTTGCCTAAATCATTTTCAACATTCCATGCTTCCTAGGATTTTCGCCTCAAGAAATTACTAAGTCAATTCTAAAGACTTAAACTTTCATGCATGCCTAACTTTTTCGTAGGGAACTAAAAATTTTATGGTACAATTTACATTCTTTATTAAAAATACATTCATATCATTATTAAGTTAACATAATAATTTATTGAAATAATAGAACTTTATTAATCTTTGAAGTTTAGCATACTTAACAAAATTTCAAATTATTGAACAAAAATATATCCTAAGCATAACTAAAATAAAATTTTATTTCGAGTGAAATCAATTCAAATTTTTGGTCCCCCAACTTAAAATGAACAATGTCCTCATTGTTTAAAGTGGATAGATACTATATACCAGGTAGGATTTTAGAAAAGAGGAGGTGAGTCAAATTGACTGCTTAAGTACCAAGCTCTCTCTAAAATCCAATCCTAGACATGTATATATCTATTGCCACACTTTAGCCTTTGAGACTTGTTCAAATTTTTATTCATGATTCCTATCTCTTGTTTTATTGTGCAGAAATAAAAATTCCTAATTGACCTAATCCTAAGATACTTAAGAAAGCAATAAATGAAAGTTGAAGTCCTCCCATTTTTTAATTGTTCGCCGATCCTTCTGAATTTGACTCATCTTTTGCTCCATTAGTATTATCTTTGCATGAATCGCCTTGCTCCTTCTTTGATGATGAAACCCATGGTTCAAATATGAAATCTGGAAACTCAGGCACAAAAATAGATGGGTCATTATAAATTTTCTTGAGGGCACTCCTTATCGAGTCATCTCTTATTTTTGCATATCTCCAATAGGCTTGTTGTTGCCATTGCATGTGTTGCATTAAGTCCATCAACTTCAAAAGCTCATCACGACGATCTGGGCTAGGCAGTGGAGCTCTAAACATTGAGGGTTCGATATCAGGTTCAGCTTCTGGTTCCATTGGATCTGCCTCATTTGATTACTCTGGTGGGATTTCTGTGGGTTCATCTTATGCTTCCTCAAGATCCTCGCTCTCTTCAATTCGCTGCTGAAGAACAGAATCTCCGGCCACTCGGTAGAGGTCCCAATCGGTGATTGTGCCTTGACTATACCACATGCGCTACGTCCGCAAGGAGTTTTGCTTTTAAGCACAGAATTGTGATCGTAAAGAGGAAATAGGCAGGGCCAGACCGTTTAACGGCACAATTTCGCATTTCTCTCAGGATGATTTTGCCCACATCAATGGTCTTTCCGGTTAGAATCGAGTATAATAGGACCATTCGCTCTAATGAAATTGTAGTCCTATGCGAACTAGGCATAAGGCTGAAACGAATGAAATAGAACCATACCTTCGCTAGAGGCGTCAAATACTCTCTTCGACACGTGTGGATTCCTTGCTTTGACACAGTCCACTTGGAACCTAGAACTGTGAGTTCTTCGAGGATTTCTTGCAGATTTTTAGGCTTAATATTGCTCAACAGGGAGGAATATTCATCATTGTCGAAATCAGGTAATTCAAAGAACTCATTAATAGCACTAGAATTTATTGGTACCTTGATTCCTCGGACTGGAACTTCAGTCAATTCACTGGAAGTTAAGTTTGCGTAGAATTCACGAACTAGTTCTTCATCCACACTTGGTCTCTTTTCACAAAACAATTCCTAATTGAGGGCTTTAGCAACTTGACGAATACGTGCCATAAAGTCTTTGTAGTTTCTTTCCTTCAATGTGAAGCCTTTCTCTGGATGCATCTGTTGATTTTTTAAGATACTTTCGTATCTTACTTTGGCTTCTTCACAGTGAAATTTGCTTTGTGTTTTGTTGATTTGAGCGGAGGCACGAGTTCTCTTGTGAGTCATAATTAACCTGAATATAAGATGGAAAAAATAAAAATTAGCTTCTTAAAAATTTAATAACAATTACTAAAATTTCAATAAATTGAAAAATTAAGTAATTGAATAAAAAATTAAATTTAAGAAAGAAAATTACTCTTACCACCTTCCTCGTAGAATTTAAAAACTCTTAAAATAAATAAAAACTAATGAATCAAAAGGGAGGATTTAAAGGAGGGTTGGCTTGGGTTGGGGGAAGGAAGATGTGCGCATAGGCGCACAATGCAGCAGCAGGTGGCGCGCAATGGGGCTGCAGCAAGGCCTTGCGCTAGGCAGGACACAGGCTGGTCTGATGTGGGGCGATGGTGCGCACAAGCGTGCAGCTTGAGGCAACAAACGTGCGGCACCGACCTGGGCAAGAGCTGGTGCTAGCGTGCAGGTGTGCTGGAGCAGCTACTGGCCGATTAGTGTGGCGTCTATTGGGGGCTGCTGCTGGCCGAATGGTGGCTTGGGGTGGTGCGGCACTTGGTGTTTTGGTGGATGGGAGTTTGAGTGATGGGTGAATGGTGAGAACAAGGATGGAATTTATAGATGGAGGAGTATAAATTGGAATAGAACTCTTAGAACAATCAAAGCATTAAGAGTCCCCTTTAATTTTACTCATGATAAACAACAATTAATAATTAAATAAACACATTTAAATTATCAATTGCTATTTAATTATTAAGATAAATATAGAATAAAATTGATTCTAATCATAAGCTAAATTGATAAAAGTTAATATATAAATTGTAATGAATATAATTATATATTAAAGTTTATCAAAAATTTATGAAAATAAAAATATTTATTTTAGATGCCTTTTAAAAATATTTACAAAAAGAGGCACCTAGTTTTAATTATTTATGAAAATAGCAACCAAATTTTGAAAATAATTCAATTAAGTCCATTGACTTAATGAAAATTTGAAATTGAGCTGCAATTTAAGACTTGGGTCAAAATTGACCTTTTTATTTGGAAAATCAAAAATTTATTTTGTCATTTAGGGGATAATTTCTTGGCAAATTATGTAAAAATCAATTCCCAGGAAAGATTGGAGGGTCACAAGCGATCCCGCTTAAGTTCCAATCTCTAGACAGAATTTATTTAGACATAATAAACCCGAAAATATTCCCTAAATAATTTATTAAAAACAAGAAAATTTAAAGATCAGATAAACTGAACACGATTTTATCCCGTTCAGGTTTTTGTCCATAATAATGTTTCAAACGCTGAGCATTGACTTGAAAATCACCTCTCTTACCTTGGAGTTCAACAACTCCGTATGGACAGACGCGATGAATCGTGAATGGACCGGACCAACCTGACTTTAACTTACCTAGAAAGAACTTCAGTCTGGAATTAAATAACAAGACTTGCTGACCTGCTTCAAACTCTCGAGCTTGGATATGCTTGTCATGCCATTTTTTGAGTCTTTCTTTGAGTAATTTGGCATTTTCGTATGAGAACATTCGAAATTCCTCTAGCTCATTGAGTTGGAGCATTCGTTTCTCTTTAGCAAGCTTGAGATCCAAATTGAGTTGTCGAAGAGCCCAGTAAGCTCTATGCCCTAACTTCAGAGGTAGATGACAGGCTTTCCCAAAGACCAACCTATAGGGTGACATTCCTAAAGGTGTCTTGTATGCTGTTCTGTAAGCCCATAAAGCATCATCTAGTCTTTTGGACCAATCTCGTCGGTTCGGGCAAACTACCTTCTCAAGTATACCTTTATTTCCTTATTTGCTAGCTCAGCTTGTCCATTTGTCTGCGGATGGTAAGCTGTAGCAACCTTGTGTTTCACTCCATGTTTATCTAACAACCATTTTAACCACTTGTTCACAAAGTGGGTCCCTTCATCGCTGATAATAGCTCTAGGGGTTCCAAACCTTGTGAACACGTGTTTCTGCAAGAATTTCATCACAACCTTGGCATCGTTCGTGGGATAAGCTTCAGCCTTGACCCACTTGGACACATAATCTACTGCTACCAATATATACTTGTGACCAAAAGACGGAGGAAAAGGACCAAGAAAATCAATACCCCAAACATCAAACAATTCTACCTCAAGGATATTTGTTCGAGGCATCTCATTTCTATTGGTTACGTTTCCAACCCTCTGACATCGATCACAATTCTTTACGTAAGCGTATGCATCCTTGAATAGTGTTGGCCAAAAGAATCCGGCTTGCAGTACTTTGGCCGATGTACGAGTACCTCCAAAGTGTCCTCCACTTGGAGCTGAATGACAGTGGTATAAAATCTTCGGTATTTCATCTTCTGTCACACATCTTCTAATCATCTGATCTGCACACTTTTTGAACAAAATGGCTCTTCCCAAAAATAGTACTTCACATCGTGAAGAAACTTTTTCTTTCTTTGATATGTTTTATCAATTGGCATCAAACCACAAGCTAAACAGTTAGCAAAATCAGTAAACCAAGGAGTATTATGGACATGAGTTACCTTCAGTATGTGTTCATCTGGAAATGTCTCTTGGATCGGTAAAAGTGAAGAATTTTCCTCTTGTGGCTCCAATTTGGATAAGTGATTAGCTACTTGGTTTTCTACACCTCTTCGATCTTGAATTTCTAGATCGAACTCTTGAAGTAGAAGCACCCACCGGATCAATCTCGGCTTAGCATCTTTCTTGGCTAATAAGTACTTAATCGCGGAATGGTCCGTATAGACAATCACTTTGGTACCTACAAGATAAGATCAAAACTTGTCGAAGGCAAACACAATAGCAAGTAACTCTTTTTCTGTTACCGTATAGTTCAGTTGGGTACCGGTTAGAGTTCTGCTTGCGTAGTAGATAGGATGAAAAACTTTGTCCCTTTGCTGGCCCATGACAGCTCCAATGGCGAGCGAATCCCAGTCTGGTGTGACGATTATGGGTGCCGTGACTAACCGACTCTTCAGATTGTTGAAGGCTTTTAAGCATTCCTCATCAAACTTGAATATCGAGTCCTTTTCCAACAGCTTGCATAAGGGTTTAGCTACTTTGGAGAAGTCTTTGATAAATCTTCGATAGAAACCAGCGTGGCCCAAAAAGCTCCTAACACCTTTTACAGATGTTGTAGGTGGAAGTTTCTCAATAACATCTACTTTTGCTTTGTCCACCTCGATCCCATGTCTCGTTATCCGATGGCCTAGAACAATTCCTTCTCGTACCATGAAATGGCATTTTTCCCAATTGAGTACGAGATTTATTTCTTCACATCGCCTTAGTACCTTTGCTAGATTGGCTAAGCATTCCTCGTAAGTATCTCCAAATACTGAGAAATTGTCCATGAAAACTTCCAAGTATTTCTCAACCATGTCAGTAAAAATAAACATCATACATCTCTGAAATGTAGCTGGTGCATTACATAAACCAAATGGCATGCGTCTAAATGCAAATGTGCCGTACGGGCAGGTGAATGTCGTTTTGTGTTAATATTTCGGTGCTACCGTAATCTGATTATACCCTGAGTATCCATCGAGAAAACAGTAATAGTCTCATCCTGCGAGTCTATCCAGCATCTGGTCTAAGAACGGCAGAGGAAAGTGGTCTTTCCTAGTCGCCTTGTTTAGCTTCCGGTAATCGATATAGATTTTCCATCTCGTAACTGTCCTCGTTGGTATCAACTCATTGTTCTCATTCTCCACGACCGTGATACCTCCTTTCTTCGGCACGCACTGGACTGGACTCACCCATGAACTGTCTGAGATGGGGTAAATTATACCCGCATCCAACCACTTGATGATTTCCTTTTTCACTACATCTTTCATGATTGGGTTCAGTCTCCGTTGTCCATCAATCGTTCCTCTCTCGCCATCTTCTAATATGATCTTGTGCATGCATACGGATGGGCTAATACCGCGAATGTCAGCTATGGTCCATCCGATAGCCTTCTTGAATTGTTTCAAGACTATGATAAGTTTCTCTTCTTGCTCAGTAGTTAATTCAATCTGAAACAATCACGAGTGAGTAGAAAGCGTTACCTAAATAAACATATTTTAAGTGTGACGGTAATACCTTGAGTTCTAACTTAGGTGGCTCCTCGATTGATGCTTTTGGCTGCATGTAATCTCTTTTCTCTAATTCCAAAGATTCAAAACGAGATTGCAGATTAAATCCCGTTTGATTAGCTTCTAGCAAAGCTAAGTATTCGTCCTCCTCTTCCTCATTTGGGGGATCCGATGTCAAAATTCTTTCCAATGGGTCATCAACATTGTTAAGTTCCTTCTCTACTATTAATTCCTCTAAATCGGCTACTGCAGAACAATCATCCATTGTGTCAGGAAATCGCATTGACTTAAAAACATTAAATGTTACCTGATCATCCTGAACACGCATAGTCAGCTCGCCCTTTTGCACATCAATAAGGGTTCTTCCAGTTCCTAAGAATGGTCTTCCTAGGATAATTGGCACTTCTCTGTCTGCTTCAAAATCTAGAATTACAAAGTCAGCAGGAAAGATAAATTTTTCTACATGTACCAATACGTCCTCGATTTTTCCTTCTGGATGTGCTAAGGATTGATCTGCTAGTTGAAGTGTAACCGCAGTTGGTCTAACTTCTCCTATCCCCAACTTCCTAAATATTGACGTAGGCATCAAGTTGATACTTGCACCTAATTCACATAATGCTTTACCACAATATGTTGATCCAATGTTGCACGGTATGGTAAAACATCCAGGATCCTTCAATTTTGGGGGTAGTTTGTTCTGAAGATATGCACTGCATTCCTTTGTCAGAGCTACCGTCTCAAATTCACCAAGCCTTCGTTTCTTAGATAGGATATCTTTCATGAACTTGACGTAGTTCGGCATTTGCTCAAGTGCTTCGACCAACGGAATGTTGATGTGAAGTTGCTTGAGTACGTCTAGGAACTTTTTGAATTGAATCTCCTGCTTCGGCTTCTAAAGTCTTTGAGGGTAGGGTGGCGGTGGTTTCAGTACTGGAACTGGTATTGGTTGATTCGCCTTTGGCGGTAATTCTGCATCTAACGGCGTTGTTGGGAGATCAGAATTAACTGGTACTGCGGTTACTTTGCTGGGTCTTACAGATTTCGGTTCTGGCGAAACTGGTGTTTCAACACTTGGTTGAACTTCTTCTTGAGCATCAGCTTGCTCCTTTTCAACTTCGACAGCATTGGGCTCTACTATCTTTCCGCTCCTCAATTGCAACGCTTTGCAATGTTCTTTCCCTGAACTTCTCAGATTTTCCGTGTCACTAGGTAAAACACCTTGTGGTCGGTTCCTAAGTTCAGTTGCAAGCTGGCCCACTTGATTCTCCAAATTCTTTAATGTAGCTGCTTGGCTCTTGATTAAGGCATCATTCTTTGCTAGATATGCCTTTAGCAAACTCTCCAGACTATTGGATGCTTCAGCTTGAACTGGTTTCTAGACTTGTTGCGGAAAATTAGGCTATTTGGGTCGATCCTGGGTTGGGTGTAATCGGTTCCACCCTTGGTTACTCCAGAAAATTTGGTGGTTTCTCCATGATGGGTTATAAAAGTTGGATTGCAGCCCTTGCCTTCCTCGGTTTTGGTTCTGATTGCCCATGTAGTACACATATTCTGGGTTCGATGGACATTCTTCGAACAAATGTCCCTCCCCACAATAGACACGGGCTATATTCTCAAATTGATTAGCCTACTGTGTCTTTGCAAAACTATTAGACCCATTAGTAGTAAGATTTTTAAGCATTGACGATATTGATGATACGAGATGCGAGTGAAGTAAGAGCGTCTACTTCATGAATTCCAAAGCAACTCGTCTTCCCGACGCTCGACTAGTTGGCCATTGATAGTTGTTCTTTGGAAATCCTCTCGATAATTTCGTAAGCCTCGTTATAAGACTTAGAAAGGAGAGCACCATTAGCGCAGGCGCCCACTACCATCCTTGTGTGAGTGTTGAGACCATTATAGAATGTCTCAAGTTGAATGCGATCATGGAATTCCATCTTCGAGGTCATTTTCGTAATAACTCTTTAAATCTTTCCCATGCCTCATACAAGGACTCGTCATCCATTTGGTGGAAAACGGTGATCTCGTTCCTCAGTTTAGCATTCTTGCTTGGCAGAAAATACTTCATGAGGAATCTCTCGGCTAATTCTTGCCATGTAGAAATGGAGTTCGGTGGCAATGAATTCAACCAGGCACGAGCTCTGTCCCTTAACGAGTATGGGAACAACTTCAATCGTAAGGCATCTTCGGGTACTCCGGCTAACTTGAAAGAATCACTCACTTCCATGAATAGTCTTAAGTGAAGATGGGGATCTTGATGAGGCATTCCATTGAATTTGGCCCACCGTCGCAAGCATCCGGAACATGACCGGCTTCAGCTCGAATTGTTGTGCCTCGATTTCGGGTCTCCTAATACCCGGATTAAGATCGTTAAACACTGGCACGGCATATTGTCTTAAGGCTCTATCCCTATCATCAGCAATAAGGATAGGATTCTGAACAGGGTTTGCTCCGTTTCCTTGGTTCATATTCTCAAAATTCATTCCTTCGGTCCTTCTCTGGTTTGCTTGTCTTCTTCTTTGACGAAAGGTTCGTTCTATTTCAGGGTCCACGGGGAGTAAGTCAATAATCTGGTCAATACTCATAAACACCTGAAATATTCACAGAAAAATTAAGTAAGTAAAAATTTAAATATGAAAATAAATAAACCAAAATGTAAGAATAAAAATTCACAAATAATGGCTTTGAGAAATAGTCCCCGGCAACGGCGCCAAAAACTTGGAACGGTGGAAATGTGCAAGTGTACACAATCATAACAAGTAATAAAGTGACAAGTAAATGTCGAGTTATCGTACCCACAGGGACTGTAAAAGAATTATTTATGAAAATTTTTTCAAACAATTTGGTGAAGGAAAAATATTTGGATTTAAGAAATATCTAAAAACTAAAAATAAAACAAAGAAAAATAAGATAAAACAAACTTCTAATGCACGATTTCAAAAACTGATTTTAATCAAGATGATATAATTGTGTTGGATTAATAACATTTCTTACCTTAGAATTATTAAACTCGTGTTTATACTTGTTAAAACATGACAACTCGGTAATTTGCTAACTTATGAACGTATTTACAAATAAAAATCCATTCATCTCTTGTACATATTTCTATACAAATTCGAATGATTAACAGACTTCTACGAGTAAACATATTATTGCACATACATACTTATTAAATTAAACAATCTCTCGCATATTCCTATGTCGATGCAAACGATTAATTCAACCTAACAAGCACATAAAAGATCATGCGAAGTAACAAGTATTCTTACCTTGAAACAATTTAATCACAAAATCCACGCAAGTTATGCAAGGCATATGTATCGTCAAATACAATGCTAATTTAATCTTCACTCCCTTAGAAGAATTAAACATGCAGATTAAGTATTGCGTCCATTAATTACAATTTCAATGCGTTTAAATAATTAATTCATTAGCTATCTAAACAATTATAATGCCAGATAACTTAACAAAATTTTACTTAATCAAACATTTTACCGAGGCCTTTAATAGCATAAACACAATTTTAACAATTCAAGAGGACGAAATACGATCAACCCAACACGAATTAAATTCAAGCTAAATTGATTAATTTAAACATTCCAACAGCATAAATATCCATAAACATGTTTGTCAAAACAACAACTAAATTTAAAGAGATAGGGAACAAGAAACAAATCTGGTGGTTCTCCGTGGCTTGTCTGATTGCTCTGTTCTTCGTTCTTCGTTGTCCTCAGCTATCAAGGTGGCTTATGAACACTCCAAATGCTGCTCCAGATGGCTGGAAAAACACCTCCTTTCCAAGAGGAGAAATCGGCACAAGAACAAGGGGAAAATAGAATGGAAACTAAGGGAGAAAAGTTGAGAGAAGAGAAGAGAGAATGAGAGAATGTTGGAGAATAGATGGGTGCTTTGAATGAGCAGCTAGGGGCTGTATTTATAGGTGTTTAAGGCTGCTAAAAATAGCAAATAACAGCAGCAAAAGAGGCTCCCTTGGCCGGCCATCCCATGTGGCAAAGTTGAAGAATTCAACTTTGCTAAATATAGCATGGGCAAATCTTTAAAGCCATGAATTTTGGAGGGGTTTGAATGGGATTTTGAAAGATATTCAAGGGCTCCTTTGCAAGCTGAATTAATCAGAAAATAAGCTGATTTCGGCCTTCAATGTGGACGGTTTTGGGCTGCCCAATTGGTGGCTGGTTCGGTTCAATCGGTTCGGTTCAACCAGTGCGGTTTAACTGGACCCTTTTTCATAATTAATTAAAAATAATTTATCCAGCCCAAATTAACTTGGGAGTAAATTAAAATTAATTATATTATGATTAAATATTTATAATGGACCGTCTTGGGCTGAAAATAGAGTCACCTTGACACCTCAAATCGCTTCTCGGTTTTATTCTTTGAGCAGTGTCTGCCGAGCCGATTTTTGCCCTTTTGTGCGATTCTGTCGAAAATAGCCAAAATTAAAAAAAATTAAATATAAAATTAATTAAAATTCATCATGTTCATATTTTTAGCACAAATTAATTATTTTATAATATTTAATTATTTTCCGACAAGAATTTACTCGAAACCACATGAATTTGGGTCAAAAAGGGCATGAAAAAGTATATAAATTTTTGTGTTTCCTGTGAGTGAAGAAACGGTTTATTAGGCTCAAAGGGGTTAACTATGAAGGTAGGATTTTAATGGAATAAGTGGGTTAAAACCTAGGTGCCTTTATCATCTCAGTATATCAAATCAAAGGTGTGGTCTCAACATGCATAATCGAAGCATGTTCTAGAATAACAAATCAATATTGACACACTCATAACCAATAATAAAGTGAGCAAGAAAAGTGTATGCTCTAAAAGGCTCAAAATCTCACAAAAATTATGGTTTTTGATGTCAATCTCGCAAATTTCAAACTTTAAGGTAATATTTAAATTTAGGGAAAACAACCTAACAAATTTTAATTCTGAAAATAGACTTATCATGCTTGATTCTCTAGTGTCTTAAATTTTAAACAATCAATGCACAATTACCTATGGCTTAATCCAAAACATATCAATAAAAATCATAAGTCAATAGAAATTCATTCTAATAGTAATATGAGAAAATTACTTAAGAACAAGACATAATTCAGGGATTTTCTAATAATGATATAATTAACCTCCCCACACTTAAGATGTACATTGTCCTCAATGTACTAAAATAGATAACAACAATATAATGAGAATATCATAAGAGAGGGAGAGAAGTGAAACTTCCTGAATTTTGGATGAAATTCGTGGAATAGTGAACGCGGAATTCTGGATATAGCAAAGTGGAGTGCATTATTCTGAGCAACTATTAAGAAAATAAACACAGCCGTGGAAAAAGATTAAGGGTTTACTCGATTAGGAACAATCATAAAGACTAAAATAGAGTCCAAAATATAGAAGATAAGTCTTTGAAAATATGATAAGAAACATAAGGGAAGATAGACTAAAAATAAAAATAAAAATTAAAATAAAAATAAAAATAAAAATAAAGATAAAAATAACATAAAATAAAATAAATGGACTCAAAGGTCCTCATCGTCAGACGCATCGTGATTCGGCGGTGCCGAATATGAAATATAGAGATGGTTGCAGATCTGCTGCAATGTAGCCTCGAGACTGTCGAACTGCTGAAAGTACTGCTGCTCGAAATGAGTGAGACACTCGGATATGTCTGCCAAAATGGTAGTAGAAGGAGGAGGTCGGTGACTCGGAGGTGGAGGATGAGGTGGATCCTCGTGAGAGAGAGGAACATCATCAGTGATGTCCTCGGGATCATCCTGATCATCAGAATGAGACAATCGATACTGGGGAGGGGCAAATCCACGACACCGCTCGATCATCCTCATGTGTAGCATGCTCGAGATACCCTGAGGGGACATCTGGCCGATAAGTGTGAGTGTGGAGGACTGCTCCAGTGTGTCGAGGAGACCAAAGTGTCGAGCGAGACAAGTCACGTAAGGGCCTAAGCAGATTGGGCCCTTCCTATGGCGGTCAGTCTGATGGTGGAAGGATAAAGCAATGAAGTACGCCAAGTCGATAATATGGTCGTGGGCCATGCTCCATAACTAGTATGCATCGTGTGTGCTCACGACTCCGGTGCTCTCTCTCCGTCCTGTCAAGGTGTGAGCGAGGAGTGCGTGAATATATCGTAGAGCTGGAGAGAGAGAAGTCACCTTCGAGCGACTAGCATCATAAGATGTCAGGCCGCCCGTGAGATCAGTCCAACAACGCGAAGGCAAGTGATGAATATGTCGATGAAGCTGAAGGAAGTCCTCGGCCCACATGAACTCCTCTGTGTAAAGTCCCAAAGTAGCACCGAATTTTGGGACACTCATTTGTCGTACCAAACCACCAAGGTGAAAAGTGATGGTGCCTGGCACGTTATGGACCGACATGCCGCTCTGAAGGTGAAACGCCGAGTAAAACTCCAAAGTAAGCTCCATATATGTGGGCTCGACGATACCGAAAAAACGGTCCCATGGGCTATGATGATGAAAGCGCGAACATCATCCGCGAGGTGGACCTGCTCCAACAAGGCCCAGTCAATGCATCGGCCCAAACCTAGTGGTCGTACGTGAAGGAGCTGAAATAAGTCCTCCAGTGGGTTCGCGAAAAATCTGAGGTAAGGATGGCGAACTTCAGCAGAGGCGCTTGTGAAGGTCGCGCTAGGACCCTTTCGCTTTTTCGAAGTGGGCACGGTGACCTTAGACTTGCCACGAGTATTTGTCATGATGTCTGTAAGAAAGCGATCATAAAATTCAATTTGACAAAATAATAAACACGCGAATGAGAATTAAACATCCAAGTTTAGCTCAATCAAATAAACTAATTAAATTATCAATAAATAAATGTTCAATTGAAAACTAAATAAATGATCGATATATAAAAATGAATAGGAAAGCAAAATATGAAGAAAATCAATAAGACAATGACCTATAAAAATACCGCTGATGGGCTGAACATAAAAAATAGAATTAATATTAAAGAATTTAACTAACCAAGAAAAAATAAAGCAAAGATAAAAGTAAACACTAAATCAATACAAAAACTAAGAGATAAAACAAAGTAAACTAACATTATAATAAAGAAATAAAAAACAGAATAATAATAATAAAATAAACAAATAATAAGGAGATAACTAGTTAATATAATTAAATAATGAATAAAATACAATAAGAAAGGGCAAAAAGGGAATAGGGTAGACTGACGACGGTGGGGTCGACGGTCGGAAGCACGACGGTGGCTGGCGGTCGATGGGTGGTGGGGCGGCGGGGTTGATTGTGGGTGAGGATATGGGAAGAAAAAGAAAAAGAAATGGAGGAAAAGAGGATAGGACGATGGCAAGGGTAATTTGGAAGGGTGAGGGAGGAGAGGGGTGGACTCTAAACAAAGCAACCCGAGCTTAGACCTAAGGAGGGTGCGTTAAGGGAGCCTGAGGGGAGTGGACTCGTAGTCTCTGCTCCCAAGTTCAAACGACGTGCGGTGTCAGCGATTCGAGATTTTCCGCCAGGTTGTGGTAGAGAGCCGACATCTGTTTGGGATAGGCAAATCGTTGTTATTCTCGCTAGTGAGAGTGACGGGGATCAGGAGTGTATAGTGCTTCGTGTAATCAGGTGTGTAATCTCACACCTTCATTTGTTTGTTTAGTATAAATCTGTGTATTGGCTAAAAGCCGAATTGCCTTAATGGGGAAACCACTGTGATACCCCTAGCGGGTGAATTGGAGATAACTCAGGTACGTAAGATTCCGATTACACCCTTTCGGGTAATTTGGTATGAATAAGTAAGTTCTGATTATTTGCTACATGGTTATAATCATGCATACACTAAAATATTATGTCATAACATGTTGCATATGATTGGGATATGATATTGATGAAAAGGGGTAGTGTATTTCGGTGACTCTGTCACATTATTTCGGTGGCCCTGCCACATACTTGATGACTCTGTCACATTATTTGATGTGGCACTCGCCACAATTTTGGCGATGAGCAGCGTGTGACCATCGATGGTGTGTAGCGGATGAGGGTTGATTGTAGAAATCCCCACCGGTGTGTTTTGGTTGGTCGGGTGGTGTGTAGCGGATGGATAATTAGGTTGGGCTGGGTTGCATTGCATTCATTATCTGCTATACCATGTTAATAGGGCTAAGGCCCAGTTTGATTTCGTAAGGGCTAAGGCCCAGTTTGATTTCGTGAAGGCTAAGGCCCAGTTGGTATTCGAATGGGCTCGGGCCCAGATAATGTTCGTGTGGGGGATTACACACCGAGTTCTCGTGACTCACCCCTCTGCTTAACTTTGCAAGTAATTCCTAGCTTTGCGGATTTGTGAGCCGGGGTGGACTCTATGGTGGCCATGCGTTATTTCTTTCGTAAACTCCTTTTTTATTACTTTAAATTTATTTTAATTTGGGATTATGTTCTTTAATAAGGCCACTAGGATTTTAATTTGGTTTTTATGGTTATCGCATTTATGATTTATTATGAATTGATCCAATGGGGTTTTCCTAAAAACATAAATGACCGTTTTCCAAAATATTAATGAACGATTTACAAACTATTAATATTTAAGAACGGGATTTTCTTAAAGCCACAATCACTATTTTCAAAATGACATACTTCCGAAACCCACTTAATAACGTTTTGCAAGAAAACATTAAATATGATTCTGATTCTAAAATGAGAACAAAACTCAAAATTTTCAGCAATCGCGTAGTAGTTTTAAATAACCCTTTCACGTGGCATGCCATATCCGGTCGTAACGTCTAGGCCGGGATTGGGGTGTAACACCCCAAACCCGGTCAATACGCCACGACCGAATCTGGTATGTCACTAAGGAAAATATTTTTGAAAGAATCGAATTAACAATTAAATTTTGTGAAAAACTCTTTGAAATTCTTAATTTGTCGAAAATAAGTTAAAACTGAGATTTACTTTGAATTACATAAAACTTTAAATTAAGTGAATAAATCATAGATAAGAAAACATTTATATCTTTTTAAGAAAATTTGAAATATCACTTTAAAAAAAATCCATTTGCAATTGAGTATAGAAACTTGAATTTTGGAAATCACTTAATTTGTTGAAAACACTTAACTTGTAATTTTTTTCTATCGAACTATTCATATTACCCGATGGTAAGATTTTTAAAACCATTGCGAGTTTTTAGTTTAGAAAACTTTGAGCTCAATTATTAGATTAACCATGTAATTTATAAGCCATATTTTAAATATATTCAAATCATAAAAATAATCCAAAACATAATTAAACAGGCCTTATTACAAATCCATAAAATATGAAAACCAAATTAAAATAAAGTACCCAAATGGAAGTTCATGTAAAACCAAATTTTATTGCATGGCCTCCTCGAGTTCATCCGGCTCCATATTCGCGATCTCACGAATCACCTGAAAAGATAAGGGAGAAGGTGAGTCACCAAGACTCAGTGCATATTCCCTCTCCCGAGTAAATACCACATACTTACACAAATTATAACAAAGCAACATATATGTATAATGCACCCAACCTAGCCATCCATAACTCCTTTTCTACCCCGTGTGGTACCAAACCACCTGGTGGTGCTAAAACCACCGGTGTCCAAAGACACAAATGTGATACCAAATCACCGGTGACCGTAGTCACGAATAATCCATCTGTGGGGCCAACCTCACGTGTGATACCAAATCACCGCGCAGACGATCCCATATCTCGAAGTGGGGCCAACCCACGGTGGAATTAACCACGAGGGACAAGTCGCTATGAGGTGCCAAACCTGCGGTGTCCGAAGACACGAATGTGATACCAAATCTTTGGTGGTGCCAAACCACCGTGTCCGAAGACACGAATCATCAAGTTGTGGGGCCAACCCACGTGTGATACCAAATCACCGCGACGATCCCATATCTCAAAAGTGGGGCCAACCCACGGTGGAATTAACCACAGGGACAAGTCGCTATGGGGTGCCAAACCTCTGGTGTCCGAAGACACGAATGTGATACCAAATCACTGGTGGTGCCAAACCACTGGTGGTGCCAAACCACTGGTGTCCGAAGACACGAATCATCAATCTTCCCCCTCCTCTCATATTGCCCATACCAATGCAATAGATAGACAAATCATGTCAATAAACTTTGATGTGTATCTCATAATGAATATATCATAAATCGTAGATCATGATTCCAATCCACATGTATTAACAACATATTGAAACGGACTTACCCGAATCCTCATTCACACCATCATGGTATCATATCCAGATCTCATCGATTTACCCACTTTCATAATATGATTAGTTATAACACACAAATATACATATATAAACCAAGTTATAAAGTGTGTAAGATACACACCTTTCACCAACGCAAGAACTAACTCCCGAATCCGATCTACCGCACTAGAACACCTTGTCCTACAATCGGCCAATACTAAAATTATGAACAAAGGCCATTCGGCCATACTACTAAATCCCAAAGAGTTATCACTTGTAATACCAAATCTTACCTGAACTTACCCAAATCGATTGACAAAGAAATGAGGCTTAGATTGATTGCTTCCAACGTCCCGAAAAGCCTAAAAGAATAATCGGTTCCTAAAATGGTTAGAACCTTGCAAACCAATGCCCAAATATTCGGCCTTTGACCACAAGAAAATAACTTGGAAAAAGAAAAGAATTGAAAGAGAATCGCCATGAACACTTACCCTTTTCCAAAATCGATTGAAGAAAAATCAAAGAGAATCTACCCTTGAATATTCGGCCAACACAAAACAATAAGAGAAAGGATAAATTTCGGCAAAATGATTAAATGGTCAAAGAAATTCGGCTATGGTTGATTTGATTTAACAATAAGGATTCGATTAAAGTTGAGAAAGAGAAAGGAAAACAAAAGAAGAAGATGGAAGAGATTTCAATGGGAGAGGAATGTTTATGACTTTGAATAAAATAAAAGAAAGTAAAGAGAGATGGAGAGATGAAAGTTTCGGCCAAGAGAAAGTAGGAGAAATGTGATTATGAACCAATGTCAAAGAAGAAAAAGAGAGAGATGTGGGAGAGAGAGAGGTTCGGCCAAACACTATTTTGCCTAAAAGAAATGTGCACAAAATGCCCAAAAAATCAAATGTTGTTTTAGTTTCAAAAGGATGAATGAAAAGAAAGAAAAAGTAGGATTTGGTTCCAACAAAATAAGGCTAAAACCAAAAGGAATTTTGCACTAAAAGCATAGTACACATTCGGCCAAGGAGGGGAGTTTTTGGAGAGAAAGAAAACAATACAAAAGATGCACAACAAGCAAAGGTTGACCAACTATCCCCCCCCAAGCCACCTAACAACATTCGGCCACCCCCTAGACACCCATGCCGTCCACATACATTCACTAAAGGCCTTGGAATACTTTCCAAAACATTTTCCTACAACCAAGCCTTATGTCTCCCCAACCTTCCATAACCTTAAGATTCTTATCCCCTATTTCATGCTTTCCTTAATCCAAAATTCAACTTACCAAAAACTTAAGGTCCAACCTATCATAAACATAGGTTGACCATCCATCAATGCTAGAACACAAAATAAAGTCTTCAAAAATGCTTTCCATGATACTCGAACCTCTAACCTCAAGCCACCTTTCAAGCTCCTTAACCAACTTGCCACTTACTCCTCTTATGCTTTAATTAACACTTAAATTAACTTAAGTGTCAAGCTCACTTAATCCACTTCATTAAATAAACCATACTAAAAATTATTCTAACTTCCTAAATAAAATCAAGCCTTCACAAGACTATGCTAACACACAAAATTCATACCCGATCCAACACAAATAATAATACTCAAATTTTTCCTAAAGCTCAAGGCCCAATCCTACTAGGCCCAATTTCGGGATGTTACATGGGGTGTTACATTTTATGGTATCAGAGCCAAGTTTCAAAACTCGGCTGTGGAATGGGTTCAACAATGTTTTTTCCAAAATTGGTTTGAAATCTGGTTTAAGAAATGTATGTCTTTCTGGAAGTATGGCACCCGAGTCTCCGGCACCAAATCCGTAAGTCTTTTGACTTTTTTTGATATTATGAAATGATTTTAGAAAGAAACTATTAGAGATAGTGTATTATGACTGCTAGCTATAAGAGATTAAGACTGTAGAGATTGAGACATTAGGAATTCGATTCGCGAAAATCACTTTTAAATCTGTCTTCATAAAATATCTGTTAATAACATTGGAACGATATACTAAGTCTTAAAATTTCTAATCAGATTAATTTGATTCAGCAAACATGAGCACAAGAGGACGTGGACGTGGTGTACGTGGTCGAGGTAGAGTCTGAGGCGCTGGGGTTGGATCTGAGGCATCGGGGCACATACCTGAAATGGAAGCACCTGCATCACCGGTGTCTTAGGCGGGGACCCATGATCGAGCTGGAGGGGACGATGCTTTGTCCCAAGCTATGCTGCGTGTTCTGGAGCGGGTTGCTGGAGCAAGCACTGGATCGGTAGCCCAAAAATCTATTCCCGAGCGACTTCGGGCAAATGGGGCTGAGATATTTAGGGGCATTTCTGGTGTGGCCCCAAACATAGCGGAATACTGGCTGGAAGCAGTTGAACGGATCATGGATGATCTAGACTGCACAGAAGTGGAGAAATTGAAAGGAGCGGTGTCTCTCCTGCGAGATGAGGCATACCAGTGGTGGCTCACGATAAGGGAAGGTAATCAAGTAGATCGTATTGATTGGGGTTTCTTTAAATCATCGTTTCAAGGGAAATACATTGGGGCGAGTTATGTGGATGCCCAGAGGAAAGCATTTCTAAATTTGGTTCAAGGAAATAAATCCGTGGCAGAATATGAGGCTGAATTTCTGTGCTTAAGTCGTTATGCTCGGGGCATAGTCGCAACCGATTATGAGCATTGTGTTCGGTTCGGGGATGGTCTGCGAGACGAGCTGCCAGTGCTGATAGCTCCGCAGTGGGAAAAAGATTTTGCCGTTTTGGTAGAGAAAGCGAAAATCACCGAAGAAGTGAAACGTTCTAAGAGGCAAACTGAGATAAGGATAAGAGCAAGAATAAGAGAAGTTTTGGGTCATCAGGTTCTTCTGGGGGTTTTCAAAAGAGGCCTAGGTTGGATGGGCCAGCTCGAGTGGGGATGCCTATTGCTGTTGGTCAGTTGCGACCGTGTGCTCAGTGCGGGAAGATACATTTGGGGGAGTGTTGGAGAAGAACTGGAGGATGTTTCAAGTGTGGATCTAGGGATCATCTGATAAGGGACTGTCCACAAGAGGTGGCTAGGGTGTGGACGATAGGTGAAGGAATTGTACAATCAATGATAGGTGGTCAGCAGCCGCCGAGGGGTCGTGGTCCGGCTAGAGGAGGAAATGGGTTTGGTCGAGGTCGTGGAGCACCGGGCAGAGGTGCTGGGAATACAGATGCAAGACAGCCTGGATTTGTGTATGCGGCTAGACGTCGAGAGGATGCCGACGCACCGGACGTCATAACTGGTACGTTTCTTATATTTGATGAACCGTTTACTACTTTGATTGATATTGGATCAACCCATTCATATGTTTCTTGTACTATATCTGGGACTTTGAGCATTAAATCTGAGATTGCTGCTAGAGAGATGTCTGTGGTTAACCCTCTAGGATAATCTGTGGTAGTGAACAAACTATATAGGAATGTGCCTTTAGTAGTGCAAGGGATTATTTTCCCGGTAGACTTGATGGAATTGTCGTTCGGCGAGTTTGATCTTATCTTAGGCATGGACTGGTTAGTTAAGCATCGTGCAAACTTGGATTGCGCTACTAAGCACATGATATTGAAGACTTCCGAAGATAAGGAGGTGCTGGTGATAGGAGAAAGGAGGAATTACCTGTCCAATGTGGTGTCGGCACTAAAGGCTGAAAGGATGGTGCAAAAAGGATGTAAGGCGTTTTTGGCCTTCGTCAGTGCATCTGATGCCAAGGAAGTATCGGTTGAGAATGTTAAAACTGTGAAGGAGTTCTCAGACGTTTTTTCTGAAGAGCTTTTAGGGTTGCCTCCTGATCGCGAAGTGGAATTTGGCATTGAGCTACTTCCGGGAACGGCTCTGGTGTCCATCGCCCCTTATAGGATGGCGCCGAAGGAGCTGGTAGAACTTAAAGCTCAGATCCAAGAGCTGTTGGACCGTGGTTTTATCCGACCAAGTGTATCTCCGTGAGGAGTGTCGGTCTTGTTCGTGAAGAAAAAGGATGGGTCGATTCGAATGTGCATTGATTATAGGCAATTGAACAAGTTGACGATCAAGAACAAGTACCCGTTGTAAATGGCCCAATTTGCCCAGGCCCATAAAACCAAAAAAAAAAGCAAACAGAAAATTAAAAAAACCCAAAAAAATAATAAACCAAGTCCAAATATGGTAGTCCAATAACAATCCAAAATTTAATTTACAAAAAAAAAGAGGGCCCACTTGCCCTAACCAGAAACTAAACCAAAGCTACAAGGCCCAATTGAGGCCTAAACCACTACCCAAACCCTAGCCTACAATGAAGCAAAAATCGGAAACCCTAGCCAGCTAAGGTGTGCCGCAACAAGCCTCCAGCCTGCCACGTCCGCGCATACAGCCTCCGCACACCTCCGTACTACAATGGGTGTACCTGGAAAAAAAGGGGACAACAGCAAACAACAATAGCAATAACAGATAGCAGCAGAAAAAACAAAAGAGTTGTAATTTTGATTTTTCTTTTAGTTTTTATTCCTGATTTTTGGCTTTAAAGGGCCGAAACACACCATTGTATTTTTTACGCACACAAATACAAGAAATACGAAATCAGAAAGGAAAAAGAGAGGTGATTTCATTTCTCAAAGATCTTTTTCCCTACGTTTTCTCTCTTCTTTTTTGAATCTGTCTTTTTTTTTTGTGTTCATGTGAAAATAAAAGAAAACAGCGTACCTTCGTAAGTGTCTTGGCCTTCTTCGTCACAATCGGAGTTAGGTGAAGACGGTGGATAAACCTTTGCGAGTTTACTTCGTTTTCTCCGTCGCAATTGGAGATAGACGTTGGTTAGAGAAGCAAGGTTTCAAGATTGCTATTCTGGCAGCGAATCAGATCACTCGTGTACTGCTTTTCGTTGATTATGGTTGCGATTTGGCAGTAAACGGAGGGGATTTTGGATTGCGGCTGAGGAAGAGAATAGGGATTAGAGTTTCTTTAAAAAATAAAATGCTAATTTATTTGTTAACACTGATTTTTAATGAATTAAAGGAACGGCACCGTTTAATTTTGTTTCAATAAGGTTGAAACGATGCCGTGTTGCTCAGCCCCGACCCGATCCGATTCAAAAACTGCAAGATCCGCGCATTTTTGCAATAAGGGAATATTTATATATTTAGTCCCTCATTTCCATACATTTTTTAAATAGATCTGTTATGTGTTGTATTTATTGCTTAATTGATTCTTGTAATTTTTTGTGTTGTTCTAATTTGGTCCCGTTCATGCGCTGCGTTTTAGATATTAAAATATTTGCCAGTTTAATCCCTTATTTTCTATGCGAAAATGTAATGTGATCCTCTATTCTATTTTAATAATTTGGTTTATTTATGTAATAGCCTTCAAATTTTATTTTCTTTTATTTCAATTAAATGTTACTTTTATTTATAATTCATGTATTTTTAGTCTTAAATCCATTCATTATTCAAGTTATTTTAATCAAATTATTTTAAAAATTGATCCTACATTGTTCTAATTTATTTTGTTTATATGTATTGTATAAATGTTTAATTTCAAAATCATATATTATGTATTCTTTTGGATGATTTGTATAATTTAATCTAAAAAAATTTATTATATGCTATTATTTTATACGTACATGTATATGTAATAATAAGATCATATCTTATTGTATATTTTAATTTATTTCATACATTTTATATCTTATTATTTATATACATTTGCATATATATATTTAAACATATAAGTTTTTTTTAAATATATGTCTAATTAATTAATTCATAAATTATTTTATTTTAAATAATTTTTTAAAGTGTTAAATTCAAAATCAATTTCTTTTATTTACTTTAAATATATTTGTTAGCATCCAAAGTATCATTTTATGTTAATTTGTCATTGTTAATTTTGTAGAATTATTATGTTTTATAACCTATTGTTAATATGATGTTTAATTTCTGTGTATTTTATGATCAATGTTTATGCATCTTGTTATTGTATTATGCCTCAAATTCCAATATATTCAAGCCTTTACTAAATGTTTTATTTCATTAAAATTTTGTGTTTTAAGATTACGCATTTGAAATTTTTTCGAAATAAGGCAATATTTGTATATTTGGAAGTTCGAAAAATTACGCCCTAACGTACTGGGTGTCAGTTTTTTGTTCAACCAAATAACCAAATACCCTTTTTAATTGCATGTTTTGAAGATCAAAGATGATCTTGGTGTCGAAGTATAAACGTGTTATATCCTAACGTATTGGGTATGATACTTTTATTATTTTGAAACGAGTTAATCTTGAGATTCAATTAAAAATTAATTAACCTTCCTTAAAAAGAATTATATCTTAAGCATTTTCAAGTTTTCCATGCAAGGACATTAATTAATTGTTTGGTTGGTTTTTTATAGATTATTTTGAATTAACTTATTAATTTTTAATATGTTTCAAATTATTTATATGTATTTTATTATGTGTTCTATTTTCTTGTATATAAAAATATTTGTTTTTAATTCTTCTTTTAAATATTCATACGATTCAAAATTAATATAATTTGGACTATAAATTTTTATATTATTGTTGCCATGATTCCATGCATAACTCTATTGTTAATAATAGAGCAAATTTCAGGTTAATTTAGTTGATCTTTTCCTCAAATAAAATGCACTTTGTTTACACAAAAGATTTTCAAAATAAAGTGATATTTGGTGTTTTGGGAAATCCGGGAAATTGTACCCTAACATATTGGGTCGCGGTTTCTTCGTTTGACCAAAACAACTTAATATCCTTTTTTAAACCACATGATTCTGAAATTATAAGATGATCTCGACTTTGAGGGTCCAAGATATTACATCCTAACCTACTGGGTGTAGTATTTAGTTCCTTTAGAGCGAATGAATCTTATGTTTGGAATATTCCACTCGTTTTTCAAAGAAATTGCATTTTCAAAACTTTTCAAATTTTCGACGTTAGGACATCATTTAATCAATATTGGTACCAATTTTGGGCGTATGAGGATGATAACTCTTCCTTATACGTAATCGACTCCCGAACCCCTTTTTTTAATTTACGCAGGCCAAAATTATTTTTTTTAAAAAGGAATAAAATATTTTACGAGGTGATCTGATTACACCTAAACCAAAAGATCGGTGGTGACTCCACATCACATTTTTAAGTCGACCCATTTTTCAAATTTTTTAAAAAATGGTTTCGACAGCTTGGCGACTCCACTGGGAATTTGGTTGAGAGTCAGGCCATAGATTGATTAATTTTTATCCTTTTGATTGAAAATTTGGAAAATTGTTTTGAAAAATCATGTTTCTTTTGATGTATTTGCTGGTATTATGATGTTTTTAGTAAAATAGTTGCATCGTCATTGCATAACCGTCGTGGTTACACCTTTAAGTGGGAGTGAGAAACTATGCCTTCGTGAGGTTTTCACCTCCGCATGGGCTAGTGGACTGCTTCCGGGATACATCTGTACCTATGTGCTTCGTGAGATTTTCATCTCCGTATGGCCATAGGGAAATGTATTCCCCTAAACTGAACTTGATCTATATGAGCCTATAATGGGTGAGGATTGAGGAATCTGCTGGTTCAGGTACCCTCTCTTTAGAACCAAACCACATATAGTGAACCCTAAGAGCTAACCCTAGGAAGAGCCGTGCCGAACCCTAGTAGTCACCCATTTAGGTAATTTATTTTGGTTGTTTATTTTTCTTGTACTAACGTATTTTGTGTTGTTTATGTTTACATTGCATTGCATTGCATTGCATCGCATCATCTTAGAAAGGAGGTGTTGATTTATATTCGATTGCTAAATAGAAGAGTTTGTCATAAGGAAATGGGTTACTTGATAAAGTGGGTTATAATACGGTCGTCCGAATATAGTCCAGGTAAACGACGAGAGAAGTCTGCAGAAGAATACAAGACTTTGCTCGAGGATTCAAGCCGACAAAGACTATTCAAGAGCCGTCATTTTTTTTTACTTTCTTAAAGGAGCTAGAAGAGGCATCTATTGAGAAAGTTCACGGGACACGACCATAACATCCAGATACAAAGAAAAGGATTGGTTTCTTCACATGGACTATGAGGACAAAGCCGCATACATAACCCGTTTTATGTAAAGAAATTTGTTTTCTAGAAAAGTTCTTCTAATGGAATTGAATTCAGAACCAACGTCTCTCCTTTTTTTTGCATTCATTCCATGCATTTGCATTACATTATATCACATGCATTAAAATCTGTAGAAAGGCTCTAATTAATTAAAAATTATTCCAGTTAACCTAGAAGACATGGAACAAAGTTTGGAGAGATTAGATCAAAGGCAAATACTGATGCAAGAGCAGTTGGCCAAAATTCAACGGGATATGCGAGATCAAATGAATATGATGCGCCAGTTAACTCAATTACTAGTCAGAGGGCTTGAAAAAAGGAGTGGCTCAGTGGCCAGCGGTGTTAATGATGATGAAGACATCGTTTATTCCGTGATAAGTATCCCGACTCAACCAGACATGCATTCGCATGGGGTACCCGTCATTATTGGACCCCAATGTCAGACTGATACTAAGACCCTGTTGAACTTCCCGATGGGTTCAGGTTTTAACCCGGAGGATGATCGAGCCAAACTGTTTATTCTGGTAGAAATAAAGGAAAAGGGAGAGTGGACTCCAAAGGCCCCGAAAAGAAAGGACAAGGATGTGAATAATACGAGTAAGTATAACAAGGGTCACCTAGAGCTGATCACAGAGGGCCAGCCAAGAACTGTAATTACCAGCCGTCAGGTCTCCCCAAGGCAAGAACCCGATCCAAGACTGAACTCAGAAAAATCTCAGTTTACACACATCCCAATCACGTATAGGGAGTTGTACCAAATTTTATTTGAAGCACATGTTGTATCCCCTTTTTACCCGAAACCGATGCAACCTCCATACCCAAAATGGTATGACCCAAATGCCCAGTGTGAGTACCATGCGGGGGTCATAGGGCATTCGATAGAGAATTGTCTTGCTTTCAAGAAATTGGTGGAGAAATTAATCAACATGGGTATTGTGAAGTTAGATGACGCGTCAAATGCAGAAATATGATCCTGGGAGCGTTTTGGGCAATTGGACTGCGGAAGAAATTCCTGTAGTATTTAGAGCTTACTCGGTGTAATGTACAAAACACGCTTGTTGGTTTAAGCCTAGAGGCAATGAGAATCCTTTTGTGAAATAAGCTTGTGTCCAGAACTTTTATTTCAATAAAATGCATCTTTTTGAGTAAATATTTTTATTCTTTGTCATATTATACATTCTTTGGTTCTTTGGAATATTCTTTCATTCTTTATTCATGACCATACCATACAAATAATCATCCTTAGAATTATTTATTCTTTGGATTCTTTGCCTTCGTACCTAGTTACCCGGATATCAACGATGTGAGCAACGTTGTTACTGACTCCCTTTTTGAACGAGATATGGGTCTAAGGGATCTAAAGATTTTGAAGATGACAGATGTTGTAGCCTGTCTTTCGATTTTTTAAGGATGGTAGAACAAGTGAAAATAGACTCTACTTTGCAATGGGTCAGTGGACATTGCGAGATTAAGAAGGGGCAAATATTGAAGCCTAATTCACCACAAGGTGAGACATCATTGAGCTATTTTCAAGAATTGAAGATGTTTTCGCACGCTAGGCTACTGAAACATGGGTATGCTGTTAAGATTGGTGTTTAAAGAACCCATGCTAATAGCTCTACAATAGTCAGGCTAATCATGAGGTTTAGGCTATCGGTCTACCCAGAAAGGGAAATTGCATCAAATGCCAAATTGAGAAAGACAGGACTTATGTGCCTCCTCCATTTTGTCTACATGTGGGACACAGATGTTATGAGGCCGATCTCGTCAAGAGCATTTAGTCGACACCAATTCATCTTCGTAGGTGTCAATTTCTTCACTAAGAGGGTGAAGGTCGCTTCATATGCCAATATTACAAAGTCGATAGTCATTAGACCAAAAAAAAAAGTGGGTCAAAAAGATCACATTTAACCGCACAATGTTAAAAGTCTGCTGTCCGTTCAAAGATCAGGTGCCACATATCAGTGCAGCAAAAGCAACCCGAAAGAAAAACAAAATATCATAAAAAGACCGAGACTTGTAAAGATTGGCATACATAAGTTATTATTTACCCTCTATGCTTATCAAACGTTTGCCAAGACTGTCCGGGGCAACACATTTCTCATGGGTTTTGCCCATTAGAGTCAAAATTCTTTCAGAGCTGAAATTGGATGAGGCAGAATGGATCCAATCTCAATATGATCAGTTGAATTGGAAGAGAAAATGTTAAAAACTATATGTCATGGTCAGATGATGCGAGCTCACAACAAAAATGATTCGCCCTAGAAAATTTCATGATAGGGCTTTGAAGAAGATTTTTTCCATGCAAAAGGGACTTTAGAAGAAAGCGGATGCCAAA
Organism: Gossypium sturtianum; assembly: GCA_025698515.1. Lineage (NCBI taxonomy): Eukaryota > Viridiplantae > Streptophyta > Magnoliopsida > Malvales > Malvaceae > Gossypium > Gossypium sturtianum. Next base: position 67,829,867 of record CM046953.1, read on the forward strand.
CTAGGAAGGACCTTATACAGCAAAGAAGGCCTATTTTGGGGAAGCATGGATATTGTCTGAGATAGATGGCAAGGACCTACGGTGAATTCAGATTCAATAAAAAGTTTTCCAAAGAGAAAAACACACAAAAAATAGGAAAAGAAAGAAGAAGGAGAGGCCAAGGCGAAAACCCGCAAAGGGCGCTTTGAGACCAAAGGGGAGTTGAGTTGAAAACCCGAAAAAGGCGGCTCACATTTTGATCAAAACTGGGGCATACAACAGTCTTGCTATGCCTGAATTAACAATGAAGAAGTATGCTACGTCTTGGGGGCATCGACAAAGTACTTCAGATCCCCTAAACACATATTAAACTTAAAATGGTCCTCAAGAAGTCAGAACAGAGAAGCTCAGGCTGCGATATCTGGGGCACCTAGTTTCTATGTTACCCATGCTAAATTTGTTATTTGTGATTATATTATTCTTTTCAAAAAATGTTCACAATAAAATTTCTTTGCATTTGCTATCTAGACTTAACTTATTTGTTTTGAGCTATGCTCCTAATTAATTTCCTTCTTGTCCATGGTTATGGTCTTTTTCAGGCATTTTGCATTGAAATAATGATTAGTGAACTAATAACACTTTCATAAAAGGAGTTTCGCATATTACTCTAGAAGCCTCTAAATAATACAAGAAACTGAAACAGGACCATTGTTTAAAACTCACCAAGTGTAAGGTATAGAAATATTGGTGGAGGAAAAGTCTAAACTGAGACTATCTCTCCGAATTTTTTGTCAAAAATGGTGGTTGAATAAATGACAAGATATTGGGTCAGTAATACAATCTTGACGAAAAATGGGCAATGTTAACCCAAGTGTAAAAGGGGAATCATTCGTGGAAAAAAATGATATTCTGCATCCATGCAAATATCATGCATACACATTTGGTTAGGTCACCTGGGGAGTGATCAGTTGATTGAACAGGTTACGGTCCTCTACGCCTGAGTTGTGGTGGTATGGATGGAAAATGATACAAATCCTACATTTTGAAGTCGCAGTGGGATGGATGGGAAAAGATTCAGTTCCTATACCCCAAAGTCACAATGAGATGAACCCTGAAGTTACGGTGGGGTAAATCTGTTGAGCAAGATATAATTGTTTTCTTAGGTTTTCTGTCAAGAATACCAGCCGAACAAGATGGTGGCATAATACGTCAGCGATAAAGCCCTGATAAACAATGAGCGATGACAACCCTAAGCATTTAAAAAGGGATCATTCTTAAGAAATTCTGTATTCATGCAAAACACATTTAGTTAGGAGCATTTGATTCATTCCGATCATTGCATCCTAATCATTATACATTTAAAAAAGATCATTCTCATGACATTCTGCATTCATGCAAATGTCATCCAGTCAGGAGCATTTGATTCATTCCGATCATTGCATCCTAATCATTGTAAGAAATCATTCTCATGACAGTCTGCATTCATGCAAATGTCGTCCATAATACATTTAGTTAGGAGCATTAAATTCATTTTGATCATTGCATCCTAACCATTTTGCATAAGCATAAACACATAAAACTGATTTTACAGGATAGGTCCCCCAGAGGACGGTGTAGCAATACCAGTGAAGATAGCAGATCTTGTCTCCCTAAGAAGTAGTGGAGCAGATCGGCTGAAGATTGTAGATCTTGTCACCCTAAGCAGTAGTGGAACAAGATCGAATGGAAAATCTTGTCTCCCTAAGAAGTAGTGGAACAGATGTAAGCCACCAGCCCTATCTCCCTGACCAGCAGTGGAATAGGTCGAAGATTGTAGATCTTGTCACCCTAAGCAGTAGTGCAACCAGATCGAACGACAAATCTCGTCTCCCTAAGCAGTAGTGAAACAGATTTAAGACACCAGCCCTATCTCCCTGACCAGCAGTGGAATAGGTCAAATATTGTAGATCTTGTCACCCTAAGCTGAAACACCCCAAACCCGGCCCACGAGATTTGCCCAGATTTGGTATGTTCCTCAAGTAAACCGGTTTCAAAATTCTTTCGTTAGCTAGAGAAAACTTGTGCGATTTTGAAAAAAATTGTTTTGGGTTGGACTTGTGTTAAAAACGAATTCAATTCTTTATATTAAAAATTTTACTTAAACTTTAATAGGTAAAACTCATAATCATAATAAATAGAAATAAATGGAAAACAACCCAACTATGGCCTTATGGCCTTATTACATCAAATAATTTCTAAGTAATTCAAGTACTTAAATAGAAATAGTAGTTCATAAAATAAAAACTTCATGTTGAGCATGGCCACCACAAGTTCTGCCGTCCCGGTCCATCACTGATCATCACCTGAAAAATATTCCCCAACGGGGTGAGTCAAACAGACTCAATGTGTACACAAACACTAAATCAAAATAGAATCAGGCATACAAATGTTACGCATTCATATCATAGCATACAAATTATGATGCATTCCCAAACCCAAACCTAATAAGCCATCCGCTACACTCCCCCGTACCAACCTGTACACCGTGGGGACTACTAAGTCGACCCTCCTTCTCGCTACACTCCATATCGTGGTCTTAGGTCACCGCATTTGTGGTCTTAGGTCACCACGTTCAGATTACTGTGGTCTTAGGTCACCACTTTCAGATTACTGTGGTCTTAGGTCACCACATTCACTTCCCCTTTCAAACAAACCCATATGCCCCATATAATGATGATATGCATAAATATGCCAGAGTTCACATTCTTATCATATTCTCATGTTACTAATGACCTTTTCATATTCTTTGTAGAAGTAGGAAACGTGCTGAGTACTTAGTACCATAACATGGTACCCTAGCCACTTTCATATTCTTAATATCACATATTTTAATAAAACAGGCCATGAAACATATTAAGAAGTAGTGTGGGGTACACACTGATTTGCTTAACCACTTCACTTGAAATCCAGAAATCGATCTCCATCGCCTTAGATCTCAAGTTCCTACAATTGATTATTCACTTACTATTTAGCACAAAGCCTATTCGGCTAGAAAACCAAATCCTAGTTGGATTTGTATTCTTAAAGCTTACCTTGGTGTCGATTTGATGATTTAATCAAATCCGAAACTCGTATTTTTCCCCTTTGAAATCAGCTAGTCACCAAATCCCTTGAATTGGTTAGTTTTCGGCTTAAAACACATAATAATAGATCTACTACTAAAATAGGCCTTGGCCGAATTTACCTTTGTTCTTACCTTCAAAATCTTAAATCCCGAATTGGATCCTTGCTTCTTTATTGCTGTCGAAATCCCTATGTACCCATGTTAGATCCAATCTAACATTAAATCATAATAATATAGCTTATGGTCGAATGGCATTCATAACTTACCTTAGATCTTAGAAGTTCCGAAAGATACCTTCTTGTAGTTGACAATTTCTTAAATCCCGAAAACACCCTTCCATAACTCGGCCAAAATCCATAATAGAGATTAGTCCCTAAATTTTAGATAGGTTTAAAATATAAAAGAATTGAAACCAAACTTTGGATCTTACCCTTTTAAGAAATCGGTAGCACCCTTGTTAAAAGCCCCCTTAAAGAATCGGCCTTGATGACTAGATGATAAAGTTTCGGCTTTTGGGATTTAATGGAGAAGTCGACTAGAGGTTCTCTTGGGGTATTTGGTTTCCACGAAAATAAGGAAAAGAAAATTGAGAATTTTGGCAATGGTGGACTATAGATTCGGCTTGACAAAAGAAAAAGAGAAGAGAAGAGAGGAGAGCACTGTAAATTCGGCGAGAGAGAGGAGGAGGAAGAAAAATTAATGAGTAGCCCTATTTTCTTCTTTTATAGCCGAAACTACTCCTCAGAATCCCTTACTTGGCCACCACTCTTCTTTATTTGATAGCTTTATCTCTTAATTTAAAATAATTAGAGAATAATCCTTTATTATCTCTTCAAAAATAATCCAAATTAAATCCCTTATTTATCACCTTATTAATCGAATATTAAAGAGAATAAAACTCCTCCTTTCTAGAAGGCTTGTGCCGTCCACCTCAGAGCTTCGGAAGCAAAAATAATACTTCTTTTATTTGCTTCCCAAGTGACTCGAACCTGTGCCCAACACCTTGCATGTGGCGCCATTTCCAGAGGCCCTAAGTGGCATCTTGTGCCATTTTTCCAAGCCTGTTTGTGTGTCAAATTTCACAAACTTTTTCTTTTAAGGCCACCTTGCCTTAATTTCCTATTTTAAACTTTAAAACTCGACATTTCTAAGTCGTTTCTAAGTTTCCAAAAATTTTCGTTCGGCTCTGTAAACTTGACATTTTCTTACATTTCCAAGTTTCCAGAAATGTGCACTTTCCTATTTTGAATCATTTCCAAATCATTTCCATCCATTTCCAAGGTTCCAAAAATGTTCACTTTCCATTTTTTTAACTTAACATTTCCATACATTTTCAGGTTTCCAAAATTGTTCAAAATTTATTCTTAGTACATAAAACATGTTACTTCGTACAATTAAACCGAAAATGCATAGGCCCTTTCCAGGATGTTACAATTCTATCCCCTTAAAATAATTTCATCCTCAAAATTTTCTAACTAAAATAATTGAGGGTATTGTTGTCGCATTGCCTCTTCCGGTTCCCACGAAGCTTCTTCTGATCCATGATTGTGCCATAACACCTTGACTAGAGGAACTGACTTCCTCCGTAGCACTTTCACATCACGTTCCAATATCCGAATCGGCTCTTCCTCATAGGATAAGTCTGGCCTTAGCTCTACTTCTTCGACAGGTACCACATGAGACAGATCCGATCGGTAATGACGTAGCATGGATACATGGAATACGTCGTGCATCTACCGCAACTCTGGTGGCAACTCCAATTGGTATGCCACTGCTCTAACTCACTTCAGTACTCGATAGGGCCCTATAAACCTTGGGCTTAACTTTCCCTTGCGACCGAACCTCATTACCTTTTTCCAAGGCGAGACTTTTAGAAACACTTGGTCTCCCACTTCAAACTCTATTTCCTTCCGCTTAAGGTGCGTGACGACTTACGCCTATCGAGGCTTCCTTTAACCGTGCTCGAATCATCTCAACCTTCTCTTCAGTTTCGGCCACTAACTCTGGACCCAAAACTCGACGTTCTCCTAACTCAGTCCAACAAGTAGGAGTTCTACACTTCCGACCATACAATGCTTCATATAGTGCCATCCGAATGCTAGCCTGATAGCTGTTGTTGTAGGCGAACTCAGCTAAAGGCAAATAGTCTTCCCAACTTCCTCGAAAATCCATCACACAGCCTCTCAACATATCCTCCAACACTTGTATAACTCGTTCAGACTGCCCGTCCGATTGTGGATGAAAAGCCGTAGTGAAGTCCAACTTAGTGCCTAAAGCTTGATGAAGTGCCCTCTAGAACCGAGACGTAAACCTTGGGTCTCTGTCGGAGATGATCGATACTGGTACACCATGTAACCTCACAATTTCTGCCACATATAACTTAGCGACACCAAGAGAATAGTCAACTCTTCACCGGGATGAAATGCGCGGACTTAGTCAAACGGTCCACTATCACCCATACCGAGTCCTTCTTAGTAGGCGTAAGGGGAAGCCCACTAACGAAATCCATGGTAATTCTCTCCCACTTCCATTGCGAAATCTCGATTGGTTGAAGCAATCCTGATGGAACTTGGTGTTCAGCCTTAACTTGCTGACACGTCAAACATTTCCCCACAAATTCAGTCACTTCTTGCTTAAGATCAGACCACCAAAATTGTTCCCTTAGATCTCAGATGACTTTAATGCCTCGGGATGCATAGCATAAGGGCTACTATGCCTCCCGAAGAATCCTTTGTCTTAACTCCTTGTCCTTAGGCATACATGCCTTTCCTTGAAGCACAATACTCCTCATCATTAACACTATAATCCTCTAACTCTCCGTTCTCGCACTTGCGTGAAACTTAGCACTTAGATCCTTATCAACCAAGCTGTCCCTCTTTCACCTCCTTCACCATGTGGGCTTGACTTGCAACTCGCCAATAGGCTTCCATCATCGCACAAACTTAAGTGAGCGAACATAGCCCTTAGATCCGACACAACCTTCCGACTTAGGGCATCGGCTACCACATTCGCCTTGCCGGATGATATTCTATCGAGCGATCGTAGTCCTTCAACAACTCCACCCACCTTCGTTGCCTCAAGTTCAACTCCTTCGAGTCAACAGATACTTAAGGCTCTTGTGGTGCTGTAGTAGATCAACGACCTTTCTCCTTAGAGGTAGTGCCTCCAAACCTTAAGGGCGAAAAACCACTTTGCGGTTCTAAGTCATGAGTTGGGTAGTTAACCTCATGAGGCCTTAGTTGCCGAGACGCATAAGCGACTACTTTTCCTTCTTGCATTAGCACACATCCTAATCCCGTATGCGAAGCGTCACAGTACACCACAAAATCCTTCCCAGCCTCCGGCTGAATTAACACTGGAGCCTCCGTCAACACCTTCTTAAGGTTGTCAAAGCTCTTCTGTTGCTTATCAGACCATTCAAAGGGTACTTCCTTCCTTAGTAACTTTGTCAAAGGCGCGGCTATTGACGAGAATCCTTCTACGAACCTTCTGTAATAGCCTGCCAAACCTAAGAAACTTCGAATCTCAGCCACGGACCTAGGTGGTTTCCAATCCAACACTGCTTCGATCTTCCTAGGATCCACTCTTATTCCTTCGCGATACCACATGCCCTAAGAATGCCACCTCCTTAAGCCAAAATCCACACTTGCTGAATTTGGCATAGAGCTTCTTCTCCCTTAACACTTGTAGCACCACTCGGAGATGTTCATCATGCTCTTCTTCAGACTTAGAATACACCAAAATATCGTCGATGAACACAACGACGAACCTATCCGAGTAGGGTTGAAAAACTCGATTCATCATATCCATGAACGCGGCTGGAGCGTTTGTCAATCCAAACGGCATCACCACAAACTCAAAATGGTCGTATCTTGTCCTAAAAGCGGTCTTATGGATATCTGCCTCCTTCACCTTCAACTGGTGATATCCCGACCTTAAGTCTATCTTTGAGAATACTGCGGCCCTCTTCAGCTGATCGAACAAGTCATCGTTCCTTGGCAAAGGATACTTGTTCTTGATGGTCAGCTTATTCAACTGACGGTAATCTATGCACATACGCATAGTTCCATCCTTCTTCTTTACAAACAGAACTGGTGCTCCCCATGGAGACACACTGGGTCGTATGAACCCACGATCCAACAACTCTTGGATTTGAGCCTTGAGCTCAACTAACTCCTTTGGCGCCATTCGGTATGGAGCGATTGACACAGGAGCTGTTCCCGGTAGTAAGTCTATTCCAAACTCTACCTCTCTATCTGGGGGTATTCCTGGTAATTCCTCCGGAAATACATCTTCAAAGTCTTTCACCGTTCTAACTCCACTGACACCTTCTTCCTTTCCACGTAACGCACTTACGAAGGCTAAGAACTCCTTGCACCCTTTATTAACCATTTTCTCAGCCTTCAACGCCGAAACTACGTTGGACAGGTAGTTTCTTCTCTCTCCGATCATTACTACTACTTCATCCTCCGGGGTCCTTAGTTCCATTCATTTAGCCGCACAATCCAACACGGCTCGGTGCTCTACTAGCCAGTCCATTCCAAGTATAAGTTCAAACTCCCCGAAAGGTAGTTCCATTAAGTCACCAGAAAGTTCACTCCCTGAATCTCTAGGGGTACATTAGAAAGATCTTATCCACCACTACGATTAGGCCTAATGGGCTTACTACGAGTCATCCGCCTATCGGAAGGTTCAGAGTCTAGGCCTAGTGTTTCCACTACACTACATGCAACATAGGAATGGGTCGAGCCCACATCAATTAGAGAAAAATAGGGCTTGTCAAAAATAAAGAACGCATCTGGTTAAAGCGTTCGGCGCGTCTCCATCTTCCCTCCCAGTAAACCGCATAAACCAAACTTGGTTGCCTTACCTCAAAGATTAGCAAAGCACCTCGCCTTGTGTTCCACGGCCTCTGCCGGCACCATTACCTCTCGTTACTCGAACCACGACCTCGTTGAGGCTGCGGTCCTCCTCTACGGTCGACTAACATTACGAGTTGTTGGTCGGCTTTCATCGATTACTTAGGACAATCCTTGATCACAAGGTCCTTGGACCCACATCTAAAACATCGCCCGCTTTTCTTCCAAAGACTCTCCTAAGTGCTTCTTTCCACACACATCACAAGGTCGACATCGCCTTCCGAACCAACTTGTCGACCTCGCGGCCCATCAACTCTAGGCCTCTTATGAACCTTTCGAGGCGTTCCAAAACCTCTTTTGGGCCTATTCCTATCCATAGCCTCGCTTTGTAGAATCCTTGATTCCCTCAACCACCTTGGCCTTTTCTACCAAAGCGTAAAACTCCCGCTCCTGATGCGGTGCTATCAACAGTCTCAGATCATCCCTTAGCCCGTCCTCAAAACGGACACAGCGCTCATGCTCAGTTGCCACTACTCCTCGAGCATATCGGCTCAACCTTAGGAATTCAGCCTCATACTCCGCCACGGACTTGTTCCCTTGAACCAGCCCTAGAAATGCCTTCCTTTGCTCATCAGTATACCTGGTTCCCACATACTTCTTCTGAAATGCTTCCTTAACATATTCCCAGGTCAGATCCTCAGCCGTGGCACCATCCCGAACAGTCAACCACCACTGATACGCTTCATCGCGTAACAGTGCCACCATTCCTTTTAACTTCTCCTCAGGGGTCAAGTCAAGCTCATCCATGATGCGCTCTGTTGCTTCCAACCAGTACTCAGCTGAACTAGGTGCCACACCGATACCCCACGAAACATTTCGGCCCCATTAGCTCGGAGTTGCTCAGCACGGACTTACGGGTTCCCGAATTTCCTCCTGCACCACCACCAACTCCAAAACTCGCAAGACGACTGCGACACAAAGATCATCCCCATCCGAGCTTGTCGCTCAACACCAACGGTGGGGGGGTGGTGGTGGCGATGGTATCTCATTGTCGGACCCTTGACCCGATCTAACGGGTTCGACACCGTCATCCTTCCTCTACCTCGCCCACGATGACCACGTCCTCTAGAGCTCATTTCTAATGTCGTGATCGATTAAGAAGTTTTATGAATTAGTCTTTGTTTCACTTGATTACCCGAAGAAATTTTATGAAAAGAGTTTTAGGAGTGGTTCTTTCGTATGCACACGATCTTTCCATTCATTCATCCATACATCCATCAAACAATCATGAACTCGTTCATTCAGAGAAAGGTTGTAGTTTTCATTGTTATTATTTTTTCCTTCCACTACCTGGGGGTATTTTCGTAATTCGTCCCATTGTGGGTATTTTCGTAATTTTTCAAAAGGAAAAAGTTCTTTGGTGATTTTGTCACAAAGTATTTTGGTATTTTTAAATTTAGGGGTATTTTGAAAAATTTTGAAATCCAGGGTATTTGGTGATTTTGGACCTTGGGGGTATTTTGGTGATTTTTTTCCAAGTCAGTAAATTTGTAAAATCTTATAAATCGGGATATTTCAAAGGTTGCAAAACTTTGAGGGTTCTTTTTGAGAATTGTACTTTTCAAAACGGTGATGTTGCAAAAATTTTGGAAATCAGGGTCATTTTGATAATTTTATAACTTAGGGGCAATTTTGAAATTTCCAAAATTCAAGGTATTTTTGATAATTTGCAAATTAGGGTTTTTGAACATTGATAAAATAATAAAATTTTGGCAAAACTGTTGGGTAGTTGGTCATTTTATAAACCAAGGGTATTTTGGTAATTTTACCACTAGGGGCATTTTTGTATAAATCAAAAATCTTTCAGAAAATTTTGTAAAGATGGTTTTCATGAATCTAGAAGAATGTTTTAAGAGTTCTAAAACTAGGGTTTTGTTGTTTTTATAAAAACACGGCTAATTCCCTTTCGGTTTTAGTTATTGTGTTTAGCCTATGACCGAGTCCTCTTGGTCAGGGTGAACCAAAGCTACGCACCAGGCAGGATTCGAGTGGAGAGGAGGTGAGTCACGCGAACTGCTTAAATACCAAGCTCCCACCGAAACCATTCCTAGACATGCGCCACAGAGGTTGCCACACCCATCGAGCCCTGCGGGTTAGGGTGAACGAAGCTACGCACTGTAGGATTTCTGCGAAGAGGAGGTGAGTCACTAGGACTCGCTTAAATACTGTGCTCTTAGGATCCAATCCTAGACATGCGCATGTGGGTTACCACACCCTAACTTAGTGACTTAGCCATGGGTTTGTTTAACGTTCCTTAAGTCTTATGTGTTTGTGTTTGAGTAGACTAGTCCTAGGGTTCAAGTTCCTATTATGCTATTCTACGTTCCATTCCTTTTCTACCCTTCTAATATTCATTACACATAATCACACAAATAGTTAGGGGTACTTACAGTGGATCATGGTCGAGACTTTAGGTGCCATGCCGAAAAAACTCGCTTGTTTCATAAAATATTTTCAAAAAAAAAAAACTCATTTGGGCTCGCTTTGAAAATGTTTTGGGCCTTGGCCTACTGGCCGAGAGTTTTAAAGCGGGCTCGATGTTAAGTGAAACACCCCAAACCCGGCCCACGAGATTTGCCCGATTTGGTATGTTCCTCAAGTAAACCGGTTTCAAAATTCTTTCGTTAGCTAGAGAAAACTTGTGCGATTTTGAAAAAATTGTTTTGGGTTGGACTTGTGTTGAAAAGCGAATTCAATTCTTTATATTAAAAATTTTACTTAAACTTTAATAGGTAAAACTCATAATCATAATAAATAGAAATAAATGAAAAAACCCAACTATGGCCTTATGGCCTTATTACATCAAATAATTTCTAAGTAATTCAAGTACTTAAATAGAAATAGTAGTTCATAAAATAAAAACTTCATGTTGAGCATGGCCACCACAAGTTTCCGCCGTCCCGGTCCATCACTGATCATCACCTGAAAAATATTCCCCAACGGGGTGAGTCAAACAGACTCAATGTGTACACAAACACTAAATCAAAATAGAATCAGGCATACAAATGTTACGCATTCATATCATAGCATACAAATTATGATGCATTCCCAAACCCAAACCTAATAAGCCATCCGCTACACTCCCCCATACCAACCTGTACACCGTGGGGACTACTAAGTCGACCCTCCTTCCGCTACACTCCATATCGCGGTCTTAGGTCACCGCATTTGTGGTCTTAGGTCACCACGTTCAGATACCGTGGTCTTAGGTCACCACGTTCAGATTAATGGTGGTCTTAGGTCACCACATTCACTTCCCCTTTCAAACAAACCCATATGCCCCATATAATGATGATATGCATAAATATGCCAGAGTTCACATTCTTATCATATTCTCATGTTACTAATGACCTTTTTCATATTCTTTGTAGAAGTAGGAAACGTGCACAGTACTTAGTACCATAACATGGTACCCTAGCCACTTTCATATTCTTAATATCACATATTTTAATAAAACATGCCATGAAACATATTAAGAAGTAGTGTGGGGTACACACTGATTTGCTTAACCACTTCTTTGAAATCCCGAAAATCGATCTATCGCCTTAGATCTCAAGTTCCTACAATTGATTAATCACTTACTATTTAGCACAAAGCCTATTCGGCTAGAAAACCAAATCCTAGTAGGATTTGTATTCTTAAAGCTTACCTTGGTGTCGATTTCATGATTTAATCAAATCCGAGAAACTCGTGTTTTCCCCTTTGAAATCAGCTAGTCACTAAATCCCTTGAATTGGTTAGTTTTCGGCTTAAAACACATAATAATAGATCTACTACTAAAATAGGCCTTGGCCGAATTTACCTTTGTTCTTACCTTCCAAATCTTAAATCCCGAATTGGATCCTTACTTCTTTATTTTGTCGAAATCCCTATGTACCCATGTTAGATCCAATCTAACATTAAATCATAATAATATAGCTTATGGCTGAATGGCATTCATAACTTACCTTAGATCTTAGAAGTTAGAAAGATACCTTCTTGTAGTTGACAATTTCTTAAATCCGAAAACACCCTTCCATAACTCGGCCAAAATCCATAATAGAGATTAGTCCCTAAATTTTAGATAGGTTTAAAATATAAAAGAATTGAAACCAAACTTTGGATCTTACCCTTTTTAAGAAATCAGTAGCACCCTTATTAAAAGCCCCTTAAAGAATCGGCCTTGATGACTAGATGATAAAGTTTGGCTTTTGGGATTTAATGGAGAAGTCGACTAGAGGTTCTCTTGGGGTATTTGGTTTCCACGAAAATAAGGAAAAGAAAATTGAGAATTTTGGCAATGGTGGACTATAGTTTCGACTTGACAAAAGAAAAAGAGAAGAGAAGAGAGGAGAGCACTCGAGAAATTCAAAGAGAGAGAGGAGGAGGAAGAAAAATTGATGAGTAGCCCTATTTCCTTCCTTTTATAGCCAAAACTACTCCTTAGAATCCCTTACTTGGCCACCACTCTTCTTTATTTGATAGCTTTATCTCTTAATTCAAAATAATTAGAGAATAATCCTTTATTATCTCTTCAAAAATAATCCAAATTAAATCCCTTATTTATCACCTTATTAATCGAATATTAAAGAGAATAAAACTCCTCCTTTCTAGAAGGCTTGTGCCGTCCACCTCGGAGCTTACGGAAGCAAAAATAAAACTTCTTTTATTTGCTTCCCAAGTGACTCGAACCCAGGCCCAACACCTTGCATGTGGCGCCATTTCCAGAGGCCCTAAGTGGCATCTTCAGGCCACTTTTCCAAGCCTGTTTGTGTGTCAAATTTCACAAACTTTTTCTTTTAGGGCCACCTTGCCTTAATTTCCTCTTTTAAACTTTAAAACTCGACATTTCTAAGTCATTTCTAAGTTTCCAAAAATTTTCGTTCGGCTCTGTAAACTTGACATTTTCTTACATTTCCAAGTTTCCAGAAATGTGCACTTTCCTATTTTGAATCATTTCCAAATCATTTCCATCCACTTCCAAGTTTCCAAAAATGTTCACTTTCCATTTTTGTTTAACTTAACATTTCCATACATTTTCAGGTTTCCAAAATTGTTCAAAATTTATTCTTAGTACATAAAACATGTTACTTCGTACAATTAAACCGAAAATGCATAGGCCCCTTTCCAGGATGTTACATAAGCAGTAGTGGAACAAGATCGAACGGTAAATCTTGTCTCCCTAAGCAGTAGTGGAACAAATTTAAACCACTAGTCCTATCTCCCTGACCAGCAGTGGAATAGGTCGAAGATTGTAGATCTTGTCACCCTAAGCAGTAGTGGAACAAGATCGAACGACAAATCTTGTCTCCTTAAGCAGTAGTGGAACAGATGTAAGCCACTAGCCTTATCTCGCTGACCAGCAGTGGAATAGGTCGAAGATTGTAGTGCTTGTCACCCTAAGCAGTAGTGGACCAAGATCGAGTGGCAAATCTTGTCTCCCTAAGCAGTAATGGAACAGATTTAAGCCACCAGTCTGGCATCCCTGTGATTGCAGTGGAGCAGATTGAAGATAGCAGATCTTGCCTTCCTGAGCGAAGCGGATCGAAGATACTAGTCTGGCATCCCTGAGTTTGCGGCGGAGCAGCCCAAAGATAGCAGATCTTGCCTTCCTGAGTGAAGCGAATCGAAGATACCAGTCTGGCATCCCTGAGTTTACTGTGGAGCAGACTGAATATAGAAAATCTCATCTCCCCGAAGTTGCGGTGGAGCAGATTGAGGCCACAAATCTAAATTCCTTGAATTGGTCGAAGCACTAGTTCTCATGCCCTTGAAGATGCAGCAGGATGGAACGAAGCTACTCGAAGAAGAAAAGCACTAAAAGAGGTCAAGATTTGGAAAGACCGGGCAAAATTAGCCCTTTTTTAAAGTCTTTGCTCTATTCTCGTTACACGCCAATAAGTAAAGAGGGGCAGCTGTAAATGGCCCAATTTGCCCGGGCCCATAAAACCAAAAAAAAAAAGCAAATAGAAAATTAAAAAAAAACCCAAAAATATAATAAACCAAGTCCAAATATGGCAGTCCAATAACAGTCCAAAATTTAATTTACAAAAAAAAAGAGGGCCCACTTGCCTTAACCAGAAACTAACCCAAAGCTACAAGGCCCAATTAAGGCCTAAACCACTACCCAAACCCTAGCCTTTAATGAAGCAAAAATCAGAAACCCTAGCCAGCTAAGGTGCGCCGCAACAAGCCTCCAGCCTACCACGTCCGCGCATACGACCTCCGTGCGCCTCCATACTACAGTGGGCGTACCTACAAAAAAAGGGGACAACATCAAACAACAATAGCAATAACAGATAGCAGCAGAAAAAACAAAAGAGTTGTAATTGTAACACCCCAAACCCGGCCCAAACGTTACGACCAGATCTGGTATGCTACGGTTTTAAGGTTAAAAACTTTACTTGGAATGATTCTGAAAAACTTAGTGATTCTGAAAAACTTAGTCGCTTTTGTAGATAATCTTTAAATAGGTGGCACTGGTAGAAAATCTTTGAAATTTTATTTTTTTTCCAAAACAAGTGTTATTTTAAATAATGTGTGAAAATCCCATTTTTATTTCTTTTAATCATAAGTCCTTGATCATGAATGAAAAAAAAACATAAACATTGACAAGTATCAACTAATAACCTAAGCGATGGAGGCCTTATTACATCAAATATTTCCAAAATTTAAAACTTAAGGAAAAACCAAAATAATCTATAGGAATAAAAACTTGATGGCCCCTCGAGTCCGCCTTTGCTCCCATGTCCACGATCTACTGCTCATCTACAAAGTTAGGGAAAAATAATAGGGTGAGTCACCAAGACTCAGTGTGTAAATCCCGAAAACACATCAAAGGCTTGGCCCACAAACACATTATGGCCTTGGCCCGTATACAAGGGTAACTATATATGCATCATGGCCCATCCCAGCCTAGAAATCCAACCTCTACACACCAACCCGTACCAACCATCACACCTTGGGGATTTCTACAATCAACCCTCCAACCGCTACACACCATATCGACAAATTTGTCTTTACTTTGTCTTAAAGACCGATC
The DNA here is from genome assembly GCA_025698515.1 of Gossypium sturtianum. NCBI lineage: Eukaryota > Viridiplantae > Streptophyta > Magnoliopsida > Malvales > Malvaceae > Gossypium > Gossypium sturtianum. Next base: position 67,844,889 of record CM046953.1, read on the forward strand.
ACTGTGAGACATATGTGGCAAAGCCACCGATCGCCATGCGACCTCAATAATACATCGTAGTATTTGAAAAGAAAGTCGTCTTTGTCATAAAGACCGATCACTATGTGACCTATGTGGCAAAGCCACCGATCGCTATGCGACCTTCTTCCCTTTCATCATATCAATCCCATCCCATGCATACATACATGTAGAATCAAAACAATATACTACCTAAAAGTTCACAGTCTATCACATACATCGATACACATAGAGAAGTTTCTATGATTACGTACCTAGCATCCCTTGCCTACCCTTTTTGGGTAATCCGACTGTCTATACAGCCTTTTTCTGGCTTTTAGCCCATAACATATATTTAGTACTGATTACTATCTGACCTTTTACGGCTTTTAGCCCATAACATATATTTAGTACAGATTAATTAGTGTGTTAGAGATCTACACACCTGATTACTGTTAGAACGAGACCTTCTAAGTCGATGCTATCCGTAGCCAACACCACCGCTATCTACCTTGAAATCCCGAAAAGTGATATGAGATTCAGAAACTAGTGTTTTCGGCTTTTAGATCTAAGAGATCTTACTAGAGAAGATTCGGCTACTCCCAGAGGATTCCGGCTTTTTGCGAAAAATCAGGAAGAGAAGATGATTTGAAGAAATCTATAGAGATTCGGCTTTTAGAAGAAAGAAGAGAAAAGAATAATAGAGTTTTTAGCTTTCGGCTTTTAGAAGAAAGAAGAGAATAATGGAGTTTTCGGCTTTTAGAAGAAAGAAGAGAATAATGGAGTTTTCGGCTTTTAGAAGAAAGAAGAGAAAGAAAAGGTGGAAACCCTAAATCTTTGAAAAATAAAAGAGAGAACCCTCCTATTTATAGAAATTTTGGCACTTACCTGAAAAACCGAAAGTGCCCTTCACGATAACTAAAAATTAATCAAATAAAAGGAAAATTCGGCACCCCCTTTGCCATAAAGAAATCGATTTCTTCACTTCTCTAGGTGATGGAATTTCGGCCAACTCCTAGCCTTGTAGATAGCTCCTATCTTTTCTCCTTTTTTTTCTTCCATATTATCAACTATATTATCTACATTATCCCATTCACATAAATCCTCCTATTTTTGAGCCTTGTTGCCGTCCACTCTACCTAACCCTACTGCCGAAATTTAGCTAACTTAAATTAAAAGAGTTGGGCTCCATGTAACTTAAATTTGGGCCCCTTACTCCCTTGTGTGGCGTCACCTCCTTGCTCCCTAAGTGGCGCCACTGACCACTGGGCCACAAGCCCATTTTGATATTTTAAACTTAGATGCCACATTTTTAAACCCTATAGTGCCCAAACAAAAATTTAACTAAGGCTTCAGCCCAATCCTGAGCCCAATTTGCACCTCAAATTCTCAAATTAATACTTTAATCATATCAACAAATTAAACGCATAAGCCCAAAAATTCAGGATGTTACAGTTCTACCCCTTTAAAGAAATTTCGTCCTCGAAATTTCCAACTAACTACTAATCGTACTACCCAAGTCTCACCGCTATGCTTTCGCTGCGCACTCTAATTTAATACTATATAACCATTGCACGCATACAGTTTCTATACCCAAAAATATAGCATCTACACAAAACATACCCGACTTAATGGTGAATGAACAATCCCGAGCCTTATGCTCCTCAGACCCGCATCTTAAACACGTTCCTGACTTCCTCCAACATTCACCCGGATGACGCCTTCTGCAATATTCGCAAACCCGAAAGTTTGGATGTACCTTAACATGCTTCACAGAATGAGACTGCAACCCTAGAAAACTACGATCTCTTTTTTTCTTACAGTCCACGTACCCAACCCGAAATGTTTCACCGATTTCTTTAACCTCCTTGAGTACCTCCCTAACTAGCCGTTGAGTCAACACATCGGTCCCTAATACTTTCCACGGCCTCGGCGTGGCCTCTTCTTCCTCTCCTAGCGCTCATCGTCGATTCTTGTAGTATCTGAATTAGAAATTTTATGAACTATTAATTTCTTTCACTGATTAACCACGAACAATCTTATGGAAAGTAGTTTTAAGAGTGGTTCTTTCGAATTCGAACCTATCTACAGTTTCAGTCTCAAGTTTACCTCCTAATTCTAGAAATCACATACATCAACCCGCATACATCAATCACACAAGTAGCATTATGCACACACATTCATCGCATAAGGTTTTTTTTTGTCATTTCTCTACCCAGGGGTATTTTCGCAGTTTTGCCCTATAGGGTATTTTCCAAAATAAAGTGTCTTGGTGATTTTCTCAAAATAGGGTATCTTGGTGTTGTTGTTGTTTTCATTTTTTTTAGCAGGGGTATTTTGGAAAATTTAATTTTTCAAACCGGGTCACATTTGTAAATCTAAGGGTTTTTGGGTAAATTTGCAAAACATGGCTATTTTATAAAATCACGGTTGTTTGGAAATTTTCACAAATCAAATGTATTTTGGAAATTTTACAAAACTTGGGGGTATTTTGGTTGCGAAATAGGGTGGCTGGTCCCTTTCGGGTTTTAATTATAGATTTTGGCCCATCAACAAATCCTCGTGGATAAGGTAAACAGTCACTGCGCACCAGGTAGGATTCCAGCGAAGAGGAGGTGAGTCACTAGGACTGCTTAAGTACCAAGCTCTCCCTAAATCCAATCCTAGACATGCGTATGCCTGTTGCCACACCCTAACCCATCAACTCGTTCACAGGTTTGTTTGGATAGATTAAGTCTTATGAATTTAAAGAGTTGTTTTAACTAAGCCTATAGTCCATCAATGCCTAACATACTAGTCTACATCCATCAAGCCCACATACATATCACATCCAAAAGTTTAGAATACTTACCTGTGTTGATCGGGTGCCGGTAGACTCGAAGGCCATATCTTCTTCCAGATTTTTTCTCAATTTCACATAAATTTTCAAAACACTACTAGACCCATTTCACAACTCGAGTTTTGAACTGGGCTCTGATACCAAAATGTAACACCCCAAACTTGGCCCAAATGTTACGACCAGATCTGGTATGCTACGGTTTTAAGGTTAAAAACTTTACTTGGAATGATTCTGAAAGACTTAGTCGTTTTTGTAGATAATCTTTAAATAGGTGGCACTGGTAGAAAATCTTTGAAATTTATTTTTTTTCCAAAACAAGTGTTATTTTAAATAATGTGTGAAAATCCCATTTTTATTTCTTTTAATCATACTTCCTTGATCATGAATGAAAAAAAAAAACATAAACATTGACAAGTATCAACTGATAACCTAAGCCATGGAGGCCTTATTACATCAAATATTTCCAAAATTAAAAACTTAAGGAAAAACCGAAATAATATATAGGAATAAAAACTTGATGGCCCCTCGAGTCCGCCTTTGCTCCCATGTCCACGATCTACTACTTATCTGAAAAGTTAGGGAAAAATAATAGGGTGAGTCACCAAGACTCAGTGTGTAAATCCTGAAAACACATCAAAGGCTTGGCCCACAAACACATTATGGCCTTGGCCCGTATACAAGGGTAACTATATATGCATCATGGCCCATCCCAGCCTAGAAATCCATCCTCTACACACCAACCCGTACCAACCATCACACCTTGGGGATTTTTACAATCAACCCTTCAACCGCTACACACCATATCGCATATTTGTCTTCGCTGTTTTAAAGACCGATCATCATGTGTGACCTATGTGGCAAAGCCACCGATCGCCATGCGACCTTAATAATACATCGTAGTATTTCGACAATTTGAGTTGCTGTCATAAAGACCGATCACTATGTGACCTATGTGGCAAAGCCACCGATCGCTATGCGACCTTCTTCCCCTTCATCATATCAATCCCATCCAATGCATACATACATGCAGAATCAAAACACTATACTACCTAAAAGTTCACGAGTCTATCACATACATCGATACACATAGAGAAGTTTCTATGATTACGCACTGGCATCCCTTGCCTACCCTTTTGGGTAATCCACTGTCTATCTGACCTTTTTCCGACTTTTAGCCCATAACATATATTTAGTATAGATTACTATACAGCCTTTTTCCAGCTTTTAGCCCATAACATATATTTAGTACAGATTAATTAGTGTGTTAGAGATCTACACACCTGATTACTGTTAGAACGAGACCCTCTAAGTCGACACTATTCGTAGCCAACACCACCGCTATCTGCCTTGAAATCTCGAAAAGTGATATGAGATTCAGAAACTAGTGTTTCCCGCTTTTAGATCTAAGAGATCTTACTAGAGAAGATTCGGCTACTCCCAAAGGATTCTGACTTTTTGCGAAAAATTAGGAAGAGAAGATGATTCGAAGAAATCTATAGAGATTCGGCTTTTAGAAGAAAGAAGAGAAAAGAATAATGGAGTTTTCGGCTTTCGGCTTTTAGAAGAAAGAAGAGAATAATGGAGTTTTCAGCTTTTAGAAGAAAGAAGAGAATAATGGAGTTTTCGGCTTTTAGAAGAAAGAAGAGAAAGAAAAGGTGGAAACCCTAAATGCCAAAAAATAAAGAAGAGAACCCTCCCTATTTATAGAATTTTCGGCACTTACCTATGAAAAACCGAAAGTGCCCTTCCTGATAACTAAAAATTAATCAAATAAAAAGGGAAAATTCGGCACCCCCTTTGCCATAAAGAAACTGATTTCTTCACTTCTCTAAGTGATGGAATTTCGGCCAACTCCTAGCCTTGTCTTTTCTCTTTTTTTTTTTCTTCCATATTATCAACTATATTATCTACATTATCCCATTCACATAAATCCTCCTATTTTTGAGCCTTGTTGTCGTCCACTCTACCTAACCCTAATGCCAAAATTTAGCTAACTTAAATTAAAAGAGTTGGGCTCCATGTAACTTAAATTTGGGCCCCTTGCTCCCTTGTGTGGTGTCACCTCCTTGCTCCCTAGGTGGCGCCACTGACCACTGGGCCACAAGCCCATTTTGATATTTTAAACTTAGATACCACCCTTTTAAACCCTATAGTGCCCAAACAAAAATTTAACTAAGGCTTCAGCCCAATCCTGAGCCCAATTTGCACCTCAAATTCTCAAATTAATACTTTAATCATATCTACACATTAAACGCATAAGCCCAAAAATTCAAGATGTTACAGTAATTTTGATTTTTCTTTTAGTTTTTTTTCCTGATTTTTAGCTTTAAAGGGCCGAAACGCACCATTGTATTTTTTACGCACACAAATACAAGAAATACGAAATCAGAAAGGAAAAAGAGAGGTGATTTCATTTCTCAAAGATCTTTTTCCTTGTGTTTTCTCTCTTCTTTTTTGAATCTGTCTTTTTTTTGTGTGTTTATGTGAAAATAAAAGAAAACATCATACCTTCGTAAGTGTCTTGGCCTTCTTCGTCACAATCGGAGTTAGGTGAAGAAGGTGGATAAACCTTTGCGAGTTTACTTCGTTTTCTCCGTCGCAATCGGAGATAGACATTGGTTAGAGAAGCAAGGTTTGAAGATTGGTATTCTGGCAGCGAATCAGATCACTCGTGTACTGCTTTTCACTGGTTATGGTTGCGATTTGGTGGTAAACGGAGGGGATTTTGTATTGCGGCTGAGGAATAGAATAAGGATTAGGGTTTCTTTAAAAAAATAAAATGCTGATTTATTTCTTAACACTGGTTTTTAATGAATTAAAGGAACGACACTGTTTAATTTTGTTTCAATAAGGTTGAAATGATGCCGTGTTGCTCAGCCTCGACCCGATCCGATTCAAAAACTGCAAGATCCGCGCATTTTTGCAATAAGGGAATATTTATATATTTAGTCCCTATTTTCCATACATTTTTTAAATAGATCTATTATGTGTTGTATTTATTGCTTAATTGATTCTTGTAATTTTTGCGTTGTTCTAATTTGGTCACGTTCATGCGCTGCGTTTTAGATATTAAAATATTTGCCAGTTTAATCCCTTATTTTCTATGCGAAAATGTAATGTGATCCTCTATTCTATTTTAATAATTTGGTTTATTTATGTAATAGCCTTCTAATTTTATTTTCTTTTATTTCAATTAAATGTTAATTTTATTTATAATTCATGTAGTTTTAGTCTTAAATCCATTCATTATTCAAGTTATTTTAATCAAATTATTTTAAAAATTGATCCTACATTGTTCTAATTTATTTTGTTTATATGTATTGTATAAATGTTTAATTTCAAAATCATATATTATGTATTCTTTTGGATGATTTGTATAATTTAATCTAAAAAAATTTATTATATGCTATTATTTTATACGTACATGTATATGTAATAATAAGATCGTATCTTATTGTATATTTTAATTTATTTCATACATTTTATATCTTATTATTTATATACGTTTGCATATATATATATTTAAACATATAAGTTTTTTTAAATATATGTCTAATTAATTAATTCATAAATTATTTTATTTTAAATAATTTTGTAAAGTGTTAAATTCAAAATCAATTTATTTTATTTACTTTAAATATATTTGTTAGCATCCAAAGTATCATTTTATGTTAATTTGTCATTGTTAATTTTGTAGAACTATTATGTTTTATAACCTATTGTTAATATGATGTTTAATTTGTGTGTATTTTATGATCAATGTTTATGCATCTTGTTATTGTATTATGCCTCAAATTCCAATATATTCAAGCCTTTACTAAATGTTTTATTTCATTAAAATTTTGTGTTTTAAGATTACGCATTTGAAAATTTTTCAAAATAAGGAAATATTTGTATATTTGGAAGTTCGGAAAATTACGCCCTAATGTACTGGGTGTCAGTTTTTTGTTCAACCAAATAACCAAATACCATTTTTAATTGCATGTTTTGAAGATCAAAGATGATCTTGGTGTTGAAGTATAAACGTGTTATATCCTAACGTATTGGATATGATACTTTTATTACTTTGAAACGAGTTAATCTTGAGATTCAATTCAAAATTAATTAACCTTCAATAAAAAGAATTATATCTTAAGCATTTTCAAGTTTTCCATGCAAGGATATTAATTAATTGTTTGGTTGGTTTTTTATAGATTATTTTGAATTAACTTATTAATTTTTAATATATTTCAAATTATTTATATGTATTTTATTATGTGGTCTATTTTCTTGTATATAAAAATGTTTATTTTTAATTCTTCTTTTAAATATTCATACGATTCAAAATTAATATAATTTGGACTATAAATTTTTATATTATTGTTGCCATGATTCCATGCATAACTCTATTGTTAATAATAGAGCAAATTCCAGGTTAATTTAGTTGATCTTTTCCTCAAATAAAATGCACTTTGTTTACACAAAAGATTTTCAAAATAAAGTGATATTTGGTGTTTTGGGAAATCTGGGAAATTGTACCCTAACGTATTGGGTCGCGGTTTCTTCGTTTGACCAAAACAACTTAATATCCTTTTTTAAACCACATGATTCTGAAATTATAAGATGATCTCAACTTTGATGGTCCAAGATATTACATCCTAATGTACTGGGTGTAGTATTTAGTTCCTTTAGAGCGAATGAATCTTATGTTTGGAATATTCCACTCGTTTTTCAAAGAAATTGCATTTTCAAAACTTTTCAAATTTTCGACGATAGGACATCATTTAATCAATATTGGTACCAATTTTGGGCGTACGAGGATGATAACTCTTGCTTATATGTAATCGACTCTCGAACCCATTTTTTTTAATTTACGCAGGCCAAAATTATTATTTTTTTAAAAAGGGATAAAATATTTTACGAGGTGATCCGATTACACCTAAACCAAAAGATCGGTGGCGACTCCACATCACATTTTTAAGGCGACCCGTTTTTCAAATTTTTTTAAAAAATGGTTTCGACACCCGTTACCAAGAATTGACGATTTGTTCGATCAGCTACGAGGAGCTGCGGTTTTCTTGAAGATAGATTTGAGATCTGGGTACCATCAGCTAAAGGTCAAGGAGGCGGATATTCATAAGACTGCGTTCTGAACTCGGTATGGGCATTACGAGTTTCTAGTGATGCCGTTCGGGTTAACAAATACACCAGCTGCTTTTATGGATATGATGAACCGGTTCTTCCAACCCTATCTGGACCGGTTTGTGGTGGTGTTCATAGATGATATCTTGGTGTACTCAAGGACTGAAGAGGAGCATGATTCACATCTTCGGGTTGTTCTGCATATATTGAGAGAGAAGCAACTTTATGCTAAATTTAGTAAGTGCGAATTTTCGTTGAAGGAAGTGACGTTCTTGGGTCATGTTGTGTCTGCTGAAGGGATTAGAGTCGATCCTCGAAAGGTTGAAGCTGTGTTGGATTGGAAGCAACCAAAGTCAGTGTCTAAAATTCAAAGTTTTCTAGGTTTGGCCGGGTACTACAAAAGGTTCGTTGAGGGGTTTTCGTTGATTGCTGCACCTCTAACCAAATTCTTGCAGAAAGGAGTACCGTTTGGGTGGACTGATAAACAACAGGAAAGCTTTGAGAAGCTAAAGAAGATTCTGACAGAGGCACCAGTGTTGATTTAGCCTGAGGCTGGGAAGGAGTTTGTTGTTTATTGTGGTGCATCGCACACAGGGTTAGGATGTGTATTAATGCAAGAAGGGTAGGTAGTAGCCTCTGCGTCTCGGCAATTAAGGCCACATGAAGTGAATTATCCTACTCATGACTTGGACCTAGCTGCTGTGGTGTTCGCTTTGAAGATTTGGAGGCACTATCTGTACGGAGAAAAGTCGGTTATCTATACAGATCATAAGAGCCTAAAATACCTCCTTACTCAGAAGGAGTTGAATTTAAGGCAACGGAGGTGGATTGAATTGTTGAAAGACTATGACTGCTCGATTGAGTATCACCCAAGCAAAGCCAACGTGGTGGCGAATGCGTTGAGTCGTAAGGTGGTATCAGATTTGAGAGCAATGTTTGCTCATCTCAGTCTTTATGAAGATGGCAGCTTGTTAGCAGAACTGTAGGTGAAGCCGACGTGGGTAGGTCAGATTAAAGAGAAGCAATTGTTAGACGAATTATTAAGTTCTCGATTTCAACAAGTGGAAGTTGGTGAAACAAGGGATTTTGATTTGAACAGTGAAGGGGTATTATGTTTTCGTGGAAAGGTTTGTATGCCGAAGGACTCTGAGTTGAGACAGATGATTCTGTGGGAGGCGCATAGTAGCCTTTACGCTATGCATCCCGGTGGAAGTAAGATGTATCGAGACCTGCGTGAACAGTATTGGTGGCCTGGTCTGAAACAGGAAGTTACCAGGTTTGTGAGTAAGTGTTTGACATGCCAGCAAGTGAAGGCGGAACATCAGTTGCCTTCAGGATTGCTGTAACTGATGAATATTCCACTTTGGAAGTGGGAGAGGATAACGATTGATTTTGTTAGTGGGCTACCTCTAACGCCTACTAAGAAAGATTCAGTGTGGGTAATCGTTGACCGGTTGACTAAGTCCGCACACTTCATACCGGTTCGTACGGACTACTCGCTTCAGAAGTTGGCTAAGCTGTATGTGGCAGAAATTGTGAGATTGCATGGGGTGCCAGTGTCTATCATCTCGGACAGGGACCCAAGATTTTCATATCAATTCTGGAAGGCATTACATGAAGCTTTGGGTACAAGGCTGGATTTTAGCACAATGTTTCATCCGCAGACTGATAGTGAGTCGGAAAGGGTAATTTAGATTCTGGAAGACATGTTAAGGGGCTGTGTAATCGACTTCAGAGGTAGTTGGGAGGATTATCTACCGTTGGCAGAATTTGCGTACAACAACAGCTATCAATCTAGCATTCAGATGGCACCCTACGAGGCGTTGTATGGTCGTAGGTGTCGTACCCTACTGTTGGACGAGTTGGGTAGCGGCGATTGTTGGGTCGGAATTGATCTCGAGAGGCGAGGAAAAGGTTAAGTTGATTCGGGTTCGGTTGAAGGAAGCTTCCGATAGGCGAAATCATACGCAGATCTCAAGCGTAAAGAAATAGAATTCTCGATGGGTGATCAGGTTTTTCTGAAAGTCTCACCTTGGAAGAAGGTTTTAAGATTTGGACGAAAGGGCAAGCTGAGCCCCAGATTCATCGGGCCCTATCGGATAGTTAAACGTGTAGAACCGGTCGCCTACCAGCTTGAGTTACATTGAATCAGATACATGATGTATTCTATGTTTTGATGCTAAGGCGCTACCGTTCAGACCCATCTCACATAGTGCTGGTGGAAGAAATTGAGGTTAGACCTGATCTGTCTTTTGAAGAAGAACTAGTGCAGATTTTGGATCGAGAGGTCAAAGTGTTGAGAAGGAAGTCTGTTCCACTGGTTAAGGTGTTGTGGCATAATCACGGTTCAGAGGAAGCCACATGGGAGCCGGAAGATGCAATTCGACAGCAATACCCACATCTCTTTTGATGAGGTAAATTTTGAGGCCGAAATTTCTTTAAGGGGGTAGAACTGTAACATCCTGAAAATAGGGGTCTAGCATTATTGCATTATTGCATGTGTTGTGTGTGATAAGTTTATTATTTGGGTGTGTTTGGGGGTCCCAGAGAGGCTCGGGTTCGAGCCCAAGCCCTGTTGGAATTTTTTTTTTTTGGTATAAGGAGAGAGAGCTAGGGGAAGCAGGAGTTAAGGATAATTATTTGTGTTTGATGACACAAAATGAGCTCTTGGTGGAGTGGTGTTGGCGTCACAAGGGAGCATGGAAGGGGGAGTGGAGTTCGAATCCCACAGACTGCGTTTTGGAGTATTATTTTTTGGTGCCAGGATGGTGAAGTGGTGGAGTTGGCGTTAGACTCTTCTAGGAAGAATTTGAACTGGTCAAATGGGTTTGAATGAGTGGTGGAGAGGGGTTTGTGGAGCAAAGAAGGGAGTGAATCAAGGGATTATGGTGGAGTGGAGGTGTTTGACCGAAGGTGGGCTGTTGTGAGGTGAATATGCGGCTAGGGGATGTTGTTTGGGGGGGAAATCGGCATTTTGGAAAAGGGAGCATAACTGAAGTCTTTGGATGATTTGTGCCGAAATTCTTTAGGTGCATTTTAGTTCTCTCTTGAATTTTCGGCACTTAGTATTCTCTATACCAAAACTACTCTGATTTCTCTTCTTTTTCTCCTTTAAGGTCTTTTCTTCAACTTGTTATTTTCTTTTCTTTGTTTGTCACTTAATCATCTTTAAGCTGAAACTCTCCTTGTCATCTCTCTTTATCTACTCTCATTAGAACTACCCTCATACAATTCTTTTCTCTTAAGGTTCACCATAGCCGAAACCGCAAGTTCTTCTTCTTGATCTCTCTATTTTATTTCCCCAATAATCAAACCTCTATTTTTCCCCATTTGGAATCGGTTCTCCTCTTCTTTGATCAGTAGCCAAGCTTTGAGCCTCTGTCATCATTGCTGCAATCATCGAATCTAACCAACCCATTCGGCTTATCCTTGGAATTTCGGTAAGGGTTTTTCTTCCTCCATTTCTTTTCATTCTTCTCCTCTTCTCTCGTAGCCTTGTTAAAACTGAAAACCTTAAATTCATTCTTTGTGGCTTAGGCCGATTGTAGAAGGGATTGATCTTACCTTCTCCTCTTCATTCAACATTCAATCGGGAAGTATTTGGGTCTCATCCGGAATCGCAAGCTGAATCCATTGGTGTTCGATTCTCCATTAATCAAGGTAAGGAGTTCTCTCTGATTTCTGCTTGTCTATTCTCTTTTCACTCTCTCTGCCATAACCAAACCTCCTTGTTAGACAACCATCGCTTCTCTCTGAAAGTATTGTACTGCTCAAGACCCTCTTCATGGATGCGACTGCTAGCCGACCTAAGGAGGGTGCGTTAAGGGAGCCTGAGGGGAGTGGACTCGTAGTCTCTTCTCCCAAGTTCAAACGACGTGCAGTGTCAGCGGTTCGAGATTTTCTGCCGGGTTGTGGTAGAGAGCCGACATCTATTTGGGATAGGCAAATCGTTGTTATTCCCGCTGATAAACCGTAAACGTAACATATTTTAATCCTACATTTAGCATACTTTTGGATGATTTATGTAAAAAGGTGCTCTTAATCCTTTCTTTTCATGTTTTATACTCAGGAAAGCACCCGAGGATCAAAAGAACAAGAAACGGGCCTAAAATGGACCAAAATGGGCCAAAGTAGAAATCGACACGGCCTGGGCCCAAGCCCACATAGCCGTGCCTCCTTGATAGACTAGAACACGGCCTGATCACGATTCACACGGTCGTGCCTCATAAACGGAGTCCACACGAGATGGCCACGACTTACACGGGCGTGTGCCATAGAGCGTGTCCCTCCCGCGGGAAAGAGCAATTCTACTCGGAAAAGGATGCTTAGGGGCAAAGAAACCTATTTCAAAAGCCTATATAAACACCCTAAGTATAACCTAGAAGAGGGCGGTTAGCTAGACCAAGGAGCCGAGCCAGAAAGGTTAGATTTGTGGGAATCACTGGAAGATAGCCAGTTGATCCATCTCAAGAAGTCGGAATTCTACTCAAGACGGCGGATCTCTCCTTCAATTCCTTCAGGGGGTTTTAGGGTTTTCTTATGTTTTGTTTTATCTTTTCTTCTGAGATGTTTTTTTTTCAAGTATGAACTAAACCCTTCAGATACCTGAAGGGGATGAAACCTAAAACGTATCTTGTTATTATTTTCTAAACTATATGATAAATACTTGATTTGTTCTTAATTATGTGTGCTTAATTATTGTGTTGATATTTCTGGGATATTAATTCAAGTTGAATGTGCTTAGGTGGTGGAGCAAAAGTCCCTTCCTAAGAGTAGATCTAGCATAGTTAAGCGGAGTTGATCGTGCGCCTAGAGATAGGGTGACGAGATTTTACCGGATTAGGGTGAAACCTAATATGGGAGACCATAGATCGAGTTAATGCAATTCTAGGGGTTTTAATTAGAAAGAGATTTCAATTAATCAACCTAGGTTTAGACGTTATTCGCTTCGAGAGAGGGATTAATATAAATTAGGGAATCCTACGGATCAAGTCAAGTGAATAAATCGTCTGGTTCAGTGTTAGATAACAAGTGAAGTCTAGGTGGATTCCTCTTAGGGTATCGTCTAAATCAACTGAGTTTTTCCTAAAGTTATTTCCCCAATTCATTCTTTTTGTCTTTGCGTCTTTAGCTTAGTAATTAGTCAACTTTAGATTAAACAACTATACACTTAATATCTAGGGTAGATAATAAAAAGAGAGTTAGTATTAGTACTTTTAGTTACTTTGGGTTCGACAATCCGGTCTTGCCTAAGCTATACTACTGTTCGATAGGTGCACTTGCCTCAATCGTTGTCATAGTTAGTTTCTAGGTTCGATCATTCTCATTATATAAATTTTTAAAACTTTGACACACGATCAAGTTTTTGGCGCCGTTGACGGGGAACTAAAATATTAAGAAAACTCTATTTTTATTACTTTAGCCATTTTTTTAATTTTTTTGCAATTTACTTTTATTTTTATTTTTATTTTTTATCTTAGCTTTAACTCTTCTAATTTTCTTTCTTTCTTTTCCTTAGCAGGTACTTATAGTTTATGACTAGAAGGAACCCGAGAGGACCTCTAGTATACGACAGTGATATTGAAGCTACCGCTCGTAGGAATCGCAGAGAAATTAGGCGAAGCCTAAATTACCGAGAAGAAGAGCAATCAAATCCTACCGAAGGGATGGATGAGAATAATCCACCACCACAAGATGTGGGAGAAAATAATGCTCCTCGTACTATGTATGACTATGCTAAACCTCATTTAACAGGAGCCGAATCGAGTATTGTTAGGCCTGCTATAGCTGCTAATAATTTTGAATTAAAGCCTAACACTATTCAAATGATTCAACAATTTGTTCAATTTGATGGTTTGCGGGATGAAGACCCGAATACTCATATAGCTAATTTTCTAGAATTCTGTGATACCTTCAAAATAAATGGCGTTTCTGATGATGCCATATGTCTTCAGTTATTTCCCTTTTCATTTAGAAATAAAGCCAAACAGTGGTTAAACTCGTTACCACGAGGGTCAATCACAACATGGGATCAAATGACCGAAAGTTTTTTATTAAAATATTTTCCACCGGCCTAAACGGCCAAATTAAGGAATGATATCTCTTCTTTTGTGCAGATGGATTTAGAAACATTATACGACGCATGGGAGAGATACAAGGATCTCTTGAGGAGATGCCCACACCACGGATTACCTTTATGGCTTCAAGTCCAAACTTTTTTCAACGGTGTAAATCCCTTAACGAGACAACTAATTGATTCAGCCGCCGGTGGAACTCTGAATAACAGAACTCCTGAAGCGGCATATGAATTTATAGAAGAGATGTCACTGAATAACTATCAGTGGCAAGTTACGAGGACAAGGCCAACGAAAACAGCCGGAGTTTTCAACCTTGATGCAGTAACCATGCTATCAAACCAGGTAGAGATGATGAATAAAAAGCTTGATAGTTTGTGTTCTTCGCAGGTACATCCAGTAATGCAGTGCGACGCAAGTGGAAGTGTGGCGAATCCTGAGTACCCACCCTACCAACCAGGTACAGAGAACAAACAGTTGAACTATATAGGTAACAATTTTAGATCTAATAATAATCCCTATAGTAATAATTATAACCCAGGTTGGAGGAACCACCCAAATTTTTCATGGGGAGGTAAAGGAAATCAAGGAAATCAAAGACAGCAACCTCCTCCAAATTTCTAAAATTAGACCTATCCACAGGAAAAGAAGCCGAACCTTGAAGAGATGCTGACAAAATTCATGGCAACCACAGAAACCCGTCTCCAAAAAACTGAGACAACGCTTGATAACCAACAAGCATCGATCAAAGTGATCGAGAACCAAGTTGGGGAACTTACTAAGTCATTGGACAACTTCCTAAGATTGTTTCTGAAATTCGATCAAAGATTTTTTCTAAAGGAACAGAACAGGTAAAGGTGGTTACACTGAGAAGTGGAAAGGAGTTAGTCGAACCAAAGAAAAAAAATACCACATGAAGATGACAAAGCAAAGGATGAGGGAGTTGAGGATGTAACTCCAATGCGCAAAGAAAGTAAACCACCAATCCCCTACCCAGCAAAGTTGAAGAAAGACCGATTAGATACCCAATACGATAAATTTCTTGAACTTTTTAAACAAATACATATTAACTTACCCTTTGTTGAAGCCATTTCACAGATGCCGACATACGAAAAATTCTTAAAAGATATTTTGACGAATAAAAGGAAGCTTGAAGAAGTATCAACAGTGGAGCTTAATGAAGAATGTTCAGCCATCCTCCAAAACAAGTTACCAACCAAATTAAAAGACCCAGGAAGTTTTACTATTCCCTGTTTAATTGGTAATTTAAATATTAAGAAAGCATTAGCTGATCTAGGAGCCAGTATTAATTTAATGCCTTACAAAATGTTTAAACAACTAGATCTTGGGGAACCAAAACCCACTAGGATGAGTATTCAGTTAGCTGATAGATCTATTAAATATCCTAGAGGAGTTATCGAAGATTTCTTGGTAAAAATTGATAAATTTATTTTCCTGTTGATTTTGTTGTGCTTGACATGGATGAGGACATTGAGGTTCCCTTAATTCTAGGGCGCCCTTTTTTAGCTACTGCTAGGGTTGTTATCGATGTAGGTGACGGTAAACTTGCATTAAGGATAGGTGATGAGGAAATTATTTTTCAAATTTATGATGTCATGCGATATTCTAGAGAACAAGATGATTCCTGTTATTTTGTCGATACCACTGATCATATCATTCAAAACCCATTACAGGAAATCATACATGATGACACGATGGAACTGTGTCTTACTCAAGAAGAGGAGGAAGAAGATGAAGTCGACAAGCTAAATTTAAAAACATCTTCATCTAGACAAACAGAAAAAGAGAGCATTAAAGTCAATGACGAACTAAAACAAAAACCCTCCATTGATGAACCACCCAAATTAGAATTGAAACAGTTACCGAAACATTTAGAGTATGCATTCCTTGGGGACAATTTTACGTTACCAGTAATTATCTCTTCAGAACTAGAACCCAAGGAGAAAGAGGAGTTGCTACATGTACTAAGGGAATGTAAGAAAGCTATAGCTTGGAAAATCTCTGATATCAAGGGAATAAGCCCATCATTTTGTACCCACAAAATTTTAATGGAAGATGAGTATAAGCCACGTGTGCAACCTCAAAGACGATTGAATCCCAACGTAAAAGAAGTTGTGAAAGCTGAGGTAATTAAACTTCTAGATGCTGGAATAATTTATCCTATTTCTGACAACAACTGGGTAAGTCCTGTGCAGGTTGTTCCAAAGAAAGGAGGCATGACGATGGTAGCAAACGAAAAGAATGAACTAATTCCCACCAGAACAGTCACAGGTTGGAAGGTCTGCATTGATTACAGGAAGCTGAACGACGCCACTAGAAAAGATCACTTTCCTTTGACCTTCATTGATCAAATGTTAGAAAGGTTATCTGGGCATATGTACTATTGCTTCCCAGATGGACTCTCCGGCTAATTCCAAATCCCAATAGCACCTGAAGATCAAGAGAAGACAACATTCACATGCCCATACGGTACGTTTGCTTATCGTAGAATGCCTTTTGGATTATGTAATGCTCCTGCTACTTTTCAGCGTTCCATGTTTGCAATCTTTGACGAACTCGTGGAAGACATTATGGAGGTATTTATGGACGATTTTCCAGTATTTGGTAATTCTTTCCATCTTTGCCTTAAAAATTTAAAACGAGTTCTAATGAGATGTGAAGAAAGAAACCTTGTTTTAAATTGGAAAAAATGTCACTTTATGGTACAAGAGGGAATTGTATTGCGACATAAAATTTCTAGTAAAGGAATCGAGGTAGATAAACCAAAGGTCAAAACCATAGAAAAATTACCTCCTCCTAGTTCAGTTAAGGCTATTAGAAGCTTTTTAGGACATGCAGAGTTTTATAGAAGATTTATTAAAGATTTTTCTAAAATAGCTAAGCCTCTAATGAAATTGCTAGAAAAAGATGTGCCTTTTAATTTTAATCAGGAATGTTTAGATGCATTTAATATTCTTAAAGAGAAATTAATAAATGCCCCAATTATAATTGCCCCTGATTGGAATCTCCCTTTTGAACTAATGTGTGATGCGAGTGATTTTGCAGTAGGTGCAGTTTTAGGATAGCAAAAAGACAAGCACTTCCACCCGATCTATTATGCCAGCAAGACATTAACAGCAGCGCAAGAAAATTATACCACCACTGAAAAAGAATTACTAGCTGCGGTCTTTGCATTTGATAAATTCAGACAATATTTAGTATTATCTAAAGTTGTCGTTTACACTGACCACTCTGCTCTTCGTTATCTTTTAACTAAACCTGATGCAAAACCTCGACTCATAAGATGGATTTTACTGTTATAGGAATTTGATTTGGAAATACAAGATAAGAAGGGAGCTGAAAACCTTGCAGCAGATCACCTCTCCAGGCTTGAGAACCCACATATAGAAGAGCTCGACGAAAGTGAGATAAACGACTCGTTCCCTGAAGAACAACTCTTTTCTATAGCCAACTTCGAGGTACCATGGTTTGCAGATATTGCGAATTATTTAGCTGCTAACATCTTACCAAAAAGGTTAACACATCATCAAAAGAAATGATTCTTTGCTGATGCGAAAAACTATTTTTGGGAAGATCCTTTTCTTTTTCGCATATGTGCAGATCAAGTAATTCGAAGATGCGTTACAAGGGCGGAAGCAAGCAAAATCCTGGAACATTGCCATTCAGAACCTTCAGGAGGACACTACAGTGGCATTAAAACAACACATAAAATACTCGAATCAGGTTTTTATTGGCCCACTCTATTCAAAGATGCCAACAGGTATGTCGCTTCATGTGATAAATGCCAAAGAACAGGTAATGTTTCTAAACGTGATGAAATGCCTCAAACATATATGCTATCATGTGAAATATTTGATGTATGGGGTATTGATTTTATTGGTCCATTCCCTAGTTCATTTGGAAATAAATACATTCTAGTGGCAGTTGATTACATGTCAAAATGGATGGAAGCCGAAGCTTTACCTACCAATGATGCCAAAGTAGTAGTTAAGTTTCTCAAGAAACTATTCTCTCGATTTGGAACACCTAGAGCTATCATTAGTGATAGGGGCACTCATTTCTGTAATACTCAATTTGACAAATTCTTAAAAAAATATGGAGTACACCACAGGATAGCTACCCCATATCACCCTCAAACCAGTGGGCAAGTTGAAGTAGCAAACCAAGAACTTAAACGCATCCTAGAAAAAATGGTTGAATCAAACAAAAAAGATTGGGCAATAAAAGTAGATGACGCTTTATGGGCCTATAGAACAGCCTTTAAAACCCCTTTAGGAGCATCCCCATACAAACTTGCCTACGGGAAAAGCTGTCATCTACCATTCGAGTTAGAACACAAAGCTTTTTGGGCTATAAAATTTTTAAATTACGATCTTAAAACTGCAGGAAAGAAAAGAATGATGCAGATGAACGAGCTAAACGAATGGAGATCTGATGCCTACGAGAACTCGAAGCTATACAAGGAGGCAAAAAAGCGACGCCATGATGCTCACCTAAAGAAATCAAAACAATTCGAAGTAGAGGACTTGGTCCTGCTATACAACTCAAGGATTTAATTGTTTCCTGGGAAACTGAAATCAAGATGGTCAGACCCATTCATGATTAAAACAATCTTTCCCTATGGCACAATCGAGGTAACTCACCCCACTCAAGGCACATTCAAGGTAAATGGTCACCGACTCAAAATCTATAATGGTAAAGATTTTAATGATATGAGAGAGGAGCTTCAGCTCCGTGAACTTCCTTTTAGAAATGAAAACAAGGTAAGTCTAGCTTAAGACTTTAAACGAGCGATTCTCGGGAGGCAACCCGAGCACTAACCTCAATAACATTAGATTCTTAATTTTTAGCATTTAATCCCATACTAATTAATCCAATAAAGCTCAGGTTTTAGACCACACGGCCTTGCACATGGGCGTGCCCGTGGCCGTGTGGAAGCCAGGGGACGAACCACGGGCGTGCAGGTAGTCGTGCGAGAGAAAGAAGAAATTTTTTTCCAACATAGGCTGAGACAACAGGACCATGGCCGTGTGACACAACCGTGGCCTTTCCTGAGTAAATAAACACGGGCTGCAACAACAGAGCCACGGCCGTGCGATACAATTGTGGACTATCCTAACTAAAAAAACACAGGCATAAGACACGCCCGTGTTACATAGCCGTGTGAAACACTGACTTATCGAACACGGGCATGGCACCTTGACCACGGCCGTGGCCAAACACCCTGAGTGCGCTCAAAATTCAAAATCACGAAAACCACGGGCTGATTAAAAGCGAACACGGGCGTGGCCCCTCCCCGTGCTCTCACCCATATTTAAAGAACTTAACCGCTCATCTTCCCCAAACTACAACCCTAAACCGATTCTCTCAACCCCCTCCTTCCCTAATCCGGTCACCATAAAAAATCACCCCCCATTTTGACCCTCATAACCCCTCCACCTTCCCTCTTTTAAAATACCCATACAAAATGCAGACACGCCCATGTTAACAGAGCCCACGCCCTCTCCACCGCCGTGCTGCCCATAAAATATATAGTACATGCCCGTACACCACAATACACGCCCGTGCTCTGTCGTTAACGTCGCCAGAACCCCAACACACTGCTGGTCACCCTTCACTATTTCATTGCTTTATTAGAATTTCATGTTATTTAATTTCTTTTTACTATTAGTCTTAAGATTAATTCCTTGAAGTTTAGAACTAATTTGATTAATACCTTCAATATGTTAGTCATTGTTTAGGTAGATAATTCGAACTAGATAGAACTAATCACTGTCGAAATAGTTGCTTATGGTTGAAATGTTCTTATTTAGCCCTTGAATACTTTAGGTTTTGATCAAACTACTTGTTTTATTTTGGTAGAAAATTACTTAAAAATCAACTATTGTCAGGTACAATGTCGTCGTCACGAGGCAAGAAAACCGCAGTCCCTGCTTCCAAAAAACGAAAGGGACCCGGTTCTTCATCCTCTGCTAGCGCAACCAACGAAGTGCGCCACCGGTTCCTCTAATTTCCTTCAGGGGTCCAAGAGGACCGTTATAAATTACTACGCGTACGAACCCTCGACATAGGCAGATGCATCGATTGGGCCGCTTTAGAGTAGGTCCATCTTGACAGTGACATACGGGCTCTCCTAACCACTGATCCGTTGGAGCAATTCTTCAACATTGTCGAGCCCACATACGTAGAGCTCACTTTGGAGATCTACTCAACATTTCAACTTCAAACAGTGATGAACCATTTCGATGATCCAGGCACGATACAATTCTGTCTCGGCGGCACTATACGACAGCTGAATGTGCCGCAGTTCGGAGCTGCTTTAGGACTTTATACGGACGACTTCGTAGAAGAGAATGACCTTTCAGAGTTGCATCGCCATATACATTTCAGCCCCACCCAATGCTCGCACAAGATATCTACCGCCTGCCATAATTATGACCCCAGTCGCTCAAAAGCGATGGCCCTGGCTCTGTCTCTGAGGTACGTACACGCTATTTTGGCTCATACTTTGATAGGTCGACGAGAGAGCACCGGCGTCGTCAATACTCATGACGCCTACTATCTATGGTGCATGTCGAACGGACATGTTGTCGGCCTAGCATATTTTGTAGCCCGAGCTATTCAACATCAGACGGAGCAGCATCGGCGAGGAATCCTATCGATGGGCCCATACATCACACGTTTAGCTCGGTACTTCGGCCTCCTCAACACCGACAACCAGACCTCCTCTCTCACACTGATTGGGGAGATGGTACCTCTAGGCATCCAAACCATGCTGCACATGAGGATGATCAAATATCATCGTGGGACCGATCCTCCTCAATACCAATTAGCCCTCCCCACTGACGAGGAGGAACCCGAGGACATTACTGATGATGTTCCCCCACCACAGGAGGCACCACCAACGAGCCATCGCCCCTCTCAGACGGTTGCATCACTCTCCGACATTTCTGCATGCCTCACTCAGTTTGAGCAGTACACAGCTCGACGTTTTAACAGCATCGAGGCCACCCTCCAGCAGATTTGTCATCACTTCCACATTTCTTCACCGACACCACCGCAGGACCCAGCTGCTGATGAGGACCTCTAAGTCCTTCCTTATTTTTAGTTTTCTATTTTTTTAGCTCTTTCGTTTTAATTTTTATTTGTCTTAATTTAAACTCTTTTGCCTTTTATGTTTCATACCTTTATTTTATTCATGTTATCATTTGCTATCTAACCTTAGAGTATTACTAATAAACACTTGTTTAATTCTGCCCCCGAGACATCTAATTGATGACTTCGCAGTTTCAATTGTACACTCCAAAATAATGAACAAATCACTAGGAGTAACTCACTGCTACATAAGTCATCTGTCACCTCCGACTCAAGGTATCCATCCAAAATTCAGGAAGTTTTCACTTCTCCCCATATCTTATGCTCTTATTATTTCGTTGATATTATCTATCTTTGTACATTGAGGGCAATGTACATCTTAAGTGTGGGGGGTGAATCTTAAAAGTGCCAAATTTTTTGCATTATTCTCAAATCCTTGAATTTTAATTTGTTTTTAAGTAATTTTCTCATATTACTAATTAGGATGAAATTTTTGATGATTTATGACTTTTATTGATATGTTTTAGATTAAGTCATAGTTAATTGTGCATTGATGATTTATATTTTAAGATACTAGAGAATCAAGCATGATAAGTCTATTTTTCAAGAAATAAAAATTTGCTAGGTTGTTAAACTGAATCTGAATGTTACTTTGAAATTTGAAATTTACGAGGATGACATCAAATACCCATAATTTTTGTGAGATTTTGAGCCTTATACAACATATATTCTTTTTCATGCTCACTTTATTGATTATGAGTATGTCAACATTGATTTGTTATTCTAGAACTTTCCTCGTTTATACATGTCGAGACCACACCGCTGATTTGATATACAGAGATGATTAAGGCACCTAGGTTTTAACCCACTTACTCCATAAAAAGCCTACCTTCATAATTAACCCCTTGTGAACCCCGTTTAATCCTAACAACCCATTTATTGACTCACCCACTAATTTTAAACTAAAACCCTTTGTATTTGTTATCACCATTCTTCTTTACTACCCTTTTTGTCGAGATTTGATTTTGAGCAGTCACCTAACTATGTTCTATATTTCAGTTGTTAAAATACTTCCTTACTATTGTAAATAAATACTTGATTTGTTCTTAAAAAAAATGAAGTATATTCATAATTAGTTCTGTGATTAAGTGAGCTTATACATCTAAATTCCAATTGTTGAAGAAGAAGCTCGTATTTGTAGTAGTATTATTAGTACAAGTTTTCAATTGATGTAATTATTTATATTCAGTTCATTTTTTCCTAGTTAGGTAATTTGTCAGGTCAATCTCGATTCTAACCCTCTAATCCAGCCTTTATTCACACCTTTAACCTAAGCCCTGTTACAACCCTAATTAAAGACCTTTTGATTTGTGTATCATCTCATATTACAGTGGTGGAGATTTGATTTTCAGGCAAGCCTATGGGATTAACTTTTCATGTTCGACTTATGAGTGCTTTTTCCCTGAACCTTAAACACTTTGAGTGATTTGAGTGAATCTTTAGTGAGGATGTCAATCCTTGTCGATTTTGGATCAGAGGTAATTATTTAGATAAGGGGAGACACCTATGTTTTCGAGCTACAAATTCATGACTTGGATTGGTTGAATCTTTAAGACTCCTTGAGTTAAATTATCCATGTATAAATTATCTATGAATCATGATGAGACATTATTGATAGGAATTATGAATTATGGAAAGTTCGTTTTAATTGTAAGTTGAGAATTTTGCTTGACGACAAGCAAAAGTTTAAGTGTGGGGGTATTTGATAAACCGTAAAAGTAACATATTTTAATCCCACATTTAGCATACTTTTGGATTATTTATCCCTTAGTTTATGTAAAAAGGTGCTTAATCCTTTCTTTTCATGTTTTATACTCAGAAAAGCACCCGAGGATGAAAAGAACAAGAAACGGGCCTAAAACGGACCAAAATGGGCCAAAGTAGAAATTGACACGACCTAGGCCCAAGCCCACACGGCCGTGCCTCCTTGATAGACTAGAACACGGCCTGATCATGATTCACATGGCCATGCCTCATAAATAGAGTCCACACGGCCTGGCCACGACTTACACGGGCGTGTGCCATAGGGCGTGTCCCTGCCGCGGGAAAAAGCAATTCTACTCGGAAAAGGATGCCTAAGGGCAAAGAAACCTATTTCAAAAGCCTATATAAACACCCTAAGTATAACCTAGAAGAGGGCGGTTAGCTAGGCCAAGGAGCCGAGCCAGAAAGGTTAGATTTGTGGGAATCACTCGAAGATAGCCAGTTGATCCATCTCAAGAAGCCGAAATTCTACTCAAGACGACGGATCTCTCCTTCAATTCCTTCAGGGGGTTTTAGGGTTTTCTTATGTTTTGTTTTATCTTTTCTTCTGAGATGTTTTCTTTTATAAGTATGAACTAAACCCTTCAAATACCTGAAGGGGATGAAACCTAAAACGGATCTTGTTATTGTTTTTCTGAACTATATGATAAATACTTGATTTGTTCTTAATTATGTGTGCTTAATTCTTGTGTTGATATTTCCGGGATATTAATTCAAGTTGAATGTGCTTAGGTGGTGGAGCAAAAGTCCCTACCTAAGAGTAGATCTAGCATAGTTAAGCGGAGTTGATCGCGCGCCTAGAGATAGGGTGACGAGATTTTGTCGGATTAGGGTGAAACCTAATATGGGAGTCCATAGATTGAGTTAATGCAATTCTAGGGGTTTTAATTAGAAAGAGATTTCAATTAATCAACCTAGGGTTAGACATTACTCACTTCGAGAGAGGGTTTAATATAAATTAGGGAATCCTACGGATCAAGTCAAGTGAATAAATCGTCTGGTTCAGTGTTAGATAACAAGTGAAGTCTAGGTGGATTCCTCCTAGGGTATCGTCTAAATCAACTGAGTTTTTCCTAAAGTTATTTCCCCAATTCATTATTTTTGTCTTTGCGTCTTTAGCTTAGTAATTAGTCAACATTATATTAAACAACCATTCGCTTAATATTTAGGCTAGATAATAAAAAGAAAGTTAGTATTAGTACTTTTAGTTACTTTGGGTTCGACAATCCGGTCTTGCCTAAGCTATACTACTGTTCGATAGGTGCACTTGCCTCAATAGTTGTCATAGTTAGTTTCCAGGTTTGATCATTCTCATTATATAAATTTTTAAAACTCTGACACACGATCACCCGCTAGTGATAGTGACGGGGATCAGGAGTGTATAGTGCTTCGCGTAATCAGGTGTGTAATCTCACACCTTCATTTGTTTGTTTAGTATAAATCTGTGTATTGGCTAAAAGCTGAATTGCCTTAACGGGGAAACCACTGTGATACCCATAGTGGGTGAGTTGGAGATAACTCAGGTATGTAAGATTCTGATTACACCCTTTTCGGGTAATTTGGTATGAATAAGTAAGTTTTGGTCATTTTCTACATGGTTATAATCATGCATACACTAAAATATTATGTCATAACATGTTGCATGGGATTGGAATATGATATTGATGAAAAGGGGCAGTGTATTTCGGTGACTCTGTCACATTATTTCGGTGGCACTACCACAATTTTGGCGATGAGCAGCGTGACTACCATCGATGGTGTGTAGCGGATGAGGGTTGATTGTATAAATCCCCACTGGTGTGTTTTGGTTGGTCGGGTGGTGTGTAGCGGATGGATAATTAGGTTGGGTTGGGTTGCATTGCATTCATTATCTGCTATACCATGTTAATAGGGCTAAGGCCCAGTTTGATTTCGTAAGGGCTAAGGCCCAGTTTGATTTCGTGAGGACTAAGGCCCAGTTGGTATTCGAATGGGATCGGGCCCAGATAATGTTCATGTGGGGGATTACACACTGAGTTCTCGTGACTCACCCCTCTGCTTAACTTTGCAGGTAATTCCTAGCTTTGCGGATTTGGGAGCCGGGGTGGACTCTGTGGTGGCCATGCGTTATTTCTTTCGTAAACTTCGTTTTCATTACTTTAAATTTTTTTTAATTTGGGATTATGTTCTGTAATAAGGCCACTGGGATTTTAATTTGGTTTTTGTGGTTATCGCATTTATGATTTATTATGAATTGATCCAACGGGGTTTTCCTGAAAACATAAATGACTGTTTTCTAAAATATTAATGAACGGTTTACAAACTATTAATAATTAAGAACGGGATTTTCTTAAAGCCACAATCACTGTTTTCAAAATGACATACTTCCAAAACCTACTTAATAACGTTTTGCAAGAAAACCTTAAATACGATTCTAATTCTAAAATGAGAACAAAACTCGGAATTTTCAGCAATCGCGTAGTAGTTTTAAATAACTCTTTCATGTGGCATGCCAGATCCGGTCGTAACGTCTAGGCCGGGTTTGGGGTGTTACAGAAAAAAAAGATGTCAATTTATCAAGTTGGTGGATTAGGTGGTAAAAATGTCTAGAAATAAAATAAAATAAGGAAAAGATATCATCTTTTCTCTCCATCTTCTCCACCGAAAAATACAAGCAAAATAGGGGTTTGAGAGCTCAAAATTTTTAGCAACTTCTCACCTTTGAAAGTAAGTGACTTTGGTGATTTTTCTTAATAATATTTGTACTTTTGGAACCCCTAAAGCTTAAGCTAGCTAAAGAATGGACTATTTTGTAAAATGGTTGAAAGTTTAGAGTTTTTCCATGTGAGCATTTATGTTGTTTGTTGCATTTTTATGGAAGAAAATGAGTCTTAGTTGTTAAATAAACAACTTTTGTGAAAGGTGTTTCCATGAAAACACCTAAAAGGACCATTTTGCAAAGGTTATAAAATAGGTGTTAAATGTGTGAAATGATGAGTATTGAGAGCTGCCATAAGAGAAATAAATGTTCACCTAGGCTTGTTAAAGAAAGAAATTTGATTAGAATTGATTTACGAGCCTAGGGGTAAAATGGTCATTTTGTGTAAGTCTAAGGGCAAAATGGTAATTTTGCCACAGTATGATTATTGAAATGTGCTGATTAATGTGATGATTAAATGAGATAAATTGTTATTATAGATCAAGAAGAGCAAAGAATTAACCTTGACCGAGGGAAGGGCAAGGTATCGGATTAGATCGGCAGTTTGGCCTATTTTGAAATCGAGGTAAGTTTGTGTGTAATAAGTTCAACATCATGCTAGTATGCTTTAAAATGTTTAATATTTGTGAATACGTATATCATTTCTATGAAATTGAGTAATGACGTTGAATGAGAAAATGATGAGAATTGTGATGTTGAAGTCCCGGTTGGACTTTAGTAAGTGAGAGAGTAATATCATTAAAACTTGAGATAGGTAAGGTCCCGTATAAGACCATGTCGGGAACATGGCCTCGTCACCGAATTGAGATCCCGTATAAGACCATATTTAGGATATGGCATCGGCATCGAATATGAAAATCGTATAAGACCATATCCGGGATATGGCATCGACAATTGAGATGAAATCCCGTATAAGACCATATCTGGGATATGGCATCGGCATCTTGAGGTGACCCCATGTAAGAACACGTCTGGGATGTGGCATTGGCGTCGTATTTATGTGAATGATGATGATCATGTATCCTTGAGTATCCCAAGTGATTCAATGGGATAAATAGTTAAACTTATAATTGAGATGAAAGTGGTGTTAAAGCTATGTGATGAAGTGATATAGGTATATGCGAGTAATTCACGAGAATGGTTTACGAGATGTGGCATGATATGTAATTGGGAAGGGTAAGCATGAGTAAGTTATAACAATGTGCTTAAGACTTTTTGTCTTTCTTCAACGAAATTAATGGATGACATTATGAGTTTTATTGTTGTTACTTATTTCATGCAAACTTACTAAGCTTTATGCTTACCCTTCTCATTTCCCTTTTCCTTGTAGCATTGCAAAGTTAGCTCGAGAATTCGTGGGGCGTCGGAGTTTGGAAATCACACTATCGACTACTTTTTGGTATAGCCAAGTTAGATTCATTTTGAGTATGGCATGTATAGGACTTGGTCATTTTGTTATGTCATATTTGTTAGCCAAAGTGTCGGCTAATAATGTTGTTTAATTCATTTTGTAAATGGTCATTGGAAATTGGCCAATACTTGACAAGTTCTTATATTCAATGATGATGAAATTCATGAAATGCACGCTTGTGTGGATGTCTTAATTTTTAGTTCTTAGAAGTGTCTTATGGTCATGATATATGTTGAATTGATTTGGGATAAGTGTGATTTCCTTGTAGGGTGGCAAATGGCTTGGTAGATAGCCATATAATTGTCCACACGGGTAGACACACGGGCGTGTGTCTAGGCTGTGTGTGACACACGGTCAGCCCTATGGGCGTGTGGAGAGGACGTGTGTCCCCATGCATGCTAGGTTTACAAGTCAGTATGCTCAGTAGTAAACACACGGGCAAAGACACGACCGTGTGTCTCAGCCGTGTGGAAGGCATGGCCATGGATATGGGCGTGTGCCCAGGCTGTGTGAAGTTTGCACCTGAAATTAGGAATTTAATTTGACACACGGTCTAAGGACACAGGCGTGTGCCTTGGCCGTGTGACCTTAGAGAGGTGATGACGTCATAAGCAGAATGCCAAGGTTTTGGCACACGGGCTAAGACACGGGTGTGTTGAGGCCGTGTGAGGGACACGGGCCAGTGACACGGGCGTGTGTCAGGCCGTGTGAAAACCCCTGTAGGATCGAATTGAAAAATAACTCCACACGGGTGTAGAACATAGGCATGTGATTTGCCACACGGGCGTGTTCCATCCTTCACACGGGCGTGTGACCCTGTTTTATGTCAAATTTTTCTAAGGGTTCAAAAGTTCCGGTTTAGTCCCGAGTCATTTCGGATATGAGTTTAGGGTCTCGTAGACCTATAATAAGGACATTATGGTCTCAAATGAAAAGTTTTAATTTGACATGAAGTTTTATGGATAGATATTGTATGATTGAGCAAATTAAATATGATAATGTGATAAACCGAAATAGTAATATATTTTAAGCCCACATTTAGCATGCTTTTGGATAATTTAAGCCTTGAATTATGTAATTTAGTGCTCTTAATCCTTTGTTTTCATGTTTTATACTCAGAAGAGCATCGGAGAATGAAAAGAACAAGAAACGGACTTAAAACAGACCAAATTGGCCAGATCACGAAATCGACACGGCCTGGCCACGACTTACACGGGCGTGTGCCACGGCCAAGAGGAGTTTTACTCGGATTTGGATACTTGTTGGCAAAGAAACACATTCCAAAGCATACTTAAACACCCAAATAAGAAATTTCACTCAGATTAGGATACTTGGAGACCAAGTAAGGCATCTCCAAGCCTATATAAACACCCTAGGGGGCAACTTAAGCAGAGAGTTCCGCAGAGGCGGGAGCCCAAGGCTTTTGTCGGGGCGTCTTGCTAGGCCACAGAAGGCAGATTTGTGGAGATTTACTCGAAGATAGCCAGTTGATTCATCTCAAGAAGCCAGAATCATACTCAAGACAGAGGATCTCTCATTCAATTCCTTCAGGGGGTTTTAGGGATTTCTTATGTTTTAATTATCTTTTCTTCTGAGATGTTTTCTTTTATCGTTATGAACTAAACCCTCAAATACCTGAGGGGGATGAAACCTTAGATAAATCTTGTTATCGTTTGCTGAACTATATGATAAATACTTGATTTGTTCTTAATTATGTGTTCTTAATTCTTGTGTTGATATTTCTGGAATATTAATCCAAGTTTGATGTGCTTAGATGGAGGAGCAAAAGTCCCTGCCTAAGAGTAGATCTAGCATAATTAAGCGGAATTGATCGCACGCCTAGACATAGGGTGACGAGATATTGCCAGATTAGGGTGAAACCTAATATGAGATTCCATAGATCGAGTTAATACAATTCTAGGGGTTTTAATTAGAAAGAGATTTCAATTAATCAACTTAGGGTTAGACATTATTCACCTCAAGAGAGGGTGTAATATACATTAGGGAATCTTACGGATCAAGTCAAGTGAATAAATCGTCTGGTTCAGAGTTAGATAACAAGTGAAGTCTAGGTGGATTCTTCCTCGGGTATTGTCTTAATCAATTGTTTTTCCCAAAAGTATTTCCCCAAATTCATTCTTCTTTATCTTAGAGTCTTTAATTTAGTAGTTAATTAATTTAGATTAAACAACGAATTCCCTTTAATTTAGCCTAGATAATAAAAAGAAAGTTAGTATTAGTACTTTTAGTTCCTTTGGGTTCGACATTCTGGTCTTGCCTTAACTATACTATTGTTCGATAGGTGCGCTTGCTTCAAATCGTTGTCATAGTTAGTTTTCAGGTTCAATCATTCTCATTATAAATTTTAAGACTCTGACAACAACGATCAAGTTTTTGGCGCCGTTGCCGTGGAACTAAAATATTAAGAACACTCTAATTTTTATTAATCTAGCCATATTTTATTTTTGCAATTAAATTTTATTTTTATTTTGCTAATTTTTCTTTTATTTGCTTTTGACAGGTAATTTTAATTTATAGAGGAGATGGCACTGAATAAGTATCAGTGGCAAGTTATGAGGACAACGCCAACAGAAGCCGCCAGTGTCTTCAACCTCGGCGCGATAACCAGGCTATCAAATCAGTTAGAGATGTTAAATAAAAAGATTGATGGTTTGTGTTCTTCGCAGGTACATCCAGTTATGCAGTACGAAACAAGCGGAGGCATGGCGAATCCTGAGTACCCACTCTACGGACAGAGCATGGAGAGAGAGCAAGTTAACTATATGGGTAACTATTCTAGACCTCAAAATAATTTTTATAGTAACACTTATAATGCAGGTTGGAAGTACCATCCCAATTTCTCGTGGGATGATCAAGGTAGTCAAAGACTGCAACTTCCTCCAGATTTACAATAACCACCTCACCAGCAGGAACAGGTGTCGAACCTTGAGAAGATGCTGACAAAATTTATAGCGGTGACAGAAATTCATCTTCAAAACACTAAAACAGTACTCAAAAATCAAGAAGCATCGATTCAAAGGATCGAGAACCAATTAGGTCAGCTTGCTAAGCTGATCTCAGAACAACCACAAGAAAGCTTGCCAAGCAACACTGAAACTAACCCAAAAGAGCAAATTCAAGCCGTAACAGCTCATGACAGTGAAAGGTTAGTGGAATCTGACCCGAGCCAAGAGCCTGTGGTAAGTGA
Organism: Gossypium sturtianum; assembly: GCA_025698515.1. Classification (NCBI taxonomy): domain Eukaryota; kingdom Viridiplantae; phylum Streptophyta; class Magnoliopsida; order Malvales; family Malvaceae; genus Gossypium; species Gossypium sturtianum. Next base: position 67,875,177 of record CM046953.1, read on the forward strand.
AGGTAAGGTTGAGGTAAGCCATGATTTACCGAACCCGGTGATTACAGAGTACCAAGCTCGTGTGCCATACCCCAATGCGATAAAGAAAGACCACACAGAGGAGCAATTCGGTAAATTTCTTAACCCTCCAAAGAAGTTACATATTACCCTCCCGTTTCTTGAAGCTCTTTTGCAGATGCCAGATCCTAGACCTCGTGTCAATACAGAAGAAATTCATGAGGAATGAAAGCTTCGGATCGATGAACTAGACGAGTGGAAGATCCACTTCAAAAAGAAACTAAAAATACACGAAGCAAAAACGAGGCAACTACACGAGAAACTTAACGATGGGCCAACCCAGCTTAAGATAGAAGATCCGGTACTCAAAATCTTCCCAGATGGAACAGTCGAGGTAACTAATCCTAAATTCAACACTTTTAAGGTAAACACTACTCGACTTAAACTATATATCAAAAACCGAATTGATCGCATGAGAAAGGATTTTCACCTCCTCAAACCACCCTGATAATGCGAATGAGAGATAAGTCTAGCTCAAGACTTTAAACGAGTGCTTCTCGGCAGGCAACCCGAGCATTAACCCTACTAATTAGTTTAGTTTTATTTATTTCCATTTTCAGGCACAGGTTTCCCATACTCACACGGTCTTGCACACGGCCGTGGCCGTGGCCGTGTGGGCACCACAGATTTAAGCTTAGGATACAATAAAATCAGACCGGCTGCTTCGAGGATTCAAATCCAAACAGTTCGAGACGCTCCCCCACATTCACCTCCGCCCAATCCTATCCGGTTTCTTTTCATTGACTCCATCCAAAATTCAGGAAGTTTCACTTCTCTCCTTATCTTATGATTCTATTATTATTTTGCATCTATATCTATCTTTGTACATTGAGGACAATGTACATCTTAAGTATGGGGGGATTAACTATAGTATTATTTGAAAATCCCTGAATTATGCCTTGTTCTAAAGTAAGTTTCTCATATTATGATTAGAATGAAATTTCCCTGATTTATGATTTTTATTGATTGTTTTGGATTAAGTCATAGTTAGTTGTGCATTGATGATTAAACTTTAAGATAATAGAGAATCAAGCATGATAAGTCTATTTTTCAGAAAAAAAAAATTTTAGGTTGTCTACCTGAATTTGAATATTACTTTGAAGTTTGAAATTTACGAGGATGACATCAAAAGCCCATAATTTTTGTGAGATTTTGAGCCTATAGAGCATTTTTTTTTCTTGCTCACCTTATTGATTATGAGTGTGTCAACATTGATATGTTATTCTAGAACTTGCATTGATTATACATGTCGAGACCACACCTTTGATTTGATATACTAAGATGATAAAGGCAGCTAGGATTTAACCCATTTACTCCACTAAAAGCCTACCTTCATAATTAACCCCTAGTGAACCCCTTTAATCCTAACAACCCTTTTTATTAACTTACCCACTAATATTAACCCAAAACCCTTTGTATTTGTTATCACCACTCTTCTTGACTACCCCTATATCGAGATTTAATTTGATCGATTACTTAACTATTTTCTTTATCAGTTGTTAAATTCTATATTATTATTACTTACTTGATTTGTACTTAAAAAAAATTCGAAGTATATTCATTATTAGTTCTGTGAAAGTGAGCTTATACATTTAAATTCCAATTATTGAAGAAGAAGCTCGTGTTATTATTAGTATTATGAGTTTTCAATTGATGTAATTATTTACTATCAGTTCACTGTTTCTAGTTAGGTAATTTGTCATGTCAATCTCGATTCTAACCTTCTAATTCAACCTTTATCCACACCTTTAACCAAGCCTCGTTACAACCCTGTTAAAGACCTTTTGATTTGTGGATCATCTCATATTATAGTGGTGGAGATTTGTTTTTCATGCAAGCCTATGGGATTAACTTTTCATATTTGAGTTATGAGTGCTTTTTCTTGAACCGTAAACACCTCGAGCGATTTGAGTGAATCTTTAGTGAGGATGTCAATCCTTGTCGATTTTGAATCAGAGGTAATTATTTAGCTGAGGGGAAACACCTATGTTTTCATGCTACAAAATGTATGACTTATATTGTTTGAATCTTTAGGACTCTTTGAGTTGAATTATCCATGTATGAATTATCTTTGAATTATGATGAAACATTATTGATGAATATTATGAATCGAGGAAGTGGTTTTAATTGTGAGTTGAGAATTTTGCTTGAGGACAAGCAAAAGCTTAAGTGTGGGGGTATTTGATAAACCGAAATAGTAACATATTTTAAGCCCACATTTAGCATGCTTTTGGATAATTTAAGCCTTGAATTATGTAATTTGGTGCTCTTAATCCTTTGTTTTCATGTTTTATACTCAGGAGAGCACCGGAGAATGAAAAGAACAAAAAACGGGCTTAAAACGGGCCAAATGGGCCAGATCACGAAATAGACACGGCTTAGGCCCAAGACCACACGGTCGTGCCTCATCAATAGACCCAACACGGCCTGGCCACGACTTACACGGGCATGTGCCACGGCCGTGTCCCTGCCGCGGCCAAGAGGAGTTTTACTAGGATTTGGATACTTGGTGGCAAAGAAACACATTCCAAAGCATACTTAAACACCCAAATAGGAATTTCACTCAGATTAGGATACTTAGAGACCAAGTAAGGCATCTCCAAGCCTATATAAACACCCTAGGGGGCAACTTAAGCGGAGAGTTCCGCAGAGGCAGGAGCCCAAGGCTTTTTTCGGGGCGTCTTGCTATGCTACAGAAGGCAGATTTGTGGAGATTTACTCGAAGATAGCCAGTTGATTCATCTCAAGAAGCCAGAATCATACTCAAGACGGAGGATCTCTCATTCAATTCCTTCAGGGGGTTTTAGGGATTTCTTATGTTTTGTTTTATCTTTTCTTCTGAGATGATTTCTTTTATCGTTATGAACTAAACCCTCAGATACCTGAGGGGGATGAAACCTTAGATGAATCTTGTTATCGTTTGCTGAACTATATGATAAATACTTGATTTGTTCTTAATTATGTGTTCTTAATTCTTGTGTTGATATTTCCAGAATATTAACCCAAGTTTGATGTGCTTAGGTGGAGGAGAAAAAGTCCCTGCCTAAGAGTAGATCTAGCATAATTAAGCGGAGTTGATCGCACGCCTAGACATAGGGTGACGAGATTTTGCCGGATTAGGGTGAAACCTAATATGGGATTCCATAGATCGAGTTAATGCAATTCTAGGGGTTTTAATTAGAAAGAGATTTCAATTAATCAACTTAGGGTTAGACATTATTCGCCTCGAGAGAGGGTCTAATATACATTAGGGAATCTTACGGATCAAGTCAAGTGAATAAATCATCTGGTTCAGAGTTAGATAACAAGTGAAGTCTAGGTGGATTCTTCCTCGGGTATTGTCTTAATCAATTGGTTTTTCCCAAAAGTATTTCCCCAAATTCAATCTTCTTTTTCTTAAAGTCTTTAATTTAGTAGTTAGTTAATTTATATTAAACAACAAATTCCCTTTAATTTAGGCTAGATAATAAAAAGAAAGTTAGTATTAGTACTTTTAGTTCCTTTGGGTTCGACATTCCGGTCTTGCCTTAACTATACTATTGTTCGATAGGTGTGCTTGCCTCAAATCGTTGTCATAGTTAGTTTCCAGGTTCGATCATTCTTATTATAAATTTTAAGACTCTGACAACAACGATCATAATGCCTCGTACCCGGTTCAGGTATCGAATACGGGTAAGGGGTGTTACAATTATACATTTTCGTACTGCCCGGATTAATGGATAAACAACCATTATGTGCCTCATGAAGAATTTTTTTGAATAATCTAATCATTTTTCGGTACACATATTCTATCTCGGAACATCAAGCAATCATCGGAACTGATCCGAAAGTCTGAATCACTACCCGATTCACACTAAGCTCTTTTAGCTTGCAATTCACTATCATTTTTCTGAGCTTCACAAATTTGCGGAATAAATAACGGTCTCGCCCTTATATCGGCCAAAATTGACCCATAATTAGATAAAGTCATTCTCGTACTCATTGCTCTCAAAGCAAACAAGGACTTTCTGCTCAAAGCATCTGCGACTACATTCGCCTTTCCCGGATGGTAGTCAATCACTAGTTCATAATCCTTCAGTAACTCAAGCCATCTCTGTTGTTGCAAGTTCAGATCTTTTTGAGTCATCAAATATTTTAAACTCTTATGATCAGTAAAGATATGGTATTTCTCAACATACAAATGATGACGCTAAATTTTCGAAGTAAAAACAATGGCAGCCAATTCCAAATCGTGCGTCAGATAATTCTTCTCGTACGGTTTCAACTGTCTCGAGGCATAAGCTATCACATTGCCCTCTTGCATCGATACACATCCTGACCCATTCAGTGATGCATCATTATAAATTAAAAATTCTTTTCCTGATTCAGGTTGTACTAAAACATGTGCCTCCGTTAATAATGGTTTCAATTTCTCAAAACTTTGCTGACATTTTTCGGACCACTCAAATTTAACATCTTTTTGCAACAACTTGGTCATAGGAGTAGCAATCATTGAAAATCCTTTGACAAAAAGTCGATAATAATCGGCTAAGCCCAAAAATCTTCTAACCTCTGACACATTTCTCGGCGGCTTCCAATCAACAATTGCCGAAATCTTACTTGGATCAACCCCAATACCATCTCCTGAAATGATATGTCCCAAAAATCTGACTTCTCGGAGCCAAAACTAACTTTTATTGAACTTAGCAAACGGTTGCTTATCTCTCAAAGTCTGCAATACAGTTCTTAAGTGTTCGGCATGCTCAGTCTCATCTCAAGAATAAATCAGAATGTCATCAATAAACACAACCACGAATTTGTCCAAATATAGTCGGAAGATTCAGTTCATCAAGTCCATAAAAACAACAGGAGCATTAGTTAATCCAAATGGCATAATAAGGAATTCATAATGACCATACCTTGTCCTGAAAGCGATTTTCGGCACATCCGGCTCTTTAACTCTCAACTGATAGTAGCCAGATCTCAAATCAATCTTCGAGAATATTGTTGCTCCTTTCAACTGATCAAACAAGTCATCAATCCTCGGCAAAGGATACTTGTTCTTTATAGTCACCTTGTTGAGCTGTCGGTAATCGATACAAAGTCTCATAGATCCGTCTTTCTTCTTTACAAATAACACCGGAGCACCTCAGGGAGAAAAACTCGGTCTTGCAAAACCCTTATCTATCAACTCTTGTAACTGAACTTTCAATTATTTCAATCCAGTCGAAGCCATCCTATATGGAGCAATCGATATCAGTGAAGTCCCTGGTACTAAATCAATACCAAACTCAACCTCTCTAATCGGAGGTAACCCAGGTTACTCTTCTGGAAACACATCCGGATATTCACAAACTACTGGTACTGATTTAAGCTTTAATTCAGACACTCTTGTATTCAACATATAAGCTAGATAAGCTTCAAAACCCTTTCTCACATATCTTTGGGTAGTCATTGAAGAAATCACAACAGGTAACTCACCTGACTCATCTGAATCAATTCGAAGAATTTCACCATTCTCACATTTCAATTCAATAAATTTTCGCCTACAATTCACTACAACATCATGCAGTGTCAGCCAATTCATACCCAAAATGACATCAAACTCATCAAATGGCAACAACAATAGATCAGCCAGAAAACAGTGACCTCGAATCATCAATGGACAATTCTTGCAAACCTTATCAACTAGCACATATTTGCCTAAGGGATTTGACACTTTAATCACAAATTTAGTAAACTCAACAGGCAAGCTCTTACTAGCTACCAATTTCATGCAAACATAAGAATGAGTCGATCCAGGATCAATCAATGCAACTAAATTAGTATTATAGAGAGAAATAGTACCAGTATAACATCGGGAGATGTCGCTTCTTCGCGAGCACGGATAGCATAGGCTCTAGCAGGTGCTCTAGCCTTGGATCTTATAGTTGAATCTTTGGTCACACCTTTACTACTAGCTCTATTTCCCGTGTTCCTTGGTGGTCTCTCTCTAGAGGCAGTGTTGCCTGATCTTACAGTCTGAAACTTATCCTTTTCAAACATCTCTAGGCAATCTCGAATAAAGTGGTCTTGAGAGCCACACTTAAAACAACCCCGGTCATTCATTCTACATTCACCGGGGTGTCGTCTGCCGCAATGCTGACATTCAGGCCTACCAGGCTTAGTGTTACCAACGCTCGCTACTGATGTAGTTCGGGCTTTAGAACCTGAATATTGTTTCCCACGATCTCTGTTGGGATACCCAGCTGAAGCACTCAATCGAACATACAAATCTCTCGATTTCTTAGACTGGGATTGAAATGACTTACTCATCGGCCTTTTTCTTGCATCTCTAGCCTCAGACTCAGCTTTTCTCTTCTCTTTGGTTAATTCTTCAGCTTTACAAGCTCGGTCGAATAGCACTACAAAATCTTTCAGCTCAAGGACTCTAACTAACAATCGAATATCCTCATTCAACCCATCTTCGAACCTTTTGCACATGATAGCCTCAGTGGAAACACATTTCTGAGCGTACTTACTGAGCCTGACAAACTCTCGTTCATACTCGGTTATAGACATTCGACCCTGTTTCAGCTCTAAAAACTCCTTACGCTTCTGATCAATGAACCGTTGGCTGATATACTTCTTCCGAAATTCATCTTAGAAGAATTCCCAATTAACCCTTTCTCTCAGTATTACTGATACAAGAGTTTTTCACCACCGGTATGCTGAGTCTCTCAGAAGTGATATGGCACATTTCAGACATTCATCCGGTGTGCAAGACAATTCATCGAATACCCTGATAGAAATCTCAAGCCAAAATTCTGCCGTCTCGGGATCATCGTCAACATTTGCCCTGAAATCTTCAGCCCCATGCTTTCAGACCTTATCAACCAGATGCTTACTCACTCTTACATATTCCATACCTTGAGGAGCTACTGGAACCGGCTGAGGAATAGGTGCGGGTGGAGGGGGTTGATCATACGAATTTGTTCGAACAAATTCCGTATACCACTCGTTCATCATGTGGAGGAAGGCTTCCCTAGCCCCTTCTCCTCCTCCCTGACTAACTGTGGGAGGTCTACTTTCAGACGGCGCTACCCCTTGAGCGGGAGCCAGCGCATTACTTTCTACGTCATCAGCTTCAGCTCGATTGGGATCCATTTACTATATGAAAACACATTTTAAAATTGTCAGGAGTCATCACACTATAACAGTTCATTTATGACATGTATAGCTAGACTTCCACACATGCTACGTTAGTCCGAGAATCGACTAATCCATAGCTCTGATACCACTAAATATAACACCCCTTACCAGTGTTTGACGCTGGAACAGGGTGCCAGGCATTACCGGACTTACCACACTAATATTCATACAATTTCTAGTCATAAATTTGCGTCCAAATTAAAACCACTCACATTCAATAATAAAGTCCCTACCACGACCCAACAAGTCCCGAAACATGCTTTGGGAGTGGTCCAGGACTAAACAGAGACCTTTAGGAATTTTCCTAAAACTTAGAAATTTTTTTCCACTAAGCAGGGGTCACACGCCCGTGTGGCTTGGGACACGCCCGTGTGGTCAGGTCGTGTGGTCACACATGCCCATGTCCCGACCCCGTGTAACTCTCTGTTTGTCACCCATGAACAAATTGATGTCACACGGCCAAGTCACACGGCCAAGTCACACGTCCGTGTGCTAGGCCGTGTGGCGAATTAAAATCTCAAAAATTACGTGCAGACTTCACACGGCCTACACACACGCCCATGTCTCGGGGCCGTGTCCTTCACACAGCTGAGACACGCTCGTGTCTCTGCCCGTGTTCTGTTTCTCAAAATTTAGGTGCAAGGGACACACGGCCAGATCACACGCCCATGGGGCAGATCGTGTGTCACACACGGCTTAGACACACACTTGTGTGTCTACCCGTGTGGACAAAAATAAGGCTATTTACTGAGCCCTTTGCCACCCTCATTTACACATACACTTACACCAATTCAATGACCCAATTCATAGCATACTTAGGCAACTAACACATCCACAACCAAGGTATTAACCAAGAGAGGCCATTAAATTTGGCCATCTTTCCAATGACACACATAACAAAATGACCAAGTTCCTATACATGCCATAACTCAAAATTTTGACATTTCAATGATACCAAAATAATTTTTGATAGTGTGTATCGATCTCCGAAGATCTCCAATCCCGAGCTAGCTTGGTGTCACTATAAGATAAGGGAAAGATAGGGGAGTAAGCTATATAGCTTAGTAAGTCATATGCAAATAATAAACAACATTAACCATGCATCTGCCATATGAATAACATAACATATATCAAACATAATGTCATTAAAACTTCATGAACATAACATACTCAATCACATTCTTACCAATAGTTTGTCATATACCAAACTCATTTCCTTTGAGTTTTTCGTACATATCTGTATCAACTCGTAACCTAATCACATAATTTCTCATCTTTGACATACCCATTGAATTTCCCGTTGAACCATTTGGAATACTAAAGGATACTCGGGAATCTCGTACACACAGTACCGTACCAATGCCATATCCCAGATATGGTCTTACATATAATCTCATATCGATGCCAATAGCCCAGCTATGGTCTTACACAAAGTCTCATATCGATGCCATATCCCAGATATGGTCTTATACGAAGTCTCATATTGATGCCATATCCCAGATATGGTCTTACACGTAATCTTAGTAACCCTAATGTCATGACATTTGTATCCTATCTATTCCTAATGTTCAACCGGGATTTCTCTCTTGTCGGAACTTCGTTGAATATGCTCATAGAATCAATCATACATTTCATGCAATATCAAAACATTAAAGTACAAACGAACTTACCTCGGTACAAAAATAGTGAAAATGGACCTAATCGTCAAACACTTTGTTTTTCCACCGATCTAGGTCCGAACTTCATTTTTCTTGATCTATAATAGAAAATTTAGCTCATTTAATAAACACATTATCCAATTCAGTCCAAAAATCACATTACGGCAAAATTACATTTTTACCCCTAACTTTTTAACTTTTTACATTTTGGTCCCTAGGCTCGTAAAATGAAACGCATTCAATTTCTTTAAAACCCAAGCCTAGCCGAACTTTATTCATGCTCATAACAACCCACAATTTCCATTAAATCACACTTTTACTACATATTTTATAACTTTTACAAATAGGTCCTTTTTGACATTTTTATCGATAATTACTTAGTAAAAGTCGTTTATCCAACACCAATTTTGCATAATTTACCATTAAACATCAAAATACACAAATATATAACATGGTTCAAACCCTATACCTTGATTATTTCATAAATTAGTGGTAGAAATAGATAGATCGGGTTACAACAATTTTAAAAATGTAAAGAGCATTAAAAATGGGGCAAGAACAAACTTACAATCGAGCTTGAAAGTTGGCAAAACCCTAGCTATGGAGACCTTTTGAATTTTTGGCTATGGTGGGAGAAGATGGACAAGATTTTGGCTTGATTTTTGCTTTTTAATTCACTTATTTACCAAATGACCAAAATGCCCCTAACTTAAAACATAAAAATTCTCTTACTCCAAGTCCATTTTTGTCCAATAACTTAACAAATGGTCTAAATACCATCTAAGGACCTTCAATTTAAAATCTCATAGCAATTGGACACCTTAAACACATAGAACTCAAATTTTGTACTTTTTGCAATTTAGTCCCTTTAACTAAATTGAGTGCCCCAAACGTCAAAATTTTTTAACAAAATTTTCACGAAATCATCTCATAAAACTGTAGACCATAAAAATATAATAAGAATAAATTTCACCGCTTCAGATTTTTGGTCCCAAAACCACTGTTCCGACTAGACCCGAAATTGGGCTATTACAATAAGCATTGAATCTATGGAAGTTGTGAGTTCATGGTTAATTATGTGATTGAATATATGTTAACATTGTGATTAAATGTTTTTTAGTATGTTATGTTCATATTCTTAAATGATAATTGAATGGTGAGCTTTGCTTATTATTTCATACGATCTTACTAAGCTTTATAGTTTACATTGTTTATTTTTCCATGTTTTATAGTGAAATCAATGCTAGCTCAGATTTAGGAATCGTCAGAGACCTCATCACACTATCAAACTATCACTTTGGTACTTTTGAATCTATGTATTTGGTTATATGGCATGTATAGAAATTATGGTCATTTTGGTATATGTTAGTAATGGATTTAGCCATTTGAGTTGGCTTTTAAATGTTAAGTGTTTGGTTTTGTGTATAGCCATGAAAGTTGGCTTATTTTGGTATTTTTGGTGATGTATATATTTGTACAAATAGCCTTTGTTATGTTGTGTAATATTGTCACTTATATGCTTGTTGTGAATTGGTATTTTAGAGTACCATATGGTTGAAATTTGAAGATTGGTATGCATGTGATTAGAGGTAAGAAAATGCATATATGAAGTTAACTAGTTAAGTGAATTGAGAATGTGAATTTGGTATGAAATTGAATAGAATATTGCGGTATTTGTGTGCCTTGTATTTGATGGTATTGAAATGGCATGAATTATGCTTGGTTGAGATTGGTTTGAATGTCTATTGATGCTATGTTATATGCCAATTGATGTTTTTAGGTGGTTGCATTTTGGGTGAGAAAGATGGCTTTGTAAATAGCTTATTTTTGTCCACACGGGTAGAGACACGGACGTGTGTCTCAGCCGTGTGTGACACACAGTCAAGTGACATGGCCTTGTGTCCCCTGGTGTTTAATTAGAAATTAAGTCAGTATGCACCACATGACCCAGTACACGGGCGTGTGACTTGGCCGTGTGGCATAAGTCAATATACCCTACAGGTTTGGCACGACCTAGCACACGGCCTGGCACATGGGTGTGTGTGGCCTTTTCGAAGGGCACACGGGCTGGTCACATGAGCGTGTGGTTAGCCGAGTGACCCAAGTCAGAGAGTTACACGAGCAAGGACACGTCCATGTGATCCCATTTCAAATGTCCACACGGCCTGTGACACGGGCGTGTCTTTGGCCATGTGAGACACGCGGCCGGATCACACGGGCGTGTGTCCCCTGTATTTTGCAAAATTTTCTAAGTGTTTCAAAAATTTCCAAAGCTATCGGTTTAGTCCCAAACCACTCCTAATGTATGTTTTGGGCCTCGTAGGCTCGTATTAGGGACTTGAGGAATGATTATGAATGACTTGTATTTGAATTTGATAATTGTATGAGAAATGTATGTTCGATTGTGTAATAAGTCTCGTAATGCTCTGTAACTTTATTCCGGCAACGGGTACGGGTGAGGGGTGTTACAAATCAAGGTTAATTAGATCCGGACAACTCAAATTCGAAGCTAGATTGAGGAAAAGAAAAAGTTTTGGATTAGTAGATTTTCATATACAAACAAGTGTCGAGGTAAGTTCATGTAACCAAATTGTGTTTATTTTCATGCTTGAAATTAATGTGGTATGTGATTGTACGAATTATATAAATGTTATAAATAAATGAAATAATCACATATTCAATAAAGTCCGTAAAATGTTAAGTTCTGTTTGAATAATGAAATTCGATGGATATATGTGATTTCCCGTAATGAATATGGTCATGCATATGTTACGGACAAAATATAGCTCGAACGAGCAATCCTATTTTAGCCCTCTCGAGCACCCTGTTAAAAAGTTCTTGTGAGCATCCTGATCGGTAGTGATTATGCATGTGTTGCACACTATCGCAGCTCTGTGTGAGCATCCTGTTACATGATTCGATCGGTTGTGATCCAGTATATAATGCAGACACAAACGCAGATCTATGTGAGTGTCCTGATATAAGCTCTTATGGGCTTCCTAATATGGCTCACTTGAACTCCCTGTTACCTTACCCGGTGCTCCTGATGATAACTCTTCGGAGTTACCTGGTAAGCTCTATGAGCTCCTTGAGTAAAACTCTTATGAGTTTCATGTTTAGCCCGGATAAGTGTCCTGTTACATGACCCAACTGAGCATCTTGATATGTGGCTCGAGAGTGTGCTCTCTGATTAATTGCCCTAATGGGTACCCTTGATTATGAGTTGACGGTTTACAGCTTTGTACACATTGAGTGTACTATTTGAATATCCATCGATATTTTAAAAATTCAACGAAATAAATTCCTGACATGAGAAATTGTGAGACTAAGAGAACTATATCTCGAATGCTTCTGAAATACCTGAAGGTTTATAGCAAGATGAGCTCATCCATGTTTACTTGATGTACATGTGAATTATGTGACTAACTTGCTTATTTGAGTGTATGTGATTAGGAAAATTTTATAATTTGTTAGAAAGCTTAATATTGTAATGCTTATTTAAATGAATATGGTTGATAAGTTTACTTTCCATTATACGAGCTTACTAAGCATTAAATGCTTACTAGGTTTTGTTTTCTCTATTTTATAGTGTTTGGAAGCTCGTTAAGGTTGGAGAACAGTCGGAGAATCATCACACTATCCTCCAGCCTGTTTTGGTATAAAAAGTAATATTATTTTGATATAATGGCATGTATAGGTTAAATTGGACTATGTTGGCATGTAAATAGTTGTTTGTAACTTAGCCATTGGAATGGCTAAAAATGGATTGCTTTGGTATGTTATTATAAGGTTATATATCATGTTTAGCTTGTATGTATGAGGTTTGGTTAAATTGAATTAAAGTAAAATATAAGTCATTACATGAAGGTAAGTTTGATCATATGAATATGTGATACTATTTCATATATGTTAATGATGTTTGCTTGATTTATATGATTTGAATTGGTTGGGAAATGTATACAAATGTTATTGTAGGTTGAAGGTTGAAGGTTAAATTTGGGTGAGAAATAAAACTAAGAAATGACCTTATTTTGTCCACACGGGTAGACACACGGGCGTGTGTCTTGACTGTGTGTGACACACGGCTTGGCCCATGGGCATGTGGTTTGGCCGTGTGTCCCCTACATCTTAAAATGGAGAACCAGAATGCTCAGAAATTGGCACACGGGCAGAAAAACGAGCGTGTGTCTCAGTCGTGTGTGATACATGGCCTAGAAAACAGGCGTGTGTCTTGGCCGTGTGAAACCTGCACCTAAATTTGTGAAAATTAAATTGACCGTACGGCCTAGCACACGGGCGTGTGGCAGACCGTGTGACACAGGTCAGAGTGTTACACGGGTAAGGACACAGGTTGGGACACGGCCGTGTGCCTCATATTGAATGCCCACACGGCTTGTGACATGGGCATGTCATCTGGCCGTCTGAGCCACACGGCCTACTCACACGAGCGTGTGACCCCTGTACATAAGAAAAAAATTGAAATTTCGTGAAAATTTTTCTGTGTTCTCGATTTAATCTGGACTTGATTCTAATGTTTAAATTGGGCCTCGAGGGTCGATTCAAAGGACAATATGATTAGTTTTGGATATGAAATGTAAATGACATGAATTATATGAAATTACTCTGTAATCTCCGGTACTGCTCCGTAACCCTGTTCCAGCGACGGATACGGGTTAGGGGTGTTACAGGTAGGAAAATTGATCAATTGAAATATGCAAGTCTAATTGGTTTCTTATGTACATAATGACTTGTATAAGACCAGATATTGCATATGTTGTTGGAAAATTGAGTAGGTATACAAGTAATCAAAGTAGTTTGCATTGACAAGCTTTGAATAGAGTACTTAGGTGCTTACAGAAAACTATTAACTATGTATTGTGTTGTAATGGATATCCTCTAGTTTTAGAAGGGTATCCAGATGCTAGTTGGATTACAAGTTTGAAGATCATCTATCTACTAGTGGATGAATCTTCATTATTGATGGAGGAGTCATTTCTTGGGGTTCCAAGAAACAAAAATATATTACTGATTACACCATGGCAGCAGGATTTATTGCATTACATGCTGCATCTAAAGAAGCATAATGGTTATGAAATATGCTTTATGATGTACATTTATGGCCTAAGCCAATTTCACCTATTTCTATCCGTTGTGATAGTGAGGCTACTCTAGCAAAGACATATAGCCAAGTGTATAGTAGAAAGTCTAGACACATTGGATTAAGATATAGCTATGTCTGACAATTAATCTCTGATAGAGTGATCACTATTAATTATGCGAGGTCAAGTGAAAATTTGGCGGATCCTTTGATAAAAAATCTCCCTAGAGATGCAATCAAAAAGACCTCAAAAGGGATGGGACTCAAGCCCATTAATTAGAGTCAATAATAAGCTTCTTGAAATACTAATCCTCTCAAATTTATTTTTCTTTTAAATTGTCATTATAATTGTTCAATAATAATTTTGATGTTTTTATTGTTATTAGCATTTTACTAATTTATAATTTTGATAATTGTTAATAACATTATCTAATTTAAAATTTGTGGAATAAACAGAAATTAATTAAAATTTTAGGATTTAAAGCAAATGTAAAAACTAAAAGAAAAATTAGTCAAAAATTATTTTTAAGATTTTCAAATAAATTAGAATCAAATGAAAATGAAATTACATATTTTTTCAAAGATTTTGAACAGTTTCCTTGAATTTTTTTTAGATTTTAGATTTTATTTTAATAATTTATCTCCACTTACAAATAAAGAGATAATATATTTTTATCAAATGCTTATTACATTTGCAATTTGTTATCAAGTTCATATGATTAAGTTGAAATGATATCTATTACTATATATAAAAGTACAATACATAGGTATCCTTTAGAAATCTTACCTTGAATGTCTTACACTATCCTTTTATTTTTCCTATTAGCTATAGTCTGGGGCTAGCATGACTTTGTGAGGGAAGGAGGGAAAGTTGGGTCAACAGGCTTGACTTTCTTGGTTTTGGTTTTTTTTTTTTTTGAATAAAAAAAATACAGACTCATATAACTAAACTTTTAAAGGAGGATCCTCAAACAATCTTAAACCTAGCCTTCTATCTCGAACCTTCTTGACTAGACTATCCACGATAGTGTTCTCCTCCTAGGGAATATGTTGAATCTTCCGCTGCTTTACCTTTGTCAGGATCTGTTTAATTATTCTAAGTAGAGTTGAGTTTGAAATTCTAAAGGCTCCCTCCTGAATAGCAAAAGCAGCCTCGAGACTATCTGTTTGAATTAAGATCCTTTTGAATCCTCTATCTAAGATCAGCTTTAACCCATCCAAGATGCCCCAAAGCTCAGCCTCAGTCACTGTACAATTGCCCAAATATCTACTAAACCCAATGATCCATCTACCATTTTGGTCACAAACTAACCCTCATGCTGCAGCAAATTCCTCATCCTGCCTCACTGAACCATCTGTATTTAAGCACACCCAACTTCAATCCATGATGCAACTATCCAACGATATTGTATTCTGTGGGCCGAAAACTTGAAAGCGGAGATATATTGTCTTGCCCAACTAAGGGAAACTTTAAGGACTTCGTCGGTGCTCCATGAAATACCTTGAAAAGTAAATAGGTTACAGTTCTTCCAAATACGCCAAGAGATGATCCCAAAAAGGCACGGCCAATCAACCCCAACCAAAGAAAGAGGGTGAATAATCTGAAGGTTCCCCGTTAACCATTCTTGAAGAGTTCCAGTGTAGAAGCTAAAGAGTGCTCTATTTGGTACGATTTTATCCCAAATTCTTCTAGCAGCAGGACAATCTTTGAGAACGTGTAGGACATCTTCAGACTCGTTGGTTTTGGTTTTTCAACTAGGGATGAATTGCAAGGGAAGAAGGATAGGGAAAAAAAGAGAGAAGATAATTTTTTTTTTTTAAGTTTAAAAGATTATTATAGGTTTATTATTATAAATTAATATCACTTTTAATAATTCAATTTATGTATAATTTTATATATTTCTATAATGTGTTTATGTTATTTTAATTTTTATTGTATTTTAATTATTGTTAATTTGTTGTGTTTGTGTTATATATTAATTCATTAAAAAAATTTTATAGTTTGTTATCATGGTTGAATTTAGAAAAAAAAATCATGTTCATGTTTGTGATTCATAATGACTAATATTTTAAATTATTTAAATAACTTTTATAATGATTCAATTTAGAGAAAAAAAACTTACTATTTTATTTTTAAGTTGTGCATCTAAAAAGGTTCTTACTAAAATTGACACATTGATTGATTTAGAATTCATGTTTTACTTACAAGCAAAGAAGTTAGAAAATAAAACCATCTAAATAATTATTTCATTTAATTCTAAATAATGTAATTCAACTATTTAAGATTTATATATGGTATCTTATAATTTTACATTTTAAATGATATATTTTTTTGGTCACCATTTAAGTAATATATTTAAATAAGTTAGTTATACAATCACTCGCAGATTTTACTCATGTTATGGAAAGAGACCAAATGGTTATATATTTCTTTCATTTTAATGACATTTTGTGTTGTGTTGAATTTTAATTCTATTTTTTTTGTTTTTGTATGATTTAATATTAATCCATAATTTAATTACCACAAAACTTTTAATTCATAATTTTAATTTATTTATAATTACTTCTTTAAACTCAAGGGTAACCAAGCTAGAAAATCTAGTATTTTATGACAATAGATAATGATAATTATAATGGAGGAAAGATTTACTTATATCGATGTAAAAGTCAAATAATTTTATATTCTTTTGTATTTTTTTATATGATTAGTCTTTTTAACAATTCAACCATCAAATTTCATACATAATTTATATAAATCATACCTATTAAATTATAAAAACAAAATCGATAGAAATGAGAGATACACTTTTTTTTTAAGCAAATACACCTATTTTTAGTTGAGTGCAAATTTCAGTTTAAATTGAAATTAATTGATGGAATTGAAAATTTTCATTGATTCGTCATCAATTAAGAAAAGATTGAAATTTCAATTAACTAACTAATTAATTGAAATTATTACTAATGAAAATTAAGTATATTTATTTCTCATATACAATTACTCATTAATGTTAGAAAATGTTTCACAAAAATTCTTTTAAATAGGAGTATTTGATTAATTTGTTGCTATTGAATTATCACAACTTTGATAGTTAAAATAGGATGACAGAAATTGAGGCACAAACCAGATCGCTTTCAAGTGTGCGAACCATTTGAATTAAATTGCTTAATCCTATGATGTCACCCAACTAAACACCCAATCGAACCACATCAATTTGTATTTCTATAAAATAAATAGACAATTATCGATCGAATTATTGTACCAACTATGTATTACTCAAAACATCGAACAATGAGCTTTTCTCAAAATGATGCCAAAACCAATACTATGAGACAATTCTATTTATCTCGAAATTGGAGAAAATATGAAAACAAGATGAAAAAGTTTAAACTACTGTTTTGAATTTCACAGTTCAAACATCGTATTTTTTTCCAGCTTTAGCTAGAATGAAATTTAATTACTCATAATAAATAATGTCATAAAGGAAATCGAATAAATAAAATTGAACTAAAGAAATAGTGGAAAAACCTCGTCTGTTGGCCTGATGGTCAGGGTATTCACCGCCCCAAATGTGCCTTTGGTTTTAGATGCATTAATGTTAGAGTTTTGCCCTCCTCTTTTAATTCACTAAAAAAATAGTGGAATGTCGAACGAAAGAAAACTAAACGGATTTTTTTCCTAAGCGAAATCATCCTTTCCCGTTCTCTTTTCTTCCGTTTTAGTTAAAAACAAACACCTATTCCTAATAAACTTCAGAAAGGAAAAAATACATATTTATCTAAATAAAAAATAAAGAGATAAAATTTAATTCTAGTTAAACTCTAAAAATGTATTAATACAAATAAAAAATAATCCCAAGATTAAAAAGCCTTTGTACTCTAAATTCTTGTGTCCGTGCCCAAATTTGCATGTCTCGATATATTAGACTTGCATCACACCTAAATAAAAATTAAGTAATAATAATCAAAATTAGTAACATCGTGCC
This sequence comes from Gossypium sturtianum, assembly GCA_025698515.1. Taxonomy (NCBI): domain Eukaryota; kingdom Viridiplantae; phylum Streptophyta; class Magnoliopsida; order Malvales; family Malvaceae; genus Gossypium; species Gossypium sturtianum. Next base: position 67,893,143 of record CM046953.1, read on the forward strand.
CAAAATTTTATCAAAATAAAACACATAAATATGTTGATTTGGCACAATATCAAATTCTTCCCTTGTAACACCCCACACCCGACCTGAACATTATGGCCGAATCTTAAGGAGTTACATTAGATCGTTTGAGAACCCAGAAATTGAATTTGAAACCATGTGGTAAAATAGTGTCTACTTTGACAAATTGTTTCCCAGTTTTAGGGAAAATTCTCATTAAAATCGATACTTTATTACAAGAAAACATTTTGTTTTGCAGCTGAAATGCCAAGTTATAGGGTTTTGAAATCTATGGTTTATTTGTAACAAACCATTTTTGCACACATAAATATAATACTACTTAATCCAAATAAGAAGAAAAAGAAACAAGTCACAAACGAAAAGAAACGTCCAAATCAATTTATAGTCCAAAAGTCCGAAAACTCCAAATTAAACATAAAGTTCATTTAAACCATTTTATTGAAAGAATCTGTAACATCCTGAAATTGGGCCTAGGAGAATTGGGCCCAATGGGCCTTGGGCGTAGTAGCGTTTAAATTTTTTTGAGAACAAGAGAACGGCTTGTTGGACCTATTAGGTGAGTGATTTTGGAAGGTTAGGGGGCTTCTATGAAGTCCCGGGATTAAACTTGAACTTTAGGAAAATTTTGGTTTTAGGTGAGAAAACCCCTGGGAGTTGGTAGGTAGGCTTTAAGAATAAAATATGGAGAAAAAAGACACAAGTGGAGTGTGTGGTGCAGTGGCAAAGTGACGCCACATAAGAGACAAGAGAGTGACGCCACAGGGAAGGAAAGAGGTCCAAGGTTCAAGACTTGGCTCTTGCATTTTGGTTTTCTTTTTAAATGGACTTTATAATTTGGCTATAGATTTATATTTAGTTGCGCATGGTTTAAGGCACAAGAGGAGCTTGTGGCTTAGTGGCAAGGTGGCGTTTCAGCTGGCAAGAGGTTTGAGGTTCAAGTCTCGGGATCAGTAAGGGAGTATTTATTTTTGCGGATTGGACGGTCAGAGTTTGAGTTGGATTTAAACTCACTGTGTGAAGGATCCCACATCGGAAAGATACAAAGAAGGAAGGTGAGAAGCTAGCTATATAGAGAGCATTCTATGATAGGAGGAAGGATACCTTGGAGGCGTTTGGGCACGGGAGTGGTCTGAGCGCGGTGATTAGCACCGATTCCTATCGGTGTGTACTTCTCTACTCTAGTTGTAGAGCGGCAAATTACCGAAGTGCCGGTCACGGCAATAGTAGCCACACGAGCGTGCGAACGCACGTGTGGGGCTTCGACACGATAGTTGAGGCCATCAGTATTATTCTTCTGGGTTGAGGCTGCTTGGGCCACGATGGGCTGAAGTGGGCCCAATAGGCCCGTGAGCCCAATTGAATAAAATGTATGATGGTGTAGTATATAGTGAACTAGACTAGGTGAATCTCATATACGTGGCTAGATTTGTGTTAGGTGGGCCACACGAGCGTGTGGGCCCGAATGGGCTGAAATCGAGTTTTAGGCCCAATAGTCCGGTACGACCGAAAATGGTAGTTGAGTCGCTCGAGGCGGCATTAGGCCTTTGGAAAGGCCATTACGGTTTTCGAAATAACTAAAATACCCCCGGTTTGCAAAATTACCAAAATACCCCCAGTTTGCAAAATTACCAAAATACCCTCGGTTTGTGAAATTACCGAAATACCCTTATAGGGTAAAATGACCGATATGCCCCTGAAGGGAAAAATGACAAAAATGCCCCTAAATTCAAGAAGAGGGCTGTATTTGCGGTTCGCGATTGGACACACCAGGTGTGAACCAAAGATCGGAACAGAGAGTAGGCAGATAGCGAGAGTGTCGATTAACGGCGGTCGACGTAAAAAAGCGTAGTCTTGCGAGTAACCAGGTGTGTAACTCTTACACACTTCATAGTTAATATGCTTGTCATGTATACTGTTAAAAGCCGGAATAACTTTGAAATTGGTATGTTACCCTTGTGGGTAAAAGCGAGGACTCCGGGTAAGTCCACTTGATTGACTAACGTTAAATGCCTATGTAAATCTGTATATGCCATGCCATGTGATTTTTGTATGTTAAGCATGATTATTATGCCATTAAAAGCATGTTCATAAAAATGGGTATGATTAGAGGAGGGGGAAGGCATGATTCTAGACTGTCACCAGTGGTTTTGACCACACAGTGGGTTGGCCCCGCTTTCTATATTATTGTGACTAAGTCTCAGTGGTTTTGACCACCAGTGGTTTGGTACCACATATATTTATCTTTGTGACTCGTCCCAGTGGGTTGGTACCACAGTGGGTTGGCCCCACATGACGATATACGGGATTGTCACCAGTGGTTTTGACCACAATGTGGGTTGGCCCCACACATATTATTTGTGACTACGGTCACCAGTGGTTTTGACCACATATATACATATTATTAGTGACTACGGTCACCAGTGGTTTTGACCACATATATATATTATTTGTGACTACGGTCACCAGTGGTTTTGACCACCAGTGGTTTGGTACCACACGGGGTAGATACAGGAGTTTCGGATGGTTAGGTTTGGGTTGCATGACACGCATATTGGCTTGTGAAACTGTGTAAGGGCATCAATATTTTTGGGATGGGGATTTATACACTGAGTCTCGGTGACTCACCCCTTCCTTTACATTTCTCAGATGAATCATAGATCGCGGATGCGGAGCCGGGGGCGGACTCGAGGTGGCCATGCACAATATTTTGGGTTTTTGTTTTGAACTATCATTTCGGTTTTTACTTTGCTTTAAATTTGGTTTTGGGTTGTAATAAGGCCATTGGTTTATTTTTCTAAGTTTTCATTTATAACTGTTAAACTTATAAATACGAGGTTTTCTTAAAACCTTAGCAATCGTTTTCTAAAATATCATGTTTACGTAACGATGCAAGTTCAACTTTCATAACAAAATAGTTTTTTCAAAATAATAACAACTTTTAAACGATCATTTAGCAAATCGTGTTTTTCTCAAACAAACAACAAACTCGGAGTTCAAAAATCTGATAAAACTTTTCTAAACAATTGCTTAGCTTTTCAACTTCCTTCAATGTGACACGCCAGATTCGGGCCTAACTTCTATGCCGAGAATCCAATTCCGAGTTCCTGCTCGCTGTCAAGTCCTAGGTTTGCTGATTACCTGAGAGGAAACAATCAAATTGTGAGCTAACAAGCTCATTGTATAACTCCACCCTCACAACAGATTGATGCATATAATTTAACAGATACGTATGCAGTTGCAGTTCAATTACAAAATCGAATGCATATTCAGATACAGAATCAGATCCTACCCCCATCCGTTACACACCATCTCTGTCCATCTCTACACACTAGTTAGGGTAATAAATACCCATCTAACTCCACACACATATAAGTGAGCGTATGTCACTTTTCAAAACAATGCAGACAAGCTGTCAGAAACAAATAAGTTTGGCAATGCCACCGGAACAAATATGTGGTCTTAGCCACCAGATAAGGCAGATTATTAAACTGTCAACACTTCCTCCGTCTTATCAATATCCCACCCCAATGCTCATTCAATACTAATAAAATATCATATACATACATGCTATACATGCTAAACACATCAGATTATAAAATCATGCTTTCAGAAGTCATATAAACAGAGATAAAATATCATATTTCATAAGTATATAGCATACATAACACATATTGGAGTCTATGAATTGACTAATCTCAAGTCGCATTTCAAATTCGGCCCAAACTAAATTTTACGAAAATTGGGCCCACAGGCCTGTGTGGCCTACACGGCCTGACACACGCCCATATGGCGTCGACAGTCCACCGCAATTTGACCTTAATAAAAATATCGATCACTTACCCTTGAGAAAACAGTAGCCTAAAATAGTGCCATCGCCGGAGGGACATCGTACGCCTCACATTCTTCTTCTATCGGAAAACCAAAACGATCAGTTCTCAATTTAACAACTTACCTGAAAAGTATACCTTAACGATTCAAGGAAATAGATACACTACTAAAGCAAAAAAACTAATACAACTGCCCTAGAATTCAAATTCCACCCAACTACTACAACTTATGCAGCACACTCATGGAGAAGCACAAATTATTTTCGTTTGCACGTGCAAGGATTCGAACACTTGACCATAGGGTAAGCTGAAACGTTACCACTGAACCAACAAGCTCATTCTATCATCAATTGAGCAAAAATAATATAAAAACCTAATAAAGTTAGAGGTTGGAAAAATTAACAAAATTTAAAGGAAAAAGTATTCAAACCCAGAACCTCTCACACACTACTCACAATACGTAACCACTAAATGAGATAATTCACTTTGACAATTTTTTAATAATTCAAAAACTAAAATTTTTGGGCGATACAACTCTCCCCCTAAAAGAAATTTTGGCCTAAAAATTTACTTGACTCAAATAGATGTGGGTATTACTGTCGAATCGAGTCCTCTAGCTCCCATGTGGCTTCCTCTGTACCATGATTCTGCCACAGAACCTTAACTAAGGGAATAGTCTTTTTTCTCAAGCTCGATCTAGAATCTATATCGGTTCTTCCTCGAAAGTCAAATCCATGCTTACCTCAATCTTCTCAAGAGGCACAAGTGAGGTGGTTCAGATCGATACAGTCTTAATATGGAAATGTGGAAAACATTATTTATACGGTCCAACTCCAAATGTAACTCTAATTGATAGGCGACCAACCCCACTCATTTCAAAATTTGACAAGGCCCAATGAACCTAGGGCTCAACTTGCCCTTACGACCAAATCTAAGGACCTTTGTCCATGGAGATACCTTAAGGAAAACCCTATCCCCTATAGCAAACTCTATATCTTTCCTCTTCAGATCCACATAAGACTTATGTCTGCCAAAAGCTGCCTTAAGATAATCTTGAATCAATCTGACCTTATCCTCTGTCTCAAAAACCAAATCTGGACCCATAATCTTCTTCTTACCCAACTCGGTCGAACACAATGGAGTGTGACAATTAAGACCATATAAAGCCTCATATCATGTCATTTGAATACTAGACTGAAAACTATTATTATAAGCAAATTTAGCCAGTGGCAGAAACTCCTCCCAACTACCACGAAAATCAATAACACAACTCCATAACATATTCTCCAATATCCGAATCACCCTCTCGAATTGCCCATTAGTCTGGGGATGGAATGCAATACTAAAGTCTAATCGAGTACCCAAAGCCTCATGTAGTTTCTTCCAAAATCGAGACGTAAATCGAGGTTCTCAATCTAAAGTAATCGACACCGAAACCCCATGAAGTCTTATAATCTTGGAAATATACAATTTCACCAACTTCTATAAATAGTAATTGGTCCAAACCGGAAGGAAATGAGCAGACTTGGTCAATCGATCCACGACGACCCCAATGAAATCCTTCTTTGTGGGTGTCAAGGGCAACCCATTAATGAAGTCTATAGTTACCTATTCCCATTTCCACAATGGGATCTTAACGGGTTAAAGCAAACCTGATATTCGAGACTAACTTCTTTGTCGATTAGCCGGGACTAACTTATCCTTTATCCATGACATTGAATAATCTGTATAATCTTTAAAACATTCTGATATCCTTCCAAAATTGTTTCCACTTTCCAAACTATTCTTATCTCTGTATGCATTACTAATTATTTCGCCACTAAACACTTTAGTTTCACATTTATGGACTTATTCCTCATGGTTCTCGTGAATTTTCGTTATAAAGCAACACTGGTAAGGGGGTGAGGTCGTAAAGCCTCTAACTTGACTCTCATAAATACACACATGTGACTTAGCATTCATCATCAACGTAATATCATCATAATCACATAATTCACTCTAAGCAAATTTTCATACTTAGTCATGTTACACGAACTTTTCAATTATCTTATTCAATCAAGTGTACTTAAATATACATTCCATGAATTTTGAGTAAATTTACTCATAGCACTCACTTAATCAAGCATGTTAGGCACATAACATCATATGAATACCAACATATATGGATGAGCTTATCACAATATAGACTTTCGTTTCATTTCACTTTTCCACATTTCTCAACTTATGGTTATCTCATTCCGCACATTAACACATGCATATCATGAACTTCTATTCATACCTTTCCACATTTCAACACATCGTAAGCACATTTCAATCATCTCAATATCATTTTTAGCATTATCGACAATAACTCGGTTGGAAGTCATCTCTGTCTTAACAAAACAATTTCGTAAAAGTCGGGAGATATCACACTATCACAAGTAGTAATATGGCATGTATAGATAGACTCATATACGCTATGTTAGTCCGAGAATCGACTAAAATATAGCTCTGATACCACTAAATGTAACACCCCTTACCCGTATTTGACGCCGGAATCGGGTATGAGGCATTACCAGAACACATACACTTGTAAACGTATTAAACCGAGTCATAAAATTTCATCCAAATTAACACTTTTCAATGTTCATCACAAAGTCCCTAATATGGACCTACGAGGCCCAAAACATACTTTGGAAGCGGTCCGGGACTAAACCGAGAACTTTGGAAAACATTGAAAAATTTCTTGAAAAATAGGGGCACACGCCTGTTTCCAAAGTCGTGTCCTTCTCACAACCATTCACTTGCCACACTTTTCTTATTTAATCATCATACACTCATTCACTCAAATCATGCATCTCATAAATTGCATCATCACAAACATATAACTTGAATAATACTAGCCAACATCAATGGCCTTATACAAAATGAACTACTAAATATTAAAGGCCAACATTTTAGGCCAAACCAATTATGACACATACAAATGACTCAGTCCCCTATACATGCCATAAACTTAAGAGGTTTGTATTCACTTTTACCCCACGATGATATCTTGATAGTGTGATAACATCTCCGACGATCTCCAACTCGAGCTAGCATACAACGCTATAAGATATGGGAAAAGAAGGGGAGTAAGCTACAAAGCTTAGTAAGTAAGTATGTAAATAATAAACAATTTATTAACATACTTTTAACAATTCTCATAATATGTACTCAAGATAATACAATCATAATTGCACAAAGTTCCACTATTCACTTATGTTCATCTTAAGCTATCTACTCGAGTCACAGTAACTAAATTATTTATATCTCAAGTTACAAAACTCCAAATTAATATCCGCTAATTTTCCCTGAAACTAGACTCACATATCTTATTACCATAAAATTTCCAGAATTTTTGGTTCAACCAATCAGTATAGTTTATTCTTTAAAGTCTCCCCTGTTTCGATGTCCGACAATTCCAACCCCTCTTCACTAAAAATTAATTATCTCATTGTACAGAACTCGAATGATGTTACCGTTTGTTTATCTTGAAAATAGACACATTATTAAATTCAAGCATATAAATTTCATCCAATGATTATTTTTTAAAAATTTTTAATGAATTTCCAAATTCAGAACAGGGGATTTCGAAATTATTCTGACTCTGTCTAACAAAAATTCAAATATCTCAGAATATGAAATTATTTTGCTTACACCGTTTCTTTTATAAGAAAATAGACTCAATAAGATTTAATTTCATATCTTATTCAAATTCTAATTAATTTTCCACCATTTTTGGTGATTTTTCAAAGATACATAACTGCTGCTGTCCAAAACTGTTTTATTTCTAAATTTCACTCTTTCATGTTTTCTTTATAGTAACTTTCATTGTAACACTTACTCCGTATCAATCTTACCAAAGTTCGATCACATATCGAGCACATTGCTCATAAGTTTACACACATATACCTGCACTTATTCATCACATTATCACAATCATTTACACTTAGTCATTTCCTGTTGAACACATCAGAATATTAACGGATACATCGGAATATTGCACATAGTGCCACATTTGTAGCCAAAGCTACTTCACATCACTTATCACACATAGGCTCGTTCTCGAGCTATTCAAATTCGCGGGTCTGCTCACACAAGTTGTCGGTCATACGTAACTACTCAGTGCTGCTCACACAAGCTGTTAGGTATCCGCAACACATGCCAGATTACCCAGCCACTGATAGAACTTATAAGACCAGCACCCATTTCACATAGTCACAATCTCGGGTCTGCTCACACAAGCTGTCGATCATACGTAACTACTCAGTTCTGCTCACACAAGCTTTCAGGTATCCACAACACATGCCGAATTACCCAGCCACTGGTAGAACTTATAAGACCAGCACCCATTTCACATAGTCACAATCCCGGGTCTGCTCACACAAACTATCGATCATGACGAAACTACACGGTGCTGCTTACACAAGCTATAACACCACTAACCCGTATCCGTCACCAGATTAGGGTTAAAGGCATTACTAGACAGATCAGAAACATTTACAGAAATTTCATACAATCATTCATCAATCACAATCAAAGAGTCCCTTGTTTTGGTCACCGAGACCTTAAACATACTTTAGAGTAGGGCCGGGACTAGGTCGAACACTTACGGAAATTCTCAAAAATTTGAAACTTTTCTAAGTTATGCAGGACACACGCCCGTGTGGGCTGGCCGTGTGTCTCCCACGGACACCAGACACCCCTATGTGTCTTGGCCGTGCCAAATCAGGGCATGTATACTATCTTCTCCACACAGCCACTAGGCACGCCCGTGTACCGTGGCCGTGTGCTCTTAGGCCATATACTGACTAAACCACACGGCTACTAGGCACGCCCGTGTGCCACGGCCGTGTGCCCTTAGCTCACTACTGACTTACTCCCACGGTTATCAAGCACGCCCATGTGCCTTGACCGTGTAGGCAAAACAGGCCATTTGCAAGGCCAAAATGCCACCCACATAGGGTCAAACCTACAAGCAAATTACCAATGCAACTTATGCACATTTGGCAATAAAAAACATATCAAAACAACCATCCAATCACTACATTCCAATCTATTTCCAATCATACCAATCTACATAACTAAAACTCATGTATACACAAACATAATTCATCCGTATTTACCTTTCATGAATTCATTCTTTTGTTCAAATATCTATACTTAAATCTCATCCATACACTTATCATAAACTTGACCATTTCAAATGTTATCAATCCATACCAAAACACACTTCATATATCATATTCATAAAGGCAAAACATCAATATATAATTAGCCACATCACATGGCTAAGTTCGTATATCAAACTTATACCAAATACTAGCCTATACATGCCATATCTAGCTATATACATTCCCAAAATGTACCAAAACATGTTGAGTAGTGTGATGACGATCCTCGACGATCCCCGAGCCTTCAGTAGCTTTGACGATCTATAAAACAAAGAAAACACACACACAGAGTAAGCTTTCAAAAGCTTAGTAAGTCATATACAAATAAACTTAACTTAAAATGCACATAGCATATTTATATCATGACAATAATGATTCTCATAGCATATACATCTCACATAGAGTTTGGCTCAATTGTTTAGCCATAACTTATCACAAACTTCAACTCTTTACCACATATGCACATAGCTCATCTAGCATAATTTCACATATCATCTCATCATTTCATTGCACACATTTTCATTTTAGTAAGTTCATATATATACTTACCTTTCATACACACCTTGTGTACTTATTAAACGTACCTGAAACGGATTTATGATGCACATAACATTTCGTATCATAGACTTGCCCGTTGAACCGTTTGGAATCTAATAGGATACTCAGAAAGCTCGGAATAATCGTACAATGCCAACGTCCCAAACGAGGTCTTACATGTACTCAAATATCAATGCCATTGTCCTAGATAGGGTCTTATACGAATCAATACGATGCCAATGTCCCAGACATGGTCTTACATGTAAAGCTCATATCGATGCCAACGTCCCAGACGTGGTTTTACACGAAAATCTTGAATTAATGCCAACGTCCCAGACGTGGTCTTACATGAGACACCTATGTCATGACATAGCTAATCCTATCTATTCCTAGGTTCATACGGGACTTCTCGGACATTGCCACTATGTCGTTCTTATCTCAAAATTCACGTATACATTATCTCATAAACATTCATCGTCATCAATAGTTATATGAACATACACAATTTAATACAAATACATTTGTTCGCATAATGACTTACCTCAGATTCGATTTAACTGAAACGAAAACAGCTACTCAGTTACTTTCGCTTTCCCATGATCAAAGTCTGATTTCTTTGGTTCTTGATCTATACATATTCAAATTTAACCCTTTTTATTCACCAACTCATCCAATTCAATCCAAATATACATATTTAGGGAAATTTGCAAATTAGCCCTCACATTTTCACATTTTATCTATTTAGTCCATTTTTCTCAAAACATCAAATATACAAAATCATCATTTAACCATGCTTAGCTGAATGGTTATGAATATCATACAAGCCCATATATTTCATCAAGTTCACAATTTAGTCCTTCAAATTGCTATTTTCTCAATTTAGCCCTAATTAGCTAAATTCATCAAAATTTCATGAACAAAACATGTTCATTTAACACATATCTTTCATTTAACACTTAAACTTATCATAAAGCTCACTATTTCATCAATGGCACATCTCATGATCATCATCATTTCTTCAAATTACAACATGGGCTTGATAGTAGACTAAACAACAATCTCAAAGACATAAAAATCATCAAAAATCATACTCAACACATACCTTAATTTTGCTTAATGAGTGCCGAATGCCCTAGCTTCTTCTTTCTTTTTATTTTGTTTGATTTTCGGTGGAAGAATATATGAATTTCCACCATCCTTTAATCTTTTGTTTTATTAATATTAAGATATTAACTCATTTACAAAATTAACCTTAATATAAAACATATATATATATATTATAAAATCAATGGCATAACCGTCCATAATCTTCCACTATCCCTATTATTGGCATAATTGCCACATAAAACCCTCACACTTATAAAGACATAACAAATAGGCATCTTTTCATAAAATATGCAAAATTCCATTTCAATGCAATTCAATCCTTTTCATCAAATTAAACACATAGACGGAAAAATTAACTTATGAAACCTTACCACATGCTTAATCACATATCAAATGTACAAAAAATAATATTAAAAATATTATACGAACTCAGATTTGTGGTCCCGAAACCATTGTTCCGACTAGAGTATAAACCGGACTGTTACACAAGCTGTCGAGTATCCATAACACATGCCGGATAACTCAGCCACCGGTAGAACGTACGGACCAGCACCCAGATAACTTATTTCACTTAGATTTCACATAGGTTTCTAGTGAACATGTCACTCGTATCCATTTTTATTCCTAAGGTTCAACCGGGAAATTTCTCACTTGTCGATATTTTGTCAATTACATCATATATTCAGCCACAATTCATACCATTTAACAAAATATGAAAACGTAAGTAAAAATGATGCATTATTTACATACAAACTTACCTCGATAGCACAACCGGTGAAAAGGACTTATTCGTCATATTCTTTGTTTTCCTCCGTTCTAGGTCCGAACCTCATTTTCTTCGATCTATAATATCACATTTAGTCTATTTATTAGTCAAATTATTCAATGTGATCCAAAATCATATTATGGAAAAATTACGTTTTTGCCCCTAAAGTTTCACATATTTACACTTTTACCCCTAGGCTCGTAAAATGATTTTCATTTAATTTCTTTGTATTTTAAGCCTAGTCGAACCATTTTCATAACTACAAAATCCAACAATTTCCACTAATTCACACTTTTATGACAAATTTTATAACTTTTCCAAATTAGTCCTTTTTAGCATCTTTACCGAAAATCACTTAGTAAAAGTCGTTTCTTTAACCATAAACATGCATAATCATCCTTTGAACATCAAAATACACACATATTCATCATGTTTCAAAACCCTAGACTTCAACCATATCTCAAAATATTGGTAGAAATAGATAGATCTTGTTACGAGGATTTCAAAAACGTAAAAATCATTAAAAACGGGGCTAGAACGGACTTACAATCGAGCTTGGAAGCTTGAAAAACCCTAGCCATGGTTTCTCCATGCAAGTTTTGGCCATGGGTTGAAGATGGACAAAAATTTGGCTTTTAATTTTGTTTTTATTTCATTTTAATTACTAAATGACCAAAATGCCCCTAACTTAAAAATAATCTATTTCACCTATTTCATGTCCATTTTTGTCCAAAAAATTAACCAATGGTCTAATTATCATTTAAGGACCTCAAATTTAAAATTTCATAACAATTGGACACCTCTAACATGTAGAACTCAACTTTTGCACTTTTTACAATTTAGTCCTTTTGACTAAATTGAGTGCCCAAACGTCGAAATTTTCAAACGAAATTTTCACGAAATCGTTTCGTGAAATCGTAGACCATAAAAGTGTAATAAAAATAGTTTTTTTCCTCATCGGATTTGTGATCCCGAAACCACTGTTCTGACTAGGCCCAAAATCGGGTTGTTACAACTCTCCCCCTTAGGGATTTTCGTCCCCAAAAATCTTACCAGAAGAAATTTATTTCAACTCTCATGAATCACTTTCACTAATTTCTCAGAATCAAAAATCATATCAACCTCGTATATCTCTTTCTAATCACCTTGAACTTTAACATACAGTGTCGGAGCATATCGTCAAAGTTTTGAACTACTCTCTCAAACTTACCACCGATTTACAGGTGTATTACCGTGCCAAGATGCAATTGCGCATTCATATTTTCCTGTAGCTTTTTCCATAATTGGGATATAGCCCTCGGATCTCAATCTGAAATAATGAGGACTGGCACTCTATGAGAACTAACAACCTTAGAAACATATAACCCGGTCGATCTGTCAAATGAGAAACCCGATCGCCAAAACATCTATTTCAAATAACTGCACATTTTGATTACTCCCAGAATGAACCAACGAGTTACTACTGAGCTTCGTACAAAAATTTCCTACATAAGCTCTGAATTCATCTGCACACAATTTCTATCTCAGAACAATAACATCAATCATCAGGTCAGACCTGAAATTTCGAATAAAAAATTGACTCATACTGAACTCGTTTAGCTTACCATTCATTAACACAATTCTGAGGTTCTCAATCTTGCAATGAAAACATCGCTTTAGCTCTTAATCTAACTAAAATCGGATCATCATCAATTAAGATCAATCGTGTAACCCACTCACAAAATAAACAAGGATTTTTGTTTTCATTAAGCATCTGTAACTATATCTGTTTTCCCAGAGATTAATCAATGACCACTCGCGATCTTTCAATAGCTCAAGTCTTTAACACTATCTTAACTTTAGGTCTTTCTATGACATTCGATACTTTAATTCTTGAAATCAGGGAATATGAGACACCTTTCGTCGAATAAACGATATCACCAAATTCTCAATACGGACATAAGAGTAACTGTCTCTAAATCACTAGTCGAACAGTTTCTTTTTAATGTGACATTAACCGTCTGAAACATGAACCATCACTTTATATTCTAGCAATAAAACTTATTCTAATCCGTTCACTAGTGCATCACTGAAAAATCATAAATTCATTACTCAATTCCAACTGAACTCAAAACCAGAGCTTCGGTTAGTAATACCTTCAATTACTTTAACTTTGCTAGCATGCCCAAACCATTCAAACTTTCAAAATTGGGATAACTTTATTAACAGAATAACTTTAATTCAGAATGACATCACCCATTTAAAAAAAATCTAATAGGTATTTTTCTATATCATGCTTTCAAGAATATCAATTCTTCATTCAGACTGCCCGTCTATACACTCGTGAATACACATAATTCATTCTCTTAGCTGAGGACATACTTAAATACATATAACTCAAATCACAGCCCAACAAATTAGCTCATTCTGATAAAAACGACTGAGTCGATCTCAACTATAGAATAACACATCTCAAAATACTTCTTTCTTCGTGCTATTAAAACATCTCAAGCACATAATCTTTCAAAATTCTCTTATCATGCTAATCAAAGGCCTTTACAATCGCATTAGATCAAAGAAACAAAGACATCTCGATTGAATGCATTGACTTTAATCAACTTTCTTGAGAAAGAAATCCATCATACGATTTGAGTTTGTGCTTCCACCATTTATACCGTTGCCAAAGTTAATTCCTTACACAAAAATTAGAGAAATCCAGATACTTGGGTCACCATGTTCATATGATCAAACAAGAAATACAACCATAATAGACATAGTTATCACAAGTCAAAGAACACTATTTCAAGATGAGCCATGGTCGATAATTCACGAAATAAGAATGATAGGAAAATCGAGATAAAGAAATCCAAGATACGATACCATACTGGAAGTCCGAGAACATAACTCATAAGAAAATAACAGAGATCCTGATGATTCCTCAGAGAAACCCAGCAGAAAAACAATGCTTACCGGCTCTGAACTTCCATCATAACAGAGATAATATGTAACAGCCTGATTTTGGGGCTAGTCGAAAAAGTGGTTTCGGGACCACTAATCTGAGGTTGAAGAAAATTATGTTGATATTATTTTATTTCGTTATAGCATGATTATAAGGTTGCATGGAAATTTTGATGCCTTAATTTTAGCAATTGTGTGCTTAATTGTGAAAAAGGACTAAATCGCATAAAGTGCAAAAGTTCTATTATATAAGATAGAAGTGTTTAATAGCTATGGATTATTAATGGGAGGTCCTTAAAGTGCAATTAGACCTCCCTAAAGATTACGGCCGGCCAAGGGAACTAGGAGAGAGACAAGAGCATTAAATGAGTCAAAATTTGGTGGTGTTAGGTGACTAAAATGAATAAAATAAGTAAAAAGAAAGCTATCATCTTTTTCATTTCTCCTCCTCTCCTACCAAAATTTTTAGCAAGAAATAGGGGTTTTGAAGCTCAAACTATCAGCCAACATATTCTCTAACAAGTAAGTGATTTTAGAGGTCTTTCTTGATGATTTTTGTATTTTTGGAACCCCCCAAAGCTTAAGCTAGCTAATGAGGGGACTAAATTGATAAATGGTTGAAAGTTTAAGGACTTGCCATGAGAGAGTTTATGTTATTAGCTGAGTTTTTATGGAAGAAAATGAATGTTAGAGAGATGAGAAAAAACTTTTGTGAAAGGTGTTGTCATGAAAACACCTAAATGAGACCAAGTTGTAAATGTTGTAATTTGGTAATAAACGCATGAAATAGTTGGAATATTGAGTAGTTGTAAGAGCAATAAATGTTCAGCTAGGCTTTTTTAATGAGAAAATGTAATGAAAAGTGATTTACGAGCCTAGGGGAAAAATCGTAATTTTGCCATAATACAAGGGCAAAATGGTCATTTTTGCCTAAGTAGAGATTATGAGGTATCATGATCATAAAATGATTGAATGAGTAAATTTTTTGTTATTATAGACCAAGAAGAGCGCGGAATTAACCTTAACCGAGGAAAAGGAAAGGCTACGGAATAGACCGTTGATCAGCACGTTTTGCACCGAGGTAAGTTTATGTGTAAACAATGCATCTTAAATACATATGTTGCTGCTTATTGATGCATTGTATGATTGAGAACACTTACGAATTAAATGGATAGAATTTGGTAGAAATTGAATAATTTCCTTATGGATGTCGAATTTGACATGTAAGTGTGGAATATTATCCGTAGTGAATAATGATGGGCTGTGTGCAATACCACCTTAATTATTCTTATTGGTGGGCTATGTGCGATACCACCTTATTACTTATTCACGATGGGCTGTGTGCGATACCATCGTGTATATATATATATATTATAATTTGGTGGGCTATGTGCGATACCACCCTGTTAAAGACAAATGGTGGGCTAAGTGCGAAACCACTGAGTGTTTGATACTACTAAGAATGGCTTATTGTGAAATTGTGATGTGTTGTTCATGTGATTATGTGGTGATTATGTACATGGATGTATGTTAAATAATATGAGCATTTGGTTTGTGGTACGGTTGGAATGTGGTAAGAGATGAGTAAGCATGATCTTGGATCGTAGAATGTTCTTACTTGTTGTGAAATGCTATTTATTGATTAGCACATGTTATGATGTTTATTGTTTACATGTAAACTTACTAAGCTTAAAGCTTTCTCCGTTTCTTTTTTCGTGTTATATAGTGTCAAAGAGCCGGGTCAGGATACGAAGATAATTGGAAGATCACCCACACTATCAGCTCATCTTGGTATATCTAGAATTAGCATTTTGAGTATGGCATGTATAGGGGCTAGGCTAGGTGAATTATTTTGCTATTTTAGCCAAGTGTGTATTGGCTCTCTATAGATGAATTCTCTTGTATTTAGCCATAGTTAATGGCTCAATACTAATTAATCAATGAAAAGAAGAGGTTATTCATGATTGTGTAGAGTAAATGATTGGGTTGTTTGGTTATTGCTATGCATGAATGAATTGATGGTGAATGGTGAATTATGCTTGAGTGAGTTAGAGTGATCAAAGAGTTTGGCAAATAGCCTTGTTCTTGTCCACACGGGTAGGCACACGGGCATGTGTCTAGGCCGTGTGTGACACACGGTCAATTGCATGGGCATGTGATTAGGCCGTGTGTCCCCTTGCATGTTAAATTTACAAGTCAGTAAGCTTAGTAGTAAAAACACGGGTAGAGACATGACCGTGTGTCTCTGCCGTGTGAGCGGCACGGCCACAGACACGGGCGTGTGCCTTGGCCGTGTAACCTTAGTGAGATGATGACGTCATAAACAGAATGCCAAGGTTTTGGTACACGGGCTAAGACATGGGCGTGTCGAGACCGTGTGCGTGACACGGGTTAGGGACACGGGCGTGTGTCCGACTGTTTGAAATAAGTCAGTGTCGACCACGGGTGGAGAACACGGGCATGTCTCAGGGGTACACGGGCGTGTCCCTTGAGCCACACGGGCGTGTGACCCCTATTTAGGTAAAATTTTTCTAAGTGCTTAAAAGTTTTTGGTTTAATTCCGTAACCTTCCGAAGGTATATTTTAGGCTTTGTAGGCCCATAATGAAGTTGTATTGATTGTAAATGAGAAATGTTAAGTTGAAATAAAGTTTTATAGCTCAAAGTTGTATGACCTAGTGAGTTAAGTTCGGTAATGCCTCGTACCCGGTTCTGGCATAGAATACGGGTAAGGGGTGTTACATTTAGTGGTATCAAAGCTATTGTTTAGTCGATTCTCGAACTACCGTAGCGTGTGTAAGAGTCTAGCTATACATGCCATAGGCGTATATTGATAGTTCGGTGACTTCTGACAATTCTAAATTTTGTTTTTATATAGTAAATGGATCCCGATCGAGTGGCTGCTAATGACGCAGCTAGTAACGCGCCGACTCCCGCGCAAGGGACCGCGCCTGTGAGAGTGGACCCGAGACTATGGGTCAAGGAGAAGAGGCTCAGGAAGCCTTTCTCCAAATGATGAGTAATTGGTACACGGAGTATGTACGAGCAAACCCTAATGGTCAACCTCCTCCACCCCCTCTTATACCTCAGCTGGTTCCTGTGGCTCCTCAAGGTATAGATTTAGTGAGAATAACCAAGCCCCCGGTAAATAAGATTCAGAAGCAAGGGGCCGAGGAATTTAGAGCTAATATAGACGATGACCTTGAGAGGGCGGAGTTCTGGCTTGAGAACTCAATAAGGGTATTTGATAAACTCTCCTGCACACCTGAGGAGAGCTTAAAATGCACCGTGTCCTTGCTGAGGGACTCGGCATACCATTGGTGGAAGACGTTGATGTTGGTAGTTCCAAGGGAGAGAGTGACATAGGACTTCTTTTTGGAAGAGTTCCGAAAGAAGTATATAAGTTAGAGGTTTGTGGACCAGAAACGGAAAAAGTTCCTTGAATTGAAGCAAGGAAAAATGACTGTGGCTGAATATGAGCGCGAGTTCGTTAGGCTCAGTAAGTACGCACAAGAGTGCATATCTACAGAAGCTATTTTGTGCAAGAGGTTTGAAGATGGACTAAATGAGGATATCAGACTTCTAGTTGGGATTTTAGAATTAAAAGAGTTTGTGGTGCTGGTTGATAGGGCATGTAAGGCCGAAGAATTGAATAAGGAAAAGAGGAAAGCCATGAGTGAGGCCCGAGATGCAAGAAAAAGGCCAATAAGTAAATTATACCAAGCTCAATCAAAGAAGTCCAAGGAAATGAACCCTCGGACGACTGCATCAGTTGGATATTCACACCGAGATCGGGGTAATACATACTCGGGCTCGAGAGTTTAAGCCACTTCGATGGCAAGTGTGGGCAATCCAAAGTCCAAATCGGAGTGTCCAAATTGTGGTAGGCAGTACACGGAGGAGTGTTGGGGAAACAATCAGAATTGTTACAAATGTGGTTCACCCGATCATTTCATTCGGAACTACCTTGAGAGGGATGACAAGGAAAGGAAGCAAGAGATAAGATCCAGCAATGTGTCTTCAAGGGGTAGACCAGAAAGGAATCCAGGAGGTAGGACTAGTAGTAGAGGTATGCCTCGAGATTCTGCTATGAGACCGGAGGGTCGGGCACCTGCAAGGACTTATGCCATTCGCGCTCGCGAAGAGGCATCCTCTTCAGATGTGATAACGGGTACTTTTTCTCTTCACGACACCCCTGTTATTGCTTTGATTGTTCTGGGGTCTACCCATTCTTACATTTGTATGAAATTGGCATCTAGTATGAGCATGATTGTTGAATCTACGGAATTCGTAGTAAAAGTGTCAAACCCGTTAGGCAAACATGTGCTTGTTGACAAGGTGTGTAGGAATTGTCCTTTGACAATTAGAGGTCAATGTTTTCCGGCAAATCTTATGTTGTTTTCGTTTGATGAATTTGACTTGATTCTTGGTATGGATTGGTTAACTACTCATAGTGTTTTAGTAAACTGTGGTAATAAATTTATTGAATTAAAATGTGAAAATGGAGATGTTATTCAGGTTGAATCAGGTAGGTCAGATAGTTTACCTGTGATAATTTCGTCTATGGTAGCTGAGAGATACTTGAGAAAGAGATATGAGTCCTATCTCGCCTTTGTGTTGAATGTTCAAGAATCAGGGGTAAAGATTGAGTAAGTGCCGGTGGTAAGTGAGTATTCAGATGTATTCCCAGAAGAGTTACCCGGATTACCCCCAGTTAGGGAGGTCGAGTTCAGGATTGAGTTAGTTTCGGGTACGGCACCTATTTCGGTTGCTCCGTATAGAAAGGCACTGTTGGAACTGAAAGAATTGAAAGTTCAGTTGCAAGAGTTAACGGACAAGGGTTTTGTAAGACCAAGCTATTTACCGTGGGGTGCTCCGGTACATTTTGTAAAGAAGAAAGATGGGTCAATGAGATTATGCATAGATTATAGACAGCTTAATAAGGTGACAGTGAAGAATAAGTATCCTTTTCCAAGGATAGATGATTTATTCGATCAACTGAAAGGATATACGATGTTCTCCAAGATAGATTTAAGGTCTGGTTATTATCAGTTGAGAGTCAAGGAGCAAGATGTGCCGAAAACTACAATTCGGACAAGGTATGGCAATTATGAGTTTCTTGTCATGCCATTTGGCCTAACGAATGCTCCTGCGATTTTTATGGATTTAATGAATTGTGTCTTCCGACCGTATTTAGATAAATTTGTGGTTGTTTTTATTGACGACATATTAATTTATTCCCGTGATGAGAGAGAGCACGTCGAGCATCTGAGAATTGTTTTGCAGACCTTAAGAGACAAGCAGTTGTATGCTAAATTCAACAAGAGTGAGTTTTGGCTCCGAGAGGTTGGATTTCTAGGACACATTGTGTCTGGTGATGGTATTAGAGTTGATCCGAGTAAGATCTCGGCTATTGTAGAGTGGAAACCACCAAGAAATGTTTCGGAAGTCAGAAGCTTTTTGGGTTTAGCGGGGTACTACAGACGGTTCGTAAAGGGGTTTTCCATGATAGCTACCCCAATGACGAAACTGTTGCATAATGATGTTAAATTTGAATGGACTGAGAAATGTCAACAGAGTTTTGAGAGATTGAAAGTATTGTTGACTGAGGCACCGATTTTGGTACAACCTGAGCCAGGAAAAGAGTTCATAGTCTACAGTGATGCGTCATTTAATGGTCTTGGCTGTGTGTTAATGCAAGAGGGTAAGGTAGTCGCTTACGCCTCGAGACAACTAAAACTTCATGAGAAGAATTATCTGACTCATGATTTAGAGTTGGTTGCAATTGTCTTTGCTTTGAAGATTTGGCGTCATTATTTATATGGTGAGAAGTGTCGAATCTTCACCGATCATAAGAGTTTGAAGTACTTGATGGATCAAAAGGATTTGAACTTGCGGCAACGGCAGTGGCTCGAACTATTGAAAGATTATGAACTAGTAATTGATTACCATCCGGGGAAAGCGAATGTAGTTGCGGATGCCTTGAGCAGAAAATCTTTGTATGCTTTAAGGGCTATGAGTACGAGTTTGGCACTGTCGGATGAAGGTGCTATATTGGCCGTGTTGAGGGCTAAATCGCTATTTATTCGGCAGATATGTGAAGCTCAAAAGAACAATAGTGAGATGCAAGCTAGGAGGACTCAGTGCGAATCGGGAAGTGACTCTGACTTTCGGGTGAGTCCAGATGGTTGTTTGATGTTTCGTGACAGGATTTGTGTATCTAAGGATGATGAGTTGATCCGGAAAATTTTACATGAAGCACATAGTGGCTACTTGTCAGTACATCCCGGTAGCACGAAAATTTACAATAATTTGAAGAAATATTATTGGTGGCCGGGTATGAAAAGAGACATCTCTGAGTTTGTGACAAGGTGTTTGATCTGTCAACAAGTGAAAGCTGAACATCAAGTACCTTCAAAACTACTTCAGCCAGTGATGGTTCTCGAGTGGAAATGGGATCGGATCACCATGGATTTTGTAACGGGGTTGCCTATGACTCTGAAAAAGAAAGAAGTTTTATGGGTTATTGTTGATAGACTAACAAAGTCGGCTCACTTTTTACTGGTGCGAGTAGATTATTCGCTTGATAAGTTGGCTGAGCTGTATATTGCTGAGGTAGTGAAATTACATGGAGTGCTTGTATCCATTACCTCGGATAGAGATCCGAGATTTACTTCGAGGTTTTGGAAGAAGTTGCAGGAAGCCTTGGGTACAAAATTGAATTTTAGTACCGCATTCCATCCTCAAACTGACGACCAATCTGAAAGAGTGATTCAAGTTCTTGAGGATATGCTCTGATGCTGTGTGTTAGAGTTTGGAGGTAATTGGGAAAGATATCTATCTTTGGTTGAGTTTGCTTATAACAACAATTATCAGTCGAGTATACGGATGGCACCGTACGAAGTTTTATACGGTCGCAAGTGCTGAACTCCTTTGTATTGGACCGAGCTTAGTGAAAAGCAAATTCACGGGGTCGATCTAGTTAAAGAGACCAAGGAGAAGGTGAAAGTGATCCGTGATAGTTTGAAAGCTGCTTCGGGCCAAAAAGAGTCGTATGCCCGTGGAAGAAAATATTGAGATTTGGTAAAAAGGGCAAATTGAGTCCTCGATTCATAGGGCCATATGAGATTACCGAAAGGATTGGGCCAGTGGCATATCGGTTGGCTTTGCTGGTAGAGTTAGAGAAAATACACAACGTGTTCCATTTATCGATGTTACGGCGATATCGTTCCAATCCTTCGCATGTGATACCTCCAACGGAAGTTGAGATACGACCGGACATGACTTATGAAAAGGAGCCAATTAAGATTATGGCTCGAGATGTGAAACAATTGAGGAATAAAAGAATAGCCTTAGTAAAAGTGTTATGGAAAAAACACGGCGTAGAAGACTCTACGTGGGAACCGGAAGAAGCCATGAGAGAACAATATCCGAACCTTTTTACTGGTAAGATTTTCGAGGGCGAAAATCTCTAAAGGAGGGGAGAGTTATAACAGCCCGATTCTGGGGCTAGTCGAAAAAGTGGTTTCGGGACAACTAATCCGAGGTTGAAGAAAATTATTTTGATATTATTTTATTTCATTATAGCATGATTATACGGTTGCATGGAAATTTTGATGCCTTAATTTTAGCAATTGTGTGCTTAATTGTGAAAAAGGACTAAATCGCATAAAGTGCGAAAGTTCTATTATATAAGATAGAAGTGTTTAATAGCTATGGATTATTAATGGGAGGTCCTTAAAGTGAAATTAGACCTCCCTAAAGATGATGGCCGGCCAAGGTAACTAGGAGAGAGACAAGAGCATTAAATGAGTCAAAATTTGGTGGTGTTAGGTGACTAAAATTTATAAAATAAGTTAAGTAAAAAGAAATAAGTTAAGTAAAAAGAAAGCTATCATCTTTTTCATTTCTCCTCCTCTCCTACCGAAATTTTCAGCAAGAAATAGGGGGTTTTGAAGCTCAAACTATCAGCCAACATATTCTCTAACAAGTAAGTGATTTTAGAGGTCTTTCTTGATGATTTTTGTATTTTTAGAACCCCCAAAGCTTAAGCTAGCTAATGAGGGGACTAAATTGCTAAATGGTTGAAAGTTTAAGGACTTTCCATGAGATATTTTATGTTGTTAGCTGAGTTTTTATGGAAGAAAATGAATGTTAGAGAGATGAGAAACAACTTTTGTGAAAGGTGTTGTCATGAAAACACCTAAATGGGACCAAGTTGTAAATGTTGTATTTTGGTAATAAACGCATGAAATAGTTGGAATATTGAGTAGTTGTAAGAGTAATAAATGTTCAGCTAGGCTTGTTTAATGAGAAAATGTAATGAAAAGTGATTTACGAGCCTAGGGGCAAAATCATAATTTTGCCATAATACAAGGGCAAAATGGTCATTTTTGCCTAAGTAGAGATTATGATGTATCATGATCATAAAATGATTGAATGAGTAAATTTTTGTTATTATAGACCAAGAATAGCGTGGAATTAACCTTGACCGAGGAAAAGGCAATGCTACGGAATAGACCGTTGATCAACACGTTTTGCACAAATGTAAGTTTATGTGTAAACGATGCATCTTAAATACATATGTTATTGCTTATTGATGCATTGTATGATTGAGAACTCTTATGAATTAAATGGATTTAATTTGGTAGAAATTGAATAATTTCCTTATGGATGTTGAATTTGACATGTAAGTGTGGAATATTATCCATAGTGAATAATGGAGGGCTGTGTGCGATACTACCTTAATTATAATTATTGGTGGGCTATGTGCGATACCACCTTATTACTTATTCACGATGGGCTGTGTGGGATACCATCGTATATATATATTATCATTTGGTGGGCTATGAGCGATACCACCGTAAATATTCTTGTTGGTGGGCTATGTGCGATACCACCCTGTCAAAGACAAATGGTGGGCTAAGTGCGAAACCACCGAGTGTTTGATACTACTAAGAATAGCTTATTTTGAAGTTGTGATGTGTTGTTCATGTGATTATGTGGTGATTATGTGCAGGGATGTATGTTAAATAATATGAGCATTTGGTTTGTGGTACGGTTGGAATGTGGTAAGAGATGAGTAAGCATGACCTTGGATCGTAGAATGTTCTTACTTGTTGTTAAATGCTATTTATTGATTAGCACATGTTATGATGTTTATTATGTACATGTAAACTTACTAAGCTTAAAGCTTACTCCCTTTCTTTTTCCGTGTTATATAATGTCAAAGAGCCGGGTCGGGATACGAAGATAATTGGAAGATCACCCACACTATCAGCTCATCTCGGTATATCTAGAATTAGCATTTTGAGTATAGCATGTATAGGGGCTAGACTAGGTGAATTGTTTTGCTATTTTGGCCAAGTGTGTATTGGTTCCCTATAGATGAATTCTCTTGTATATAGCCATAGTTAATGTCTCAATACTAATTAATCAATGAAAAGAATAGGTTATTCATGATTGTGTAGAGTAAATGATTGGGTTGTTTGGTTATGGCTATGCATGAATGAATTGATGGTGAATGGTGAATTATGCTTGAGTGAGTTAGAGTGATCAAAGAGTTTGGCAAATAGCCTTGTTCTTGTCCACACGGGTAGGCACACGGGTGTGTGTCTAGGCCGTGTGTGACACACGGTCAATTGCATGGGCGTGTGATCAGGCCGTGTGTCCCCTTGCATGTTAAATTTGTAAGTCAGTAAGCTTAGTAGTAAACACACGAGTAGCGAAACGGCCGTGTGTCTTCGCCATGTGAGAGGCACGGCCACGAACACGGGCGTGTGCCTTGGCCGTGTGACCTTAGTGAAATGATGACGTCATAAACAGAATGCCAAGGTTTTGGTACACGGGCTAAGACACGGGTCAGGGACACGGGCATGTGTCCGACCGTGTGAAATAAGTTAGTGCTGACCACGGGTGGAGAACACGGGCATGTCTCAGGGGCACACGGGCGTGTCTCTTGAGCCACACGGGCGTGTGACCCCTGTTTAGGTAAATTTTTTCTAAGTGTTTAAAAGTTTCCGGTTTAATTTCGTAACCTTTCGGAAGTATGTTTTAGGATTTGTAGGCCCATAATGAAGTTGTATTGATTGTAAATGAGAAATGTTAAGTTGAAATATAGTTTTATAGCTCAAAGTTGTATGACCTGGTGAGTTAAGTCCAGTAACGCCTCATACCCAGTTCTGGCATAGAATACGGGTAAGGGGTGTTAAATAATATATTTTTCGTATATATAAAACAAAACCATAATCAGTAGAAACATAAGAATAGTCTCACATAAATTTTTACAATTGACTTCATTCCAACATATTTGAATAGAATTCCGAAGAGATAAGAAAATACCGATCATAAACCGACCAGACCAACAGGGCTTTCGTCTAACATCATAGTTAGCTTCACACAACATAAGAGCTCCATCAGAAACTGAACAATCACACACATATCTCTGAGGATAAAAGAATATATAGAATACCCAGAAAAGATCATCATATTCATTTCAACTGTAACGTTCACACACACAGACATATTTACTACTCAATTATCATTTCATTGACTAATTCTATCATCATGAACCCCGTATTATTCCACTCACTAATGAAAATCAATTTGGGAAAAATTTCAGCAAACACATACTTTAGACATCATATCTGAATAAGTCGATTAGCCGGGACTAACTTCTCCTTTATCCGTGACATTGAATAATCTGTATAATCTTTAAAACATTCTGATATCCTTCCAAAATTGTTTCCACTTTCCAAACTATTCTTATCTATGTATGCATTACTAATTATTTCACCACTAAACTCTTTAGTTTCACATTTATGGACTTATTCCTCATGGTTCTCATGAATTTTTGTTATAAAGCAACACTGGTAAGGGGGTGAAGTCGTAAAGGCTCTAACTTGACTCTCATAAATACACACATATGACTTAGCATTCATCATCAACGTAATATCATCATAATCACATAATTCACTCTAAGCAAATTTTCATACTTAGTCATGTTACACGAACTTTTCGATTATCTTATTCAATCAAGTGTACTTAAACATATATTCCATAAATTTTGAGTAAATTTACTCATAGCACTCACTTAATCAAGCATGTTAGGCACATAACATCATATGAATACCAACATATATGGATGAGCTTATCACAACATAGACTTTCGTTTCGTTTCACTTTTCCACATTTCTCAACTTATGGTTATCTCGTTCCGCACATTAACACATGCATATCATGAACTTCTATTCATACCTTTCCACATTTCAACACATCGTAAGCACGTTTCAATCATCTCAATATCATTTTTAGCATTATCGACAATAACTCGGTTGGAAGTCATATCTGTCTTAACAAAACAATTTCGTCAGAGCCGGGAGATATCGCACTATCACAAGTAGTAATATGGCATGTATAGCTAGACTCATATACGCTATGTTAGTCCGAGAATCGACTAAACCATAGCTCTGATACCACTAAATGTAACACCCCTTACCCGTATTTGATGCCGGAATAGGGTACGAGGCATTACCAGAACACATACACTTGTAAACGTATTAAACCGAGTCATAAAATTTCATCCAAATTAACACTTTTCAATTTTCATCACAAAGTCCCTAATATGGACCTACGAGGCCCAAAGCATACTTTGGAAGCGGTCCGGGACTAAACCGAGAACTTTGGAAAATATTGAAAATTTTCTTGAAAAATAGGGGCACACGCCCGTGTCCAAAGTCGTGTCCTTCTCAAAACCATTCACATGCCACACTTTTCTTATTTAATCATCATACACTCATTCACTCCAATCATGCATCTCATAAATTGCATCATCACAAACATATAACTTGACTAATACTAACCAACATCAATAGCCTTATACAAAATGAACTACTAAATATTAAAGGCCAACATTTTAGGCCAAACCAATTATGACACATACAAATGACTAAGTCCCCTATACATGCCATAAACTTAAGAGGTTTGTATTCACATTTACCCCACGATGATATCTTGATAGTGTGATAACATGTCCGACGATCTCCAACTCGAGCTAGCATACAACGCTATAAGATATGGGAAAGGAAGGAGAGTAAGCTACAAAGCTTAGTAAGTAAGTATGTAAATAATAAAAAATTTATTAACATACTTTTAACAATTCTCATAATATGTACTCAAGATAATACAATCATAATTGCACAAAGTTCCACTATTCACTTATGTTCATCTTAAGCTGTCTACTCGAGTCATAGTCACTAAATTATTTATATCTCGAGCTACAGAACTCCAAATTAAGATTCACTAATTTTTCCTAAAACTAGACTCACATATCTTCTTATCATAAAATTTCCAGAATTTTTGGTTCAACCAATCAGTACAGTTTATTCTTTAAATTCTCCCCTGTTTCGCTGTCTAACAGTTCCGACCCCTCTTAACTAAAAAATAATTATCTCATTGTACAGAACTTGAATGATGTTACCGTTTGTTTATCTTGAAAATATACTAATTAAGAAATTCAATAATATAAATTTCATCCCATGATTATTTTTTTACAATATTTAATGAATTTCCAAATTCAGAACAGGGGATTCCGAAATCATTCTGACCCTGTCTAACTAAAATTCAAATATCTCAGAATATGAAATTATTTTGCTTACACCGTTTCTTTTATGTGAAAATAGACTCAATAAGATTTAATTTCATATCTTATTCAAATTCTAATTAAAATTTCACAATTTTTGGTGAATTTTCAAAGATACATAACTGCTGCTGTCCAAAACTGTTTTATTTCTAAATTTCACTCTTTCATGTTTTCTTTATAGTAACTTTCATTGTAACACTTACTCCGTATCAATCTTACCAAAGTTCGATCACATATCGAGCACATTGCTCATAAGTTTACACACATATACCTGCACTTATTCATCACATAATCACAATCATTTACACTTAGTCATTTCCCATTGAACACATCGAAATATTAACGGATACATCGGAATATTGCACCTAGTGCCACACTTGTAGCCAAAGCTACTTCACATCACTTATCACACATAGGCTCGTTCTCGAGCTATTCAAATTCACGGGTCTGCTCACATAAGCTGTCGATCATACGTAACTACTCAGTGCTGCTCACACAAGCTGTCAGGTATCCGCAACACATGCCGGATTACCGAGCCACTAATAGAACTTATAAGACCAGCACCCATTTCACAAAGTCAGAATCTCGGGTCTGCTCACACAAGTTGTCGGTCATACGTAACTACTCAGTGCTGCTCACACAAGTTGTCAAGCATTCGCAACACATGTCGGATTACCCAGCCACTGGTAGAACTTATAAGACCAGCACCCGTTTCACATAGTCACAATCTCGGGTCTGCTCACACAAGCTGTCGGTCATGACGAAACTACACGGTGTTGCTTACACAAGCTGTCGAGTATCCATAACACATGCTGGATAACTCAGCAACTGGTAGAACGTACCGACCAGCACCCGGATCACTTATTTCACTTAGATTTCACATAGGTTTCTAGTGAACATGTCACTTGTATCCTTTTTTATTCCTAAGGTTCAACCCAGAAATTTCTCACTTGTCGATATTTTGTCAGTTACATCAAATATTCAGCCATAATTCATACCATTTATCAAAATATGAAAACGTTAGTAAAAATGATGCATTATTTACATACAAACTTACCTCGGTAGCATAACCGGTGAAATAGACTTATTCGTCATATTCTTTGTTTTCCTCCGTTCTAGGTCCGAACCTCATTTTCTTTGATCGATAATATCACATTTAGTCTATTTATTAGTCACATTATTCAATGTGATCCAAAAATCATATCATGACAAAATTATGTTTTTGCCCCTAAAGTTTCACATATTTACACTTTTGCCCCTAGGCTTGTAAAACGATTTTCATTCAATTTCTTTGTATTTTAAGCCTAGCCGAACAATTTTCATAACTACAAAAGCCCAAAATTTCCACTAATTCACACTTTTATGACAAATTTTATAACTTTTCCAAATTAGTCCTTTTTAGCATCTTTACCAAAAATCACTTAGTAAAAGTCGTTTCTCTAACCATAAACATGCATAATCTACCTTTAAACATCAAAATACACACATATTCATCATGGTTAAAAACCCTAGACTACAACCATATCTCAAAATATTGGTAGAAATAGATAGATCTTGTTATGAGGATTTCAAAAACGTAAAAATCATTAAAAACGGGGCTAGAACGGACTTACAATCGAGCTTGGAAGCTTGAAAAACCCTAGCCATGGTTTCTCCATGCAAGTTTCGGCCATGGGTTGAAGATGGACAAAAATTGGGCTTTTAATTTTGTTTTTATTTTATTTTAATTACTAAATGACCAAAATTCCCCTAACTTAAAAATATTCCATTTCACCTATTTCATGTCCATTTTTGTCCAAAAAATTAACCAATAGTCTAATTATCATTTAAGGACCTCAAATTTAAAATTTCATAACAATTGGAAACCTCTAACATGTAGAACTCAACTTTTGCATTTTTTACAATTTAGTCCTTTTGACTAAATTGAGTGCCTAAACGTCGAAATTTTCGAACGAAATTTTCACGAAATCATTTCATGAAATCGTAGACCATAAAAGTGTAATAAAAATAATTTTTTTCTCGTCGGATTTGTGGTCCCGAAACCACTGTTCCGACTAGGCCCAAAATCGGGTTGTTACATAGTATTCGGTTATAGTAAGGGTAACCCCAGCAACACCCCTGAACAATTTTGCCATATTAGACCGGAGTCTTTTAGTTACTGACCCTCGACTCCAAGATCTAGTTTGGGCCCCAGCAATCCTTTGCAGTATCCTTAGCATAGCTTGGGATAGTGTGTCATCCCCTACATTCTGAGTCTGGGACTCAATTTCTGCAGTAGGTGTCTCCACCATCTCACTTATCTCTAAATTGGGCTTACTGCCCATAGATGATGGCTCAGCTCGCCCCTCTACGGCATCCGCCACACCCTCAAATACCATGCCCACGAGTTCCTCACGTACTCATTACGATTAATTATCTACAATTCAGAATTTTATGCATTAACTTAGGTTTATTATTAAGAGGCCTATGTCTAAAGTTTAATCAGAGGTTTTTACAGAGTTGTCACAATCCTTAACTAAAGTAAAGTACACCTAACACTACAGTGTTACTAGTTTATCAAGTATAGCTAAAGCATAAGTACTTACTTGGATCAACACTGGAGACACAGATTCACTTTTTATAATCTCATTTATCAGAATTAATCGAAAATAGAAAATATTTAAAACAAATTCCATAAAAAATTTAACATAAAAATCACAGCCCGAGTTTTGAACCTGGCTCTGATACCACCAAATGTAACACCCCACACCTAGCCTAGACGTTATGGTCGAATCTTGATGAGTTACATTAACTCGTTTAAGAACCCAAAATTTGAATTTGAAACCATGCTGTAAAATAGTGTCTACTTTGATAAATTATTTTCCAGTTTTAGGGAAAATTCTCGTTAAAACAGTTACTTTATTACAAGAAAATATTTGCGTGTCTATCTTGTTTTGCAGCGGAAATATGCCAAGTTATAGGGTTTTGAAAATCGTGGTTTATTTGTAACAAATCATTTTTGCAGACAGAAATATAATACTACTTAATTCGAAGAAGAAGAAAAACAAGTCACAAACGAAAAGTAATGCCCAAAACAATTTATTGTCCAAAAGTCTGAAAAGCCCAAATTAAACATAAAGTTTATTTAAACCATTTCATTGAAAGAATCCAATTTTGAGTTCCCGCCCGCCGTCCAGTCCTAGGTTTGCTAATTACCTTAGAGGAAACAATCAAATGGTGAGCTAACAAGCTCAGTGTATAACTCAACCCGCACAACAGATTAGATGCATATAATTTAACAAATACATATGCAGTTACAGTTCAGTTACAGAATCAGATGCAAATTCAGATACAGAATCAGATCCTACCCCCATCCGCTATACACCATCTCCGTTCATCCCTACACACCAGTTAGGTTAATGAATACCCATCCAACTCTACACACCTACAAGTGAGCGTATGTCACTTTTCAAAACAATTCAGACAAGCTGTTAGAAACAGATAAGTTTGGCTATGCCACCGGAACAAATATGTGGTCTTAGCCACCAGATAAGGCAGATTATTAAATTGTAAACACTTCCTCCGTCTTATCAATATCCCACCCCAATGCTCATTCAATACTAATCATATATCAGATACATACATGTTATACATGTTAAACACATCAGATTATAAAATCATGCTTTCAGAAGTCATATAAACAGAGATAGAATATCAGATTTCATAAGTATATAGCATACATAACACATATTGGAGTCTATGAATTGACTAATCTCAAATCGCATTTCAAATTCGGCACAAACTAAATTTCATAAAAATTAGGCCCACACGCTCGTGTGGCCCACACGGCCTGACACACGCCCATATGACCTCGATAGTCCAGTTTTCTACTTCGCGCCTTTTACTATTTTCCGTGTTTTTCATTACTTTTCTACTACTACTTTTTGGTAGAATAACGACGACTATGAAGTATGTGATTTGCTTAATTTGGTGGTCTCTATTTATAGAGAAAAGTACAAGAGTCCTACTTGAATAAGTTCTAATTAAATTATATTATTTTAATAGAAAATCAACTTCTACTTGAATAAGTTCTAGTTAAATTATATTATTTTAATAAAAAATACAACTTCTACTCTAGTTGTAAGAGTGAGAAGTAGCGACACCCTTGTAAATATACTAGGGTTGTTGCCCCTTGTATTACATATAAGATTCCATTTTGGGTTATCATATATTGGGTTCAAATATATGTGTTTCCTGGATTTTTGATCCAACACTTATAATTTATCTAACCTAATATTTTATTTTCCATTACCCAAAATAAAAATTATTTAATCACTTGATTTAATTATTAAATTAAATCATAACAACTTAATTTTTCAACCTAAGTCATAACAACTTATCGTAATAAAATATATGAGGAATTATATTTAATTTCTTTATTCAATAAATTCATAATGATTTAATTAATTTAATTCTCACTTCAAGCTCTAATTATTTAATTATAATTAATTAAATAATAATTCGAAAAATCTTAATTTCATTATTAAATTATTTCTTACACTTAGTGAGAAAACGTATTTATTACAAATAGTAATACATGCAATTTATTTCTTTTAGATAAAACACAGTTTTCTCTAATTGAGATTTTTTTACTAAATACATTTTATTTCTTTAATGGATTTAGGCATACAATTTATAAAAGAGAAATGCGATTGTTGATTAAGGTTAACACCTTATGGTCTTGCACACCTAATTTCAAGTCTCACTATAAATAATTGTGATGGGTAGATATTTACTCCTAATATATGGATATTTCATGAATGAGTTTTATCTGCTATGCTTTATATATATGAAACGAAGTAATATACGTTATGAAAACAATATAGAAAAATAATTAAAACACATTATAAAAAGTAACTTGAATATAAGTATATAACACTCCAACGCATCAATCAATATATACTTTTGGTTTATTCATGAAAATAAAAAAAGTTATAAGTTCAATTTCAGAATAAATAAAATTTGGAAAAAGATAAACTAATGGATTGTGATTCAAAGGGATTAATTTTTATTTTTATTTTTATTGAAAGATTATTTAAAAATATATATGATTTAAAGGGTAGGGTATGGAATTTTGAGGTTTAGAATTGGGTCAATGATTTTTGAGTTTCAAGTTTAGGATAGTAAGGTTAAGGATTTCGGGTTTTATAATTTTATAAAGTATAATGATTTATTTGGCATTTCAAATTTAGTAAAAATAGTCATTCTAGCCATTCATTCATTTTTTTTATTTTTTTAGCTTTTAAACTTGCGTTTTTTTGTCAAATCACCCAAAATGAATGGAAAAGTTAACAATTTTAAACTTTATTGACGTTGCATACACATGGATTGCAGCGTGGATGACATATCAGTATTTAAATGATTTTTTTAAATTTAAAAAATATAAAAACATATTAAAAAACTATTTAAAAATAAAAAATAATTTAAATTATAATTTTTTTAATATTTTGAAAATTTTTAAAAAATAATTAAATACTGATGTGTCATCTACGTGGCAATCCATGTGTATGCCACGTTAACAAAGTTAGCAAACGTTAAAATTTCCATCCATTGGGGTGATTTGATAAAAAATATGCAAGTATAAAAGGCTACAAGAGGCAAAATTTTAAATGTAGGGCTAAAATGACTTTATTTTTGTAAATTTGAAGGGCCAAAAAGTCATTATGCCTTTTACAAAAAATTTAAACTAATCTTATTAAATTTAATATTAAGGTTTTATTTTCTAGCCAGTAGTGTTTAGGATTTAGAGAGATTTTATTTAGGGATAAATATCAAATTTAGATATGAACTTTGTTTCAATGTGTAATTTGATACGTGAACTTTGATTTAGTGGAATTATGCACATAAAACTTGAATTGTGGACATATGTATACATGAATTTTTTATTTTGATTTAGTTGTATACATTTAATGATTTTAATACATACATTAATTTTCATATTGAATTAATATAATAATTTATGTATGCAGTATATTAACGTAAAATAGTTCTAATTTGATAATATTGTTAGTGGTTTCTAAAAATTGAATCAAATCAAATTTAATGTATATAATCGCTCAAAATCAAAGTTCATGCATGACATTACACTTTGGATTAAAGTTCATGTATAATTTTGGTATTTAGACCATAAATGTATTATAACTTAGTGCTTAAATTTAGGATTTTAGAATTTTACAAAATATATGTAACACCCTATACCCAACCCGATCGCTGGGTTCGGGTACTAAATGTCACAAATATACCGTATTACTTAATAGCCTTTCTAACTTGATTTATTTATAGATAACACCAAATTTTTTAAAATCATATTTATCATACAACTTTATACTAATCTCTTAGATAACAACATGTTTCAACCTTAAACTTCAAATTAATTCTCTATTATACAAGTACTAAGGCTCTTACAAGCATTTTGCCTTACTAGCCCCGTATATATGGACTTACTGAGATTCGAAACTTGAATTTGGTATAAATGCACTTATTCAACCCCGAGGCATAGCCTCTAAGGGTGCCCATCTATATGCACGATATAGCTGCAACACCATTCACGTGAACTTGGTAGTGTTTGGCTTGGTCCCTCCATATAATCCCCAAGTCATTCCTTAACCATACATTCAAGGTTGTAACACCTCAAAACCCGACCTAAACGTTATGACTGGATCTTGAAGGATACATGACTACATGGACCATCAAAATGGCCAAATAAAATCGTTCATTGAAAATCATCATTTTTGTCAAGGTTTACATAACTCGTCATCTTTGTTAAAACATCAAGTTTTAGGGTCGTCTTTATAATTATAGTTCATTTACTTAGTAATGACATTTTGGAATAGAAAAAATATGCAATCAAGTCGCAAAACAGTTTATATTTTCAAAATCGGTTTCTTTACTACGCAACGGAAAATCATAATTTTTACTTAAGCCCAATATCATGCAATTACCGATTATTAGGTCAATTCATTGCAATAAAAACCATGCATGCAATTAAACCCATATAACGCATCCCAAAATCCATAAACCCAAAAAGATATAAAAACAATTACAATTCCAACTGTCGAAACCATTTTTTTGTAAAACGGGATCGACTTTGGTTTTGAAAATGGAAACAAAAAAAAGGAGTCGCCACTGATCTTTATTAGGTGTGATCGGATCACCTTTGTTTTAAAAATGTTTTGGTTTACTAAAACGGTGTTTTTTGGTCTACAAAATTCGAGAAAATGGATTCGAGAGTCGGTTACGTACGAGGAAGGGTTAGCACCCTCGATACGCCCAAAATTGGTACCTA
Source organism: Gossypium sturtianum (assembly GCA_025698515.1). Classification (NCBI taxonomy): domain Eukaryota; kingdom Viridiplantae; phylum Streptophyta; class Magnoliopsida; order Malvales; family Malvaceae; genus Gossypium; species Gossypium sturtianum. The sequence goes on from CM046953.1 coordinate 67,927,493, forward strand.
ATTGATTAATTAATGTCTTAATGTCGAAAATTGGAAAAGATTTTAAAATACGAATCCTTTAGAAGATGTTTGGGTAATTCGAATTGGATACCGAAATTCCCTTGTTCCGAAAAGATGAAATACCACATCCAGCACGTTAGGACACGATGTTTCAACCCTCAATACCAAGATAATTTCATGATTTCAAAAATTTATTCATTGTAATTTTAAAAGGTATTCCACTATTCGGCCAAACCAAAAATCAAAACCCAGCACGATTGGGCACGATTCCTCGAATTTCCAAACATGAAATATTACCTTACGGTCAAAATTTTAAAAGGATATTTAGTCATTCGGACGAACGAAAAATCAAAACCCAGCACGATTGGGCACGATTCCTCGAACTTCCAAACACGAAATATTGCCTTATTTTGAAATTTAGAAAACGCAGACGAAATTTTAAAGGGATATTTGATTATTTGGACAAATAGAAAATTGAAACCCATCACGTTAGGGTACGATTTCCCGAATTTCCAAACAGCAAAACATCGCCTTTGTTTTAGAAAGTCGGATCAAAATATATTTAATTTGTCTTGAAATAAAATGGAATAATTAATTTTGGATCAATAAGTTGAAAATTACAATGCGACAATTGCGAATGAAAGGCGAAATTATAGACATGGGACAATATACATGGATAGCGAACTCTATTAATGAATGAAAATAGTGTGAAAATAAAATAAAAATTAACATGTCCAAAGTAACAATAAGCTCACATCCAAACATTAGCAATCAAAATAATAAAAACTAAAAATATAACTAAAGAAACCAACCAAAATAAAAGAACTATAACAAGCTTTCAAACATGGATAAATAAAATTCAGATAGCGACACCAAATACTAATTGATAATATGAGATAATAATATATGAAACAATATGAAAATAAAAAACACACATAATATTTGAAACAATATGAAAACTAGGATATGGTACGAAACAATTTAAAAAAACACATGAAAAATTACAAATGAATAACATATGCTAGAATTTGAAATAATTTACATGTATAAAAAATAATAATATATGAATGATTATTCAAATAGCTATTATAAAAGAAGAAGTCTTGAGTAAATAATGTACAATATATTTTTAAAAACAAAATATCTATTTAAAGTTGATGGTACACATATAATGGAAACAAAATAATTTAAATGATATATAAAAAAGATAATAATGTATGAAAGGGTTTTAAATAATGAAAATAGGCATGAAAATCATACATAATAGGTTTGAAAAGTAATATATATATCTAAATGGATTTTTATTTTATTTTTAAATATATATATATATATATACATAAAAACCACATGGAATTGATAATGTACATAGAATAAAACTAAATTTGACATAAACTATATATATGGAATATAAGGGTAATTTAAAGTAAATATTATGCAAAATTTTAAAATAGTATAATATAAAAGAGAATTTTAAAACAATAATTTTAGAATTTAAACAAATAAAAAATGAACAAAGTAAAATTATTAAAGTAATTCCAAGTGTATATTTAAATAAAAATTTTAAAGACGAATACTAAATAAATTTAAAAAAATGAATTATAGATATTGAAATAATAAAAAGAAAACTTAATTGAAATAAAATTAAACTAACAGAGATAATTAATAAATAAAGTAAATCGATGAAACTGATGTGAGGACCGAAATGCAATCTGCGTGAATGTACAAGGGCTAAAAATGGAAATGTTCCCAACCCCAAAAAACAAAGACTCAAAGTGTAATGAATCGAATGGCACGCAAACTTTAGGGCAAAAATGAAAGAAAATAGAATAGGATTAACTTAAAGGTAGTGCAAATGGGAGGACTGGCGCGCAAATTTCCCATTTAAGGTGAAAAGGCACATATCCGACTTACAAATCGTCAATGCGCTGGCCTCCACCCTCTTTAATTACACCACTTTAAAAAATTAATAACCTTTATTATATATATATATATTTAAAAGCTTATAAGTTCCTTTTTTTTAAACAAAAACAGAGAACCCCCCATCTTTTTCTTCTTTTCCTCTGCTAGGGTTTTTGAACCCATTCTTGCGCTGCGTCGTGAGTTTGATCGGGGATTGGCCACGCTACCGCGTAGTGGCGGTGGTGGGCGTTGCGAGAGGGCCTTTCTAACCCCCGTTTTGGAACCTATTCAGAGATTAACCTTCTCTCACCTGAGAGGCCGAAAGAAAAGGGTCTCTAGCCCACATTTCAGGCCCGATTCCGACGAGGGAGGGGAGACCTCCGACAACGAGGGGCGGGCCGATTCAGGTAGACCCTCTTTTCTTTCTTTTTTATTATTTCGTTTTTTGTAAAAATTTGAAAGTAATAAAAATACAAAATAAAAAATAAAAAAATAGATAGAAGACAACAGTAATAAGAGTAAAGTCGAAAGAAAATAAACGAATCAACCTTCTATTCTTGTTTTTCATTCTTGATAGTTCATATTTTGTTTTTTCTTTTTGATTCTGAAAATCCCCCTTACATTGGCATTTTTGCTTGGCTTATATAGCCGAAAAAAAAATACATTTTTCCTATTTTTTGCTATGGTCTCTGTTTATTTTGTTGCTGCTGTTGCGTGTTTCCTTTTGCAGGTCATGGGCAGTGGAGCAGGTGGTGGCAGTGGCTAAGGGCGGCACTAGGGTGCAGTGCCACTTGGGTTAAGAGCTAGGGTTTTTTTGCTTGTTTCTGATTTGGGCTAGGTTTGTTGGGCTGTAATGGGTTTAGTATTTGGGTTTTATGGATTGTTGGGTTTGATTTGGGTTAGGGGCTTTAACTTGGTTGGGCCCCAGGCAAATTGGGCCTGCTACAGCTGCCCTTCTTTGCTCGTTGTCGTGTAACGAGAATGGAGCAAAGACTTTAAAAGGACCAATTTTGCCCGGTCTTGCTGAGTCTCAGTGCTTCTTTTCTTCTTCTTCAAGTAGCCTCGCTCTAACCCACTGCAACTTCAGAAGTTTGATGCTTCGATCCGCTCGAATGTAATTTTAGGGAGAAGAGATTTGTAGCGTCGATCTACTCCGCTGGAACTTCAAAGAAATACGGGTTGATCCTCAATGTAAACTCAGGGAGACGGGATTTGTAATCTCAACCTACTCAACTGGAACTTTGAGGAAATAAGAATTCATGGAGAAGAGATTCGTAGTTTCCATCTTCTCTACTGAAACTTCAAAGAAATAAGGTTTTATCCTCATTGTAAACTCAGGGAGACGGGATTTGTAATCTCAACCTACTCCACTGGAACTTCGAGGAAATTAGAATTCAGGGAGAAGAGGTTCGTAATTTCCATCTTCTCTACTGAAAATTCAAAGAAATAAGAGTTTATCCTCATTGTAAACTCAGGGAGACAGGATTTCTAATCTCAACCTACTCCATTGGAACTTCGAGGAAATAAGAATTCAGGGAGATGAGATTCGTGGTTTCCATCTTCTCTACTGAAACTTCAAAGAAATAAGGTTTTATCCTCATTGTAAACTCAGGGAGACGGGATTTGTAATCTCAACCTACTCCACTAGAACTTTGAGGAAATGAGAATTCAGGGAGAAGAGATTCGTAGTTTCCATCTTCTCTACTGAAACTTCAAAGAAATAAGGATTCATCCTCATTGTAAACTCAGGGAGACATGATTTGTAATCTCAACCTACTCTACTGGAACTTCGAGGAAATGAGAATTCAGGGAGAAGAGATTCGTAGTTTCCATCTTCTCTACTGAAACTTCAAAGAAACAAGGATTCTGTAACAACCCAAACCCGGCCCAAACACTATGGCCGAATCTAGTTGCTACAGTGGAAAATATTTTGGAAAACACTTTTGGAAAGTAAAAATTCTTAGTTGCTGAAAACCTTTTCAATTGATTGTTTTGTTAAAACTTACTTAGAATTTATTTAAAATTAATTCAACCAAGTTATTATAAAATACCGAGTGTGCCCGATGGCACGATGAAAACATTTTCGTGTTAATTTGGGAAAACATGTGACTTAAATTTAATATTGATAATCATAGTTTAAAACAATTATTCGACATATGAAAAAAATAACAAAAAAAAAAATATCAGGAGGCCTTATTACATCCAAATAAACTAAAAACCGGAAATAAAATTTATCATAACTAAAATTAAAGTTCATTTAATTTAAATCCACCGCATGGCCACCTCGAGTCAACCCGGCTCCACATCCGCGATCTACGTGTCACTGAAAAATGTAAAGGAGAAGGTGAGTCACCAAGACTCGAGATGTAACCCTTCCCCGTTTTAAAGACATTTCCATACACAACATATAACGATTAATATGCAGAATATTATGCACCCCAACCTAGCCAACCAAACGCCACTGTCTACCCCGCTGTGGTACCAAACCACTGGTGGTGCCAAACCACTGGTGACATATAGTCACGATGTGTTACCAAAACACTGGTGTCCGTAGACACGAATCGATTGATGGGGCCAACCCATCGTGGTGATACCAAATCACTGGCAGACGATCCCATATCTCAAGTGGGGCCAACCCACGGTGGTGTTAACCACAGGGACGAGTCGCTATGAGGTACCAAACCTCTGGAGGTACCAAACCTCTGGTGACCGTAGTCACGGTGTGTTACCAAAACATCGGTGCCCGTCGGCACGATTATCACTCCCCTCCTCTCATCAACCCATATCAAGCGATTTATAAGCGAGTTTATGTCAACATACATTTATCACATGTATCAAATAAGCCATGCTTCCCAAAAGCATTATTATCAATCTCATCTTCGAGAGACTTACGGGTTTCTCGCTTGTACCATTAAGGCACTAAATCCATATCTACATAAAGCAGATTTACATACAACATGTATTTAATTCAGTTCATTAATGGTTATAAGTGTGTATGTACACACCTGTCGCCAACGAGAAGTCTAAATCCCGAAAAGAGATGTCGGCCACCCTAGATCTACTTGTCCCTATATTCGCCATAATAGTGTTAGTGATATGGGCCATTCGGCCTAACCAAATAATTCTTTTAAGCTATTGCTTGAACCCAAATCTTTACCTTTATTCTTTAGGTTACTAACCACAAGTACTCAATTTCCGAATCGCTTAATCAATTACCACCGATTAGTAAATAAGACTAAAAGCCTTGGCTTAATCAAATGTCAAAATAAAGAGATTAATCTTACCACTTTACTTCCAAAACCGATTGCTAGAGATTGGGGCTTAGATTGCCTGTTTCCAAATATCCCGGGGTTCCTAGGAAAAATTGTTTACAAGAACGTTTAGAAGCCTTATTAACCATTGCCGAAATCGGCACTTACCCCTTCCCCTAATGGAAATCGGCTAAGAACAGGGAGGGAAAAACCATGAAGTTTCGGCACACCTACCTTCTCTCAGGACCGATTGAAGAAGAAATTGAAGGAGATATCCCCTTGCTTAAGATTCGGCTAAAGTTTAACAAAGGAGGAAAAAGAGTTCAGCTAGTGTGGGAAAAAAAGAAGAAAAGATGGTGAAAGTGGGAGAGGGATTCGGCAAAGGAGAGAGTAGAGAAGAGTTTCAAGGAAAAGAAAAGAAAGAAAATAGGTTGAAGGTGGTGTAGGAGATTCGGCCAAAAGTGTGAGAGAAAGAAAAATAAAAGGTGAAATAGGGATTAATGAGGCTAGTAGAAAATTATGAGAAGAACTAAGGGAATTCGGCACTAAACTCCCTTTACTTGCCGTCCACTCCACTTGAGGAGTTCCAATTTCGGCAAACACCTATCTCTTCTCCTTGCCACTAATTTAAAACTCATTCAAAACAATTTGAATTGTTCCCATAATAATCAATTAATAATCCATTTACTAATATCCCTTATTATCTCCAGATTTAAGCAAATTAAAACCAATTTAAAGTGCTCAAATTATCCCTTAATGATAATTAATAAAAGAGTTTAAAGCGAGGAAAACTCCCCCTTGTGCCGTCCCATTAATGAGCAAAATGAGGATTTCGCGACTCGAACACAAGCTCCCTTGTTCCCCCTTGTGGCGTCATCTATAGCCCTTAAGTGACCTTCTTTTGCCACTTTTCCAAGCTGATTTTTGAGTCAAATTATCCACATTTATTCTTATAACACCCTCCTGCTAAGGCTCTCGCCTTTAAAGTTAAAAAGCGGAATTTTCTACCAAACCGTGCCAACTCAAAGCCTTAATTAAGCTCTATTATTCCATAAATAATATCACAAAGAGTTCATACATAAGAAAAATAATTTAATTCCAAATAGCCCCATCTTTGGGATGTTACAGATTCTACCCCTTAAAATAAATTTCGTCCTCGAAATTACCTAGCTAAAACGGATGGGGGTATTGTTGCCGTATCACATCCTCGATTCCCACGTAGCTTCTTCCACACCATGGTTCCGCCAAAGCACTTTCACTAAGGGCACCGACTTTCTCACGTAGAACCTTCACATCTCGATTTAAGATCCGAACCGGTTCTTCTTCAAAAGATAAATCCGAGTTCACTCAATCAATCTCGCTCATCGGCACAACGTGCGAAGGATCTCGACCGATACTGATCTCAAAGATCGATACATGAAATACGTCATGGATCTCGATTCGATTCTGCCGGCAACTCTAGGCGATAGGCTACCGGTCCTACTCGCTTTACAATCAGATATGGTCCGATAAACCTTGGGCTTAGCTTCACTTTTCGTCCAAACCTCAACACTTTTTCCAAGGCGACACTTTCGTAAAGACCTTGTCTCCCCAAAGATACTCCATTTCCTTGCGTTTGAGATCGGCATAAGACTTACGCCTATCTCGATGCTTCCTTGAGACGAGACCGAATCACCTTGACTTTGTCTTCGGTCTCATTACCAATTCGGACCCGAACTTGTCGTTCCCCAACTCGTCCAACATGTAGGAGTACGGCATTTTCGTCCATATAGGGCTTCATATGGAGCCATCTAAATACTCGCTTGATAACTATTGTTATAAGTGAATTCCGCTAATGGCAGGTACTCCTCCCAACTACCACTAAAATCCAAGACACATCCTCTTAACATGTCCTCTAGGATCTGTATCACCCTTTCCGATTGTCCGTCGATTGTGGATGGAAAGCCGCATGAAATCTAACCGTGTACCCAAAGCTTGATGCAATGCTTTCCAGAACCTCGACGTGAATCGGGATCCCTATCCGAGATAATCGATCATCGCACACCATGCAACCTCACTATTTCACCCACATACAACTTCGCTAGCTTCTGGAGTGAGTAATCCATTCTCACCGGCATGAAGTGAGCTGATTTAGTCAGGCGATCCACAATTACCCAAACTGCATCCTTCTTGTTGGGCGTAAGGGGTAGCCCACTAACGAAATCCATGGTGATCCTCTCCCATTTCCATTGAGGGATCTTTATCGGTTGAAGTAGTCCCGATGGTAACTGATGTTCAGCCTTAACCTGCTGGCATGTCAGACACTTTCCTACGAACTCAGTTATCTCACGCTTCAACCCCGGCCACCAGAACTATTTTCGCAAATCTCCATACATCTTGCTTCCTCCCGGATGCATAGCATATGGGCTGCTATGTGCATCATGGAGAATTTTCCGCCTCAACTCTTCATCCTTCGGCATGCACGCTCGCTCTTGAAAACATAGCACTCCATCACTAGACAGACCGTACCCTTCCAAACCACCATCCTGAACTTGTACCCTCTTAGCGTTCAAGCCTTCATCCACTAACTGCTTTTCCTTAATCTCCTCAATCCATGTTGGCTTAACTTGGAGTTCCGCCAAAAGACTCCCATCATCATATAGACTCAACCGAGCGAACATTGCTCTTAAGTCCGTCACAACCTTCCGGCTCAACGCGTCAGCTACCACGTTAGCCCTAAGAAAGCCACTTCCCTCAGCCAAAATTCACACTTACTGAATTTGGCATATAACTGCTTCTCCCTCAATACTTGCAGAACTATCCGTAAATGCTTGTCATGCTCCTCCTCTGTCTTTGAATAAACCAATATGTCGTCTATGAACACCACGACGAATTGGTCCAAGTACTATTGAAATACCCTATTCATTAAGTCCATAAATGCCGCGCGCATTGGTCAACCCGAATGGCATCACTAAGAACTCGTAATGCCCATACCGAGTTCGAAATGCCGTCTTGTGAACATTAACCTCCTTCACCCTTAATTGATGATAACTCGACCTAAGGTCAATCTTTGAGAATACCTGGCGCACACCTTCGAGTTGGTCAAACAAATCATCGATCCGAGGCAACGGTACTTGTTTTTGATCGTTAACTTGTTTAATCGACGGTAGTCGATGCACATCCGCATAGAACCGTCCTTCTTCTTGACAAACAACACAGTGCTCCCCACGGAGATATACTTGGTCGAATAAACCCTCTATCCAAGAGCTCCACGAATTTGAGCCTTTAGCTCCACCAATTCCTTTGGTGCCATTCGGTATGGTGCTATAGACACAGTGCCGTTCGGTAGCAAGTCTATACCAAATTCGACTTCCGATCCGGAGGCGGACCGGAAGCTCTTACGAAACACATCAGCAGAAATTCCCCAACCGTTCGGACCTTTCCAACCATCGACCCCCTTAGCTTCCAAAGCACAGATTCGAGCCAAAAACGCCTCACAACCCTTCTTGACCATCTTTTCAGCCTTCAAGGCAGACACTACATTGGATAGGTAATTCCTCCTATCACCTATCATAACTACTTCATCACCTTCCGCCGTCTTAAGAACCATGCGCTTAGCCGCGCAATCCAAATTCGCCTGATACTTAACCAGCCAGTCCATTCCAAGGATCAAATCGAACTCCCCAAGCGGTAGTTCCATCAGATCAGCCACAAATACTACCCCTTAGAGTTCTAGGGGTACGTCTCTATAAAGTTTGTCTACCACTACAGAGTGACCTAAAGGGCTAACTACAGTCATCTCCCTAGAAGCAGTTTCAGAGTTTAGGTCCATAGTTCCTACCACACTACTAGCAATGTACGAGTGCGTCGAACCCACATCAATTAATGCAACATAAGGAAGATCAAAAATTAGAAAAGTACCGGTTATGACATCCGGTGCGTCACCTTCCTCGCGACACCCTCATTGCGTAAACTAAGCCAGCCGCCTAGCCTCTGTGTTGCTGAACCTCCGCCCGAGTTCCACGACCTCGGTTAGGACCGTTGTTTCCTCTGCCATTACCACGACCCCTCTGTGGTCCCACATTTCTATCCTGAGTACGATTCTGCCCCTCTGGCTGATTCTTAGCTAGTTTCCGGGGACAATCTCTGACACGATGCTCCAAAGACCCACACTCAAAACATCCTCTATCACCGGTCCAACAACCTTTCCAATGGGTCTTTCCATAGCGGTTACACTGAGTCGGCCTCTGATTAATAGTCGTGGGTCTTGCCGCCTGATTTGGCCCACTTGGCCTAGCCTTTTTCTGAACACTACCACTTGATCCAGCTGACCCAAATCCTCTCTTCTGATTATTCCTACTATAACTTTGCCTCACAGCCTCCTTGATCCCTTCGGCTACCTTAGCCTTTTCCACTAGAGATGAGAACTCACGAACCTGCTGCGGAGCAATCAGTAACCTCAAATCATCTCGGAGTCCGTCCTCAAAGAGGACACAGCGCTCATGCTCAGTAGACACGATGCCTCTAGCATACCTACTCAGCCTTAAAAACTCCGCCTCATACTCCGACACTGACTTAGTTCCTTGCACTAATCCCAGAAAAGCCTTTCTCTGCGCGTCAGTGTAGCTGGTACCCACATACTTCTTCTGATAGGTGGTTTTGAAATACTCCCAAGTCAGATCATCTGCTGTAGCCCCGTCTCGAACCGTAAGCCACCACTGATACGCTTCATCCTTTAGAAGCGACACTGCCCCTTTCAGCTTTTCTTCCTCAGTCAGGTCAAGATCATCCATGATCCTTTCAGTTGACTCTAGCCGATTCTCACAGACTGGGTGCCACTCCTGACACACCCCGGAATACCTCCGCTCCGTTAGATCGGAGTCGCTCGGGGACAGATTTTCGAGCTCCCAAATTTCCACCAGCCCCAGCCACCATCTCCAAGACTCAGTAAAGCGACTTGCGAGCACCGCCTCACCACCGGTCTGATCCGGCTCCTCAGCTCTAAAAGTAGGAGGTGGTGGTGGCGGTGGTACCTCATTTTCAGAACCTTGTCCCGACCTGACGGGTTCAGACACTGTCATCCTACCCCTACCGCGTCCACGGCGTCCACGTCCTCTAGAACTCATCCTATCTACCGAACTTTAATCTGTTTAAGAAAAATTTTATGCGTTAGCATTTGTTCCACTTTCTTATTCACGAAGAAATTTTATGGATAGTGTTTTAATCGAGAGATTCTTTCGAGCAACCAAGGTTTTTGATTTCCTATCCTAGTTCGCACAAAGAAGTTCATGCATCCATTCCTTAATACTTTCCATACCTATTCGCTCATCGGACATTTACGCCCATTTCTAACCTGTGGGTATTTTCGTCTCTTTTTCTCTACTGTGGGTATTTTTCGTAATTTTCCAGAACCAAAATATTTTGCTGATGATTTCCAAAGCTAAGTTGTTGAATATTTGTAAAATAGTTGAATTTTTTGAGCAAAACCATTGAACTGATATTTTATGAACCGAGGGCATTTTAGTAATTTTACCCCCCTAAGGGCATTTCTGTAATTTTCCACAATCAAGTTTTCAAGGAAAAAGTTGTAAAAATAATGTTCTCGGATTTGAAAAAAAAGTTATTGCACAAGTTTTGAAAACATTAGGGTTTGTTGTTTCATTCTTTTTCGAAAACATGGCTAATTCCCTTTTGGGTTTTAATCATTGTGTTTAGCCTATGACCGAGCCCCCTCCAGTCGGGGTAGTGAACCAAAGCTACGCACCTGTGCAGAATTTGAGTGAAGAGGAGGTGGGTCACATGGACCGCTTAAATACCAAGCTCTCACCGAACCTTTCTAGACATACGCACACAGAGGTTACCACACCACCGAGCCCTCCGAGTTAGGGTGAACCGGCTACGCACAGGTAGGATACTGCGAAGAGGAGGTGAGTCACGAGGATCGCTTAAATACCAGTGCTCTTCCCGGATCCACTCCTAGACATGCGTGCTGGGGGTTACCACACCTAGCTCGTTGACTAAGTCATAGGTTGGTTTAGTTCCTTAAGTCTTATGCTTCGTTTGTGTGTTTGAGTAGCCTAATCCTAGGGTTCAAGTTCCTATAAGTCTATCTACGTTCCATGCTTCCTACCCTTCTACAGAATATAATTCACCAAGAGGTTTAGATGTACTTACCTGGGCGGATAGTTGCCGGAGACTCGGGCCATGCCGTTCAAAAACCAAAAATCATTCCATAAGGCCTACCAAAACATTTTTGGGCCTTGGGTCCCCACAGCCGAGCTTTGAACTTGGCTCTGATACCAATTTTTGTAACAACCCAAACCCGGCCCAAACACTATGGCCGAATCTAGTTGCTATAGTGGAAAATATTTTGGAAAACACTTTTGGAAAGTAAAAATTCTTAGTTGCTGAAAACCTTTTCAATTGATTGTTTTGTTAAACCTTACTTAGAATTTATTTAAAATTAATTCAACCAAGTTATTATAAAATACCGAGTGTGCCCGATGGCACGATGAAAACATTTTTGTGTTAATTTGGGAAAACATGTGACTTAAATTTAATATTGATAATCATAGTTTAAAACAATTATTCGACATATGAAAAAAAATAACAAAAAAATATCAGGAGGCCTTATTACATCCAAATAAACTAAAAACCAGGAAATAAAATTTATCATAACTAAAATTAAAGTTCATTTAATTTAAATCCACCGCATGGCCACCTCGAGTCAACCCGGCTCCACATCCGCGATCTACGTGTCACCTGAAAAATGTAAAGGAGAAGGTGAGTCACCAAGACTCGATGATGTAACCCTTCCCCGTTTTAAAGACATTTCCATACACAACATATAACGCTTAATATGCGAATATTATGCACCCCCAACCTAGCCAACCAAACGCCCTTTGTCTACCCCCATTGTGGTACCAAACCACCGGTGGTGCCAAACCACTTTGGTGACATATAGTCACGATGTGTTACCAAAACACCGGTGTCCGTAGACACGAATTGATTGATGGGGCCAACCCATCGTGTGATACCAAATCACGCGCGGGCGATCCCATATCTCAAGTGGGGCCAACCCACGGTGGTGTTAACCACGTGGACGAGTCGCTATGAGGTACCAAACCTCTGGAGGTACCAAACCTCGGTGACCGTAGTCACGGTGTGTTACCAAAACACTGGTGCCGTCGGCACGATTAACACGCCCCTCCTCTCATCAACCCATATCAAGCGCTTATAAATGAGTTTATGTCAACATACATTTATCACATGTATCAAATAAGCCATTCTTCCCAAAAGCATTATTATCAATCTCATACCGACAGACACTTACGGGTTCCTCGCTTGTACCATTAAGGCACTAAATCCATATCTACATAAAGCGATTTACATACAACATGTATTTAATTCGGTTCATTAATGGTTATAAGTGTGTATGTACACACTGTCGCCAACGAGAAGTCTAAATCCGAAAAGAGATGTCGGCCACCCTAGATCTACTTGTCCCTATATTCGGCCATAATAGTGTTAGTGATATGGGCCATTCGCCAAACCAAATAATTCTTTTAAGCTATTGCTTGAACCCGAATCTTTACCTTTATTCTTTCGATTTACTAACCACGATTACTCAATTTCCGAATCTGCTTAATCAATTACCACCGATTAGTAAATAAGACTAAAAGCCTTGGCTTAATCAAATGTCAAAATAAAGAGATTAATCTTACCACTTTACTTCCAAAACCGATAGCTAGAGATTGGGGCTTAGATTGCCTGTTTCCAAATATCCCGGGGTTCCTAGGAAAAATCGTTTACAAGAACGTTTAGAAGCCTTATTAACTATTGCCGAAATCGGCACTTACCCCTTCCCTAATGGAAATCAGCTAAGAACAGGAGGAAAAACCATGAAGTTTGGCACACCTACCTTCTCGGGGACCGATTGAAGAAGAAATTGAAGGAGATCTCCCATTGCTTAAGATTCGGCTAAAGTTTAACAAAGGAGGAAAAAGAGTTCGGCTAGTGTGGGAAAAAAGAAGAAAAGATGGTGAAAGTGGGAGAGGGATTCGGCAAAGGAGAGAGTAGAGAAGAGTTTCAAGGAAAAGAAAAGAAAGAAAATAGTTTGAAGGTGGTGTAGGAGATTCGGCCAAAAGTGTGAGAGAAAGAAAAATAAAAGGTGAAATAGGGATTAATGAGGCTAGCCAGAAAATTATGAGAAGAACTAAGGGAATTCGGCACTAAACTCCCTTTACTTGCCGTCCACTCCACTTGAGGAGTTCCAATTTCGGCAAACACCTATCTCTTCTCCTTGCCACTAATTTAAAACTCATTCAAAACAATTTGACTTGTTCCCATAATAATCAATTAATAATCCATTTACTAATATCCCTTATTATCTCCAGATTTAAGCAAATTAAAACCAATTTAAAGTGCTCAAATTATCCCTTAATGATAATTAATAAAAGAGTTTAAACTGAGGAAAAACTCCCCCCCTTGTGCCGTCCCATTAATGAGCAAAATGAGGGATTTCCGCGACTCAAACACAAGCTCCCTTGTTCCCCCCTTGTGGCGTCATCTATAGCCCTTAAGTGACCTTCTTTTTGCCACTTTTCCAAGCTGATTTTTGTGTCAAATTATCCATATTTAGTCTTATAACACCCTCCTGCTAAGGCTCCCTGCCTTTAAAGTTAAAAACTGGAATTTTCTACCAAACCGTGCCAACTCAAAGCCTTAATTAAGCTCTATTATTCCATAAATAATATCACAGCAGTTCATACATAAGAAAAATAATTTAATTCCAAATAGCCCCATCTTTGGGATGTTACAGATTCATCCTCATTGTAAACTCAGGGAGACGAGATTTATAATCTCAACCTTATCCACTGGAACTTCGAGGAAATGAGAATTATGGTTTTCGATCTGTTTCACCACTGTTTAGTGAGATAAGGTCTGCAATCTTTAACTGATCTGATCCACTCCAAACTCAGGGAGGTCAGACTGGTATCTTCGATCCGCTTCACTGCAATCTCAGGAAGACAAGATCTACTGTCCTCAATCTGCTCCACTGTAAATTCAGGGATGCCAGACTGGTATCTTCGATCCGCTTCGCTGCAAACTCAGGAAGACAAGATTTGTGAATTCACCGATGTTGCGACACCGTCCCCTGGGGGACCTATCCTGTAAAATCAGTTTTATGTGTTTATGCTTATGCAAAATGGTTAGGATGCAATGATCGAAATGAATCTAATGCTCCTAACCTAATGTATTATGGACGACATTCGCATGAATGCAGAATGTCATGAGAATGATTTTTTAATAATTAGGATGCAACGATCAGAATGAATCGAATGCTCCTAACTAAATGTGTCTTGCATGAATGCAGAATTTCATGAGAATGCCCCTTTGTTAAAATGTATAAGGGTCAGGATCAAATGCTCCTAACTTAAATGTGTCTTGAATGATGATGTATGAATGCAAAATGAAATGATCTCTTTTTATGCTTAGGGTTGTCACTGCTCGTCGTCCATCAGATTTTTATTCTTCGACGATTACGTTTGCTATCTCGCTTAATTTGGTACCTTTGCCAAAAAACTCAAAGAAACAATCATATTTTACTCAAATGACTTGCCCCAATGTAACTTCAAGGTCTATTCTATGGTACCTACGGGACTTTAAGGCTTATACCACTTCAGACCCTCTCACTGCAATTCAGGGGTATAGGATCTGAATCCTTTCCCATCAATTTGGCCTGTTACCATTCCCCAGATGCCATAGCCAGATATATGTTTGATGAATGCAGAATATCATTTTCCTCTCGAGAATGATCCCTTCTTCTCTTGAGTTGGCATTGCTCGTTTTTCGTCAGGATTCTATCACCGACGCAATATCTTGCTTTTTGTGTTCAATCGTTAGTTTTGACAGAAACTCTGAGGAGATAGTCTTAATTTAGACTCTTTCTTCTCAAATATCTTCACCCCTAAGCTTAGTGAGCTGTAAACAATAGACCTGTGTCAGGTTCTCATATAATTTAGAAGCTTCTAAAGTAATATACGAAACTCTTTTTATGAAAGTGTTATTAGTCCACTAATCGTTATTTCAATGCAGAATGCTTGAAAAAGATCATAATGATGGACGAAACGGAAATTTATTGAGTGCAAAGCTCGAAATGAATAAATTAATCAAGATAACAAATTTTGAAAAAGCACAAAATGAGAATGAATTAATCAAGATAACAAATGAAATTTATTGGGAGCGTATCTTGAAAAGAATAAAGTAATCAAAGATAACAAATTCAATCTGGGTAAGATGAAAAACTAGGTGCCCCAGATATCGCAGCCTGAGCTTCTCTGTACGAACCTCTTAAGGACTATTTTGAGCTCAATATGTGTTTAGGGGATCCGGAGCACTTTGTCGATGCCCTAAGATGTAGCATATTTCTTCATTGTTAATTCAAGAATAGCAAGACTACCGCATGCCCCATTTTCGATCAAAATTTGAGCTGCGCTTTTCGAGTTTTCAACTCAAACCCCCTTTGGTCTCAAAGCGCCCTTTGCGGGTTTTCACCTTGGCCTCTCCTTTTTCTTTTTTATTTTTTTCCCTTTTTTTGGGAAAACTTTTTATTGAATTTGAATTCACCGGATTAAGCAAGTCGTTGTCATCCATCTCGGTCAATATTCGTGCTTCCCCAGAACAGGCCTTCTTTGATGCATAAAGTCCTTCCCAGTTTGGCATCCACTTTCTTCTGAAGTCCCTTTTGCATGGGAAAAATCTTCTTCAAAGCCCTATCATGAAATTTTCTAGGGAAAACTTTTTTGTTGTAAGCTCGCATTATCTGACAGTGATAGATAGCTTTTAACATTTTTTCTTCAAATTCAACTGATCATATTGGGATTAAATCTATTCTACCTCTTCCAACTTCGGTTCTGATAAGATTCAAAAAAAGAATGTCGACTTCAATAGACAAAATGCTTTTATTCCACAAATTAAAGTATTGCCCCGGCGATGTTCTTGGCCAATGTTTGATAAGCATAGAGGGTAAATGTAACTTCTTTATGCCAATCTTTACAAGTCTAGGTCATCTTCCTAATGATCCTTGTTTTGTTTCTTTTTTTTTTGGAAAGCTTTGCTGCACTGTAATGTGGCACCTGATCTTTGAACAGACCGCAAACTTTTGACATTGTGCGGTATTCTCTCTTTCTTTTTCTCTTTTTATTCTGATGACTATCGACTTTGTAATATTGGTCTACGAAGCTACTCCCACCCTTTTAGCAAAATAATTAATGCCGACTAGAAGCTTCCAACGAGATCGTCCTAATAAACTCCATGCCCCACATAGATAAGGTCTACGAAGAAATGAATGAGGCACATAAATCCTGTCTTCATAAATTTGGTATTTACGGCATAACTGATGCAATCCCTTTTTATGATGGACCAGCTGAATTTGAATCTCATGATTAGTTTGGCTATCATAAAATTATTAGCATGTGATCTTCAAATACCCCTATGGACCTCTTCTAGGATTTCCTTAGCCTTAACAGCATACCCACGTCTCAGTAGCCCAGGCGTGTCTTGATATGAACGTGTGAAAATTTTTTTGAAATGATGTCTCGCCTTATCTCTGTGGTGAGCTAGGCTCTCTTTCCTAGGCTCGTAATGTCCACTGACCATTTGTAAGGCTGGATCTGCTTTTTATCTCGTTCTACCATTCTTAACAAATCAGGAGATGAGTTACGATCTCTGTCATCTTCAAAGTCCTGAGATCCTTCTAGACACATATCTTACTCAGAAGTAGACTCGAGTCGATGAGCGTCGCTCATGTCGTTGATATCTAGGGACCTGTTGTAGGTACGAAAGAATATTCAAAGAACAAATGAATCTAAGAATGATTATTTATGTGGTATGAAAATAAATGAAATAAAGTAATAAAAGAATATTTGCTCAAAGTGAGACACAAAAATGCATTTTCATTGAAAATATAGATTTTGAACATAAGCCTATTTCACAAAAAGATTATTATTGTTCCTAGGCTTACAGCAATAAGCGTGTTTTGGACATTACTCCGAATTTGGCTCTAAAAAGTACAGGGATCTCTTCCACAGTCCAATTGTTCAAAACACTCCCAAGTATGTAAGGGCAGACGCTCGAAAAACTTTATTCCCCGGTTCTCTTTTTAGATACGGCGTTAATGTTCAGATTCCTCGATATTCCTTCCAGGCTTTTGACTTCTTCAAGGAGTTCTAATTCTTTTGATTAATCAGTTTTTTTTTTTTTTTTTTGAAAATTAATGCATGCAATGCAATGCAATGTAAATGTATGAAATGAATGCAAAAAAGAAAAAGAGGCGTTGATTCTGAATTCAATTCCATTATAAGAACTTTCCTAGAAAATAAATTCCTTTACATAAAACGGATTACATACGCGGCTTTATCCTCATAGTCCAGGTGAAGACACCAATCCTTTTCTTCGTATCCGGATGTTATGGTCGTGTCCCATAAACTTTCTCAATAGATGCCTCTTCTAGCTCCTTGTTGTTTGATCCTGGCCGTGACTCTTCATTCACCTATTCCCCGTGATGCTCATAAGCTTCTTTAAGAAAGTCGAGACGTAACGGCTCATGAATAGTCTTTGTCGGCTTGAATCCTCGGGCAAAGTCTTGTATTCTTTTGCGGACCATCAGCCTTCTCTCGTTGTTTATTTGGACTATATTCGAACGACCGTATTATAGTCCACTTTATCAAGTAATCCATTTCCTTATGACAAACTCTTCTATTTAGGAATCGAATATGAATCAACACCTCCTTTCTAAGATGATGCGATGCAATGCAATGCAATCATAAACAAAACAAAATACATCATTACAGAAGAAATAATCAACAAAACTGAACACCTATCTAGGTGACCACTAGGGTTTGGTACAATTCTACCTAGGGTAGGCTCTTAAGGCTCACTATATGTGGTTCGGTTCTAAGGTAAAGGTACCCGAACCAGCAAATTCCTCGATCCTCACCCATTATAGGCTCATATGGATCGAGTTCGATTCAGGGGAATACATTTCCCTATGGCCGCACGGAGACGAAAATCTCACAAAGACATAGGTACGGATGTATCCCGAAAGTGATCCACTATCCTGTACGGAGGTGAAAACCTCACGAAGGAGTAGCTTCTCACTTTCACTTAAAAGGGTGTGACCCAGCGGTCATACGATATGATGCAAAAGTATTCTACAAGACTCGAACCACAAAAATGGCAATAAATGCAATAATAGGATCGTAATTTTTCAAATCGGATTTTCAACTTTCGGCAAGAAGACAGTAAACAATCAATTTTACGGCTCGACTCTCTCATTTCCCCAGCAGAGTCGCCAAGCTGTCGAAACCATTTTTTTTGTAAAACGGGATCGACTTTGGTTTTGAAAATGGAAACAAAAAATTGGAGTCGCCACCGATCTTTATTAGGTGTGATCGGATCACCTTTGTTTTAAAAATGTTTTGGTTTACTAAAACGGTGTTTTTTGGTCTACGAAATTTGAGAAAATGGATTTGGGAGTTGGTTACGTACGAGGAAGGGTTAGCACCCTCGATACGCCCAAAATTGGTACCTAATTGATTAATTAATGTCTTAATGTCAAAAATTGGAAATGATTTTAAAATACGAATCCTTTAGAAGATGTTTGGGTAATTCGAATTGGATACCGAAATTCCTTTTTTCCGAAAAGATGAAATACCACATCCAGCACGTTAGAACACGATGTTTCAACCCTCAATACCAAGATCATTTCATGATTTCCAAAAATTATTCATTGTAATTTTAAAAGGTATTCCATTATTCGGGCAAACCAAAAATCGAAACCCAGCACGATTGGGCACGATTCCTCGAATTTCCAAACATGAAATATTGCCTTACGGTCAAAATTTTAAAAGGATATTTAGTCATTCGGACAAACGAAAAATCGAAACCCAGCACGATTCGGCACGATTCCTCAAACTTCCAAACACGAAATATTGCCTTATTTTGAAATTTAGAAAACGCAGACGAAATTTTAAAGGGATATTTGATTATTTGGACAAATAGAAAATTGAAACCCATCACGTTAGGGTACGATTTCCCGAATTTCCAAACAGTAAAACATCGCCTTTGTTTTAGAAAGTCGGATCAAAATATATTAATTTGTCTTGAAATAAAATGGAATAATTAATTTTGGATCAATAAGTTGAAAATTACAATGCGACAATTGCGAATAAAAGGCGAAATTATAGACATGGGACAATATACATGGATAGAGAACTCTATTAATGAATGAAAATAATGTGAATAAAAAAACAAATTAACATGTCCAAAGTAACAATAAGCTCACATCCAAACATTAGCAATCAAAACAATGAAAACTGAAAATATAACTAAAGAAACCAACCAAAATAAAAGAACTATAACAAGCTTTCAAACATGGATAAATAAAATTCAAATAGCGACACAAAATACTAATTGAAAATATGAGATAATAATATATGAAACAATATGAAAATAAAAAACGCACATAATATTCGAAACAATATGTAAACTAGGATATGGTACGAAACAATTTAAAAAAACACATGAAAAATTACAAATGAAAACATATGCTAGAATTTGAAATAATTTACATGTATAAAAAACAATAATATATTAATGATTATTCAAATAGCTATTATAAAAGAAGAAGTCTTGAGTAAATAATGTACAAAATATTTTTAAAAACAAAATATCTATTTAAAGTTGATGGTACACATATAATGGAAACAAAATAATTTAAATAATATATAAAAAAGATAATAATGTATGAAAGGGTTTTAAATAATGAAAATAGGCACGAAAATCATACATAATAGGTTTGAAAAGTAATATATATATCTAAATGGTTTTTTTTTAAAAAATATATATATATATACATAAAAACCACATGGAATTGATAATGTACATAGAATAAAACTAATTTTGACATAAACTATATATATGTAATATAAGGGTAATTTAAAGTAAATATTATGCAAAATTTTAAAACAGTATAATATAAAAGAGAATTTTAAAACAATAATTTTAGAATTTAAACAAATAAAAAATGAACAAAGTAAAATTATTAAAGTAATTCCAAGTGTATATTTAAATAAAAATTTTAAAGACGAATACTAAATAAATTTTTTTAAAAATGAATTATACATATTGAAATAATAAAAAGAAAACTTAATTGAAATAAAATTAAACTAAAAGAGATAATTAATAAATAATGTAAATCGATGAAACTGACATGAGGACCGAGATGCAATGTACGTGAATGTACAAGGGCTAAAAATGAAAATGTTCCCAACCCCAAAAAACAACACTCAGGCGTGGGCTGAACTGGAATGACACGCAAAGTTTAGGGCAAAAATGAAAGAAAATAGAATAGGATTAACTTAAAGGTAGTGCAAATGGGAGGGACTGCGCAAGCAAATTTCCCATTTAAGGTGAAAAGGCACATATCCGACTTTACAAATCGTCAATGCGCTCGCCTCCACCCTCTTTAATTACACCACTTTAAAAAATTAATAACCTTTATTATATATATATATATATATATTTAAAAGCTTATAAGTTCCTTTTTTTAAACAAAAACAGAGAACCCCCCATCTTTTTCTCCTTTTCCTCTACTAGGGTTTTTGAACCCATTCTTGCGCCGTCGTGAGTTTGATCCTGGATTGGCCGCGCTACCGCTGTGGCCAGTGGCCGGTGTTGCGCTAGAGGGCCTTTCTAACTCCCGTTTTGGAACCTATTCAGAGATTAAGCTTCTCTCACTTGAGAGGCCGAAAGAAAAGGGTTTCTAGCCCACATTTCAGGCCCGATTCCGACGAGGGAGGGGAGACCTCCGACGACGAGGCGGCGAGCCGATTTAGGTAGACCCTCTTTTCTTTCTTTTTTATTATTTCGTTTTTTGTAAAAAATTGAAAGTAATAAAAATACAAAATAAAAAAATTAAAAAATAGATAGAAGACAACAGTAATAAGAGTAAAGTCGAAAGAAAATAAACGAAATCAACCTTCTATTCTTGTTTTTGATTCTTGATAGTTCGTATTTTATTTTTTCTTTTTGATTCCGAAAGTCCCCCTTACATTGGTGTTTTTGCTTGGCTTATATAGGCGAAATAAAAATACATTTTTCCTATTTTTTGCTATGGTCTCTGTTTATTTTGTTGCTGCTGTTGCGTGTTTCCTTTTGCAGGTCATGGGCGGTGGAGCAGGTGGTGGCAGTGGCTAGGGGCGGCACTAGGGTGCGGCGCCACTTAGGTTAGGGGCTAGGGTTTTTTTGTTTGTTTCTGATTTGGGCTAGGTTTGTTGGGCTATAATGGGTTTAGTATTTGGGTTTATGGATTGTTGGGTTTTATTTGGGTTAGGGGCTTTAACTTGGCTGGGCCCCTGGCAAATTGGGCCTGCTACACCAACCAAAACTAATTTAAAATTAAATTCAAAATTTAAAGAAAGGGGTTTACCTGAAAATTTTAAACTAAGGGGGGTGAGCTTCAAGAGCTTAGTGTGAGTCTAAATAAGGCAACCGAAGAATATACACAATTTCAAATAGTAAGACAATTAATCATAGGTAGAAATTTACTAGAAATCTATGGCATCAATTCAACAAAATTTTCAAATGTCATGTTCATGACACACCTTATGCAACAATGCAAGTCCTACCCATACCATCTACTACACACCACGAGTTCCCTAGAACTTTTCATTCTAACACCAAACAATTGGAGTCGAAGCTCAGTATGGTTGAACCGTCAATATCAATCTTGCAGTTAAAATTGCCAACTAAAGTTGCAAATAAATCGCCAATATCAATTGTAGACAAGCTACCAATCTCCTCAATACTCTGATACAATATACAAACTAACCAATGATTGTGGGTATACTGCCAATACTCCCCAGAACTCCTCCGTCATCCACAAAAACCAACCACATGCAATGCAATTTAGCATACTTTTCAATAAAACAATTCATGCTTATCATACTTTCCATATATCAATAACAATGGCATACTTTCATTCTTCGATCAATTCAATCTCAATTAATGGCATGCTTACAAAGCAACAATACTCAATATCACAATCGCCATATTTCAAGTCATGCAAAAATTCAATTCATGAAACATATTTAATAAGCACACCACTCAATTAATTCACTTACCATAATTGACCAATCTACCAATTTCACTGACCATTCGGCCATGCATAAAATTTTAGCAACCAAATACAATTATAGATCACTATACAATCACACAATAGATTCACACAAAAGGTTTAGAACCCACACCTGATTAATGCTAAACCAGTGCACTACCGCTTAATCTCCAACTCCTAGATCTTAAGTCTAGACTGGGATGATTTAATTTTTACTTCAGCTTCGCATAGAAATTAAAGCAACCTCGAAAGTCAAAGCTTATTCAGAGTGTTTAAATTGGTTCCTAACATAAAATTAAAACTCAAATTAGTAAGGATTAAACACCTATAGCCTTTGGAACCATTGGACCAAATTAAAAGAATTAATAAAATTAAAACATAGCTAGAAAAAAAAAAACAACACTTACACTCTCTGATTTCTTGATCTGAAATGATTGATCTCTTAAATCCCAAATGCACACTAAACAATAAAGATTAGGGGTTGATTTAATCAATGAAAAATGAGAGAATAAAATCAACCTATAGATGCGGTAATAATAAGAAGAAAAAAACAACAATCAAATGGGTGTTTAAGGGGGTAACAATGAAACAAATGAAAACAAAAAAAATGAGGGTTGTGATGTGTGGCACAAAAGTAAGATTAAACAACAACAAGAGGGATAAAATGGACAACAAAAAGGGACAATTTTGGTGTAGCAAAAATGGAAAAATATGGGTTGGAAAGTGGCAGCAATGTGGACGATTTAAGTGTTTAAAAATGGCAAAAAACATTGAGGAAAAAAAAAAGAGAAAAAGAGGGAACACAAGGGCGACATTGGAAAGTAAAAGAGAAATCAATTCTTGGCTCAATGAGGTGTGGCTATGGTGACTAAAATGGATAGGAAAGGTGCTGAAAATGGCAGCAGTGAAATGAACAATGGAGGAGAAGAAAGAAAGGCGGCAAAAAAAGAGAGAAAGAGATGGAGAAAAAATTGAAAAAGCAAAAAATAAAATAAAAGATGCACATATTAATTTTCAAATTAATCCAAAGATAAATCAATATTTGAGTCAGACTGAAATCTGTTCACAATGGGAGTAAAATATTAAAATTTAATACTTTCCAAGGGAATCAAACTCAGGTTTTCAAGGATAATTGCACTAAATCTTAACCATCTAGCCAGTAACTCAATCTTTTCATAACTTTACAAACTTTTAACTAAGATTCATAATGACAACTCTTAGTCCACGAATCCAAATTCTTCTAACCCTATTTCCCGAAAGTGACAAAGGTAAAATACACGTAAGTTCAAAAGAACTTAGTGAGAATCTATACAACCATATTGGTAAGTAACTTTTAAAGTCTCAGGTATTAAAGAAAACTAATGCATATAATTAAACTCCCTGAGTTTTATAAGGGGATCTCGCAGTTTTTCTGGAGTAGACAATGCCCATACGTTCTTCTTGATCAAATCATTGGTGAACATATCAGATTGATTTAGACGTAATTCTACTCTTGCTAAAACCCCTTTCTGAGACTTGACTTCATCAAGCTTCATCTTAGACTTTCATTTTACCTTTTTGGTTTGACCCATCACAAGATAACCATGTAAGCAAATATACGGATTGACGACTACCTTTGGAAAACTTTTAGGTATCTTGTAACACCTCAATTCTGGCGGGTTTAAAGTTTTGGCGCATAGTAGTAAAAATTCAATCTCGTGTAGTGTAATTCACCCGAATGATTATTTTTCATATACATGTAGGTGTACAGTAACCGCTACAAAAGTAAGTAAGAATTTGATTTCTTGATCTTCTTTCAAATATTAAGAAGGAGTCTATATTAAGTGGTTAAGAGTATGTAACAGCCCACTCGAAGAAGTCCTAGTATCCAGTTATTATTTAATGAGATAACAACCTGGTGGAGAGATGATTTCGAAAGGAGTGCTCGCCAAAGGCGTAGTACGCCATGTTACTAGAGTAACAATGCTAGCTGCATTGTGAGTATAGTAATTAGGACCCATCTGGTTAAGGTAACCAGATATTGTCCATATTGGATTCTTATTTATATTTGCATTTACAATTGCAGACCATTAACGAAGATATTTTGAAAGGGTGTGATGTAACACCCCAAACCCGGCCTAGACGTTATGACCGGATCCGGAGCGTCACATGAAAGATCACGCTCTTTTGTAAATACTAGAGAAACTTTCTTTTTGTTTAAGACCTCAAGTTCAGTTGATCATTTTGAAACTCAGTGTTTGCATATTTAATTTAGAATCTGCCTTTTTATGAAGCTAGAAACGCTTGCTATTACCTTAAGTTAACTTGAGGTGTTGTTCAATGTCGTTGTAAATTGTAGTTTAGGTTTTTAGAAAAACTGCAGTATTAGATTTTTAAAAGAAAACGTCCTACCAATTAATTTGTATAGTAAAGCGTTTAAAATCAACCTAAAATATTAGTTACTATTTGGAAAAAAATCACTTGTTACGTTTTAGAAATCATTCATTTACACATGTTGACATGTCATCTAAACCTTGAATTTAAGCGTTTAAGAAAGATACCCAAATTAAAATAGTAGTGGCCTTATTACAACATCAAAATCCCAATTTTAAAGCAAATAAGTCTAAAGAGGAGAAAAGTGAAATTTTACTAAATATTAAATGCATGGCCACCTCAAAGTCGATCCCAGCCCATGTCCGCTGAACTAAGAATTACCTGCAACATTTAAGCAGAGGGGGTGAGTCAATAAGACTCAGTGTACAATTACTCATCATTCACCATAGTTGGGCCTCGGCCCTTACAAATCACTTTGGGCAAATCCCATACAGAATCAGACTGTGCCTTGGCCCATTTAGCAGAGAATAGCAAATAATCAGGAAGTAATGCATTATGATGCAAATCCCAACCCAACCTAGTTTTCCATCCGCTACACACCACCCTTACCTGCCAATCACACCAATACGGATTTCTACAATCAACCCTCACCGCTACACACCATCGATGGCAGTCATGTAACACCCTGATTTAGGGGCTATGCAATTTGAGTATAATTCAGGTGTTGGAAGATTTTTGGGGTGTTTTTGGATGTGTTTTAGAGTTTTAAGAATGCTCGGATGAAAGGGGAAGGCTTTGGAAAATTTTGGATTTTTAGGCAAAAAGGGAAATAAAGGGGGGAAGGCCTTAAAATAATTTTATGGAGTTTAAGACGCAAGAAAGGAGTTGGGTGGAGTGGCATGGGGGCGCTGCTTGGAGCTTTGAAAGGGGACGCCTAAGGGAGCAAGGGTTTGAGCTGCTAAGGCAGCAATTTTTTGTTTTATTTTTGCGTCAGCCAAAGGACTGGGCTAAGTAGGCCTTAAAAATTAATGGCCAGGTTGGTGGACATGAAAGTCCAACTGGCGAAGTGGCTCTCATGTGCCACTTAGGCGCTGAAGGAGAGCAAGGGCGCTGGTTCGAGTGGGGGCAGCAGCATTTTGGCGTTTTTATTTTGCTATGTGATGGGCTGAAGTAGGAAGGGGTTAAAAATAAATGTTGGGGCCTTATGTCATGAAATACAATGTGGCCGAATGGCCTGGGGCGCTACCTGCAGCATGGGTTATAGCAGGTCCCATGTTCGAGACCTATGGGCAGCAGTCTGGGTGTTTTATTTTGGTTTTATTTTGCAGCAGTTTGGGGAGGTGTTGGACGGCTAGAAGGCTTTTATTTAGATGAGGATAATGTTTTTTTATTTTTATTTATCTATTTAGTTATTTAGAAGTGTAGGATAATTATTGTAGTATTTCATTTTGAATAAGCTAGGTGATAAATAGAAGAGGGATAAGTGTGGACTTATTCAACTTATTTTGAATAAGTGTTGGAGAGAAAATTTAGGTAGTAGACTAATTCAAATCGGTTTGAATTAGTGGTCATAAGTGTTTGTAGGTGGTGGCCGAATGTTGGAGTCTTCAAGGGGGGGAAGTGGCCGAATTCTATTTAAGGAGGTGGTGAGCTTCCTTTAGCCAAATTTTAGCTCCTTGCTCCTAAAGCCTTCACTTTTTCTTCTTAAACTCTACCTCTACTGGTTATTTTGAATCCATTTCTCCTTTGAGTGACTTTTGTTTTTTCTTCTTTCCTAGCAATAGCCGAACCTCCTTAAGCCCAACAAAGATTCCATTTCTCTTCTCCTTCTCTCGCCGAATCTCCTTGTGCCGATTTCTCCTTTCTTCTAGAACCATATTTCTTTCGTGTCTACTTGTGTCTTTTGCCGAATCTCTCCTCTCCCTCTTGGTGTGCCAAATTCCCTTCCCTATTTAGTTGTCACCTTGGCCGAATAGTAGGTGTGGTGTGGATCACTTTGGGTTCCTTTTTCAATCGTTGGAAAAGGTGAGTAGGCTTAGCCGAATGCCTATTTCTTCCCTCTCTCTGTTCTCGTCGACTTCTACAAAGGTAAGAGCCGATTTTGGGATTTGTTTGGAAGTATGTTAATCTCTTGTGGTAACCAAATTGTTGTAGGGCCTCCGGATTTGGATACAATCAAGCGTAGCCTCTTTTCTCTGTTAATTAGGTGGTAAGTGGTGGTAAGAAGTTATTCTGATATTCTTGTCTTGGCCGAATGGCCCTAAGATTTCTCTTAAGTGCTAAGGCCGATTGTAGGGGAGAAGAGCCTAACGCAGAAACCTTCTTGGGAGGCGATAGTCGCAATTGAAGCCTATAGTAGCATCTGGGATTCAAGTGGTTTTGGTAAGAAATATTTAGTAAGATTAAATACTTGGATTTATGATTTGGAGGTTTAACCCGTTTATCTGATTAAGCTTTTTGATGGAGACCAATACCAGTCAAGGAGGGCAAGAGAAAGCTCCTATCCCGAAGTTTAAGAAAAGAGCCATCTCGGCAGTTCGGGATTGGCCACCGGGGTGTGGACGTGCAGCAGAAAACGTTAGGCAAATAGCCGTAGTCTCGCTTAGCGATAGCATCGAGGATCGAGAGTCTAGAACTCCAAGTAATAAGGTGTGTAGTTAGCCATTGTTTCTGGGTTTTGTGTGATATCCGCTATGTTATATGTTTACTAATAAGTGCGATGGTAAAGTGTGATAGATACCCTAAAAGGGGTATGACGATGATCAGGTAAGTAGCACATTGTAAATATTGTTGTCATTTATTTAAATATGAGTGTATGCCTATATTTGGGAATGACATGCACATGCATCATATTGTCGTTATATCATGTTACATGTGCATGGGTGGGTTATGAAAGAAGAACAGGGTGTACTTCGAGTACGTGGTTGATGTCAGCTTTGTGCTACATCGTGGATTGGCGCTGACTGAGGTCACGTTGTGGATCTTTGCGATTTAGTTCGCGTGGTTACCTTGATTGATATCAGCTCTATGCCATATCGTGGCTTGATGGATTGCTGTGTGCTCCATCGTGGTTTGATGTTAGCTATACGCTACATCGTGGATGGCATTGGTTGCCTTTTTGGAGGGAAAAGGAGAGGGTGACTCGATAGTCCCCTCGTGTGTGGTAATTTGGATAAGGGGGTGTGTAGCGGATGGACCTTAGGGTTGGGTTGGGTTTCATGTTGCATTGTTCCGTTGTGAAATGATATGGAAATGGGCCATGCCCAATATGACATGTGGAAAGGTATGTTTTGAGAACAAACGTGGAAATGGCCCAAGCCCAGCGATCAATGGATTGATGAGAAAAGGGCCTAGCCCAGTGCTTGAATATGATTTGATTGTGGGCCAAGCCCAGATTGTGGTAATGTTTAAATGATTATATTTACATGCTGCATTCTATAATTGGGTTGATTTGTGGCTAACATGTGGGTGGATATCAGTGGTTTAATTACACACTGAGTCTGTGTGACTCACCCAACTTTTTAAACATCGCAGGTGAGTCGTGATTAATGGACCGGGTTGGAGTAGATACGAAGGTGGCCATGCAGAAGCAGATTTTTATGCAGAAGTAGATGTTTTACTTGTTTAGTTAGTTAATAATGATTTTTTATATTATCCGTATTTTGGGAATTTATTTGATGTAATAAGGGCCACTTTTGATTTAAAGTACTCTATTTATGGTTGTTGAAGTTTATGTTTACTTAGAAGTATTTTTTTACAAATGATTTATATTATAATAACTTATAATAAAGTTTGAATTCGGATATTTTATATCAAGCTTATATTATTTAATAATTTTAATGGACTTACTTCTCGAAAGTTAACAAAATTTTCAAGTTTTACTCTAAAGACAAAGATTTTTAACCGTCATTTCGCAGTGACATAACCAGATCCGGACGAGACTTGTGGGCCGGGTTTGGGGTGTTCTGATTTGGTATCGAGCTGTGTTCAAAACTCGGCTTTGAGGGTTTTGGGCCCAAAAACGTTTCAAAATGGGCTTTTCAAAAATATGGATTTTTAAGAAATATTTTCAGGTTATTCTGGCATGGCACCTGTACCTCCGACCCGAAGTCCATCAGGTAAGTACTTCGGACTTTTGAAGTGTCAGATTATTATGAATCGTATTATGGGCTTAGTTGGGCTCGTAGATTAGTGAACTAGGATCTGTTGAACCCTAGGACTAGTCTACTCAAACATTGAACACATAAGACTTAAGGACCATTAAACAAACCTGTGATTAAGTCGCCGAGTTAAGGTGTGGCAACCATTGTGCGCATGTCAGGAGTGGATCGGAAGAGCTCGGTACTTAAGCGATCCTCGTGACTCACCTCCTCTTCGCTGGAATCCTACCCAGTGCGTAGCTACGGTTCACCTTAACCAAGAGGACTTGTTCATAGGCTAAACCAATTATTAAAACCCGAAAGGGACTAGCCGTGCCGTTTTATAAAATTCCTAGTTTTAAAACCCTTAGTTTTAAAATTTCCAAAATTTACCCCTTTGGTTTGTAAACTCTAAATCTGATTTTGAAAGATGTTTTCTCGATTTGCAAAATTACCAAAAATACCCCTGTAGGAAAATGACGAAAATACCCCTTGGGTAAAAACGGGCAGAAATGTCTGGATAGTGAATGTGGGTGGTAGATACCACCGAATGTGCCTCTACTGAGGAAGGAATGTGGCTTCATTGGGAAATGAAGGTGTCGCTAGTGATGAATGTGTTCTTGTTGATGAATGGATGTGTCCTTATGGATGAATGCGATATTCTGAAATAGAATAGGGAACTTGAACTGAAACTTTGTGTGATCGAAAGAACTACCTCTAGAAATTATTTTCATAAAATTGTTCGCGGTTAAACAGTGGAACAAATACTAATGCATAAAACTTGTTAATCAGATTAAATCGCGACGATAGAGATGAGTTCTAGGGGACGCGGTAGAGGTAGAATGGCAGCATCGGAACCGATAGGGTCTGGCCATGGGTCAGAAAGTGAAGTGCCGCCAGCAGTGGACGTAGAGGGGCAAGATCAGACATGAGAAGATGTAGCGGTGTCGCAAGCTATGTTACGCGTGCTACAGCAAGTGGCAGGAGCTGGTATGGGAAACGGAGCTCGGAAGTCAGTGTCGAAAAGGCTTAGATCGAACGGAGCCGAGATCTTTAGAGGAGTGTCGGGAGTAGCTCCTAATGTAGCAGAGTATTGGCTAGAAGCAGTCGAAAGAATCATGGACGATTTGGACTGTACCAACGAAGAAAAGCTGAAGGGTGTTGTTTCATTACTTCGCGACGAAGCTTATCGTTGGTGGCTCACTGTCAAACAAGGTGTACCGGCGGATCGATTGGATTGGGATTACTTTAAGGCTAAGTTTGAAGGAAAGTACGTAGGAGCCAGTTATTTGGACTCGCAAAGGAAAGCGTTTCTAAATCTAGTACAAGGGAATAAGTCGGTAGCGGAGTATGAAGCGGAATTCGTGCGACTTAGTCAGTACGCCAAGGGGATCGTGGCTACACGATTATGAAAGGAGTGTTCGATTCAAGATGGGTCGCGAGATGAGTTGCGGGAGTTGATAGCTCCGCAGAGAGAAAGGGACTTCTCCATTCGGTTGAGAAAGCTCTGATCGTCAAGAGGTTAAGAAGACTATAAGGGAAAACCGGAAAAGAATAGGAACGAGAATAAGAAAAGGGTTGGACCGCCAAGATCGTTTGGAGACGCCGGAAAAGACCGAGAGTTGAGAATACAAGACGCCCACCTATGCCAATTGCGAGAATCGGAATCGATCTCGTGTTTCGGTGTGGAAGACCTCACGTGGAGAGAGTTTGGGGAAATAGTAAAGAATGCTTTCGGTGCGGATCTAAGGCACATCCGTTAAGAATTGTCCTCAAGCAACGAGGTCGTGGTTCAAGCCATGGAAGGAATGGTTCCAATGTGAGTCGACCAAGGATGTGATATCGGTAAGCTCTTTTGCTTTGGTACATGCTTTAATTGCTTTGCTTGCTTGTGAGTTAGCCCTTTTCTGTGTTGCTAAGAGAGGTGTTTTGAATTTTGAGTGGGAACTAAGAGGCTATGTTTGGGAAGTATGATAGCCTTAGTAAGATCAGAGTGCGCAGCATAAGCGTAAGGTGGTAGGATAGGTTGTACAGACGTTTGTTAGAAAAGTAATTTCGAGGACGGAATTATTTTTAAGGAGGGTAGAATTGTAACACCCTGATTTAGGGGCTATGCAATTTGAGTATAATTCAGGTGTTGGAAGATTTTTGGGGTGTTTTTGGATGTGTTTTAGAGTTTTAAGAATGCTCTGATGAAAGGGGAAGGCTTTGGAAAATTTTGGATTTTAGGGCAAAAAGGGAAATAGGGTGAAGGCCTTAAAATAAATTTATGGAGTTTAAGACGCAAGAAAGGAGTTGGGTGGAGTGGCATGGGGGCGCTGCTTGGAGCTTTGAAAGGGGACGCCTAAAGGAGCAGGGTTCGAGCCGCTAAGGCAGCAATTTTTGTTTTATTTTTGCGTCACCCAAGGACTGGGCTAAGTAGGCCTTAAAATTAATGGCTGTGTTGGTGGACATGAAAGTCCAATCATGAAGGCTCTCATGCGCCACTTAGGCGCTCAAGGAGAGCAAGGGCGCTGGTTCGAGTGGGGCAAAGAGCAGATTTTGGCGTTTTTATTTTGCTATGTGATGGGCTGAAGTAGGAAGGGGTTAAAAATAAATGTTGGGGCCTTATGTCATGAAATACAATGTGGCCGAATGGCTCTGGGCGCTACTTGCAAAGATGGGTTCTAGCAGTCCCATGTTCGAGACCTATGGGCAAAGCATGGTGTTTTATTTTGGTTTTATTTTTGCAAAGTTAGCTTTGGGGAGGTGTTGGACGGCTAGAAGGCTTTTATTTAGATGAGGATAATGTTTTTTATTTTTATTTATCTATTTAGTTATTTAGAAGTGTAGGATAATTATTGTAGTATTTCATTTTGAATAAGCTAGGTGATAAATAGAAGAGGGATAAGTGTGGACTTATTCAACTTATTTTGAATAAGTGTTGGAGAGAAAATTTAGGTCGTAGACTAATTCAAATCGGTTTGAATTAGTGGTCATGAGTGTTTGTAGGTGGTGGCCGAATGTTGAGTCTTCAAGGGGGAAGTGGTCGAATTCTATTTAAGGAGGTGGTGAGCTTCCTTTAGCCAAATTTTAGCTCCTTGCTCCTAAAGCCTTCACTTTTTCTTCTTAAACTCTACCTCATCTGGTTATTTTGAATCCATTTCTCCTTTGAGCAGCCTTTTGTTTTCTCTTCTTTTCCTAGCAATAGCCGAACCTCCTTAAGCCCAACAAAGATTCCATTTCTCTTCTCCTTCTCTCGGCCAAATCTCCTTGTGCCGATTTCTCCTTTCTTCTTGAACCATATTTCTTTCGTGTCTACTTTGTGTCTTTTGCCGAATCTCTCCCTCTCCCTCTTGGTGTGCCAAATTCCCTTCCCTATTTAGTTGTCACCTTGGCCGAATAGTAGGTGTGGTGTGGATCACTTTGGGTTCCTTTTTCAATCGTTGGAAAAGGTAAGTAGGCTTAGCCGAATGCCTATTTCTTTCCTCTACGTTCTCTCGTCGACTTCTACAAAGGTAAGAGCCGATTTTGGGATTTGTTTGGAAGTATGTTAATCTCTTGTGGTAACCAAATTGTTGTAGTAGGCCTCCGGATTTGGATGCAATCAAGCGTAGCCTCTTTTCTCTCGTTAATTAGGTGGTAAGTGGTGGTAAGAAGTTATTCTCGATATTCTTGTCTTGGCCGAATGGCCCTAAGATTTCTCTTAAGTGCTAAGGCCGATTGTAGGGAGAAGAGCCTAACGCAGAAACCTTCTTGGGAGGCGATAGTCAAGCAATTGCGAAGCTTATAGTAGCATCCGGGATTCAAGTGGTTTTGGTAAGAAATATTTAGTAAGATTAAATACTTGGATTTATGATTTGGAGGTTTAACCCGCTTATCCGATTAAGCTTTTGATGGAGACCAATACAGTCAAGGAGGGCAAGAGAAAGCTCCTATCCCAAGTTTAAGAAAAGAGCCGCTCTCGACAGTTCGGGATTGGCCACCGGGGTGTGACGGCGTGCAGAAACGTTAGGCAAATAGCCGTAGTCTCGCTTTAGCGATAGCGCCGAGGATCGAGAGTCTAGAACTCCAAGTAATAAGGTGTGTAGTTAGCCATTATTTCCGGGTTTTGTGTGATATCCGCTTATGTTATATGTTTACTAATAAGTGCAAAGTGGTAAAAGTGTGATAGATACCCTAAAAGGGGTATGACGATGATCGTGTAAGTAGCACATTGTAAATATTGTTGTCATTTATTTAAATATGAGTGTATGCCTATATTTGTGAATGACATGCACATGCATCATATTGTCGCTTTATCATGTTACATGTGCATGGGTGGGTTATGAAAGAAGGACAGGTGTACTTCGAGCACGTGGTTGATGTCACTTTGTGCTACATCGTGGATTGGCGCCGATCGAGGACGCTATGCGTTGTGGATCTTTGCGATTTAGTTCGCGTGGTTACCTTGATTGATATCGGCTCTATGCCATATCGTGTGGCTTGATGGATTGCCGTGTGCTCCATCGTGGTTTGATGTTAGCTATACGCTACATCGTGGATGGCATTGGTTGCCTTTTGGAGGGAAAAGGAGAGGGTGACTCGATAGTCCCCTAGTGTGTGGTAGGTTGGATAAGGGGGTGTGTAGCGGATGGACCTTAGGATTGGGTTGGGTTTCATGTTGCATTGTTCCGCTGTGAAATGATATGGAAATGGGCCATGCCCAATATGACATGTGGAAAGGTATGTTTTGAGAACATACGTGGAAATGGGCCAAGCCAAATGATGTGGATTGATGAGAAAAGGCCTAGCCCAAAGGCTTGAATATGATTTGATTGTGGGCCAAGCCCGCATTGTGGTAATGTTTAAATGATTATATTTACATGCCGCATTCTATAATTGGGTTGATTTGTGGCTAACATGTGGGTGGATATCGGTGGTTTAATTACACATCGAATCGTGTGACTCACCCAACTTTTTAAACATCGCAGTGAGTCGTGATTAATGGACCGGGTTGGAGTAGATACGAAGGTGGCCATGCGTATATGATTTTTATGCGTATAGATGTTTTACTTGTTTAGTTAGTTAATAATGATTTTTATATTATCCGTATTTTGGGAATTTATTTGATGTAATAAGGGCCACTTTTGATTTAAAGTACTCTATTTATGGTTGTTGAAGTTTATGTTTACTTAGAAGTATTTTTTTACAAATGATTTATATTATAATAACTTATAATAAAGTTTGAATTCGGATATTTTATATCAAGCTTATATTATTTAATAATTTTAATGGACTTACTTCCCGAAAGTTAACAAAATTTTCAAGTTTTACTCTAAAGACAAAGATTTTTAACCGTCATTCCGCAGTGACATAACCAGATCCGGACGAGACTTGTG
Organism: Gossypium sturtianum; assembly: GCA_025698515.1. Classification (NCBI taxonomy): domain Eukaryota; kingdom Viridiplantae; phylum Streptophyta; class Magnoliopsida; order Malvales; family Malvaceae; genus Gossypium; species Gossypium sturtianum. Next base: position 67,961,613 of record CM046953.1, read on the forward strand.
GGCCGGGTTTGGGGGTGTTACAAGTCATGCTGCAGTTAGCTGCTCATCGTCAAATTGTGACAGAGTCACCAGACTGAAGTGGCATGGCCACCAGAACAGAGTGTGCCAGAGCCACCAGATCAGATTGTGGCAAAAGCCACCAGATTAATGTGACATAGTCACCAGATACACTTCCCCTTCATTTCATAGCATATACCCATCCATTATGCGAACATGAACTCATGGTGTATGAATGCAACAGATATTGACATGTATATCAGATGATCAGAGTGTACATATAATCATGTCAGCATAAGTGCATATATAACATAAGCAGAAATCACTAACCCGATGTCTTGATTTTACTCTCCATGGGCAAGAGCAGCATATGCCGAAGTTTCGGCATTCAATAAAGCATAAATATATTTATATATTCAAGTAAAACGATAGGAAAAAGGTGTGAGAATTACACACCTGTAAACACAGAGAACTAGGCTATCAATCTCGCTAACAACCTCACTCGCAGGGATCACAGTGATCTGCCTGTCCCTCTCCGAAACCGGCCCACAACCCGGTGGAAAGTCACGTACTGCCGATACCGCACGTTTTTTTTTTGAACTTAGGGGTAGGGACTAGGAGTCCAACCCCCTCCTTTGCTTGGCTGGTATTCGATTCCATGAAAAAGATCTTAATCAGAAGACCGGGTTAAGGCACTGAAACAGATAAAATAAGAAGATATGCTCAAACGAAGAGGTTTCTTACCTAGATCGACAGAAACCGAGAGCTTCAGGCTTGGATTAAGAAATCGGCTGGGTCCCACTATTCCCTCCTACATTCAGCCAAGACACCCAAAGTGCCATGGTTAGCGCCCTCGATAAAACCACCAGCAAGAGAAAAGCAAGAATCGAAAGTGAAGAAGAATACATACCGCAACAAGAAAACCGATTGAGAGGGTTAAGAGAAAAGAGTGGCGGCAATCCACTAAAACAAGAGCAAATGAAGAGGTTTAAACACACCAGAGAGATTCGACCAACAGGAACAATAGGAACAAACTCAGAGAGAAGGAAGATGGAATAAGTTTCGGCTTTGAAAAGAAATAAAGGAAAATATAAGAAGAAATGGACTAGGAAAATTCGGCCTTAGAAGAAATAGAAAAGAAGTTGAAGCAACAAATGTTTCGGCTTTGAAGATACAAATGAGAGAAAATGATGAAATGGAGAGGGTGATAGGAGAGTTCTGCTAAGGGGTTATGAAATGCAAAATAAGTATGAACAAAAAAGAGAGAGAGAGAGAGAGAGAGAGAGAGAGTTGGGGTTTCGGTTTTTGAATGAGAGAAGAAAACAATTGCTCACCGATTGCCAAAAGAGAATAAGGTTTGATTTGCTAACCCTCAACTCAAAGTGACCTAAAGAGAAAACGACATACACCCACATACATACACCTCAAAACCGAAAATGCACCGAAGATGAAAGGAATGCCCCCAAGACCACTTTCGGTACATGTACCTTGCTTAGCCCCCAAAACCGAAAGCTCCCCTCTTCAACCAAAGCACATTCGGTCAACAACTCCTAACAAGCCACCCACTCCTTGATCATCTCCTACTTTCACTCCCATCCCCCCATTTGAATTTATTTGAAGGATTCAAATCCACCTTTCACTCTTGTACAATCATTTAAAATATTTGACTTAGTCCACTCCCACTCTTCAAGGTCCCTAGCCGAAACCAACACCTCTCATCCTGATGCCAAAAAGAATTCCCAAAAAGCAACCTATGCGACTAACTCGCTCTCCTCACCGCTCCCCGTGGCGTCATCTCCCCTACTTCCTAAGTGGCGCTCTTCTTGCCAGTTTACCACTCATTGTCTTGTGTCAACAAACACAAACAATAATCCTTAAAACCTGCCCCAGCTAGCACTCCCTTAAAGTACCAAGAATTAAAATTTTCGCCAAGGCTTCGGCTTAACCTTGAGCCTTCCCGTGGCCCCCAAACATAACAAATTAATAGATATAGCATACCAAACACACAGAACATAGCAAATGCAAAGCCCCTAATTCCTCGATGTTACAAATGCTCTACCCCCTTAAAGAAATTTTGGCCTCGAAATTACCTCGGTCAAAAGAGATGAGGGTGTTGCCGACGATAACATCCTCTCCTGGTTCCCACGTCGCTCTTCCACACCGTGATTTCGCCACAAGACTTTGACCAACGGATCGATTTCCTTCTCAACACCTTAACGCCTCAATCCACGACCGTGACCGGTTCCTCTTCAAAGGACAAAGTTTGGTCTTACTTCAATCTCCTCCACTGGCACAATATGAGTCGGATCCGAACGATAGCGCCTCAACATCGAAACATGGAACACATCATGTATCTGTTTCAATTCTGAAGGTAACTCAAGCTGATATGCCACTGGTCCCATACGTTTCAATACCCGATAAGGCCCGATGAACCTGGGAATTAGCTTACCCTTTCGTCCAAACCTCATAACCTTCTTCCAAGGTGAGACTTTCAGGAAGACTTGATCACCCACCGTAAATACTACATCCTTACGCTTCAGATCAGCGTAGGATTTCTATCTGTCAGAAGCCTCCTTCAATCGAGTTCGAATTAACTTAAATTTCTCCTCTGTCTCTGAAACCAATTCCGGACCCAACATCTGACGCTCACCCAACTCTATCCAGCAAGTAGGAGTACGACACTTCCGTCCATACAGCGCTTCATAGGGCGCCATCTGAATACTAGATCGGGCAAATTTGTTGTTGTATGCGACTCGCCAACAAAGAGAAATTCTTCCCAACTACCCCTGAAATCAATGACACAACCTCTCAACATATTTTCCAAGATATGAATTACCCTTTCAGACTGACCATCAAACTGTGGATGAAAAGCTGTGCTGAAGTCTAGTCTTGTACCCAATGCCTGATGCAGCGCCTTCCAAAACCGCGACGTAAACCTAGGGTCTCTGTCCGATATGATGGACACTGGTACCCCGTGCAACCTTACAATCTCTGCCACATACATTTTAGCCAGCTTCTGCAAAGAATAGTGGACACGAACAGGTATGAAATGGGCAGACTTTGTCAATCGATCAACAATCACCCATACCGAATCATTCTTAGTAGGCGTAAGAGGAAGCCCACTAACAAAATCCATCGTGATTCTCTCCCATTTCCAGTGTGGAATATTCTCCGACTATAATAACCCTGAAGGCAACTGATGTTCCGCTTTCACCTGCTGACATGTTAAGCATTTACCCACTAATTCGGTAATCTCCCGCTTCAAACCAGGCCACCAAAACTGCTTTCACAAATCCCGATAAATTTTATTCCCACCAGGATGCATAGCGTATGGACTACTATGCGGCTCCTGAAGAATCATCTGTCTTAACCCAGCATCCTTCGGCATGTAAACCCTCTCACGGAAACACATGACCCCATCACTGTTCAAACCAAAATCCTCTACCCCACCATTCTGTACCTGCAGACGTCGAGCACTCAAGACATCATCCAATAACTACTTCTCTTTGATCTGACCAACCCACGTCGGCTTTACTTGAAGTTCAGCTAGCACACTCCCATCACGATACAAGTTGAGATGGGCAAACATCGCTCTCAAATCCGATATCACTTTCTGACTAAACGCATTCGCCACCACGTTAGCTTTACCCGAATGGTATTCGATCGAGCAGTCGTAATCCTTTAATAGTTCAATCCACCTCCCCTGTCTTAAATTCAATTCCTTCTGGGTAAGGAGATATTTTAAGCTCTTTTGGTCAGTGTGGATGATGGATTTCTCCCCATACAGGTAGTGTCTCCAGATCTTCAGAGCGAACACTACCGTAGCCAACTCCAGATCATGCGTAGGATAGTTCAACTCATGCGGTCTTAACTAGCGAGACGCATATGCAACCACCTTCCCGTCTTGCATTAACACACACCCTAATCCCGTGTGTGAAGCATCACAATAAACCACGAACTCTTTCCCAGCTTCAGGATGAATCAAAACCAGAGCCTCTGTTAAAATCTTCTTCAGCTTCTCAAAGCTTTCTTGTTGCTTGTCAGTCCAAACAAATGCTACCCCTTTCCGCAACAACCTAGTTAAGGGTGCTGCAATCAAGGAGAACCCCTCAAAAAACCTTCTATAGTACCCAACTAATCCAAGAAACTTCGAATTTCTGCCACAGACTTAGGCGGTTTTCAGTCCAACACAGCTTCAATTTTCCGGGGATCAACCCTAATTCTCTCTACAGATACAACATGACCCAAAAAGGAAACTTCTTTCAACCAAAATTCACACTTACTGAATTTGGCGTACAACTGCTTCTCTCTCAAAATCTGCAGAACCACCCGAAGATACGAATCATGCTCCTCTTCCGTCTTAGAGTATACCAGAATGTTGTCTATGAACACCACAACAAACCGGTCCAGATAGGGTTGGAACACTCGGTACATCATGTCCATAAATGCCACTGGTGCATTCGTCAGCTCGAATGGCATCACCAAGAACTCGTAGTGACCATAACGAGTTCTAAAGACTGTCTTATGAATATCCGCTTCTTTGACCTTAAGTTGATGATAACCTGACCTCAAATCTATCTTTGAGAAAACTGAAGCCCCCTTAAGTTGATCCAACAAATCGTCAATCCTCGGCAGCGGGTATTTGTTCTTGATGGTCAACTTGTTCAACTAACGGTAGTCAATGCACATACGTATTGACCCGTCCTTCTTCTTCACGAACAGCACCGGCGCTCCCCATGGAGATACACTTGGTTGGATAAAAACCTCGATCCAACAGTTCCTGAATCTGCGCCTTTAATTCCACTAACTCTTTCGACGCCATTCTATATGAGGCAATAGACACTGGCGCTGTTCCCGGAAGAAGTTCAATACCGAATTCCACCTCGCGATTCGGAGGTAACCCCGGAAGTTCCTCTGGAAAAACATCGAAAAACTCCTTCACTATTCAGACGTCCATCACCGTCAACTCCTTGGCCTCCAGAGCACGAAAAAAAGTTAAGAAAGCCTCGCATCCTTTTCTCACCATTCTTTTCGCCTTTAAAGCAGACACTACATTGGACAAGTAGTTTCTCCTCTCGCCTATCACTACAACTTCATTATCCTCAGGGGTCCTTAACACAATGCGCTTAGCAGCACAATCCAAGTTTGCTCGATATTTAACCAACCAATCCATACCTAGGATTAAATCGAACTCCCCGAACGGTAGTTCCATCAAATCAGCCGGGAAAACCAACCCTTGTACTTCTAGAGGCACATTCCTAAAAAGTTTGTTTACCACTACAAATTGTCCTAAAGGGCTAAGTACAGTCATCTCCCTAGAAACAATCTCAGAGTTCATGCTTAAATTTCCAGACACCACATTAGCAACATAGGAATGCGTCGACCCAATATCAATCAATGCAGTAAAGGGCAAACCGAAAATGAGAAATGTACCAGTTATGACGTCTGGTGCATCGCCCTCCTCTCGGCGTCTAGCTGCATAGACTAACCCAGGCCGTCTCGCATCTGTATTCCCAACACCTCTGCCCGGTGCTCCACGTCCCCGACCAAAACCATTCCCTCTTCCAATCGGACCACGACCTCTCTGTGGCTGCTGACCACCTCTCCTAAACTGATCAAAACCCTGCCCAACTGGCCGCACTTGATCTACTTGTGGACAATCTTTAATCATATGGTCTATAGATCTACACCTGAAACATCCACCGGTTCTCCTCCTACACTCTCCAAACTGCATTTTCCCATACAGAGCACATGATCGACCCTGGCCCATTGCCGTAGGCCTCACAACTCCACCTCTCTGTGGAGCTATCAACACTCGCAATTTGTCTCGCAACCCATCCTCAAACCGTACGCAACGTTCATAGTCAGTCGCAACTATTCCTCGGGCATAACGACTCAATCATAGAAATTCTGCCTCATACGCAGCCACAGATTTTCCCCCTTGTCCCACATTAAGGAATGCTTTCCTCTGAGCATCAACATAACTTGCCCCAACGTATTTCCCTTGAAATGTAGTTTTAAAGAAATCCCAGTCAATGCGATCCGCTGAAGTGCCCTCTCTTACGGTAAGCCACCACTGATATGCCTCATCCCGGAGAAGAGACACCACTCTTTTTAGTTTTTCCTCTGCCGTGCAATCTAGATCATCCATAATTCGCTCGACTGCCTCCAGCCAGTACTCAGCTACATTTGGGGCCACACCAGAGATACCCCTGAATACCTCTGCCCCATTTGCTCGAAGTTGCTCAGGAATAGACTTTCGAGATACTGCCCCAGAGCTCACCCCAGCAACTCGCTCCAACACACGTAGCATTGCTTGGGACAGGGCATCATCCCCACCAATTCTATCTTGCGATCCCGCTTCTGCCACAGGTGATGGGGCGCTTTACCTTTAGGCTCATGCCTCGTTTCCGAAAACTCAGCCTCAACACCTCGGCCTCTACCACGGCCGCGTACAACACGTCTACGCCCTCTGGCACTCATGTCTACAATTTTGTCTTAATCTGTTTTTACAAATTTTATGCATTAGCTTTTCTTTTCACTGTGGGTTAATGAGTAGTCTTATGAGAATAGAGTTTTAAGTTGTTTTCTGCAAAACACACATACACCTATAGGTTTCCATCTCTAAAGTAGGGTTTCTTAATTCTAACATTCATAGCGATATATTCACATAATATATTCACCTCATGCAAACCACATAAAAATCAGAAGACGTACCTTACAGATTTGGGCCGGAGACTTGGGTGCCACACTTCCAGAAGACATGTACATATATTTTCTTTCTAAACCATGTTTTTGGAAAACGTTTTGAACCCAAAACCCATGGCCGAGCTTTTAAAACCTAGGCTCTGATACCACAATTGTAATCCCCCAAACCCGGCCTAGACGTTATGACTGAATTCGGAGCGTCACATAAAAGATCACGCTCTTTTGTAAATACTAGAGAAAATTTCTTTTTGTTTAAGACCTCAAGTTCAGTTGATCATTTGGAAACTCAGTGTTTGCATATTTAATTTAGAATCTGCCTTTTTATGAAGTTAGAAACGCTTGCTGTTACCTTAAGTTAACTTGAAGTGTTGTTCAATGTCGTTGTAAATCGTAGGTTAGGTTTTTGGAAAAACCGCAGTTTTAGATTTTTTAAAGAAGACGTCCTACCAATTAATTCTTATAGTAAAGCGTTTAAAATCAACCTAAAATATTAGTTACTATTTGGAAAAAAATCACTTGTTATGTTTTAGAAATCATTCATTTACACATGTTGACATGTCATCTAAACCTTGAATTTAAACATTTAAGAAAGATACCCAAATTAAAATAGTAGTGGCCTTATTACAACATCAAAATCCCAATTTTAAAACAAATAAGTCTAAAGAGGAGAAAAGTGAAATTTTACTAAATATTAAGTGCATGGCCACCTCAAAGTCGATCCCAGCCCATGTCCGCTGAGCTAAGAATTACCTGCAACATTTAAGTAGAGGGGGTGAGTCAAGAAGACTCAGTGTGCAATTACTCAGAATCAGACTGTGCCTTGGCCCATTTAGCAGAGAATAGCAAATAATCAGAAAGTAATGCATTATGATGCAAATCCCAACCCAACCTAGTTTTCCATCCGCTACACACCACCCTTACCTGCCAATCACACCAATAGGGATTTCTACAATCAACCCTCACCGCTACACACCATCGATGGCAGTCATGCTGCAATTAGCTGCTCATCGTCAAATTGTGACAGAGTCACCAGACTGAAGTGGCATGGCCACCAGAACAGAGTGTGCCAGAGCTACCAGATCAGATTGTGGTAAAAGCCACCAGATTAATGTGACATAGTCACCAGATACACTTCCCCTTCATTTCATAGCATATACCCATCCATTATGCGAACATGAACTCATGGTGTATGAATGCAACAGATGTCGACATGTATATCAGATGATCAGAGTGTACATATAATCATGTCAGCATAATTGCATATATAACATAAGCAGAATTCACTAACCTGATGTCCTGATTTTACTATCCATGGGCAGGAGCAGCATATGCCGAAGTTTCAGCATTCAATAAAGCATATATATATATTTATATATTCAAGTAAAACTATAGGAAAAAGGTGTGAGAATTACACACCTGTAAACACAGAGAACTAGGCTATCAATCTCGTTAACAACCTCACTCGCAGGGATCACAGTGATCTGCCTGTCCCTCTCCGAAACTGGCCCACAACCCGGTAGAAAGTCACGTACTGCCGATATCGCACGTTTTTTTTGAACTTAGGGGTAGGGACTACGAGTCCAACCCCCTCCTTTGGTTGGCTGGTATTCGATTCCATGAAAATGATCTTGATCAGAAGATCGGGTTAAGGCACTGAAGCAGATGAAATAAGAAGATATGCTCAAATGAAGAGGTTTCTTACCTCGATCGACAGAAATCGAGAGCTTCAGGCTTGGATTAAAAAATCGGCTGGGTCCCACTATTCCCTCCTACATTCGGCCAAGACACCCAAAGTGCCACGGTTAACGCCCTCGATAAAACCATCAGCTAGAGAAAAGCAAGAACTGAAAGAGAAGAAGAATACATACCGCAACAAGAAAACTGATTGAGAGGGTTAAGAGAAAAGAGTGACGGCAATCCACTAAAACAATAGTGAATGAAGAGGTTTAAACACACCAGAGAGATTCAGCCAACAGGAACAATAAGAACAAACTCAGAGAGAAGGAAGATGGAATAAGTTTCGGCTTTGAAAAGAAATAAAGGAAAATATAAGAAGAAATGGACTTGGAAAATTTGGCCTTAGAAGAAATAGAGAAGAAGTTGAAGCAACAAATGTTTCGGCTTTGATGATACAAATGAGAGAAAATGATGAAATGGAGAGGGTGATAGGAGAGTTCGGCTAAGGTGAGTATGAACAAAAGAAAAGAGAGAGAGAGAGAGAGAGAGAGAGAGTTGGGCTTTCGGTTTTTGAATGAGAGAAGAAAACAATTGCTCACCGATTGCCAAAAGAGAATAAGGTTTGATTTTCTAACCCTCAACTCAAAGTGACCTAAGGAGAAAACGACACACACCCACATACATACACTTCAAAACCGAAAATGCACCAAAGATGAAAGAAATGCCCCCAAGACCACTTTCGTCACATGCACCTTGCTTAGCCCCCAAAATCGAAAGCTCCCCCCTTCATCCAAAGCACATTCGGTCAACAACTCCTAACAAGCCACCCACTCCTTGATCATGTCCTACTTTCACTCCCATCCCCCCATTTGAATTAATTTGAAGGATTCAAATCCACCTTTCACTCTTGTACAATCATTTAAAATATTTGACTTAGTCCACTCCCACTCTTCAAGGTCCCTAGCCGAAACCAACACCTCTCATCCTGACGCCAAAAAGAATTCCCAAAAAGCAACCTATGCGACTCGAACCTGCTCCCTCACTGCTCCCCTGTGGCGTCATCTCCCCCTACTTCCTAAGTGGCATCTTCTTGCTAGTTTACCACTCCTTGTCTTATGTCAACAAACACAAACAATAATACTTAAAACCTGCCCCAGCTAGCACTCCCTTAAAGTACCAAGAATTAAAATTTTTGCCAAGGCTTCGGCTTAACCCCGAGCCTTCCCGGGGCCCCCAAACATAACAAATTAATAGATATAGCATACCAAACACACAAAACATAGCAAATGCAAAGCCCCTAATTCTCGGATGTTACATGTGACATGTGTCAAGTTTCTATGGGAACATAGGTCCTATCTGTACATAAATTTTAGTTAAATAGGCTGAAGAGTGGCGGACGTTTTATCTTATCCTTTCCTTAAACAAAGTTGATGTGGCTTTCTTTGGAAGTCATCTAGGGTTTGTTGCCCTTGGGCTGGAACTAAAGATTGGATCTAAAGTAGAAGATTACTTTGTATTCTCTAATTTCTAGTCAAATGGTTAGATCTAGAACTTTGAACGACAATAGGTGAGGATCAAGTGAGCTTCTACATTGACCCTTATATATATATTTTGTTCATACTAAAATATATCTATATGAAATTGATTAAACTATGATTCTAAAATCATGGATAGTATGGAAATCTTACTTATACGAATTATGGGATAAAGGTGTGTATGAGATATGAATTCTGGTGATTTCAAATTTGTAAAGGAATGAGGATTGAGTTAAGATTAGGTTAAAAAATAAGTAGCCTAGTCGAATGTGAGTTCTCTCTTGAGGACTCCTGTAAACATATTAGATAAGTCCTTTATAATCTAAGTTTCAGAAGAAATGAACGAGTGCATGAATGATCATTGAGGATAGCATGATTATTTGATAAGAATCTATGGAGTCTAAGTATGTGATGAATTGTGCATGAGTGTTGTGATATTTAATCATGACTAAGTATGTGTTCGTTTGGAATGTATACTGTGAAATGTGATCTTGTTGATATGGTTGAAATATGCATTAAATTATAGTTTGATCAAAGAATTAAGTTAATCAACTTGAATGAGAGTCAATACTCTGACTTTCACATGTAAATTGTGGGTATAGACGATTAAATAATGACAAAACTTGATTATCGACTAGACAAGTAAAACATAAGAGAATTGTACAAAGTAAAGTTTTTATGTGTAGAATTACATGAATGCAAAGTAAAATGATGTATATGTAGGTAAGGTCTGATCAAGAAAAGGGTATAAATTAGACTTGTAATTTGATGAAAGGTTAGATGATCGTGTCTCAGAGTCTTAAAAATTTATAAATGAGAATGATCGAACCTGGAAACTAATTATGACAATGATTTGAGGCAAGCGCACCTATCGAACAATACTATAGTTCAGGCAAGACCGGAATGTCGAACCCAAAGGAACTAAAAGTACTAATACTAACTTTCTTTTTATTATCTAGCCTAAAATAAAGGGGATTTGTTGTTTAATCTAAGTTAAATAATTACTAAATTAAAGACTCTAAGACAAAGAAGAATGAATTTGGGGAAATGCTTTTGGGAAAAACCAATTGATAAAGACAATACCCGAAGAAGAATCCACCTAGACTTCACTTGTTATCTAACTCTGAACCAGATGATTTATTCATTTGACTTGATCCGTAAGATTCCCTAATGTATATTAAACCCTCTCTCGAAGCGAATAAATTCTAACCCTAGGTTGATTAATTGAAATCTCTTTCGAATTAAAACCCCTAGAATTGCATTAATTCGATCTATGGAATCCCATATTAGGTTTCACCCTAATCCGGCAAAATTTCGTCACCCTATCTCTAGGCGTGCGATCAACTCCGCTTAACTATGCTAGATCTACTCTTGGGCAGGGACTTTTGCTCCTCCACCTAAGCACATCAAACTTGAATTAATATCCGCGAAATATCAACACAAGAAATAAGAGCACATAATTAAGAACAAGTCAAATATTTATCATATAGTTCAACAAACGATAACAAGATTCATCTAAGGTTTCATCCCCCTTAGGTATCTGAGGGTTTAGTTCATAATGATAAAAGAAAACATCTCAGAAGAAAAGATAAAACAAAACATATGAAATCCCTAAAACCCCCAGAAGGAATTGAAGGAGAGATCCTCCGTCTTGAGTATGATTCCGGCTTCTTGAGATGAATCAACTGGCTATCTTCGAGTGAATCCCCACAATTCTTCCTTCTCTGGCCTAGCAATACGCCCCCTGACAAAAGCCTTAGGCTCTCCCCTTTTTAGGTCATACTTAAGGTGTTTATATAGGCTTCGGGATGTGTTTCTTTCCCTCTAAGTATCCTAATCCGAGTGAAATTCCTTTTTCTCACGACAGGGGCACGGCCATGGTACACGCCGGTGTAAATCGTGGCCAGGCCGTGTTGGGTCGATTGATGAGGCACGGCCGTGTGGTCTTGGGCCCAGGCCATGTCATTTTCGTGATCTGGCCCATTTGGCCCATTTTAAGCCCGTTTCTTGTTCTTTTCATCCTCCGGTGCATTCTTGAGTATAAAACATGAAAACAAAGGATTAAGAGCACCAAATTACATGAAATAAGGGATAATTCATCCAAAAACATGCTAAATGTGGGCTGTAAATATGTTACTATTACGGTTTATCAAATACCCCCACACTTAAGCTTTTGCTTGTCCTCAAGCAAAATTCTCAACTCACAATTAAAATGAACTTCCCTCAATTCATAATAGCCATTGATAATGTTTCATCATAATTCAAAGATAATTTATTCATGGATAATTCAACTCAAAGAGTCCTAAAGATTCAAACAATCTAAGTCATACATTTTTGTAGCACAAAGCATTGGTGTTTCCCTTCATCTAAATAATTACATCTGTTTCAAAACGGACAAGAATTGACATCCTCAATAAAGATTCACTCAAATCACTCGAGGTGTTTAAGGTTCAGAATTAAGCACTCAGAAGTCAAACATGAAGAGTTAATCCCATAGGCTTGCATGAAAATCAAATCTCCACCACTATAATATGAAATGATGCACAAATCAAAAGGTCTTTAAAAGGGTTGTAACGGGGCTTGGGTTAAGGTATGGATAAAGGCTAAATTAGAGGGTTAGAATCGAGATTGACCTGACAAATTACCTAACCAGAAACAACAAACTGAATATAAGTAATTACATCAATTGAGAACTAATAATACTAATAATACGAGCTTCTTCTTCAATATTTGGAATTTAAACGTATAAGCTCCTTTAATCACAAAACTAATAATGAATATACTTCGATTTTTTTATATATCATAAATACATAATAAAGGATAAATTACTGAAATAAAGATCATAGTTAGGCAACTGATCAAATCAAATCTCGATATAAGGGTAGTCAAGAAGGATGGTGATAACAAAAATAAGGGGTTTTGGGTTAATATTAGCGGGTAAATTAATAAAATGGGTTATTAGGATCAACGGGGTTCACTAGGGGTTAATTATGAAGGTAGGCTTTTAGTGGAGGAAGTGGGGTAAAACTTAGGTGCCTTTATCATCTCTGTATATCAAATCAAAGGTGTGGTCTCGACATGTATAATCGATGCAAGTTCTAGAATAACAAATCAAAGTTGACACACTCATAATCAATAGAGCAAGAAAAAGAATATATGCTCTATAAGGCCCAAAATCTCACAAAAATTATGGGTTTTTGATGTCAACCTCGTAAATTTCAAACTTCAAGGTACTATTAAAATTCAGGTTAACAACCTAGCAAAATTTTAATTTCTAAAAAATAGACTTATCATGCTTGATTCTCTAGTATCCTTAAGTTTAATCATCAATGCAAAATTATCAGTGACTTAATCTAAAATATATCAGTGAAGATTATAAATCAGGGAAATTTCATTCTAATCGTAATATGAGAAACTTACTTTAAAATAAGGCATAATTCAGGGATTTTAAAATAATACTATAGTTAACCCCCTCACACTTAAGATGTACATTGCCCTCAATGTACAAAGATAAATAATAGTAAAATAATAAAATCATAAGATAGGGAGAGAAGTGAAACTTCTTGAATTATGGATGAAATCCTTGGAGGATGTGGAAAATACGTTGGATGGGTCGTCCTTGATGGTGGTATCATGGCTGCCCACTATTGCTGCGCTAGATGAAGAAATTGGGTAGCTCTCGGAAAATTGGCCAGGATATAATAAGAATAATTAAAACTATACTAATTATATAATTAAAGAAAAGCAAGCTAAAGTGAAGGAAAATAAAAAGTGAAATAAAATTAAACGAAAAGATTAATGGACCGTAGAGTCCTTATTGTTGGGTGTGATTTCTAAGGCTGAGGTTGTCGTGGTGGTTGTGGTGTGATTCCCTAGCAGCCTGTAGAACCTAAAACGAAGAAACTAAAATTAAATAAATGAAATTAAGTAGAAGAGAAGTAAAGATAAGGAAAATAAAAGAGAAGAGTAAAGAAGAAGAAGAATTAAATGGCCTCAAATGTCATTGGCTTGTCGAGTGATTGAAGCGGCCGTTATGAACTTATATAGATCGATCTCCCATGGGGAGACTATGCTAGATTCCTTTCGCTTCTTTGGCATTTGGTGTAGCTCAAGGGTTTTTCGGAATAACCAAGTGGCAGGAGTATGGAAGGGGAGAGTTCTGAAGAATGGGATGGAAGGAAGTGGTATGGATGAGAAGGGGTGGGTGGTTTAAATAGAAATTTGGGGTCTGGTGCCACCCTACGCCCGTGTGCCATGGGCGTGCTAAGTCACACGGCCGTGTTCTGCTTCGATCGTCTCTCCCACGCCCGTTTCATGGTCACCACGCCCATTTCACAATGTCGACCACGGCCGCATAGCACGGGTGTGCCTCACCCCGTGTGAATTTCTCAATGTCGGCCACAGCCATGTCGCACGGCCGTGGAAATGTACAACCGTCTGTGATCTGGGAATCTTTGTCACTGGCTCGTACTATCTCTGCCATGTCAGTACGGAGATTTGATGCATCCACACGGCCACGGCCACGGCTGTGTGTAAGGCCGTGTGGTATGGAATTTTACCTTGGTTAGTTTATAGTTAGTTGCTAAAAAGGAGAAATAAAAGTGAAAATAAAATAAACTAAAATGTAAAGAGTAATGAAGTTAGTGCTCGGGTTGCCTCCCGAGAAGCGCTTGTTTATAGTCTTAAGCTAGACATACCTCTCATTTGTATAATCAGGGTTGTTTGAGGAGTTGAAAGTCTTTCCTCATGCTATCAGTTTCATTATCATGACAAAGTTCAAGTCGAGTAGCGTTTATATTGAAAGTGCCAAAAATATGATTACTTACCTCGACTATTCCGTCTGAGAAGATTTTGATTACCTTGAAAAGGATTTCTTTGTTTGTGTTTGGGTCAGGAGGGGATAGTCGTGGGTCTGCTTTATCTATCAATACCTGATCTCCAATTTTGAACTTGTTTGCCTCGTAGAGTGGCTTTTGTTCTGCTTCGTGTATCCCTATTTTTTTCTTGAAATGCGTCTTCCACTCGTCTAGATCATCGATCTGAATCCTTTGATCCTCATGAGTTATTTCTTTATTGGCACTGGTTCTAGGATTGGGTTCAGTTGAATTATTTTGTGGTGCTTCCTGAAAAGGACGGTTAACCGAATCGTTATCAATAGAATTTACTTTCTCACCTTGATTACTGGATGTTCTAGCCGAATCGAGAGCTTGAAGAGTAATTGTCTCATTACCTACACGAAGTATGAGTTCTCCTGCGTCAATATCAATTTTAGTCTTGGCAGTTGCTAAAAATGGTCTTTCTAAAATTAGGGGGATCGTGTTGTCCTCATCCATGTCTAAAACGACAAAGTCTACTGGGAATATGAATTTATCAATCTTCACGAGTAAATCTTCGATAATACCCCTAGGAATTCTAACAGTTTTATCAGCTAGTTGAATGCTCATCCTAGTTTGTTTGGGTTTCCCTAGACCTAGTTGTTTAAACATTTTAATAGGCATGACATTTATGCTTGCCCCTAAATCAACTAACGCATTATCAATAGATAAACTACCAATTACGCATGGAATTGTAAAACTCCCTGGATCTTTTAATTTTCGTGGTAGTCTATTTTGCAAGACTGCCGAGCACATTACGTTTAGTTCCACATGTGATGCCTCGTCTATCCTTCACTTTTTTGTCAATAGCTCTTTTAAAAATTTCCTAGAATCTGGCATCTGCAAAAGAGCTTCAAGTAACGGTAAGTTAATATGTAATTTCTTTAAAAGTTTAAGAAACTTACCGAACTGTTCCTCTGTGTCGTCTCTCTTTATTGCTTTAGGATATGGTATGCGAGGTTGGTACTCTTTGATTACTAGTTTTTGCTTATTATTACTTACCTCAACCTTACCTTCTTCGACCATATTCTCTTGCCTTAAATTGGGCTCATCTAACCATTCACTTTCTTGAGCTGTTATGGCTTGGATTTGCTCCTTTGGGTTAGTCTCAATGTTGCTTGGTAGGCTTCCTTGTGGTCTTCAGAGAGATCTCTAGCTTGATTGTTCTAATCGATTCTCGATCCTTTGAATTGATGCTTGTTGATTCTAGAGACGTGTTTCTGTGGCTGCCTTGAATTTTGTTAGCATCTCCTCAAGGTTCGGCTTCTTTTCCTGTGGGTAGGGCTGCTGTTGGAAGTTTTGGGATGGTTGTTGCCTTTGATTTCCGTGACCACCCCATGAGAAATTGGGGTGGTTCTTCCAACCTGGATTATAAGTATTACTATAAGGTTTATTGTTAGATCGGAAATTGTTACCCATATAGTTCATTTGTTCGCTCTCCATGCCCTGTCCGTAGGGTGGGTACTTTAGATTCGTCATGCCTCCACTTGTGTCGCACTGCATAACTGGCTGTACCTGCGAAGAACCATATACACCATCGAATTTTTTATGTAACATATCTACCTGATTTGATAGAATGGTTACTGCGTCGAGGTTGTAAACTCCGGCTGCTTTTGTTAGCCTTGTCCTTGTGACTTGCCACTGATAATTATTCAGCGACATTTCTTCTATAAATTCATAGGCTGCTTCAGGAGTTTTGTTATTCAGAGTTCCACCGGCTGCTGAATCGATTAATTGCCTTGTTGAAGGGTTCGCACTGTTGTAAAAAGTTTGGACTTGTAGCCACAAGGGTAATCCATGGTGCGGGCACCTTCTCAGCAAATCTTTGTATCTCTCTCATGCGTCGTAAAGTGTTTCTAAATCCATCTGCACAAAAGAAGAGATATCATTCCTTAACTTGGCCGTTTTGGCCGGTGGAAAATATTTTAATAAAAAATTTTCGGTCATTTGATCCCATGTAGTATTGACCATCGTGGAAGAGAGTGCAACCACTGTTTGGCTTTATTCCTCAAAGAAAAGGGAAATAACTGAAGACGGATGGCATCATCAGTAACGCCATTTATCTTGAAAGTATCGCAAAATTCTAGGAAATTTGCCAAGTGATTATTTGGATCTTCATCCTGCAAACCATCAAACTGAACAAATTGCTGTATCATCTGAATTGTGTTAGGTTTCAGTTCAAAATTATTTGTAGCAATAGTAGGTCTAACAATACTTGACTCAATTCCTGTTAAACTAGGTTTAGCATAATCATACATAGTTCAAGGAGCATTATTTTCGGCCATCTCTGGAGGCAGTGGGTTATTCTCAGCCATCCCTTCAGTAGGATTGGTTTCGCCTTCTTGCCCTTCTTCTATGTAGTTTAAGCTTCGCCTTATTTCTCTGCAATTTTAGCGAATGGTACCTTCAATATCACTGTCGTAAAGTAGGGGTCCTGTCGGGTTCCTTCTAGTCATAAACTAGAGGTACCTGAAAGGGAAAAAAAATCAAAGAATATTCATTATTAGTTTTGTGATTAAAGGAGCTTATACGTTTAAATTCCAAATATTGAAGAAGAAGCTCATATTATTAGTATTATTAGTTCTCAATTGATGTAATTACTTATATTCAATTTGTTGTTTTTGGTTAGGTAATTTGTCAGGTCAATCTCGATTCTAACCATCTAATTCATCCTTTATCCACACCTTAACCCAAGCCCCGTTACAACCCTTTTAAAGACCTTTTGATTTGTGCATCATTTCATATTATAGTGGCGGAGATTTGATTTTCATGCAAGCCTATGGGATTAACTCTTCATGTTTTACTTCTGAGTGCTTAATTCTGAACCTTAAACACCTCGAGTGATTTGAGTGAATCTTTAGTGAGGATGTCAATTCTTGTCGGTTTTGAAACAGAGGTAATTAATTAGATGAAGGGAAACACCTATGTTTTGTGCTACAAAAATGTATGACTTATATTGTTTGAATCTTTAGGACTCTTTAAGTTGAATTATCCATGAATGAATTATCTTTGAATTATGATGAAACATTTTCAATGGCTATTATGAATTGAGGAATGTCATTTTAATTGTGAGTTGAGAATTTTGCTTGAGGAAAAGCAAAAGATTAAGTGTAAGGGTATTTGATAAACCGTAATAGTAACATATTTTAAGCCCACATTTAGCATGCTTTTGGATGAATTATCCCTTATTTCATGTCATTTGGTGCTATTAATCCTTTGTTTTCATGTTTTATACTCAGGGAAGCACCGGAGGATGAAAAGAACAAGAAACGGGCTTAAAACGGGACAAATGGGTCAGATCACAAAATCGACACGGCCTAGGCCCAAGACCACACGGCCGTTCCTCATCAATCGACCCAACGCGGCCTAGACACGATTTACACGGGCATGTGCCATGGTCGTGCCCCTGCCGTGAGAAAGAGGAATTTCACTCGGATTAGGATACTTAGAGGCAAAGAAACATATCCCAAAGCCTATATAAACACCCTAAGTATGACCTAAAATGGGGAGAGCCCAAGGCTTTTGTCAGGGGGCGTCTTGCTAGGCTAGAGAAGGCAAAATTGTGGGGATTCACTCGAAGATAGCCAGTTGATTCATCTCAAGAAGCCAAAATCATACTCAAGACGGAGGATCTCTCCTTCAATTCCTTCAGGGGGTTTTAGGGATTTCTTATGTTTTGTTTTATCTTTTCTTCTGAGATGTTTTCTTTTATCATTAAGAACTAAGCCCTCAGATACCTGAGGGGGATGAAACCTTAGATGAATCTTGTTATCGTTTGCTGAACTATATGATAAATATTTGACTTGTTCTTAATTATGTGTTCTTATTTCTTGTGTTGATATTTCGCGGATATTAATTCAATTTTGATGTCATTAGGTGGAGGAACAAAAGTCCCTGCCCAAGAGTAGATCTAGCATAGTTAACCGGAGTTGATCGCACGCCTAGAGATAGGGTGACGAGATTTTGCCGGATTAGGGTGAAACCTAATATGGGATTCCATAGATCAAATTAATGCAATTCTAGGGGTTTTAATTCGAAAGAGATTTCAATTAATCAACCTAGGGTTAGACGTTATTCGCTTCGAGAGAGGGTTTAATATACATTAGGGAATCTTACGGATCAAGTCAAATGAATAAATCGTCTGGTTCAGAGTTAGATAACAAGTGAAGTCTAGGTGGATTCTTCCTCGGGTATTGTCTTTATCAATTGGTTTTTCCCAAAAGTATTTCCCCAAATTCATTCTTCTTTGTCTTAGAGTCTTTAATTTAGTAATTAGTTAACTTAGATTAAACAAAAAATCCCCTTTATTTTAGGCTAGATAATAAAATGATAGTTAGTATTAGTACTTTTAGTTCCTTTGGGTTCGACATTCCGGTCTTGCCTTAACTATACTATTGTTCGATACGTGGGCTTGCCTCAAATCATTGTCATAGTTAGTTTCCAGGTTTGATCAATCTCATTTATAAATTTTAAGATTTTGACATTGCGTAAAACAACGATCAAGTTTTTGGCGCTGTTGCTGGGGATATTCATTATTAGTTTTGTGGTTAAAGGAGCTTATACGGTTAAATTCCAAATATTGAAGAAGAACCTCGTATTATTACTATTATTAGTTCTCAATTGATGTAATTACTTATATTCAGTTTGTTGTTTCTAGTTAGGTGATTTGTCAGGTCAATCTCGATTCTAACCCTCTAGTTCAGCCTTTATCCACACCTTAACCCAAGCCCTGTTATAACCCTTTTAAAGACCTTTTGATTTGTGCATCATTTCATATTATAGTGGCGGAGAATTGATTTTCATGCAAGCCTATGGGATTAACTCTTCATGTTTGACTTCTGAGTGCTTAATTCTGAACCTTAAACACCTCGAGTGATTTGAGTGAATCTTTAGTGAGGATGTCAATTCTTATCGGTTTTGAAACAGAGGTAATTATTTAGATGAAGGGAAACACCTATGTTTTGTGCTACAAAAATGTATGACTTAGATTTTTTGAATCTTTAGGACTCTTTGAGTTGAATTATCCATGAATGAATTATCTTTGAATTATGATGAAACATTTTCAATGTCTATTATGAATTGAGGGAATGTCGTTTTAATTGTGAGTTGAGAATTTTGCTTGAGGAAAAGCAAAAGCTTAAGTGTAGGGGTATTTGACAAACCGTAATAGTAACATATTTTAAGCCCACATTTAGCATGCTTTTGGATGAATTATCCCTTATTTCATGTCATTTGGTGCTATTAATCCTTTTTTTTCATGTTTTATACTCAGGGAAGCACCGGAGGATGAAAAGAACAAGAAACGGGCTTAAAACGGGCCAAATGGGTCAGATCACAAAATCGACACGGCCTGGGCTGAAGACCACACAGCCATGCCTCATCAATCGACCCAACGCGGCCTGGCCACGATTTACACGGGCGTGTGCCATGGCTGTGCGCCTACCGTGAGAAAGAGGAATTTCACTCGGATTAGGATACTTAGAGGCAAAGAAACACATCCCGAAGCGTATATAAACACCCTAAG
Organism: Gossypium sturtianum; assembly: GCA_025698515.1. Taxonomy (NCBI): domain Eukaryota; kingdom Viridiplantae; phylum Streptophyta; class Magnoliopsida; order Malvales; family Malvaceae; genus Gossypium; species Gossypium sturtianum. The sequence goes on from CM046953.1 coordinate 67,981,928, forward strand.
TATGACCTAAAAAGGGGAGAGCCCAAGGCTTTTGTCAGGGGGCATCTTGCTAGGCCAGAGAAGGCAGAATTGTGGGGATTCACTCGAAGATAGCCAGTTGATTCATCTCAAGAAGCCGGAATCATACTCAAGACGGAGGATCTCTCATTCAATTCCTTCAGGGGGTTTTAGGGATTTCTTATGTTTTGTTTTATCTTTTCTTCTGAGATGTTTTCTTTTATCATTATGAACTAAACCCTCAGATACCTGAGGGGGATGAAACCTTAGATGAATCTTGTTATCGTTTGCTGAACTATATGATAAATATTTGACTTGTTCTTAATTATGTGTTCTTATTTCTTGTGTTAATATTTCGCGGATATTAATTCAAGTTTGATGTGCTTAGGTGGAGGAACAAAAGTCTCTACCCAAGAGTAGATCTAGCATAGTTAAGCAGAGTTGATCGCACGCCTAGAGATAGGGTGACGAGATTTTTCCGGATTAGGGTGAAACCTAATATAGGATTCCATAGATCGAATTAATTGAATTCTAGGGGTTTTAATTCGAAAGAGAATTCAATTAATCAACCTAGGGTTAGACGTTATTCGCTTCGAGAGAGGGTTTAATATACATTAGGGAATCTTACGGATCAAGTCAAATGAATAAATCGTCTGGTTCGGAGTTAGATAACAAGTGAAGTCTAGGTGGATTCTTCCTCGGGTATTGTCTTTATCAATTGGTTTTTCCCAAAAGTATTTCCCCAAATTCATTCTTCTTTGTCTTAGAGTCTTTAATTTAGTAATTAGTTAACTTAGATTAAACAAAAAATCCCCTTTATTTTAGGCTAGATAATAAAAAGAAAGTTAGTATTAGTACTTTTAGTCCCTTTGGGTTAGACATTCCGGTCTTGCCTTAACCATACTATTGTTTGATACGTGCGCTTGCCTCAAATCATTGTCATAGTTAGTTTCAAGTTTCGATCATTCTCATCTATAAATTTTTAAGACTCTGACACACGATCATCCCCGGCAACGGTGCCAAAAACTTGATCGTGTGTTAGAGTCTTAAAAATTTATAAATGAGAATGATCGAACCTGGAAACTAACTATGACAATGATTTGAGGCAAGCGCACCTATTGAACAATAGTATAGTTAAGGCAAGACCGGAATGTCGAACCCAAAGGAACTAAAAGTACTAATACTAACTTTCTTTTTATTATCTAGCCTAAAATAAATGGGATTTGTTGTTTAATCTAAGTTAACTAATTACTAAATTAAAGACTCTAAGACAAAGAAGAATGAATTTGGGGAAATACTTTTGGGAAAAACCAATTGATAAAGACAATACCCGAGGAAGAATCCACCTAGACTTCACTTGTTATCTAACTCTGAACTAGACGATTTATTCATTTGACTTTATCCGTAAGATTCCCTAATGTATATTAAACCCTCTCTCGAAGCGAATAACGTCTAACCCTAGGTTGATTAATTGAAATCTCTTTCTAATTAAAACACCTAGAATTGCATTAATTCGATCTATGGAATCCCATATTAGGTTTCACTCTAATCCGGCAAAATCTCGTCACCCTATCTCTAGGCGTGCGATCAACTCCGCTTAACTATGCTAGATCTACTCTTGGGTAGGGACTTTTGCTCCTCCACCTAAGCACATCAAACTTGAATTAATATCCGCGAAATATCAACACAAGAAATAAGAACACATAATTAAGAACAAGTCAAATATTTATCATATAGTTCAGCAAACGATAACAAGATTCATCTAAGGTTTCATCCCCCTCAGGTATCTGAGGGTTTAGTTCATAATGATAAAAGAAAACATCTCAGAAGAAAAGATAAAACAAAACATATGAAATCCCTAAAACCCCCTGAAGGAATTGAAGGAGAGATCCTCCGTCTTGAGTATGATTCCGGCTTCTTGAGATGAATCAACTGGCTATCTTCGAGTGAATCCCCACAATTCTACCTTCTCTGGCCTAGCAAGACGCCCCCTGACAAAAGCCTTGGGCTCTCCCCTTTATAGGTAATACTTAGGGTGTTTATATAGGCTTTGGGATGTGTTTCTTTGCCTCTAAGTATCCTAATCCGAGTGAAATTCCTCTTTCTCACGGCAGGGGCACGGCCATGGCACACGCCCGTGTAAATCGTGGCCAGGCCGTGTTGGGTCGATTGATGAGGCACGGTCGTGTGGTCTTGGGCCCAGGCCGTGTCAATTTCGTGATCTGGTCCATTTGGCCCATTTTAAGCCCGTTTCTTTTTCTTTTCATCCTCTGGTGCTTGCCTGAGTATAAAACATGAAAACAAAGGATTAAGAGCACCAAATGACATGAAATAAGGGATAATTCATCCAAAAGCATGCTAAATGTGGGCTTAAAATATGTTACTATTACGGTTTATCATTAGACGAGCCTGAGTTCATGGGTAATTGTGATGATCAATTATATCTATGAATGAATGAATCTTTGTTGAGTATAACATGTGTTTCTGGCAGTGAATGTAATAAGTTTAGGCATACATCAATTGTTGTTCTAGTATTAAAACATAGAAGTATAGTTGTAACAGTATGTCTGGAATGTATGATGTGATATGTGTGCTATGTTGATTGCTTATAGGTAACCTAAGATGATTGTGCTAGTTTTTTTCAATGCATGGAGTGATTCTGGTTAGAAATCGAGCTCCAACATTTGTTGCGAACTTGTAGTGTAACAACCCATTTTTAGTGAAATTAGAACAGTGGTTTAAGGACCACAAATTCGACGTCAAAATATTTCTTTTATTATTATTTTATTTCCTATAGCATGATAGTAGTACCTTATAAAAATTTCGTATAGAAATTTTACCGTTTATATGCTCAATTTGATAAAAAGGACTAAATAGCGTAAAGTGCAAAACTTGAGTTCTAATAGCTAAAGGTATTAAATAGCTATAGAACTTTAAAGGTTGAGTCCTTATATGGTAATAAGACCAAAAATGTGTTAGTGGATGAGCATGGTTTGACATTATTGAAATTTTGATTAATTTTTAAGGTTAATTAAGTAATTAGTAAATAAAGTTAACATTAAATAAAACAAAATGACAAAGCTTTCATCATTTATTTTCATCTTCATCCGATTTTGCTAAGGAAGCCATAGCTAGGGTTCGGCCAAACTTCTTTTGTTTATATGTAAGTGATTTTTGATATGCTTTTAATGATTCTAAGTTTTCGGTAAGTGAATTTTATGGTATGTATTGGTGCAAACTTAGTATGAAGATAGTTGATCATTTTGGCTAAATTGAGTACATAGTTATATATGTTTAAATGTTTTCATTTGAGGTGCCTATGAGTACATTGGTTGTATGTTATTATACATTGTGTATATAGCTTGATTTTGCATGATTTGGGTACCTCGTTATGGCTTGTATATATGTGCAATTTTGGGTGTAGGTACATGCCAAGATGGGTTAGAAAAATGGCTTGTAAAATGGCCTATTTTTGTCCACATAGGTGTGTGTCTCAGCCGTGTGTAACACATGGCCAGGCGACACAGTCGTGTGTCCCCTGTAGTTTTCAAAGGGTTGCAAGTCAAGCTATTACATGGCCTAGCACACGGCCTGGCTCATAGGCATGTGAGGTTATTTCGAGGGATACACGGCCTGGAACACGGGAATGCGGCTTGGCCATGTGACTCAAGTCAGTAAGTTACACGGGCACAGACATAGGTTGGGACATGGCCATGTGTCCCTACTTCGAATGGCCACACGGCCTAAGACACGATCATGTCTCTTGGCCGTGTGACCCCTGCAGCTTTGAAAATTTTCATTATTTTCTGAAAAATTCTCTGAGTTCCCAATTTAGTCCCGACCTATTTCTAACGTGTTTTTAGGACCTCGAGGGCTCGTATAAGGGACAATATATATGAGTTAGATTGGTTTTAATATGATTATTTATATAATTTGAAATGTTTGAAATTTATGTTTGTTTGATTTGAAAACTCTGGTAATGCTCCGTAATCCTATTCTGGTGATGGATACGGGTTAGGGGTGTTAAATTTATTGGTATCAGAGCTACGGTTTAGTCCATTCTCAGACTGAATGTAGCGTGTGTGAGTTTAGCTATACATGCCATTATATAACCTGTGATAGTGTGATATCTTCTGACCGTTTTAAAACATGTTTTTGTATTGAAATGACATCCAACCGAACTGACTCCGACGAAGTAGAAAGCAACGCTCAAGCCTCTGTTCATGGAGTAGCGTCAAGCGGTGCAAGGCCCGTATCTGAGAGTCGGGGAGGAAAGGCTAAGGAAGCCTTCTTCCAGATGATGAGTGAATGGTTTACCGAGTTCGTACGGATAAACCTGGCTACTCAACAACCTCCACCCCTTCCTACTGCCCAACTAGCCCCCATTATTCCTCAAGGTTTGGAACCTATACGAGTTAGTAAGCCGTTGTTGATAAGATTCGTAAGTATGGGGCTAAAGAATTCAGAGTTACTGCTGAAGATGATCCCAAGAGAGAAAAATTCTGGATAGAGAATACAATTAGGGTATTCGATGAATTGTCTTGTTCACTAGCCGAGTGTGTTAAGTGTGCGGTATCGTTATTGAAAGATTCGGCTTTCCAGTGGTGAAACACATTGATTTTTGTAGTGCAGAGAGAGCGGATCACCTGAGAATTATTCCAAACTGAATTCCAAAAGAAATACATTAGTCAGAGATTTCTGGATCAGAAAAGTAAAGAATTTCTTGAGCTCAAACAGGGCAATATGACTGTGTCAGAGAACCAGCAAGAATTTGTCAGATTGAGTAAATATTCCTAGGAATGTATTCTGACTGAGACTGCCATGTGTAAAAGATTCAAAGAAGATTTAAATGAAGACATAAAGCTTTTAGTCAGAATTCTTGAGCTAAAAGAATTCGTTGTCTTAGCAGATCGAGCACATAAGGCCAATGAGCTGAGTAAAGAGAAAATACATGGTGATTTTGAAGCTAGAGACTCGAAGAAGAGATCGAATGGGAAGTCATATCAGTTGGAATCAAAGAAATCAAAAGAACATCACAACCATTCTATAGTTTCAGTGGGGTACTCCAGTAGAGACAGAGGCAATTGGCGTTCGAATCCTAAACCTCAGGCTACATATATAGCAAGTGTAGGTAGTATCAGAGATGCTAGACCCGAGTGCAAGCATTCTAAAAGACCAAATTATGGTGAGTGTCGACTAAAGAACGAAGCAAGCTTTAGGTGTGGTTACTTCGACCACTATCTTAGAGATTTCCTAGAGAAATCCGAGAAAGAGAAAATTCAGACTACGAGGCCAAGCAACACAGCTGCGAGAGGTAGACCACCTCGTAACCAAGGAAATGTGAGTGGTAGCCGTGGTGTAACAAAATATTCTACTCTGAGATCCGAGGCTCAAGCACCAACTAGGGCTTATGCTATTTACGCACGAGAGGATGCTTCTACACCAGATGTTATTACCTGTACTTTCCCTATTTTTGATACTGATGTTACTGATCTGGGATCAACTGATAAACTGTAATAGTAACATATTTTAAGCCCAAATTTAGCATGCTTTTGGATGATTTATACCTTGAATCATGTAATTTGCTGCTCTTAGTCCTTTAATTTCATGTTTTATACCCAGGAGAGCACCGGAGGATGAAAAGAATGAGAAACGAGCCTAAAATAGAGTAAATGGGCCATATCACGAAATCAACACGGCCTGGGCCCTAGACCACACGGCCGTGCCTCATTAATAGACTCGAACACGGCCTGGCCACGATTCACACGGGCGTGTGCCATGGGCGTGTCCCTGCCGTGAGAAAGTGGAATTCTATTCGGATTAGGGTAATTAGAGGAAAAGAAAGCCATTCCAAAAGTCTATATAAACACCCTAAAGGCCAACCTTAAAAAGAGCGTCCAGCTAGGCCAAGGAGCCGAGCCAGAGAGATCAGAATTGTGGAATTTACTCGAAGAAGCCAGTTGATTCATCTCAAGAAGCCGGAGTCATACTCAAGACGGAGGATTTTCTCTTTAATTGCTTCAGGGGGTTTTAGGGTTTTTCTTATGTTTTGTTTTATCTTTTCTTTTGAGATGTATTCTTTTATAATTATGAACTAAACCCTCAGATACACAGGGGATGAAACCTAAGATGAATCTTGTTATCGTTTGCTGAACTATATGATAAATACTTGATTTGTTCTTAATTATGTGTTCTTAATTCTTGCTTTGATATTTTAGGATATTGAGTCAAGTACTAATGTGCTTAGGTAGAGGAAGAATAGACCCTGCCTAAGAGTAGACCTAGCATAGTTAAGCAGAGTTGCTCGCGCGCCTAGAGATAGGGCGACGAAAATCTGCCGGATTAGGGTGAAACATAATATGGGAGTCCATAGATCGAGATAATGCAATTCTAGGTGTTTTAATTAGAAAGAGATTTCAATTAATCAACTTAGGGTTAGACGTTAGTCGCCTCGAGAGAGGGATTAATATACATTAGGGAATCCTACGGATCAAGTCAAGTGAATAAATCGTCTGGTTCAGAGTCAGATAACAAGTGATGTCTAGGTGGATTCTTTCTCGAGTATTGTCTTAATCAATTGGTTTTTCCCACAAGTATTTTCCCAATTTCGTTCTCTTTGTCTTTTTGTCTTTAGCTTAGAAATTAGTTAATTTAGATTAAATAACAAATCTCTTATTTCTTAGGTTAAATAGTAGAAAGAGAGTCAGTATTAGTACATCAGGTTCCTTTGCGTTTGACAATCCGGTCTTGCCACTAAACTATACTACTGTTCAATAGGTGCACTTGCCTCAATCGTTGTCATAGTTAGTTTCTAGGCTCGATCATTCTTTTTATAAATTTTTAAGACTCTGACACACGATAAAGTTTTTGGCGCCGTTGCCGGGGAACCCAGAATATTAAGAAAGCTCAATTTTTATTACTTTAGCCATTTTTTATTTTCCGCAATTTATTCTTATTCTTTACTTTGTTTTTAATTTTTGCTAATTTTCATTCTTTTGTTCCTTTTAGGTACCCCTAGTTTATGACTAGAAGGAACCCGACAGGACCCTTAGTCTACGACAATGATATTGAAGGTACCGTTCACAGAAATCGTAAAGAAATAAGGCGAAGTTTAAACTACATAGAAGAAGGACAAGAAGACGAAACCAATCCTACTGAAAGGATGGTTGAAAATAATCCGCTACCTCCAGAGATGGCCGAAAATAATGCTTCTTGAACTATGTATGATTATGCTAAACCTAATTTAACAGGAACTGAGTCAAGTATTGTTAGACCTACTATTGCTTCAAATAATTTCGAATTGAAACCTAACACTATACAGATGATACAACAGTTTGTTCAGTTTGATGGTTTGCAGGATGAGGATCCTAACACACATTTAGCGAATTTCCTAGAATTTTGCGATACTTTCAAGATAAATGGTGTTACTGATGATGCCATCTACCTTCGGTTATTTCCATTCTCTTTGAGGAATAAAGCCAAACAGTGGTTGCATTCTCTTCCACGAGGGTCAATCACTACATGGGAACAAATGATCGAAAATTTTTTATCAAAATATTTTCCACCAGCCAAAACGACCAAGTTAAGGAATGATATCTCTTCTTTTGTGCGAGATAGATTTAGAGGCACTTTACGATGCATGGGAGAGATACAAAGATTTGTTGAGGAGGTGCCCACACCATGGATTACCCTTGTGGCTACAGGTCCAAACTTTCTACAACGGTGTGAACCCCACAACAAGGCAGTTGATCGATTCAGCCACCGATGGAACTCTGAATAACAAAACTCCTGAAGCAGCCTACGAATTTATAGAGGAGATGTCACTGAATAACTATCAGTGGCAAGTTACAAGGACAAGGCCAACAAAAGAAGCCGAAGTTTTCAACCTCGACACAGTAACCATGCTATCAAATCAGGTAGAGATGCTAAATAAAAAGATTGATGGTTTCTATTCCTCGCAGGTACATTCAGTTATGCAGTGCGAAATAAGTGGAGGCGTGGCGAATCCTGAGTACCCACCTTACGGACAAGGCATGGAGAGCGAACAAATGAACTATGTAAGTAATAATTTCAGATCTCAAAATAACCCTTATAGTAATACTTATAATCCAGGTCGGAGGAACCACCCCAATTTCTCATGTGATGGTCAAGGAAATTAAAGACAACAACCCCTCAAAACTTCCAACAACAGCCCTACCCACAGGAAAAGAAGCCAAACCTTGAGGAGATGCTGACAAAATTCATAGCAGTCTCAGAAACACGTTTCCAAAACACCGAGACGACACTTAAAAATAAATAAGCATCGATTCAAGGGATCGAAAACCAATTAGGGCAACTCGCTAAGCTGATCTCAGAAAGACCACAAGGAAGCCTACCAAGCAACACCGAGACTAACCCAAAGGAGCAAATTCAAGCCATAACAGCTCAAGATAGTGAAGGGTTAGACGAGCCCAATTTCAGGCAAGAAAATTTGGTAGAAGAAGGTAAGGTTGAGGTAAGTAATGATAAGCCAAAATCGATAATTAAAGAGTACCAACCTCGTGTACCATACCCCGAGGCGATAAAGAGAGACGACACAGAGGAACAATTTGGTATGTTTCTTAAACTTTTAAAGAAATTACATATTAACTTACCGTTTCTTGAAGCCCTTTCGCAGATGCCAGATTCAAGGAAATTTTTAAAAGAGCTTCTGACAAACAAACAGAGGTTAGACGAGTCGTCGCATGTGGAGCTAAATGCAATGTGCTCAGCAATTCTACAAAATAAATTACCACGCAAATTAAAAGATCCAGGGAGTTTTACAATTCCATGCTTAATTGGTAGTTTATCTATTGATAATGCTTTAGCTGATTTAGGGGCAAGCATAAATGTCATGCCTTTTAAAATGTTTAAACAGCTAGGTCTAGGGAAACCCAAATAAACTAGGATGAGCATTCAATTAGCTGATAAAACTATTAGAATTCCTAGGGGTATAATTGAAGATGTACTCGTGAAGATTGATAAATTCGTATTCCCAGTAGACTTTGTCATTTTAGACATGGATGAGGACAACACGATTCCCCTAATTTTAGGAAGACCCTTTTTAGCAACTGCCAGAACTAAAATTGATGTGGGTACAGGTGAACTCATGCTCCGTGTAGGTGACGAATCAATCAGTCTCCAGGCTCTTGACTCGGCTAGGACATCAAGCAATCAAGGTGAGAAAATAAACTCTATTAATGACCATTCGGTTAAACCTTGTTTTCAGGAAACACCACAGCCAGATCATACATCTCATAACAATAAGGAAATAACTCATGAGGATCGAAGGCTTCAAGTTGATGACCTAGATGAGTGGAAGACACATTTCAAGGAGAAACTAGGAATACACGAAGTAAAACCGAGGGAACTACCAGACAAGTTCGTAGGAACGACAGATCATTTTAAAGTAGGAGATCAGGTATTGATAGATAAAGCAGACCCTCAAATATCTCCTCCTGACCCTAATACAAACAAAGAAATCCCTTTTAAAGTAATCAACGTTTTCCCATACGAAACAGTCGAGGTAAGTAATCCTACATTCGGCACTTTTAAAATAAACGCTACTTGACTCGAATTATACACTGATAATAGAACAGATAGCATGAGGAAGGATGTTCAACACTTCAAACCACCCTGATTCTGCGAAAGAGTGGTAAGTCTAGCTTAAGACTTTAAACGAGCGCTTCTCAGGAGGCAACCCGAGCACTAACCCCATTGATTTTTACATTTTTTACTTTTATTTTTTTTCTTTTTAGAACACCTAACTATAAACTAACCAAAGTGCAGATTTCCATACCACACGGCCTTGCACACGGCCGTGGCCGTGGCCGTGTGGACACTACGGACTTTTGTACTAACATAACAGAAGTAGTACGAGCCACTAACAAAAGATCTTTAGATCATGGACGGTTATAAGTCGCCACGGCCGTACGATACGGCCGTGGCCGACACTGAGAAATCACACGGCGTGAGACACGGTCGTGCAATATGGCCGTGGCCGACACTGTTAGATCACACACGGGCATGGTGACCATGAAACGGGTGTGGGAGAAACAAACATAGCATAACACGGCCGTGCGATGCGGCCGTGTGACTTAACACGCCCATGGTACACGGGCATGGGGATGCACCAGACTTGAAATTTCTATTTAAACCACCCCCTCCCTTTCTCCCCCACTCACCTTCAAACTCCCATTTCCTCCATTCTTTCTCTGTTTTTCCTTTCACAAAGTCCTGATACGTCGTCCAAATGCCTAAGAAGCGGAAGGTTCCATATAAGTTCATGCCGGCCACTTCATCTACTCGATAAGCCAAGTGTCTTTGAGACCATCCTATTTTTAATTTTCTTCTCTCTTCTCCTTTATTTTCCTTATCGTTACTTCTCTTCTGCTTAATTTAGTTCATTTTATCTTAGTTTCTTGGTTTTATGTTCTACAGGCTGCTAGGGAATCACCCCACCACGACCATAGCCACGACACCACAGCCTTAGAAATCACACCTACCTCGCAAACCATCTAACAATAAGGACTCTTCGGTCCATTAATCTTTTCTTTTAATCTTATTTCACTTTTTATTTTCCTTCACTTTAGCTTGCTTTTCTTTAAATATATAATTAGTATAGTTTGAATTATTATTTTTTATTTCCTGGCTAATTCTGCACGAGCTACCCAATTTCTTCATCTAGCACAGAGACTGTTTGAAACCACCATACCACGACCACTGCCAACTCCAGCTCGGGCTAAAATTCCATCGCTTCTTTTCCTTGAGTCCATCCGAAATTCAGGAAGTTTCATCTCTCCCTATCTTGTGATTTTATGAATTCTAATCTATCCTTGTACATTGAGGGCAATGTACATCTTAATTGTAGGGGGTTAACTATAGTATTATTTGAAAATCCCTGAATTATATCTTGTTTCTGAAGTAATTTTCTCATATTATGATTAGAATGAAATTTTCTTCGATTTATGACTTTTATTGATATGTTTTGAATTAAGTCATAGCTAATTGTGCATTGATGATTAAATTTTAAAGATACTGGAGAATCAAGCATGATAAGTCTATTTTTCAGAAATTAAAATTTTCTAGACTGTCAACCTGAATCTGAATATTACTTTGAAATTTGAAATTTACGAGGTTGACATCAAAATACCCATAATTCTTGTGAGATTTTGAGCCTTTTAGAGCATATATTCTTTTTCCTGCTCACTTTATTTATTATGAGTGTGTCAACATTGATTTGTTATTCTAGAACTTGCATCGATTATACATGCCGAGACCACACCTTTGATTTGATATACAGAGATGAGAAAGGCACCTAGGTTTTAACCCACCTACTCCACTAAAAGCCTACCTTCATAATTAACCTCTAGTGAACCCCTTTGATCCTAACAACCCTCTTTATTGACTCACCCACTAATATTAACCCAAAACCCTTTGTATTTGTTATCACCTTTCCTTTTGTATACCCTTATATCGAGATTTGATCGGTTGCCTGATTATTTCAGTTCAATAGTAGAATCCATCTTTTATTACTTGAGTTGTTCTAAAAAAAATTTGAAGTATAGTCATTATTAGTTATGTGATTAAATGAGCTTATACGTTTAAATTCCAATTGTTGAAGAAGAAGCTCGTATTAGAGTATTATTAGTAGTAGTACAAGTCTTCAATTGATGTAATTATTTATTATCAGTTCATTATTTCTGGTTAGGTAATTTGTCAGGTCAATATCGATTCTAACCCTCTAATTCAGCCTTTATCCATACCCTTAACCTAAGCCCCGTTACAACCCTTTCAAAGACCTTTTTGATTTGTGTATCATCTCATATTATAGTGGTGGAGATTTGATTTTCATGCAAGCCTATGGGATTAACTCTTCATGTTTGACTTTTGAGTGCTTAATTCTGAACCTTAAACACTTCGAGTGATTTGAGTGAATCTTTAGTGAGGATGTCAATTCTTGTCGGTTTTGAATCAGAGGTAATTATTTAGATGAGGGGAAACATCTATGTTTTGTGCTACAAATGTATGACTTAGATTTTTTGAATCTTTAGGACTCTTTGAGTTAAATTATCCATGTATGAATTATCTGTGAATTATGACAAAACATTATTGATGAATGTTATGAATCGAGGAAGTTCATTTTAATTGTGAGTTGAGAATTTTGCTTGAGGACAAGCAAAAGCTTAAGTGTGGGGGTATTTGATAAACCGTAATAGTAACATCTTTTAAGCCCACATTTAGCATGCTTTTGGATGATTTATACCTTTAATCATGTAATTTGGTGCTCTTAATCCTTTAATTTCATGTTTTATACCTAGGAGAGCACCGGAGGATGAAAAGAATGAGAAACGGGCCTAAAATAGAGTAAATGGGCCATATCACGAAATCAACACGGCCTGGGCCCTAGACCACACGGCTGTGCCTTATTAATAGACTCAAACATGGCCTGGCCACGATTCACACGGGCGTGTGCCATGGGCGTGTCCCTACCGTGAGAAAGAGGAATTCTATTCGGATAAGGGTACTTAGAGGCAAAGAAAGCCATTCCAAAAGACTATATAAACACCCTAAAGGCCAACCTTAAAGAGAGCGTCCAGTTAGGCCATGGAGTCGAGCCAGAGAGATCAGAATTTTGGAATTTACTCGAAGAAGCCAGTTGATTCATCTCAAGAAGCCGGAGTCATACTCAAGACGGATGATTTTCTCTTTTATTCCTTCAGGGGGTTTTAGGGTTTTTCTTATGTTTTGTTTTATCTTTTCTTTTGAGATGTATCTTTTATAATTATGAACTAAACCCTCAGATACCTGAGGGGGGTGAAACCTAAGATGAATCTTGTTATCATTTGCTGAACTATATGATAAATACTTGATTTGTTCTTAATTATGTGTTCTTAATTCTTGCTTTTATATTTCAGGATATTGAGTCAAGTACTGATGTCCTTAGGTAGAGGAGGAATAGACCCTGCCTAATAGTAGATCTAGCATTGTTAAGCGGAGTTGCTCACGCGCCTAGAGATAGGGTGACGAAAATCTATCAGATTAGGGTGAAACCTAATATGGGAGTCCATAGATCGAGATAATACAATTCTAGGGGTTTTAATTAGAAAGAGATTTCAATTAATCAACTTAGGGTTAGACGTTAGTCGCCTCGAGAGAGGGATTAATATACATTAGGGAATCCTACGGATCAAGTCAAGTGAATAAATCATCTAGTTCAGAGTCAGATAACAAGTGATGTCTAGGTGGATTCTTTCTCGGGTATTGTCTTAATAAATTGGTTTCTCCTACAAGTATTTTCCCAATTTCGTTCTCTTTTTCTTTGTGTCTTTAGCTTAGGAATTAGTTAATTTAGATTAAATAACAAATCTCTTATTTCTTAGGTTAAATAATAGAAAGAGAGTCAGTATTAGTACTTCAGGTTCCTTTGGGTTCGACAATCTGGTCTTGCCACTAAACTATACTACTATTCGATAGGTGGCTTGCCTCAATCGTTGTCATAGTTTTTTTCTAGGCTCGATCATTCTTTTTATAAATTTTTAAGACTCTGACACACGATCATCAACCCATTCGTATGTATGCACGAATTTAGTAACTAGTAAGAATTTACCTGTTGTGTCCATTGAATTCGTGGTTAAAGTATCGAGCCCCCTAGGTCGGTATGTGCTAGTGGATAAAGTTTGCAAGAACTGTCCTTTGATGACTAGGGGTTATAGTTTTCCAGCTGATTTGATGCTATTACCCTTTGATGAATTTGACGTGATTTTGGGCATGGATTGGCTAACTCTACATGACGCTATTGTAAACTATAGACGAAAGCTTATTGTATTGAAATGTTAGAACGATGAGGTGATTCGTTTTGAATCAGTTAGTGTGAGTGGGTTGCCTGTTGTTATATCAGCTATGTCAATGCAGAAATATGTGAGAAAAGGTTTCAATGCTTACCTTGCTTATGTGTTGGACTCTAACGTATCTGAGTCGAAGTTTAAATCATTGTCGATGGTTTACGAGTATCCTAATTTATTTCCACAGGAGTTACCTGGATTACCGCCGATCAGAGAGGCTGAGTTTGCTATTGAACTAGTACTGGGGACATCACCGATATCGATAACACCTTATAGAATGGCTCCTACTGAGTTGAAAGAGTTGAAAGCACAATTGTAAGAATTGACAGATAAGGGTTTTGCTCGACCCAGTTTTTCACCTTGGGGTGCACTGGTTCTATTCGTTAAGAAAAAGGATGGATCAATGAGGTTATTTATTGATTACCATCAGCTCAACAAGGTTACAATGAAGAACAAATATCCACTGCCTCGAATTGACGATTTGTTTGACAGTTGAAAGGTGCCACAGTATTTTTGAAGATTGATCTTCGTTTTTACTACTATTAGCTACGAGTTAAAGATTCAGATGTGCCGAAAACTAAATTTAGAACTAAGTACGGACACTATGAATTTCTTGTGATGCCATTTGGTTTAACTAATGCACCTGCAGTACTTATAGATTTGATGAACAGAATATTCAAACCATATTCAGAAAGATTTGTTATGGTATTTATTGACGATGTTTTGATACATTCATACGACGAGTCTGAGCATGCTAAACACTTGAGAATTATGTTGCGAACCCTGCGAGATAAACAACTGTTTACCAAATTTAGCAAATGTGAGTTTTGGTTCTGAGAAGTTGATTTTCTGGGACATATAGTATCGGCCGTAGGCATCAGAGTAGATCCAAGTAAAATTTCATCAGTTGTTGATTGGATACAACCGGAAAATGTATCTGAAGTTAGATGTTTTCTGGGATTAGCTGGTTATTACCGAAGATTCGTGAAAGGGTTCTCGATGATAGCTACACTGATGACACGATTATTACATAAAGATGTGAAATTTGAATGGTCCGAGAAATGTCAGCAAAGTTTCAATTAGTTGAAAGCACTGTTGACCGGGGCACCAATCCTAGTTCAGCCTGAATCAGGTAAATAATTTTTAATTTTTAGTGATGTATCTTTAAATGGTTTAGGTTATGTTTTGATGCATAAAGGTAAAGTGATAGATTATGCTTCTAGACGGTTAAAGCCGCACGAAAAGAATTATCCGACACATGAATTAGAGTTGGCAGCTATTGTGTTTGCATTGAAAATTTGGCAACACCATTTATATGGAGAAAAATGTCATATCTTTATCGATCATAAGAGTTTGAAGTATCTAATGTCGCAGAAAGATTTGAATCTGAGACAGCGCAGATGGCTCAAACTGTTAAAAGATTATGAGTTGATCATTGATTATCATCCGAGAAAAGCAAATGTAGTTGCTGATGCTTTGAATAGAAAGTCTTTATTTTCCCTACGAGCGATGAATACGCAATTGACATTGTCTGATGATGGTTCAATCTTAGCTGAGTTGAAAGCTAGACTGATGTTTTTATAGTAGATCTGCGAAGCTCAGGAATGTGATGTTGAGTTGCTAGCTAAGCGGGCACAATGTGAGTCGACTTCTGATTTAGAATTTCAGATTGGACTCGATGATTTTTTATTATTATTTAGATGTAGAATTTGTGTACCAATGAATTTAGAGCTCATTTAGAGAATTTTTCACAAAGCTTATAGTGGTAGCTTGTCTATTCATCTGGGAAGTAATAGGATGTACAGTGATTTGAAACAGATGTATTGGTGGCCGAGAATGAAACGTGAGATTTCTGACTTTGTATCTAGATGTTTAGTATGTCAGGAAGTTAAAGCTGAACATCAGGTACCGTTTGGATTATTACAGCTAGTGGTGATACCGGTGTGGAAATGGGATCGAGTTACTGTAACACCCCAAACCCGGCCCATGCGTTATGACCGGATCTGACATGTCACATGAGAAAAACGTGTTAAATCCTTTCTATTCGTTCCAAAAATAGGTATTATTTTATTATAAACAAGAAAACAAATTTGATTTGAAACATATGATAAAATACTACTAATCTCGAAGGTTGATTGATAAATAGATAATTTTAATTAGAGATCTTATATACCGTGACATTTGAAAATATCGTTGATAAATTCGAGAGAAAATTTCTGAGTTAAAATATTTGTAAAAGTTTGTTATGAAATCCATTTGTTAATCTATTTTGGAAAACCTTTATTTAAGTTTTTAGAAAAATTCCCATTTAAATCAATTTCAGGCAAAATAATAAGTACGTCAAACATAAAGCAAAAATAAAATATTCCGGAGGCCTTATTACAATATAAAAACCCAAAATAGTAAAAGTAGTAAAATAAACGGAAGAAGAAATTTAAAGTTCAAAAGACACCATTTCTGAAGTATGGCCTCCACCGAGTTATCCATGGCCCAAATCCACATTACTGAGCATTACCTGCAAGGGTTAAGGAAAAAGGGGTGAGTTACTAGAACTCAGTGCATAATCCCCTTACCGTCATCTACTGGGTCTGAACTCGATTAGCATCATCTTGGGCCTAAGCCCATTTACATAACAAAATATATATATTTGTGCAATGTATGCAACCTAACCCATCCATCCATCACACCCCCGACCAGCTAATCACACCTGTGGAGATCAAGTCAACCCACCCCGCCGCTCACACCAATTCGCAGGCAAGTTGCCATTTATAATATTTGTGGCAGAGCCACCGGAGTATCGCTGCAGTCAAGCTGCTTTTCATAATATTTGTGGCAGAGCCACCAGAGTCATGATCACATGTATATATAAATATTGTGGTAATGCCACCAGGCTACACTTCTCTTCAACATTTTTTTCCCATCCCATGCAAGATATGTAAATGCAACATACATAATAAAGCATAATATCCACAAATATGTACAATAATTATTAATCCAATAATTTATTACGGTAAATCGGCCAATTATAGAACTTTGTAATTCAGCCCACTAAAGCATTCTAGCAATTCGGCCCATAGGGGCATTTTAGTAAATTGGCCCATAGGGGCATTTTCGTAAATCGGCCCATAGGGGCATTTTTGTAAATCGGCCCATAGGGGCATTTTCGTAAATCGACCCATAGGGGCATTTTTGTAATTTGGCCCATATGGGCATTTTCGTAATCCTAACAATTTAATACCGATTTTGACAAATCTATAGAAATAATGCAATTTAAGCAAATTTCCCGATTTATGCCATATTACGATTTTAATCATATAAATAATAACGATCTATTTTCCAACGTGATATCGAATCATGAATCTACGGGATTTCGGTGTGAGATTACACACCTGATTACGGTAAGTATTAAACCCTCTTGATCGTCGGCACCTATGACAACATAATACTCGATTAACTAACATAAGAGGTTTTATTAATCTAAATCTAAATCAAACAATCTATAATACTTACTCTCAATATCGTGAACAACCATGATTTGTTTATTCTCACCGGATGATGGTCCACAACCCGGTGGGAAATCTCGAACCGCCAAAACCGCTCTACGCTTGAACTTAGGAGTAGGAATAGCAAATCCACTCCTTTTGTGTTCTCCAATCGCTTTTCCTTTCAAATCGGTTCCACTTGCCTCCATAGGAAAAATCTCGGTTAGAAAACTACTATGAGAGAAAGTAGTTGTTTTAGTGATAGGAGTAGACTTACCACTATTTCTGAAGGATCCACGAATGGACAAGAACGAGCGATTTAGACCCTATAATAACCGTTTAGTCAAACTTTCAATCCGATTAACACAATAACCGAGTAGCGATATCGAATGGACTATGAAGAGACTCCTTACCTTAATCGATAATGAACCCGATTCCCACCGATTGGACTTATGACTAGAGATGAATCGGCAATGATGTGGTATTCGGCCACCCACTAGAACACTACGAAAAGAATTGATCACAATATGAGAGTGTAGGAGAGAGTGATGTTTCGATTTAGAGACAAAGTAGGGCAACCGAATAGTGATGGACACACATCCGGCTAGGAAGAAAAGAAAATGGAAGAAGTATAAATGAGACCCTTACCCGATTCAACCAAGGAGTAATGTCCAACACGCAAGAATGGTGAAGAGAGAAAATGTCAAAGATTCGGCTATTGAAGAGAAAAGGGCAAGGAAGATTCGGCCAATCAAAGTTGTCAATTAAGAAGAAGAAAATAGAGGTTGAAGAAATGGTGAGAAAAAAGAAAGAAAGATGGAAAAATAGTGTTAGGGGGTTTCGGCTAATCACCAAGGAGAAGATGACCAAATTGTCTTGAGTAATTTGGCAAAACAAAGGAAAAAGAACCAAAATAATTTGAGTGTTTCGGCCAAAGGAAAAAAATTGGAAAAGAGACACCAAAAAAATGTTCAAAAAGAAACTACCTCTCATGCACAATTTTGCAAAAAGGCTATATCAAATTGGCTCCTAAAATCCCCCTACCAAAACCGTGTATCCTTTTACCAAAAGGATCAAATTTGACCAAAAACTCTTTCCAAAACATCTTCCTCATTATAGGCCAACATGTTCCCTTCTCTTTCCTTTTCTTTCATTTCTTTCCTTCTTTTTCCCTTATCTTCCTCCTTACCATATTCCTTATTCTTCTTGCCATCAATAAAAAGTCTTCCTTACCATAATTAGAACCATGGCCGACACTTTGGATAAGAACACAAAAATAAATCCAAAATTTTACAAAATATGGGATTTGAACCCCTTCCCTCCATGCTCTCCACTTGACGCCATAACCTCCTTGCCATATGCTCAATTATGCTAGCAAAATACGCACTTATTTCCTTAAGCCTTGATGCCACTTACCTTCTCTCCTTAAAGTGCTTAAACACAAAAATTTTGCTAAGGCCCAACTCAACTCCGAGCCTTCTAAGGACCCCTAATCATACACAATTAACATTCTAAACTAGCCTATCGCGAGGTACTATGCAAATCATAAAATCCTGAATTTCAGGATGTTACACCATAAGCTTCCAAATTGACTTTCCCACTAAGTCCAACTCGCAATTATTCCATTCTCATATTCTCAAAAATTCTAAAATGCTTCTACGCTCGGGGCCTAATAGGCCCAATTTTGGGATGTTACAGTTACTATAGATTTCGTATCAGGTTTACCTCTATCTCTGAGAAAGAAGTATGCCATTTGGGTTATAGTTGATCATTTGATGAAGTCAGCACACTTTATTTTGGTACGTACAGATTACTCCATTGACAGATTAGCTGAGTTATATGTTTCTGTGATTGTCTGATTACACAGAGTGCCAGTTTCCATAATCTTGGATAAAGATCCGCGGTTTACATCACGATTTTGGAAAAAGTTATCGAAAGCTCTCTGTACGCGGTTGCATTTTAACACTACATTTCATCCTCAGACCAATGGTCAGTCCGAGCGAGTGCTTTAGATTGTCAAGGATATGTTTCGTTACTGTGTATTAGAGTTCGAAGGTAACTAGGAGAAATATTTACCGTTGGTTGAATTCACGTATAACAACAGTTTTCAATCGAGCATAAAGATGACACCGTATGAAGCTTTGTATGGTCGTAAATGCCGAACTCAAATATACTGGACTGAACTCAACGAGAAAAAGATACACGGGGTTGATTTGATTTGTGAGACTGAAGAAAAAATAAAAATGATCCAAGATAGTTTGAAAGCAACTTCAGATCGTCAGAGATCATATACGGATCTTAAACGTAAAGACATAGAATTTCAAGTCGGTGGCAGAGTATTCTTAAAAGTATTGCCCTGGAAGAAAGTTCTTCGGTTCGGTTGCAAAGGAAAGGTAAGTCAGCGATTTATCGGGCCGTATGAGATTATTGAAAGAATCAAACCTGTTGCGTATCAATTAACTTTACCGTCAGAATTAGAAAAGATTCATAATGATTTTAATGTGTCTATGTTACGACGGTACCGATCTGACCCTTCACATGTTATCTCCCTGACGGATGTTGAGATTCAACCTGATATGTCGTACAGTGAGGAGCGAACTAGAATTCTGGCAAGAGAGGTGAAATAATTAAGAAACAATAACATAGCTTTAGTAAAAGTTCTTTGGCAATGACATGGGATAGAGGAAGGCACTTGGGGACTTGAGGAAGCTATGAGAACGCAATATTCAAATCTCTTTTCTGGTAAGATTTTTGAGGATGAAAATTCCTTTAGGGGGAGAGTTTTAACAACCCGTTTTTAGTGAAATCAGAACACTGGTTTCGGGACCACAAATCCAATGTTGAAATATTTATTTTATTATTATTTTATTTCTTATAGCATGATAGTAGTACCGTATACAAATTTCATTAAGAAATTTTACCGTTTATATGCTCAATTTGATAAAAAATGACTAAATTGCGTAAAGTGCAAAAGTTGAGTTATAATAGCTAAAGGTATTAACTAGCTATAGAACTTTAAAGTTTGAGTCCTTATATGATAATTAGACCAAAAATGTGTTAGTGGATGAGCATAGTTTGGCATTATTGAAAATTTGATTAATTTTCAAGGTTAATTAAGTAATTAGAAAATAAAGTTAACATTAAATAAAACAAAATGACAAAGCTTTCATCTTTTATTTTCATCTTCAACTGATTTTTCTAAGGAATCCATAGCTAGAGTTCGGCCAAACTCTTTTTGTCTATATGTAAGTGATTTTTTATTTGTTTTTTATGATATCTATGTTTTCGGGATAGTTGTAGCTTAATCTAGTTAGCCCAGGGACTAATTTGTTAAACTGTTAAAATATTAGGTTTTTTCCATAAATGAATATGCATGAGTTTTGATCAGTTATGGTAGAAAATGAATATTGGTTGTTAAAATTTGTTAAGAGATTTTTGATGAAATTATCAAATATAAATTAAAAAATAGAAAATTTTACATGGTGAAATTGTGAAATAAATGAAATATAGGGCTTGCTAGGGACCTAATTGATGTTCGGCTATGATGGGCTGTGATGGAATTTCATGAATTTCCATTTTTATGAGTTAGGGACTAAATTGCAAAGAAATTAAAAGTATAGGGGTAAAATGGTAATTTTTCTGAAATATGAATTTGGGTTAAATTGAATAAAATACATATTGAATCGAGTGAAATTTATCTGTATAGATCAAGATAGACCTCATACAGCTTTAGATCGGGGCAAATATAATGTCTTGAATTAATTGCCTCCATATCTACGTATACTCGTCGAGGTAAGTTCGTGTGATTAAATTGTGTTTATATGTTTTGTATTTATTTATACACGAATTATGAATTGCCATATGTATATACGATTGCATATCCAATGACGTATGACTATTACCGAGCCCCGTTTGAACCTTAGGAATTCATAGGAAACAAATGACATGTCATTAGGGTTTACATGATTCGGGTGCTGGTCTTGAACGTCCTACTAATGGCTGAGGTCTGGCATGTATTGTGGATACTCTACAGCTTGTTTGAGCAGCATCATGTAGCTACGTTCTGACCCACAGCTCATGTGAGCATTCTGATTCACATCACGTGTAACACCCCTAACCCGTAACCGTCGCCGGAATAGGTTAAGAGGAATTATCGGATTAGTAACTCAGTTCAGAACAATCATTTATCAAATATCATCTCATTTCAGTAAATATCATTCATTCACTTTCAATATATATATATAAATCGAGCATACAAAGCTTAAATCATGCATTTGGGACTAAATCAGTAACATATGAAAATGTTTGAAACTTAGAAAAAATTTCAACATTACAAGTATCACAAGCCCGTGTGAACAAGCCGTGTGCCTCACACAGCTAGTAGACACGTCCGTGTCTTAGGCCGTGTGAAAACAAGGCATACATACTGACTTGTGTCACATGGCCGAGGACATGCCCGTGTGCCAAGCCGTGTGAAAACTGGAGAGTATATTGACTTGGGTCACACAACCAACCACACACCCGTATGTCTAGCCCGTGTGCCCTTTGAAATGGCCACACACGCCCGTGTATCAGGCCGTGCCAAAACTGTAGGGTATACTGACTTATCAACACAGCCAAGCCACGCGCCCGTGTGCCATTTAGGGGGTATACTGACTTGTACCACATGACCGGTCACACGCCCATGTGTGAGGCCGTGTGGAGCATACTAACTTCAATTTCATTTCAACACCAAGGGACACATGGCCGTCTACGTAACCGTGTGTCACACACGGCTGAGACACACGCCCGTGTCTCTACCCGTGTGGACAAAAATAGTTTATTTGCAAAGCCATTTTGCCACCCTATTTTCAACAAGATTATACAAGCATAAATGACCACATTTCATAACCCAATTGGCAATCATTCCATAACATTTCATACATATAATATACCAATTCAACTTGACATTCATGCATAATCCATTCATATATCAACTACATATCAAGACTTCACTACACATTTTCATTCCATCCATTCCTTACTAAAAAATACCATAATTTAACACTTAAACTCAACCAAAACATAGTACCAAAATAAGCCAAACCACATGGCTTAACTTATACACAAAAACATGCCAAAATCATGATATCAAGTAACATAACTAACATCTTTTAAACTAGCCTATACATGCCATATTTACATATATCCACAAGTTCAAAAGTACCAATCGAAAATTGGATAGTGTGATGTGCAACTCTGACTTGTCCGAATGAGCGTGTAACACCCCAAACCCGGCCCAAACGCTACAACCAGATCTGGTATGCTATGGGGTTTATTGTTAAAAACTTTGCTTTGATGGTTTTTGGAAATCTCAGTTTCTTTAGTTAGACATTTGTTAAAAATAAGATATTTAAAGAAAACCTTTGCTTTTCTGTTGAACATGTTTGGAAAACCCATTTTATTACTTTGTATGACTTAAGTCCTTGAACATAAATTTTTAAACTGTAAACATTAACAAATATAAAGCGATAACCTAAGCCATGGGGCCTTATTACATAAATAGTCCCAAAATTAAAACTTAAAGGAAAACCGAAAATAATTTGTGAAAATAAAAAACAAAACTTGATGGCCCCTCGAGTCCGCCTCGGCTCCCATGTCCACAATCTACTACTCATCTAAAAAGTCGGGGAAATTAAAGGGGGTGAGTCACCAAGACTCAGTGTGCAAATCCCGAAAACACATAAAAGGATTTAGGCCCACAAACACATTATGGGTCTTGGCACATACACAATGGCAACAGAATATTTACATGCAACATGGCCCAACCCAACCTAGAAATCCATCATCTACACACCAGCCAGTACCAGCCAACACACCTTGGGGATTTCTACAATCAACCCACCAACCGCTACACACCATATCGACAGTAATGCTGCCTATTCCTAACAATCAGGAATGAATTTAACATGGCTTAGCCACCGATCACTATTGTGACCTAATTTTATAGTTCGTGGTTTAACCACCGATCACCAAGTGACCTATTAACATGCTCTTCCCCTTCATCAAATTAACCCTATCCCATGCATACATCCATGCAAATTCAAAACAGTATACTACCTAAAAGATCACGACTTTTTACATACATCGATACACACATAGAGAAGTTTCTATCGTTACGCACTGCATCCTTTGCCTACTGCTTTTGGGTAATACGATGTCCATACAGACCTTTTCCCGGCTTTTAGCCCTTAACATATATAGTACAGATTAATTAGTGTGATAGAGATCTACACACACGACATGATCAAGATGAGACCTTCTATGTCGACACTATCAGAAGCCGATACGACTACTAACTGTCTAAGATTTTGTTCCGAAGCCGGTCCACAACCTGGCGGCCAATCCTGAACTGCTGACACCGCTTGTTTCTTAAACTTAAGGATTGGTTTTACGGGTCCAATTCCCTTTTCTGTTTGACTAGCGTTTATCCATGGAACACATCTTAGTCAACAAACCGGATTAAAACATTGAATCGAATACAAACATGAATGTACATTCATAGTGCAGAGATCCCTTACCTAGAAATCCCGAAAGAGATGGTGTTTAGAGACTAGCAGTTTCCGGCTTTTAGATCTAGACGATCTACTTCGATTCCCGATGTGCCGCCCCAAAATGAAAACACGAGAACAATCAAAACATTACTCCAAGGATAATCCAATCACGATAGCTAGCCTTTCAGCTTTGGCCTCCGAAAACTGGAAGAGAAAAAGTGAAGAGAGAATTCGGTACTTACCTTAACACCAACAGATTCGACTAACCCTTAGAGATCCCAGCACTTAGCACGATAGAAGAAAGAAATCGGCAAGGAGAAAAGAGTGGACAAGGTATTCGGCTAGTAGGAAAGAGTGGAGAAGAGAATTGAAGTGAAGAGATTCGCTCTAGCGGAGATCAAAAGAAAAGATGTAGAGAGGAACTGTGAGGTTTCGGCTTGTAGAGGGAAACAGAGAAAAGAACAATGGAATTTTGGCTTTTGCATAAAAGTGGAGATGAGAGGAAAGAAGAAAAAAAAATAGGACCCAAATGCAGGAATTGAAGAAAAGAATGGAAGAATAAAACCCTAATGCCAAAAATAAAAAGATATTCCCCCCACTTAAACACAAAATTTCGGCACGTACTTCCTAAAACCCGAAAATGCCCCTTTTGATAACTTAAAATTGATCAACTAATAAGGGAAATTTCGACACCCCCTATAGTATAACAAAACCAATTTCTCCCCCCTCCAAGAGGTTGAAATTCGGCCACCACTGTTGATCAGCAGATAACTCCTACCCTTTCTCCCTTATCTCTATCTTCTCATACCTCCGAAAGAGGCCTAAATAACACCACCTCTTCCTTCCTTTATCTGCCATATTATCAGCATTATTCACTCGAGTAATTCTTCCTATTTTTAAGCCTTATTGCCGTCCCTCTCTATTCATTTAAATGCAAAAAATTAGCTAAAATTTAATTAAAAGAATTGGGTTTCATGCAACTTGAATTTGGGCCTCCCCAGTTGACGCCACCTCCCTGCTCTCTATGTGGCGCCACTTTGCCACTGGGCCACAAGCCCATTTGTGTCTTATAATCACAGATAATATCTTTAAGCCCTATCTTGTCAGGGTTTCCACTAGAGTGTCCAAACAGATAAATTTGACTAAGGGCTCGGCCCAACCCTGAGCCCAGTCTGAACCCCTTAAACACTCAAATTAACACATTAGGCGTAACATAAACATCTCGGCACATTAAACGCAAAGGCCCATTAATTCAGGATGTTACAGTTCTACCCTCTTAAAGAAATTTTAGCCTCGAAATTACGTGATCAGAATAGATGCGGGTATTACTGCAGCATCGCTTCCTCTGGTTCCCAAGTAGCCTCCTCAGAACCGTGATTCCGCCACATAACCTTAACCAACGGAACCATCTTTCTCCGCTATACTTTGACATCAAGATCCAGCATTTCCACTGGCTCATCTTCAAAGGATAAATCAGGTCTTACTTCGATTTCTTCCACAGACACCACGTGGGATGGATCCGAACGGTAGCGTCTTAACATAGAGACGTGGAATACATTGTGAATCTGGCTTAGCTCAGAAGGTAGCTCTAGCTGATAAGCTACTGGTCCCATTCGTTTCAACACCTGATAAGGTCCGATAAATCTGGGACTTAATTTACCTTTCCGTCCGAACCTCAGTACTTTCTTCCATGGCGACACCTTCAAGAACACCTTGTCACCCACTGCAAATTCTATGTCCTTACGCTTCAGGTCAGCATAGGACTTCTGTCTGTCTAACGCTTCCTTCAGTCGAGCCCGAATTACCTCAACCCTCTCCTCTGTCTCAGTAACCAACTCCGGACCCAAAATCTGACGTTCTCCTAATTCCGTCCAACAGGTAGGTGTACGACACCTCCGCCCGTACAATGCTTCATAAGGCGCCATCTGAATACTTGACTGGTAGCTATTGTTGTATGCAAACTCCGCCAACGGTAAGAACTCTTCCCAACTACCCCTGAAATCAATGACACATCCTCTCAACCTGTCCTCCAAGATCTGAATTACCCACTCAGACTGTCCATCGGTCTGAGGATGAAACACCGTACTGAAATCCAACTTTGTACCCAACGCTTGATGCAACGCCTTCCAGAATCGTGAGGTGAACCTAGGGTCCCTGTCCGATATGATTGATACTGGTACCCCATGCAACCTCACTACCTCCGCTATGTATAGCTTAGCCAATTTCTGCAGAGAGTAATCGACACGTACTAGTATGAAATGAGCAGACTTCGTCAAGCAGTCAACTATCAACCAGACAGAATCTTTCTTAGTAGGCGTGAGGGGTAGCCCACTAACAAAGTCCATTGTGATCCTTTCCCACTTCCATTGTGGAATCTTCACCGGCTGCAACAACCCTAATGGTAACTGATGTTCCGCCTTACCTGCTGACAGGTCAAAAATTTCCCCACAAATTCGGTCACTCTCGTTTCAAACCCGGCCACCAGAACCGATCTCGCAAATCTCGATACATCTTACTTCCTCCAGGGTGCATAGCGTATGGACTACCATGCGCTTCTTGCAAAATCTTATGCCTCAACTCAGGATCTTTCAGCATACACACTCTCCCTTGAAAACATAATAGCCCTTCCTCATTCACACTAAATTCCGTTGATCCCTCACTTGATCCTACCGGAAACTTCTCCTTTAGTAACTCGTCAGTGTGCTGTTTCTCCTTAACCTGACTGACCCAAGATGGTTTCACTTGGAGTTCAGCTAATAAACTCCCATCATCGTATAAACTAAGGTGAGCAAACATTGCTCTCAAGTCAGAGATTACTTTACGACTCAAGGCATCCGCCACCACATTAGCTTTACCCGGATGGTACTCGATCGAGCAGTCATAGTCCTTTAGCAACTCGATCCACCTCCTTTGCCTTAGATTCAACTCCTTCTGGGTCAAAAGGTATTTTAAGCTCTTATGATCGGTGTAAATAACAGATTTTCCCCCATACAGATAATGCCTCCAGATCTTCAGGGCAAAAACCACTGCTGCCAATTCCAAATCATGTGTGGGATAATTTGATTCGTGCGGTCTTAACTGTCAAGATACGTACGAAATAACCTTTCCACCTTGCATTAACACGCATCCTAGTCCCGTGTGTTAAGCATCACAGTAAATCACGAACTCCTTTCCAGCCTCTGGCTGAATCAACACCGGAGCCTCCGTCAAAATCCTTTTTAACTTCTCAAAACTCTCTTGCTGCTTATTAGACCAAACGAATGAAACCCCTTTCCGTAACAACTTAGTCAATGGTGCCGCAATTAAAGAAAATCCTTCAACAAACCTTCGGTAGTACCCGGCCAGACCAAGAAAACTCTAAATTTCGCCACTGCACCTCCAGGCGGCTTCCAATCAACAACATCGCTTCAATTTTTCGAGAGGTCAACCCTAATCCCCCTCTCACACACAATGTGGCCTAGAAAAGTAACTTCACTTAGCCAAAATTCGCACTTACTGAATTTGGCGTAGAGCTGCTTCTCCCTCAAAATCTGCAGAACCTCTCGAAGATGTGAATCATGCTCCTCTTCCAATTTTGAATAAACCAGAATATCATCTATAAATACCACGACAAACCGATCCAAGTAGGGTTGAAATACTCGGTTCATCATATCCATAAATGCTGCTGGTGCGTTAGTCAACCCAAATGGCATCACCATGAATTCGTAGTGACCATAGCGAGTCCTAAAAGCCGTCTTATGAATATCCGCCTCTTTAACCTTAAGTCGATGGTACCCGACCTCGAGATCTATCTTTGAAAAGACCGAGGCTCCTTCAACCGATCGAACAAGTCATCCATCCTAAACAACGGTATTTGTTCTTGATTGTTAACTTATTCAATCGGCGATAGTCAATGCACATACGCATTGATCCATCCTTCTTCTTAACGAATAACACCGGCGCTCCCCAGGGCGACACACTTGGTCGAATAAACCCTCTATCCAGCAACTCTTGAATCTGCAATTTCAATTCCACCAACTCCTTTGGCGCCATCCTATACGGAGCAATAGATACTGGCGCTGTTCCCAGAAGAAGATCGATACCAAACTCCACTTCACGATCCGGGGGTAATCCCGGGAGCTCTTCTAGGAAAATATCTGAAAATTCCTTCACCGTCCTAACATCTCTAACAGTTAGTTCCTTGGCTTTCAGAGCCCGAACAAACATTAGAATTGCCACGCATCCTTTCCTCACCATCCTTTCTGCCCTTAAGGCAGACATCACATTTGACAAACAGTTCCCCCTTTCACCTATCACCAACACTACACCACCCTCGGGAGTTTTTAACACCATACGCTTGGCTGCACAGTCCAAATTTGCTTGATACTTCACCAGCCAATCCATTCCTAAGATCAAATCGAACTCCCCAAATGGCAGTTCCATTAGATCAGCCCGAAAAGCTACACCTTGAACTTCCAGGGGTACATCCTTATACAGTTTGCTCATCACTACAGTTTGTCCTAGAGGGCTTACTACAGTCATCTCCTTAGAAGAAGTCTCATAATCTAAGTTCAAAGTTCCCGCTATAGCACTAGCAACATAAGAGTGCGCCAAACCAATATCAATCAAGGCAGTATAAGGCAAACCATAAATTAGAAACGTAACGGTTATGACATCCGGTGCGTCAGCCTCCTCTCGATGTCTGGCAGCATAAACTAACCCTGACTATCTCGCCTTGGTGTTTCCTGTCCCTCGGCCTGGTGCTCCACGGCCCCGACCGGAACCATTACCACCTCTGGCTGGGCCACGACCTCTCTGTGGCTGCTGACCACCTCTTCCCAGCTGTGCATTCTCTTGACTCGTGGGCCCTTCACTGCCCCATTGCTGCGGACAGTTTCTAACCTGGTGATCCGTAGATCCACACCTAAAGCACTTCTCACTGCCCGCCCAACACTCACCTACATGGAATTTACCACATCGAGCACACTTATGTGTCTGACTAACAGCAGCAGGTCTCTCCTCCCGCCTCGGCTCGTCTGACCTAGGCCTTTTCTAAGTACGCCCAGCTGACCCTGATGATCCAAAATTTCTCGTACTTCCACCCCTATCTCTATCCCGATTTAGTTTCTCTGTCCGCTTCACCTCCTCAGCTATCTTAGCTTTTTCCACAAGCATAGCAAATTCCCTCTCCCGCTGTGGAGCTATCAATACACGCAAATCATCCCTCAGACCATCTTCAAATTGAACACAACGTTCATGGTCTGTGGCCACCATTCCTCGAGCATAATGGCTAAGGCGTAAGAATTCCGCTTCGTACGCAACCACCGACCTACTTCCTTGTACCAGATTTAGAAATGCTCTACGCTGCGCATCCACATAACTTGTCCCAATGTATTTACTCTGAAATGCCATTTTGAAGAAGTCCCAGGTGATACGGTCAGCCACCGTACCATCCTTAACCGTAAGCCACCATTGATAAGCTTCGTCCCGCAGAGAGATACAACCCTTTCGCCTTTTCCTCCTCCGTGAAATCCCTATCATCCATTATATGCTCAACCGCCTCCAACCGAAGATTTCGGTGTACTCGGGCTATTCGAGAAATTCCCTAAACGCTCTCGCCCCATTAGCTCTAAGTCGCTCCGACATGATTTTGGCTCTGTGCCCATGCCCGCCCAGCAACCCTCTCTAAAACCCTTAACATCACTTGGGATACCGCCTCATCTCCGGCTGTCTGGTCCTGAAATTCCACCTCCGCAGCTAGTGGTACTGGCATCTCATTTCCGGACCCATAACCAGATCCTACTGGTTCAGACACAGCCATCCTACCTCTACCACGGCCACGCGCAGGACGTCCATGACCCCTTGTACTCCTTCTACCGATTCGCGTTTATCTGATTAGAAATTTTATGAATTATTAATTTCTTCCACTGATTAACCATGAACAATCTTATGGACAGTAGTTTTAAGAGTAGTTCTTTCGATTTCGAAATTATATCTACAGGTTTCAGTCTCAAGTTCATATCTCTTAGTTCTACATACATTCAACCATCATACATCAACATACAAGTAGCATCCATGAACCCACATTCATCACATAAGGGTATTTTCGTCATTTCACTACCCAGGGGTATTTTCGTAGTTCTTTCCTACAGGATATTTTTCGTAATTTCACAAAATAGGGTATCTTGGTGATTTTTCGAAATAGAGATATTTTGGTATATATATATTTTTTTTAAAATGAGAATATTGTGGTAATTTCTCAAATTTTGATGATTTCGTAAACTGGGTACTTTTGTAAATGTAGAGTTTTTCGGGTAAATTTACAAAACATGAGTATTTTGGTAATTTTGTCAACCGGGGGTGTTTCGGTAATTTCACAAATTTTGGTAGTTTTACAAATCTGGGGTATTCTGGGAAATTTTCACAAATCAAGGGTATTTCGGAAAGTTTACAAAACTAGGGGGTATTTTTAGTAATTTTGCGAAATAGGGTGGTTGGTCCCTTCCGGGTTTTAATTATAAATTTTGGCCCGTCAACAAGTCCTCGTGGCTAAAGTGAACAGTCACTACGCACTAGGTAGGATTCCAGTGAAGAGGAGGTGAGTCATTAGGACCGCTTAAGTACCAGGCTCTCCCTGAATCCAATCTTAGACATGCGCATGCTTGTTGCCACACCCTAACCCAGTGACTGGTTTACGGACATGTTTAGTTAGATTAAGTTTTATGAATTTAAAGAGTTTGTTTAAACTAGGCCTAGAGTCCATTAATTCCTAACATGCTAGTCTACGTCCATAAAGCCCATCAACCCAACATGCATATCACATCAAGAGTTAGATTACTTACCTGCGTGGATCGGGTGCCGGTAGACTCGAAGGCCATATCTCAACCAAAGCATTTTCACCAACTTTATAACTACTACTGGACCCATTTCATAGCCCGAGTTTTGCAACTGGGCTCTAATACAAAAATGTAACACCCCAAACCCGGCCCAAACGCTACTACCAGATCTGGTATGCTACGGGGTTTATTGTTAAAAACTTTGCTTTAATGGTTTTTGGAAATCTCAGTTTCTTTAGTTAGGCATTTGTTAAAAATAAGATATTTGATGAAAACCTTTGCTTTTCCGTTGAACATATTTGGAAAACCCATTTTATTACTTTTTATGACTTAAGTCCTTGAACATAAATTTTTAAACTGTAAACATTAACAAATATAAAGCGATAACCTAAGCCATGGGGACTTATTACATAAATAGTCCCAAAATTAAAACTTAAAGGAAAACCGAAAATAGTTTATGAAAATAAAAAAAACTTGATGGCCCCTCGAGTCCGCCTCGGCTCCCATGTCCACGATCTACTGCTCATCTAAAAAGTCAGGGAAATTAAAGGTGGTGAGTCACCAAGACTTAGTGTGCAAATCCTGAAAACACATAAAAGGCTTTAGGCCCACAAACACATTATGGGCCTTGGCCCATACACAATGGCAACATAATATTTACATGCAACATGGCCCAACCCAACCTAGAAATTCATCCTCTACACACCAGCCCGTACCAGCCAACACACCTTAGGGATTTCTACAATCAACCCACCAACCGCTACACACCATATCGACAGTCATGCTGCCTATACCTAACAATCAGGAATGAATTTAACGTGGCTTAGCCACCGATCACTATTGTGACCTAATTTTACAGTTCGTGGTTTAACCACCGATCACCAAGTGACCTATTAACATGCTCTTCCCCTTCATCGAATTAACCCTATCCCATGCATATATCCATGCAAATTCAAAACAGTATACTACCTAAAAGATCACAGGTTTTTACATACATCGATACACACATAGAGAAGTTTCTATGGTTACGCACGGCATCCTTTGCCTACCCTTTTTGGGTAATCGATCGCCCATTCGACCTTTTCCCGGCTTTTAGCCCTTAACATATATAGTACAGATTAATTAGTGTGATAGAGATCTACACACCTGATTACAGTCAAGACGAGACCTTCTATGTCGACACTATCAGAAGCCGATACGACTGCTAACTGTCTAAGATTTTGTTCCGAAGTCGGTCCACAACCTGGCGGCCAATCCCAAACTACTGACACCGCTCGTTTCTTAAACTTAGGGATTAGTTTTACGGGTCCAATTCCCTTTTCCGTTTGACTAGCGTTTGTATCCATGGAACAGATCTTAGTCAACAAACCGGATTAAAATATTGAATCGAATACAAACACGAATGTACATTCATAGTGCAGAGATCCCTTACCTAGAAATCCCGAAAGAGATAGAGTTTAGAGACTAGCGGTTTTCAGCTTTTAGATCTAGACGATCTACTTCGATTCTCGATGTGCCGCCCCCAAAATGAAAACACGAGAATAATCAAAACATTACTCCAAGGATAATCGTATCACGCCAGCTAGCCTTTCGGCTTTGGCCTCCGAAAACCGGAAGAGAAAAAGTGAAGAGAGAATTCGGCACTTACCTTAACACCAACAGATTCGACTAACCCTTAGAGATCCCAGCACTTAGCACGATAGAAGAAAGAAATCGGTAAGGAGAAAAGAGTGGACAAGGTATTCGGCTAGTAGGAAAGAGTGGAGAAGAGAATTGAAGTGAAAAGATTCGGCTCTAGCAGAGATCAAAAGAAAAGATGTAGAGAGAAACTGTGAGGTTTCGGCTTGTAGAGGGAAACAGAGAAAAGAACAATGGAATTTTGACTTTTGCATAAAAGTGGAGATGAGAGGAAAGAAGAAAAACAAATAGGACCCAAATGCAGGAATTGAAGAAAAGAATGGAAGGATAAAACCCTAATGCCGAAAATAAAAAGATATTCCCCCCACTTAAACACAAAATTTCAGCACCTACTTCCTAAAACTCGAAAATGCCCCTTTTGATAACTTAAAATTGATCAACTAATAAGGGAAATTTCGGCACCCCCTATAGTATAACAAAACCGATTTCTCCCCCCTCCAAGAGGTGGAAATTTGGCCACCACTGTTGATCAGCAGATAACTCCTACCCTTTCTCCCTTATCTCTATCTTCTCATACCTCCGAAAGAGGCCTAAATAACACCACCTCTTCCTTCCTTGATCTGCCATATTATCAGCATTATCCACTCGAGTAAATCTTCCTATTTTTAAGCCTTATTGCCGTCCCTCTCTATTCATTTAAATGTCGAAAATTAGCTAAAATTTAATTAAAAGAATTGGGCTTCATGCAACTTGATTTGGGCCTCCCCAGTTGACGCCACCTCCCTGCTCTCTATGTGGCGCCACTTTGCCACTGGGCCACAAGCCCATTTATGTCTTATAATCACAGATAATATCTTTAAGCCCTATCTTGTCAGGCTTTCCACTAGAGTGTCCAAATAGATAAATTTGACTAAGGGCTCGGCCCAACCCTGAGCCCAGTCTGAACCCCTTAAACACTCAAATTAATACATTAGGCGTAACATAAACATCTCAGCACATTAAACGCAAAGGCCCATTAATTCAGGATGTTACAGAGTGAGCTAACGAACCTCTATAAAACATAGAAAAAGAAATAGAGTAAGCTTTATAGCTTAGTAAGCCCGTATAATTTTGAATTAAACTTACCATTTATACATAATTAAGGAAATTAACTAAAGTAAACTCCACACAATTTCCAAATGCCTATCACAAGCATTCATCCATAGGTTAGACATGTTAATACATAAAATCATCCATTATCACAATTCAATAATCAATATAACTAGCATTCAACATTTCATTCTCAATCATATAACCAAAAATCCATTCAATAACAGTACTCATCCGTATAAACAGAATTTATGCCCGTTGAACCTATTAGAACTCCAAAGGATACTTGGGTGATAAACATCAGTAATTCATCAATTCATTATCAATTATACTCTTTCGAGCCATGATCGGTAAGCTCCTCCTGAGCAGATGAACAGTAAGCTCTACTGAGCTGAAACGATAAGCTCTATCGAGCTGAACAATAAGCTCATACGAGCTGAAATAGTAAGCTCTTATAAGCTGATATATCGGTAAGCTCATACGAGCTGTGGTGAGTCCGCAACAAATGCAGGAGCTCGACCAAAATGGTAACCCTAGTGACATGTCACTTGTATCCTACGAATTCATATGGTTCAAACGAGGCTCGGTAATAAATAGATTATATCAATAAGGCATTCACATTTCAAATATACAAATTATTCAATTATACATTCATTTCAAATATTTACAACTATATAAAAGTTTGATTCAAATTATACAAACTTACCTCGTATTGCTCGGATAAAAACTATCAGCTATTCGTTGATCTTTCCTTTTCCCCGATCTAAACTCGATCTTAGCTTATCTTGATCTATATATTATCAAATTCAGTACATTCTGTAACATCCAGGATTTAGGGGTCTGGCATTTTATCTCGTGTTTATGTGCTCTTGTGTGTCGCATGACTATTTGAGTGTGTTTGGGGGCTTCGGGAAACCTTGGGGTAAGGTAGGAACCTTAGTGAAAATTTTGGGTTCTAAGATTTTAGGGGAGAGCTAGGGGAGCTAGGCCTTAAGGGAATTAATAAGGTGGTTAATGACACAACAAGTGGAGTGGTGGAGTGGAAAGGTGACGCCTAGGGGCAAGGAGGGTGACGCTACAAGGAGGGAGTTCAAGGGGAGATGGGAGTTCGAGCTGCAAGGATAGCTTTTTGGAGTTCATTTTTGCGCATGGAGAGTGAAGAGGTGGTTTTGGCTGGGACACTTGAGTGTAGGAGGTTTGAAATTTAAATGTGTGGTGGAGAGCTAAGCATGAGGTTTGAATCATTCAAACTCATTTGAATGAATGATGTAGAGGGAGTTAAGGAGAAAATCGTGGAGGGTGTTGGCTAGGTGAGTGTTAGCTGAATTTTTGAGTGGCATATGGGAGTGGGAGTGTTCGGTTTTGAGCTTAAGGGGAGGGTGCCGAAAGTTGGTGCTAATAGTGGTCATTTTTTTTGGCATTTGAGTTGTGCTTTTCATCTTTTGTTTTGGTAGTGCTCCCATTCTCTCTTGTGCCGAAATCTCTTGGCTTGTCAACTCTACTTCTCTTTTTGATTCATAGCCGAAAGCTAGAAGACCAATAGGGTCATTTGGTTCATCTTCTCTTCCCAACCTCAAAAGTCGAATAAACCATTTTTGCATAAAAGCCTTGGCCGAATCTCTCATTCATCCTTACTTCTCTCTTTTCATTCTATTCTTCTTTCCCCTCTTCTATCTCGTGTGTTCGTTCAGCCTTATTTCTTAGCCAAATCTGTCGGAGCCGAATATCTAAGGGTGGTAAGGTTCTCTTCCCTGTTAAGTTTTCTTTCTTCTTTCTCATTGTTTTGCCGAAACCAAGAATCTAACTCTAATTGTGGGTGTGGCTGAATCTATGTGAGGCCTTAATTCCGTGCCTTTCGTTTGTAGCCAGCATTAAGGGAGGAGGATCTTTCGGGAATCGATCAAGCAAGGTAAGTTGGCTATAATGTTCGGCCGAAGGCCACTTTTTTGTTCATAGGCAGTAAAGCTGAATATAATGTGGTTTATGTAGGGAGTTCGACAACCTTTAGATTCAAGCGGGTAGTTTCAGGTTTCTGTCGACTTTGGTAAGGTGTTCTTTCAATCAAGTGTTCTTTTAAGTTCCATCGTTATTTGAATTCAAGGTTTAACCGAGTTTTCTGACAAGATCTCGTCTGATGGAATCGAGTACCAGTCAGATAAAGGAAGAGGGTGGACACGTAGTCCCTACCCCTAAGTTCAAGAAGCTGTCTGTTTTAGTAGTTCGGGATTGACCACCGGGGTGTGGGCTAGCGTCGGAAAAGGACAAGCAAATCACTATAGTCTCGTCGAGTGAGGATGTTAGGGAGATCGATAGTCTAGTTCTTCATTTTTTCAGGTGTGTAGTTATCGCACTGTTTTCTTAATGGCTTTGATAAAATATATGTGTATTATGTGTGGTAGCCGAAATAGTGGCTGTGGTGGTGTTGTTACCCACATTGGGTAATCCGGTGATCAGGTTAGTATACTACCTACATCGAAATTGTGGATAAATGCTTATGGATGCATGCAAGCATGTGGTTTATGTGGATATGGATGTGTTCATAATCGGTTACTATGCCATCTCATTATAGTATGCTGCATGTATTGCCATCTCTTATATTATGCTACATGTGCATGGGATTCGGGATATATGTATTGATTAAAGGGGAAGTACATAACTATAAGTGGGTGACTTTGTCACGATTAATGACGGCCTCGAGCCTCATTGTGGATTGATGATGACCTTGTGTCTCATTGTGGATATCTGTGATTTAATCACGTGGATCAGTGGCTAGACCACTAAGTAGACTTTGAGCGGTGTGTCCGTCCACATAGACCGTCAAAGAGGTGTGTAGCGGATGGAGGGTCGATTTAGTAATCCCCAGGTGTGTATTGGATGGATGTACGGATGGTGTGTAGCGGATGGATACTAGGTTGGGTGGGCCATCATATTGTATTTCTATTTTGTTCATGGCATGCTGGTTTGATATGGTTGTGGGGCTAAGCCCATTAGTGGAAACTGTGTTGTTTAATTGCATACTGAGTCGGTTTGACTCACCCTATTTTTCCCAAAACAATGCAGGTGACACATGATTCGTTGGACCGGGCTGGAAGGGATTCGAGGTGGCCATGTAGAAGTTGTTCTCGTAAAGTTTAATTTAAACTGATAGGTTATTTTGGGTTATTTTGATTTTGTAATAAGTCCACTCTAACTATTTGGGGTTTATGGTTTAAAGCTGAATTTATTAATTAGTACATTTTTAAAATGGGACACTAAAACATTTTCGATATGGAAGCATAAAAATTGAGTTTTAATTACTTAGAAGCAAACGTTTTCTGATCAAACCTGCACTAATAACGAATCGAATATTATACAGCTCGGACACTTGTGTTTTTTGTTTAAATTTTTTGGCAACTTACTATTTCTTAAATGGAAACCCTTGGAAAGATAGTTTTCTTAGATACGATATCTAGTCCCATTTTCAAAACAACAACTCACTTTCACCTCTTTTTTTTCCGTAACATTCCGAATTCGACCGTGGTGTTTTGGGCCGGGTTTGGGATGTTACAATTTGGTATCAGAGCCCAGTTTTACACTCAGCCTTTGGGGTTTTTGATACCCACAACGTTTCAAATTTGTATACAAAATTAGTTTAAAAGAAATTTCTCATGAAATAGAGTAAAGGAATGGCACTCGAGTTTCCAGCCCAAGTCTACCAGGTAAGTCTTCTGACTGTTAAATGAATTGGATGGAAGTGGTTGTATGATGCATTGTTATGGATATTAGAATTTAGGAAATTCTCTTTAGAGACAAAAACCTTTTTGCGATGTACGCGCTTACGAAAGAACAACTTGAAAATCCTATGTCATAAAACTACCCCTTTAAGCAATAAGTGGAAAGAAAGCTAATGCATAAAATTTCCTTAAAAAGCAGTTGAAACGTGATGAGACATGAGTACTAGGGGCGTGGACGTAATACACTTGGGCGGGTCGAGGCGGGATTGTTGTGTCGAACCGATAGGGTCCAACCACGGTCGAAAATGAGATGCATTGCGCGCCGGTGCGAAGCGTAAGTCGAGGACCAAATGGGTGGTGATGATGCGGTATCCCTGCAATGCTGCGGGTTCGGAGAGAGTGCGGGAGCGAGCATGGGTAATGGGGCTCGAAAATCGGTTCTGGCGAGCGACTCGGGCAAATGGAGAGTGAAATATTTAGAGGAGTCTGGGGGTAACTCCTAATGTGGTGATCTTGGTTAGAGGCAATCGAAAGAATCATGGATGACTTGGATTACAGACACAGTGAGGAGAAATCGAAGGGCGCAGTTTCTCTATTTCGGGATGAAGCCTACCAGTGGTGGCTTACTGTCAGGGAGGGTACACAAGCAGATCAAGTAGATTGGGATTTCTTTAAGATGAAATTCCAAGGGAAGTATGTTGGGGCCAGTTATGTAGATGCCCAAAGGAAGGCTTTTCTTAATTTAGTGCAAGGGGGAAAATCGGTATCTGAGTATGAGAAGGAATTTTTACGACTAAAACGGTACGCCCGAGGGATTGTTGCAACCGATTACGAGCGCTGTGTGAGATTTGAGGATGGGCTGCGGGATGAGCTGCGGGTGTTGATCACTCCTCAGCTGGAAAGGGACTTCGCTACTTTGGTGGAAAAGGCTAAGATAGCTAAGGAGGTTAAGCGTACCGAGAGGCAAAATAGAGACAAGGACAGAGGCAGGAATAAGAGAAGCTATGGATCGTCAGGATCGTCGGGAGGACTTCAGAAAAAGTCTAGGGTTAATGGACCTGTTCGTGATACTACGTCGGGTACGTTTCTCATTTCTGGGTTACCCTTTACTTCACTAATTGATGTCGGGTCAACACACTTTTATATTGCTAGTATGGTGTCTGGAACCTTGAATGTGAATCCTAAAACTGCTCCTAGGAAGATGACTGTACTTAGTCCTTTAGGGCAATCGGTAGTGGTAGATAAAATTTTTAGAGATGTGCCTCTAGAAGTTCAGGGGTCAGTATTCCTGGCATTCTTGATGGAACTACCGTTCGGAGAACTTGACTTGATCTTAGGCATGGACTGGCTAGTAAGGTATCGAGTGAATCTGGACTGTGCTGCTAAGCGCATGACGTTAAGAACTTCCGGGGATGATGAAGTTTTGGTAATAGGTGAGAGGAGAGACTATCTGTCTAATGTGGTGTCAGCTCTTAAGGCGGAAAGGATGGTGAAGAAAGGGTGCATGGCTTTCTTGACATTTGTTAGTTCTTTGGATGCAAAGGAAGCGACCGTGGAGGAGATTAGAACAGTAAAGGAATTTGTAGATGTTTTTCCAGAAGAGCTTCCAGGGTTGCCTCCAGATCGCAAGGTGGAGTTTGGAATCGAGCTTATACCGGGGACGGCTCCGGTGTCTATCGCCCCTTATAGGATGGCACCAAAGGAGCTAGTAGAATTGAAAGCCCAAGTCCAGGAATTACTGGATCGCGATTTTATTCGACCCAGTGTGTCTCCATGGGGAGCACCGGTGTTGTTTGTAAAGAAGAAAGACAGATCTATGCGTATGTGTATAGATTATCGTCAGTTGAATAAGCTGACGATCAAGAACAAGTATCCCGCCGAGGATAGATGACTTGTTTGACCCGACTCAAGGGGCTGCGGTCTTCTCGAAGATAGATTTGAGGTCGAGGATACCACCACTTAAGGTAAAAGAAGCGGATATTCATAAGACGGCTTTCCGGACTCGATATGGGCACTATGAATTCTGGTAATGCCGTTTGGGTTGTGAACGCAAGCGGCGGCCGCGTTCATGGACATGATGAATCGGGTCTTCCAACCATATTTGGACCCGATTTGTCGTAGTATTCATAGAGCGACATCCTAGTATACTCCAAGTCGGAAGAAGAACATGATGCGCATCTCGGGTGGTTCTCTGATTCTAGGGAGAGGAAACTATATGCCAAGTTTAGTAAGTGCGAATTTTGGTTAAGAGAAGTTACTTTTCGGGTCATGTGGTATCCACATGAAGGATAAGAGTTGATCCTCGGAAGATCGAGGCGATCTTTGGATTGGAAGCCACCTAAGTCTGTGGCGAAAATTCAGAGTTTCTTGGGATTGGCAGGTTATTACAGAAGGTTTGTTGAAGGTTTCTCCTCAATCGCGGCACCCTTGACTAAGTTGTTGAGGAAGGAGGTACCATTTGTGTGGGCAGGACAAATGCGAGAGAGTTTTGAGAAGCTAAAAAGGTTTTTGTGGAGGCTCGGTTTTAATTTAGCCTTAAGCAGGGAAAGATTTTGTGGTATACTGTGATGCTTCTCATACAGGGTTAGGTTGTGTATTGATGCAGGAGGGGAAGGTTGTTGCCTATGCATCTCGGCAATTAAGACCACATGAGGTTAACTATCCCACTCATGATCTGGAGTTGGCTGCAGTGATTTTCGTTCTAAAGGTGTGGAGACATTATCTGTATGGAGAGAAGTCTGTTATCTATACAGACCACAAGAGTTTAAAGTATCTATTGACTCAGAAGGAGCTGAACTTGAGACAGTGAAGATGGGTGGAGCTGTTGAAGGATTATGACTGCTCGATTGAATATCACCCGGGTAAGGGGAACGTAGTGGCAGATGCACTAAGCCAGAAGGTAGTATCGGACCTGAGAGCGATGTTCGCTCATCTTAGCCTATATGACGACGGGAGTTTGTTAGCGGAGCTGTAGGTGAAGCCGTCATGGGTAAGTCAGGTGAAGGAGAAACAGTTGGTGGATGAGGTTCTGAGTGCTCAACTTCTACAAGTATAGGATGGGGGAATAGAGGATTACAGTGTGAACAGCGACGGAG
Organism: Gossypium sturtianum; assembly: GCA_025698515.1. Classification (NCBI taxonomy): domain Eukaryota; kingdom Viridiplantae; phylum Streptophyta; class Magnoliopsida; order Malvales; family Malvaceae; genus Gossypium; species Gossypium sturtianum. The sequence continues at coordinate 68,022,152 of CM046953.1, forward strand.
TTTTGTGTTTTCATGGGAGGGTTTGTATGCCAAAGGATGTAGAGTTAAGGCAGAGGATTCTTCGGGAATCGCATAGTAGCCCTTACGCTATGCATCCTAGGGGGAGTAAGATGTACCGGGATCTACGGGAACAATTTTGGTGGCCTGGATTGAAGCGAAAAGTCACGAAATTTGTGGGGAGGTGTTTGACGTGTCGCCCAGGTCAAAGCCCCGAACACCAAGTGCCTTCGGGGTTGCTGCAACCGGTGAAGATTCTGTAATGGAAGTGGGAAAGGATCACGATGGACTTCGTTAGTGGGCTTCCTCTCACGCCTACTAAGAAAGACTCAGTATGGGTGATCGTAGATCGATTGACAAAGTCCGCACACTTCATACCGGTGCGTGTCTACTATTCTCTTCAGAAGTTGGCTAAGCTGTATGTGGCAGAAATTGTGAGACTGCATGGTGTGCCGGTATAAATAATATCAGATAGGGACCCAGATTGACGTCGCGGTTTTGGAGGGCATTGCATCAGGCGTTGGGTACCATGTTGGACTTTAGCACGGCATTTCATCCACAGACGGATGGCCAGTCGGAAAGGGTAATTCAGGTGTTAGAGGATATGTTGAGGGGTTGCGTCATTGATTTCAGAGGTAGTTGGGAAGAATTCTTGCCTTTAGCAGAGTTCGCGTACAACAACAGTTATCAAGCAAGTATTCGGATGGCGCCATATGAAGCATTGTATGGGCGGAAGTGTCGCACTCCTATGTGTTGGACAGAGTTAGGTGAACGTCATGTCTTAGGTCCGGAGTTGGTGGCAGAATCGGAAGAGAAGGTTAGGGTAATCCGAACTCGGTTGAAGGAGGCATCGGAAAGACAGAAATCGTATGCGGATCTTAAGCAGAAAGAGATAGAATTCACAGTAGGTGATTGGGTTTTCCTGAAAGTTTCGCCGTGGAAGAAGGTGATGAGATTCGGACGTAAGCGTAAGCTGAGTCCCAGGTTTATAGGGCCTTATCGGGTTGTGAAGCGTGTGGGACCAGTAGCGTACCAGTTGGAATTACCTCTCGAGTTTAAGCAGATGCATGATGTGTTTCACGTCAGATGCTAAGACGTTATCGGTCGGATCCGTCTCACGTGGTGCCAGTGGAGGAGGTTGAGTTAAGACCAGACTTGTCCTATGAGGAATAGCCAATTCAGATTTTGGAGCGAGATGTGAAGGTACTACGGAAGAAATCATTCCCTTTAGTCAAGGTGTTGTGGCGAAACCATGGTTCAGAGGAAGCTTCGTGGGAGCCAAAGGAGGCAATGCGTCAACAATACCCTCATCTATTTTTACCTGGTAATTTTGAGGCCAAAATTTCTTTAAGGGGGTAGAACTGTAACATCCGGGATTTAGGGGTCTGGCATTTTATCTCGTGTATATGTGCTCTTGTGTGTCGCATGACTATTTGAGTGTGTTTGGGGGCTTCGGGAAACCTTGGGGTAAGGTAGGAACCTTAGTGAAAATTTTGGGTTCTAAGCTTTTAGGGGAGAGCTAGGGGAGCTAGGCCTTAAGGGATTTAATATGGTGGTTAAGGACACAACAAGTGGAGTGGTGGAGTGGCAAGGTGACACCTAGGGGCAAGGAGGGTGACGCTACAAGGAGGGAGTTCAAGGGGGGATGGGAGTTCGAGCTGCAAGGATAGCATTTTGGAGTTCATTTTTGCGCATGGAGAGTGAAGAGGTGGTTTCTGCTGGGACACTTGAGTGTAAGAGGTTTGAAAGGGTCAAACATTTTGAATGTGTGGTGGAGAGCTAAGCATGAGGTTTGAATCATTCAAACACATTTGAATGAATGATGTAGAGGGAGTTAAGGAGAAAATCGTGGGGGGTGTTGGCTAGGTGAGTGTTAGCCGAATTCTTGAGTGGCATAGGGGAGTGGGAGTGTTCGGTTTTGAGCTTAAGGGGAGGGTGCGGAAAGTTTGTGCTAGTAGTGGTCATTTTTTTTGGCATTTGAGTTGTGCTTTTCATCTTTTGTTTTGGTAGTGCTCCCATTCTCTCTTGTGCGGAAATCTCTTGGCTTGTCAACTCTACTTCTCTTTTTGATTCATAGCCGAAAGCTAGAAGACCAATAGGGTCATTTGGTTCATCTTCTCTTCCCATCCTCAAAAGCCAAATAACCCATCTTTGCATAAAAGCCTTGGCCGAATCTCTCATTCATCCTCACTTCTCTCTTTCCGTTCTATTCTACTTTCCCCTCTTCTATCTCGTGTGTTCGTTCAGCCTCATTTCTTAGCCAAATATGTCGGAGCCGAATATCTAAGGGTGGTAAGGTTCTCTTCTCTGTTAAGTTTTCTTTCTTCTTTCTCCTTGGTTTGCCGAAACCAAGAATCTAACTCTACTTGTGGGTGTGGCCGAATCTATGTGAGGCCTTAATTTCGTGCCTTTCGTTTGGAACCAGCGTTAAGGGAGGAGGATCTTTCGGGAATCGATCAAGCAAGGTAAGGTGGCTATAACGTTCGGCCGAAGGCCACTTCTTTTGTTCATAGGCAATAAAGCTGAATCTAATGTGGTTTATGTAGGGAGTTCGACAACCTTTAGATTCAAGCGGGTAGTTTCGAGTTTACATCGCGACTTTGGTAAGGTGTTCTTTCAATCAAGTGTTCTTTTAAGTTCCATCGTTATTTGAATTCAAGGTTTAACCGAGTTTTCTGACAAGATCTCATCTGATGGAATCGAGTACCAGTCAGATAAAGGAATGGGGTGGACACGTAGTCCCTACCCCTAAGTTCAAGAAGCGGTCTGTTTCAGCAGTTCGGGATTGGCCACCGGGGTGTGGGCCAGCATCGGAAAAAGACAAGCAAATCACTGTAGTCTCATCGAGTGAGGACGTTAGGGAGATCGATAGTCTAGTTCTTCAGGTTTTCAGGTGTGTAGTTATCGCATTGTTTTCTTAATGGCTTTGATAAAATATATGTGTATTATGTGTGGTAGCCGAAATAGTGGCTGTGGTGGTGTTATTACCCATATTGGGTAATCCGGTGATCAGGTTAGTATACTACCTACATCGAAATTGTGGATAAATGCTTATGGATGCATGCAAGCATGTGGTTTATGTGGATATGGATGTGTTCATAATCAGTTACTATGCCATCTCAGTATAGTATGCTGCATGTATTGCCATCTCTTATATTATGCTGCATGTGCATGGGATTCGGGATATATGTATTGATTAAAGGGGAAGTGCATAACTATAAGTTGGTGACTTTGTCACGATTAATGACGGCCTCGAGCCTTATTGTGGATTGATGATGACCTTGTGTCTCACTGTGGATATATGTGATTTAATCACGTGGATCAGTGGCTAGACCACTAAGTGGACTTTGAGCGGTGTGTCCGTCGGCATAGACCGCCAAAGAGGTGTGTAGCGGATGGAGGGTCGATTTAGTAATCCCAAGGTGTGTATTGGATGGATGTACGGGTGGTGTGTAGCGGATGGATACTAGGTTGGGTGGGCGATCATATTGCATTTATATTTTTCTCATGGCATGCTGGTTTGATGTGGTTGTGGGGCTAAGCCCATTAGTGGAAACTGTGTTGTTTAATTGCACACTGAGTCGGTTTGGCTCACCCTATTTTTCCAAAAACAATGCAGGTGACACATGATTTGTTGGACCGGGCTGGAAGGGATTCGAGGTGGCCATGCAAAAGTTGTTCTCGTAAAGTTTAATTTAAACTGATAGGTTATTTTGGGTTATTTCGATTTTGTAATAAGGCCACTCTAACTATTCGGGGTTTATGGTTTTAAGCTGAATTTATTAATTAGTACATTTTTAAAATGGGACACTAAAACATTTTCGATATGGAAGCATAAAAATTGAGTTTTAATTACTTAGAAGCAAATGTTTTTTGATCAAACCTGCACTAATAACGAATCGAATATTATACAGCTCGGACACTTGTTTTTTTTCTTTAAATTTTTCTGCAACTTACTATTTCTTAAATGGCAACCCTTGGAAAGATAGTTTTCTTAGATACGATATCTAGTCCCATTTTCAAAACAACAACTTACTTTCACCTCTTTTTTTTTCTGTAACATTCCAAATTCGGCCGTGGTGTTTTGGGCCGAGTTTGGAGTGTTACACATTCAGCATTCAATCTATTCAATTTAGTCCATAATTCATATTTTGGTAAATCTACACATTTACCCCTATACTTTTTAATTTTTACCATTTAGTCCTTATCACATAAAATTGCAAATTCATGCAATTTAGTACCTACCCATGCCTAGCCAAATTTCATAGAGACTCCTAGGAGCCCATATCTTTCATTATTTCACACTTTTAACCACCACATTTTACATTTTTTACAAATTAATCCATTTTTGACATTTTTGTCAAAAATCACTTTACAAAACTAGTTTAACTATTAAAAAATATTAAAAATTCATCATCAAACATCAAATAACTCAAATATTTAACAATGGCACTTCATAAAATCATTAACAATTTCAAAAATTATGGTAGGGCTAGCTAGAATATGATGCACCGATCATAAAAATGTAGAAATCATCAAAAAAATGAGCTCAAAACATACCTCAATCAATAATACAAAGGGCTGAACCCTAAAATGCTTCAAATGGTATTTCTTCCTTTTATTTTAGGTGAGAAAGATGAATAATATCACTAATTGTTTTATGTTTTGTTTTATTAATTTAACATTAATACATAGTTTACCTTTTTACCCTTGGTTATTAAACTATTTAATCATCAAATATAAGGCCATTAATGTCCGTTAACCTTATCAATGGCATAATAACATCATAAGGACCTCTAATTTAATAAACCATAGCTATAAGGCACATTAAACTATTGGCACACAAGTTTTACGCTTTACGCGATTTAGTCCTTTTTACCGAATTAAGCATTTAAACGGTAAAATTTCTTTACGAAATTTTCACACAGTAATTATATCATGCTGTAAACCTTAATAAAATAATAAAATAAATATTATGACCTCAGATTTGTGGTCCTGAAACCACTGTTCCAATTTGACTAAAAAACGGGCTGTTACAACTCGTATGAGCATATATGTACACGATTTGACAGATTACAGTTATATGATTTAGCACACTATGTGTGAGCTATCCCAGGTATCTGACGGTATTCTAAATGATTCAACGAGCATTATTCTGATACGAAATGGTAAGGGTTCATTACGGACTATTACAAGGACACATGCGAATTACATGGAAATTTCGTTACATGGTATATGGAAAATTGAATTGGATGATACATGTATATGAAACTTAATCAATGGTTGTGCTCATCCATGTTTATTGATTTATATATGTATTTACATAACTAACATGTTTAATGTATATGCTTAGCCATTTGGCCAAATTATGTTGGGATATGCTATGTTTACTTACCTATTATGTGACTAAATGTTAAGTTATATTCTATGTTATACGAACTTACTAAGCTTTTATGCTTAGTCTGTGCTATTTTTTCGTGTTTTATAGTGAATCAGAAGCTTGTTCAGGTTAAAATTTTGTCAGAGTTATATCACACTATCCACCGGCTATATCAGTACTTTCAGATGTTTAATTTTGGTTTTAATGGCATATATAGGTATTTTGGCTAATGTGGGCCTATATGTTTGATGCCCATTTGGTTTGGCTTGATTTATGGTATTTTGGTGTTCAAATGAATTTAGTCTTGGCATGTAAATGTGGATATTTATATGGTTGATGTTTGGTTTGTTTTGTTTGAATGTTGGAAGATGGAATGAAAGCCTAAATATGCATATTGTATATGTGTCTTGTGATATGTTGAATACATGGTGAATTGGTACCTTATTATGTATGATTTATATGGTTTTTTGATACTGGTTATAGAATGACATTTTGGTACCAAATGGTTTGTGTTTTTGGTAAGTGAATTTTATGGTATGTATTGATGCAAACTTAGTTGGAAGATGGTTGATCATTTTGGCTAAATTGAGTACATAGTTATATATGTTTAAATGTTTTCATTTGAGGTGTCTATGGGCATACTAGTTGTATGTTATTATACATTGTGTATATAGCTTGATTTTGCATGATTTGGGTACCTTGTTATGGCTTGTATATATGTGCAATTTTGGGTGCAGGTACATGCCAAGATGAGTGAGAAAAATGGCTTGTAAAATGGCTTATTTTCTTCCACCTGGGTAGAGACATTGCCGTGTGTCTCAGCCATGTGTGACACACGGCCATGCGACATGGCCATGTGTCCCCTATAGTTTTCAAATGGTTGAAAGTGAGGTTGTTACACGGCTTAGCACACGACCTGGCTCACAGTCGTGTGAGGTTATTTCGAAGGATACACGGCTTGGCACACGGGCGTGTGGCTTGGCCGTGTGAGCCAAGTCTGTGAGTTACATGGGCACAGAAACATGCTGGGACACGGCTGTGTGTCCCTACTTCAAATGCTCACACAGCCTAAGACACGGGCATGTCTCTTGGTCGTGTGACCCCTACAGCTTTGAAAAGTTTCGTTATTTTTTGAAAAATTCTCTGAGTTACCGATTTAGTCCTGAATTGTTTCTAACGTGTTTTCAGGGCCTTGAGGGCTCGTATAAGGGACAATATGAATGAGTTAGATTGTTTTTAATATAATTATTGATATTATTTGAAATGTTTGAAATTTATGTTCGTTTGATTTAAAAACTCTAGTAATGTTCTGTAACCCTGTTCCGACGACAAATACGGGTTAGGGGTGTTACATGAAGATACATGTGACACAAATTTAGCTTGAATTGGTAACCTTACATATATGGTACCCTTTGAAAAGGAATTATGAGTGACGATTGTAAACTCTAATTTATATAGGTTTTTCTTAGCAGTTTATAACAGCTTTTAACTTAAAAATAATATTAATTTTTTGAGTATTTGTTAATTAATTAGGTGAATTTTGTTTATTTTCTGATGATGGGCATGAATTTATAAAAATGCAAATATGTACTTTATTGTATTAATTTTGTGCATAAATTAAATGATTTCATGTTATTTATTAATGTGTTAAATTTAAATTGTGCAGTGGGACCATGAAGTTGATTTAATAAAGAGCTTATTAGAAACTTGCATGAAGATGAGCTATTTATTTCCTATGTTGGATGACAAAACCATGCTAAATGGGTCAACAAGGTTAACTTTTGACCTAGTTAAAATTATTCTACATGGTGGACAAATATGATTACTTAATGGGTCACAAAACCGTCCAACAAGGGGGAGTTAAGCCCAAATTTGGCACAAGCATGTTGGCTTCCCAAAAATATATTTTGGGATATTTATTGGAGGTCCCTATATTTGGAGAATTATTGGAAATTAGAACACAAATATTTCCCTTGAAAAAGTCCAACCTATGCGTAAATTTAGCATGATTCTATGCTAAAATAAAGGAACCATCATCCACCTTCTTCCACAAAATGTGGCCTGCCAAGCAATGGAGGAAATGGAGGGATTTAAATCCCTTTTTTTAGTAAACTTTACCATCTACTTCAATTATAAATACCCCCACTCATTCCCCATTTCAAGGCATCCCTACATCCCTCATTCTTCTCATCTCTCATTTCATATCATTCTTCCATTCTCTCATTTCCTCGCTTCATTTCCACGCATATCATTCCATATTTTCTTTCTTAGCTAAAAATGTTTATAAGATTATCTCTTGGTCAGCCACCTTGAGGAGCCATTAGCAAAGGAGTAACACGAGGCTCGAAGGAAAACATCTTCAATCAGAGTTCACGAGACTGGTGATTCAACAAAGTTTATTCTTCTTTTGCTTTGTTATTTTGATTTTAATCATGTTTGTAATGTGCTTTATTATCTTGTAAAAAAATTGGTAGCTTAATTCTGTTTAGCAAGGATGATTGCATTTATTTAATGAAGTTTGTTTAAATCATGTTTATACTATTTGTGCCGCAGTCGATCATGTTTTCAATTAAACTAAAGTATGTATTTCATTCATACGTGATTGGATGCATTAGAATTAGCTGAGCGATCATAACCAGACGATAGCTAGTGGACACAATAATTGAAATGTGCATGCTTAATTTATATCCTAACCCAACTACATTAAAGGTTCATAATAACTTTAACGAGCTCTATTATCTTGCATAGTTTTTAGGTTTATGTGATTAAACTGTTTCAAACCTAACCCATCCCTGTTACTTGACATGAATCCTAAGAAACCCTTCGTTTAATATGATCAGTAAAATACATGTTTTACTAAGTAAAAGATTTCGAAATGACTTCATTTGGTTTCCAAACTCATGAAAGATCTATTTGTCATAGAATAATTTCTGAAAATTGTTAAGCATGATAAAAATAAGCTAAGTTGAATGATGTAATTATCCTAGCCTATTCATGCTATTGATTTTTGAAGTTTGTGTTTTTGCTAAAGTCATTCATACATTTCAATCCATACATTGCATTTAGTTTAAATTGCATTAGGGATCAATCTTACATCTAGATAATTTAATTTAGTTAATCACCCATCACTCAAGATATTATGTTTTTATCATCAAATTGTTAACTTTAATTCTACAATATATTGATTAACATACAAAGTCCCTGTGGAGACGATAACTCTTTTACTTACTACTTGATAACGACTGTGTACAATTATAGAAACTGAGCGTTACAACGATTACCTAAAGGGGTTCTCTGCATGTCCCAGGACGATGATGGGAAAACCTCACGAAATGTGAGTCTAGGCAAACCCATATTGTAAACACGCTAGGAAAGGAATGCATTTTTGGCAATATATGAAAGGAATACTTTGACAGGGCACTCTATATGATGGCCCTTGTGGCGCGTTCTGCCAAGACTTTCTTGTCACATCCTAAAAATCGGGTTAGTAGAAATGGGTATTAGGTTGTGGGCTCGAGAGAAAAATTGGGTTTAATATCATAGAAATTAAAATAGGATAAAATAATTAAATAAATATTAATGGTAATAACAAATTAGTAAAATGATTTTTGTGTCTGAAATTAGGTGGTGAAAATTAGGATTAGGTGATCGGTTATTAAATAACTTAAAACGGATTTTAAAAATAAAATCAAGTTTGAAAATAATTGAGAAAAATGTGTTTTAATTAAACTAAGGACTAATTTGAAAAACAAGGGAAATCAAGGAGTCTTTCAAAAGAAATTTTCCCTTATTTAAAAAAAAAAAACTAGTCATCTTTCTTGCTTCTTTAAACAACTTATCTCATTCCCTCCCATTTAGCTTCACATTCAAAAATTTCTCCAAGTTCAAATTTGATATTTTCTCTCAAAATTAACTCATCCTTTGTGATTTTCGAGCTATCCAAACGCCTCAACACCTTCTATTTTTAAAAAAAAAAATTAAATCCTCATCAATTTCGTCATTATTCTTCTCACGTTCAACTTCGAATTAGCTCCACAACATGTTGTTTTCTTCGAATTGAGGTAATGCCTAGACTTATTATGATTAGATTAAGGTAGTTGTTTTTCTAATTCGAAATTTAATTGAGTTTGTTGAGAGTTTTTAAGATTTAAAGCTTTTTAATTAAATTTTTGTTGAACAATGATGAAATCTGAAATAATGAGTAAACCTACTATTTTTTATTGTAACACCCCTAACCCGTAACCATTACCAGTCTAGGGTTAAAGGCATTACCGGACAAAACAGAACCTTTCACAGACATTCCATAATATTATTCAACGAATCAAATCAAAGTGCCCCTTAAATAGGCCTTCGAGACCTTAAACATGCTTTAGAAAGGGGCCGGGACTAAATCGAACACATACATAAATTTTTGGAAATTTAAAAATTTTTCAAAGTTACAGAGGTCACACGCCCGTGTGGGCAGGCCGTGTGCCTCGCACGACCTCAGACACGCCCGTGTGTCTAAGCCGTGTCAAAACAGGGCATACATACTAACTTGTCCACACGGCCTGAGTCACGCCCGTGTGCCTCACCCGTGGTCGACACTGAATTGCACCACACGGCCAGTCACACGCCCGTGGTCGAGTCTGACTTGCTTTTGAAATGCAACCACGAGGGATACGGTTGAGCCACACGCCCGTGTGCTCAACCGTATGGGCAATTATAGGCCATTTGCAAGGCCAAAATGCCACCCACACATTGGGTCATCTCTATATGCACATACAAGCATTATTCTAAACACAATTGGCAACCAAAAACATACCAATATGACCATCTATTTTACTCATTCAAGAACATTTCATCATAACATCATATAGGCCAATTAGCCCAACTAAATCACATGTATATCCAAGCATAATTCATCCACAACTTACCACAATAATAAGATATCTTCTCATCAATGATATACCAACTTTGTATCAATAAGCTTACCATTACCTTGATCATTTCTTTCACTAACAAACCATACCAAACTAAGCATCATATAGCTTGACTTCTCATTCATATCACAACAATATATCTAGCCATATCACATGGCTATATACATACCTCAAACATATTCAAAGTGACTAGTCTATACATGCAATACTTTAATATATACACTTTCAAAAAGTACCAAAATAAGATTGGGTAGCGTGATGATGATCCTCGACGATTCTCGAGCCTTCAGTAGCTTTAACGATCTATAAAACAAAGCAAACACACACAAAGTAAGCTTTCAAAAGCTTAGTAAGCCATATACAAATAAACTTATCATATAATCATTTATAAGCATAGCAATTCAAATTTATTAACTTATAATCATTTCAAACACATAGATTTCTCTTTGGCTCAATTGATTGCCATTTCTTACTAACATATCATATCATAAGTATTTCATTTGCTCATATATCAAACATTCATATATCACCTTTTATTCATTGTATCTATGTACATATTTGCTAACCTTTCATGCTTATATAAAGCATACATCAAATGTACCTGAACGAATATACCATTCACATAGTCATTCATTTCTTGGACTTGCCCGTTGAACCGTTCGGAATCAAATAGGATGCTCAGAATACTCAGAATAATCGTACAATGCCGACGTCCCAGACGTTGTCTTACATGTAACCAAATATCAATGCCACTGTCCAAACATGGTCTTACACGTAGGTCTCAAATCGATGCCAACGTCCCAGATGAGGTCTTACACGATATCACATATCAGAAACCTATGTCATGACATATGTAATCCTATCTATTCCTAGGTTTGTACGGGACTTCTCAGACATTGTTACATTGTCGATACTTCCTCGGATTTCATATAGTTATCATCTTGTACACATTCATCACAATGAAATTTCATATGAACATACATAAATCAATACAAATACATTTATTTGTATATAGACTTACCTCGTACATGAAGAATAGAAAGGAACGACTATTCAACGATTTTTGACTTTCCTCTATCTAAATCTGTTTTCTTCGGTTCTTGATCTATACATATTCAAATTTAATCCATTTATTCACCAAATCATTCAATTCAATCCAAAAACACATATTTAGGGCAATTTACAAATTAGCCCCCACATTTTTACATTTTGACATTTTAGTCCCTATTTCACAAAATCACAAAATACACAAAATCTCTATATACCCATGCTTAGCCGAATTTTCACAAGCTTCATACAAGTCCATACATTTTATTTGTTTCACATTTTAGTCCCTCAAAATATTATTTACTCAATTTATTCCAAATTACTCAAAATTACCAAAAATCCAAAGACAAAACATGCTAATCTAACACATATATTTCATATTTCATCAACAATCATCACAAAGCTCATGAGTTCATCAATGGCACTTTTCAAAATCTTCACCAATTCACAAAATTAAAGCATGGTTTTTGAAGAATACGAAGCAACGATTACAAAAACGTAGAAATTATCAAAAACCGAAATCGAAACATACCTTAATTAAACCATAAGCATAGCCGAAACCTAGGAAGCTTGTTTATTCTTTCTTTTCTTTCCAATTCAGCAAGAACAAGACAAAATGGCCTATTTTATGCCTTTATTTTACTTAATATAAACTTATTAATTAATTTACAACTTTAACCTTTATTATAACATTATAAATTCCACTAACATATGGCATTAATGTCCATCCATAATTCAAATGGTCCAATTGCATTATAAGGACCTCACATTTATAAAGACATGAGACATAGGTGCTTTTAACATATGGCATGCTAATTTAACATCTTTAACAATTTGATCCTTTTCTCAAATTAAGCACATAAATGACCAAATTTAATCACGAAACTTTCACACATACTTAATCACATATCATAGGCACGAAAAAATAATATTAAATTATTTTTCTTACTAGGATTTGTGGTCCCGAAACCACTATTTCGACTAGGGTCTAAATCGGACTGTTACATTGATTGATTTATAATATATTTTAAACTAAATAAAATGTATTTGAAATCAATTTGATAGATCGATATCCAATTTTATTAAATTTCGAGTTTCTCGTTTTTGTGTATTCATACAAGCTTAATTTTCTGGAAATTTTAAAATTTTAAAATTAGATAAAATTAAAGGTTTATATTTTTAATAATAGGTTAAATAGGATGTTTAGAAACTTAATTAAGGTTTGGGAATAAAAATCGAGTGAGAAAACCTTATATTTCGACAAAATGAGTTGATTTTTGGCTTGAAAATGGTGAATCTCGTATTTCTAGGGCTAAGCTTTAGTTTTAAAGTAATTTCTAACTCATTTTGATCTAGTTAAAATATATTTGATCTTAATTTAACAAATCCTTAATGAATTTAAGTGTAACAGCCCGATTTTAGCTAAATCAGAATAGTGGTTTCGGAACCACAAATTCGAGGTCAGAAAATTATTTTAATATTATTTTATGTGTTTAAAACATGTTATTATATATGTGTCAAAATTTCTTGAGCTAATTTTATCGTTTAATAGCTCAATTTGATAAAAAGGACTTAATCGCGTAAAAAGCAAAAGTTACATTCTACTTGTTAAATGTGTTTAATTGCTATGGTTTATTAATTTTAAGGTCCTTATGTTATAAATAGACCATTTTTATATTGGTTGGACAATTATGGGCATAATATGAATGTTTTAATGGTTTATGAATAAGGTTAAATATGTAAATTAGTACATAAGGTTAATAAATTAAAACAAAACCAAAATTAAGTTGGATTATCATCTTTCTTTTGCCGAATATTGAGGAGGAAGAAAACACTTTGTTCATTTTAGGGTTCGGTCAATTGGGAGCTTAATTGGTAAGTGTTTTGAGCTCAGTTTTTGATGATTTCTATATTTTTGTGATCGTTGCTTCATGTTCTAGCTAGCCCGTACCTTTAATTTCGAAACCGTTAAAAATTTTAAGAGTTTCCATTGTTGAATATATGGTTTATTTGATGTTTAATGTTGAAATATGAAAGCTTGATGATAGATTTTAATGTTTTGTAAAGTGATTTTTGACAAAAGTGTCAAATAGGGATTAAATTGTGAAATATGTAAATTGAGGGGTTGAAATGTGAAATAAATGAAAGTTTTGGGTTGCTATATGAAATTCGGCCAAGCATGATTTTGTTGAATTTTTTGAATTTTGTGTATTTGTTAAATAGGGACTAAATTGAATAAATGTGAAAGTTTAGGGGCTAATGTGTAAAAATGCCCAAATATGTGTTTAAGGATTAAATTGAAAGAAAGAATGATTAAATGAATTAATTTGAATACATATAGATCAAGAAAAGAGGAATCCGGAATTAGATCGGGGAAAGGCAATATTATTGAGTAATTGACTCATTTCGCCGTTTTCATACCCGAGGTAAGTTTGTTTGTGGTAATTTCATTACAAATGTATGTTATATGATTTGATATTGCATAAATTGTGATTATGAGATTATGAATAATGTTTGAATTATGAAAATGACTTTACGGATGTGTTCGGCGATGAAATCGACAAGTGAAACTTCCCGGTTGAACCTTAGGAATAGTTTAGGATGCTAGTGACATGTCATTAGGTTATTGTGTTGGCTACGGGCCATGATATCTGCACCTCGGATGCGAGTGATACCTTGATTTGGCTACGGGCATGGTATAGGTATTTTGGAGAGGAGTCACTTTGATTTGGCTACGGGACATGGTATAGGTACTCTGAGATAAGTTACCTTGATTTGGCTATGGGCCATGGTATAGGTACTTATCGATGGAGCTCTTTGAGTATCCAACTTCTTTTTCGGATGGTTCAACGGGTAAACGAATGGGGTGATTGAGAAAGAGGTTAGTACGAGACGATACAGGTACGTACGAAACCTATTCAAATATTAAATAGAGAAAGTTCAATGAGATGGTATTTGATCATGTCTTGAGACAGGAGAAAGGTTTGTAGATAATGAGTATATGATTTTGTCATGTATATTTGGTTGGAAATACATTTATTTGATGAACTAAGTTATTCACTTATGAGCTTACTACGCTATGAAGCTTACTTTGTGTTATTTTTCTATGTTTTATAGTGAATCAAGGCTAGCTCAGATCCAGGAGTCGTCGAGAACATCATCGCACTATCAAATACTGAAATTGTTACTTTTGAGTTGTGTATATATGGTATATGGCATGTATAGGCTAGATGTGGTATTTTGGTTGTGAATATGGCCATAAGATTTGGCTTGTAAATGCATATGTTTTGTTTTGTATATATAGCCATGTGTTATGGCTTATTTTAGTATGTTTGGTATGAATGTTGTTATGGTTTCATTATTGCTCAAATGGTTATATTTTGAGTTTGGTGTATAATCTATATGGTGTGATTGAAGTTGATAATTTGAGAAGTTATGTGCTTGAGAATTTATGCTTAATGATATAAGTGTTGAATAGGTAGTTGGCATTGATTTGGTATTGAATTTGGTTGAAATGGATATGGTATGAATTGTGCATTTGGTTGATGATTTTGAATGCTTATTGTATGATGAGTTAGTACCATTTTGGTTGTTTAGGTGAGCATGAGAAAGGGTGTCAAATTGGCCTTACAAATGGCCTATTTTTGTCCACACGGGCAGAGACATAGGCGTGTGTCTCAGCCGTGTGTGACACATGGCTATGCTACACGGCCGTGTGTCCCCTAGTGTTGATATTAAAATTAAGTCAGTATGCTCCACACGGCCTCACAAACAAGCGTGTGACTGGCTATGTGGTACAAGTCAGTATTGTAACACCCCAAACCCGACCTAGACGTTATGGCTGAATCTGGCGTGTCACATTGAAGTGTTTTTCGAAAACTATGTTTTCATTGAAAACCCTTCTTGAAATTTAAAACTTCTTGTCATTCAAAACTTGTACAAAACCTCAGTTTACGTTTGTTTATTAGTTAATTAAAATTTGCGAAAGCTACTCTAATTAAAATCATCGTGCAGTTTGAAAATACGTGTTTGTCTTCAAAACAGCTATTACTTTTTTTTTAAACTTGTTTGTATCAGGTTGGCAGTTCAAAATAAGAAATTAAAAACCCAATCAAAAATAAAATTAAATCCACCAAAGGCCTTATTACCAAAATCAATAGCCCAATATAAAAGAAATATATAAGTCTAAAACAACCATCAGCGAATGTGTGGCCACCTCCGAGTCCCTCGCGACTCCAAATCGTCTAAGGCTGGGGATTACCTGAAACGTTAAAAACAGGGTGAGTTTACTAAAACTCAGTGTGTAATCCCCTTATTAAAGAAACAGTCAGTATACAACAACAGAATTAGTCTAGGCCTGAGCCCTATAACAGTAACAGTACAGTGTGGGCCTTAGCCCATTACAGTAACGGTGGCAATTGGGCCTTAGCCCCAACAGCCTCGGTTGGGCATGAGCCCATATCAAATGTCACATATCACATCCATCTGGGCCTAAGCCCATCTCAATATTAGAATCAGTATATGCAATGCATAAATACCCATACCAACCCTGCACTCCGTCTCCTGTCCAACCCTACACTCCTGTGGGGATTAAATCGACCCACCCATCCCTACACTCCTTATGTAGCACCGATTGCTGCACTAACCAATGTTGCAACGTAGCTGCCAGTAATAATAATGCACCAGAGCTGCCAATAACAGTATATATGACAAAGCCACCAGTAACAGTACACTTCCTCCATAACAGTATCCCAACCCCATGCAGTATGTCGTGTATGTAGTATGCCATGCTCAGAACAGTCATATCATTCACAGTTAAGTCAATCAAACCATAGTCATACAACCACAGTCAAATCAGTCAAATCATAGCACAAGTCAATCATTTACCCTCGATGGGCAAAATAGTCATTTACCTTACAAGGGCATTACTGTCATTTTACCCTACAGGGGCATTACAGTCATTTTACCCTACAGGGGCATTACGATCATTTTACCTTAGAGGGGTATTACGGTCATTTTACCCTATAGGGGTATTACGATCATTTTACCCTACAGGGGTATTTCGGTCATTTTACCCTACAGGGGTATTTCGGTAATTCTACCCTACAGGGGTATTTGATCTGATTAACGATCTTTTGAAGGCCTCTGATGCGCCTCGGCGACACAGATAATCTACTTGGTCAAAACTGTGTAAATGGGCTCAAAGCCCAATATTCGGCCCAAATGGGCCCACACGCCCGTGTGGCCCATTTAGCCCAAATTTAGTCACGGCTATGCGAACTACATAGCCCAATCCAGTTTCTGTCACTTTTCGTAAATTTTATCCATGTGGGCCCACGAGCCCATTAGGCCCACACGACCCATTTCGACCCAACGAGGCCCATAACGGCCCAAGTGCACGAGAACACTCGTGCTGGCCTCTTTAGTCCACCACCCACAGTTGTGGGCTCAGTTTTACCACACGAGCGATCGCACACTCGTGAGGCCTCAAATGCCGAAGTTTCAACTTTTCGACTTTTGCCGACTCACAGAAATGATAGTGTGATTACACACCTTTTTACGGAGTCGTTCCAAGATCTACGAGCACCCAAACTAGATTCATCGAGATCCAATGTTTGTCCTTAATTGTTAGGGTAACACCCTCTTACTAACACTTAATCCGAAATACCTTTCTTACCTTGTTTGAATGAGGGTGACCTTAATCCCTCAACGAACGCTGTTCAGAAACGACCACACGCCTTCGCTGCTTTCCTAATGTATAGTCAAGAACCGATTAGAAAGTGGTAGGGCATATTCGGCCAACCCCAAAAACATGAGGTAACCTCATTACCTTACCGGACGTTTGAGAACGAAAGTGTGACCCCTCCAAACCGTTCACACTTCACTTCTCTTGAGGAAGACCCTAGAATCGCAATGAGTACAGTACGTGAAGAATGAAATAACAATCGGTTAATGAGGTTATTCGATTTTGGAAAAGAAAGGAAGAGCATAGGTGCATTCGGTTTTAAAAGAAAAGCAGAGAATAGCTTTTGATCACTTACCGACAGTCAGAACCTTTGCAGTAGATCGACGCAGAGAAGGAATAACAACAGTGATATTCAGACAGCAATGAACAGAAGATGAATAGAAGTTAAAAGAAGAGAAGGGAAGGTTCGGCTATGAGAGAAAGAAGATATCAAAGATGAGGAGAAAGAATGACACGAATGGTCAGAAGGGAAATTACACGAGTGGTCAGTTCTGTAATACAGATAAGACTTGAGAAAACCCAAAATGCAAAAAGTGAAAAAAATCCCAAGCTCTCAGCAAAGAAATTCGGCACTCTCCTATCAACACTCACAAAAACCGAACAAGGGAATCCTAGTGCCGAAAATGCTCCCTCTCTTCCCCCTAGCCGAATTTCACCAAGGCCTTAGAGTCCCATTCGGCCACAACTCTCCTCACTCTTCAAATTCCTTGAAAATCTCCACAAATCACTCCCCTTATCCCTACTTGATATCCTCCATAACAACTCCAAGACCAATTCAAACTTCACCTTGCAGAGTTCTAGTCAAAGTCCACCTCTCATGCAGCAAGGAAGTAAAATAAATACTCCCTTGCGTAACAAGAGACTCGAACTCAAGCTCCCTTGCCACCTTAATCACGCCACTGCCACTGGACTACAAGCTCATCTTGTGTCATAATTTAACCACAACAATTTAAAAGCCCTCTATCTAGATCCCAAGGATTTTATACTGTAAAAATAAAAATTTTGCTAAAGCCCAGGTTTGAACCCAGGACTTCTCAGACACTCCCAAACACTACTAAATCACTTAACCACTGAAGCAGACAATCAATTGCGTTATTTCCTTGCACACATAAACTTTTATGTGCAGTCTCCTAGCTGATCCCACACTCAAGGCCCATTCCTTCTAGGCTTAAATTCGGAGCGTTACAAGTATACCCCCTAAATGGCACTCGGCCTAGCACACAGGCGTGTGACTTGGCCATGTTGCATAAGTCAGTATACCCTACAGGATTGGCACGGCCTAGCACACGGCTTGGCACATGGGCGTGTGTGGCCATTTCGAAGGGCATAGACACACGGGCGTGTGGCCAGCCGTGTGACCCAAATCAATATGTATGCCCTATTTTCACACGGCCTGGGACACGGGCGTGTCTGGAGCCGTGTGAGGCACACGGCCTGTTCACACGAGCGTGTGACCCTTGTATGTTTGAAAAATTTCTATGTTTTCCAAAATTTTCGTATGTTATCGGTTTAGTCTCGAACTACTTCTAAAGCATGTTTAAGGCCTCGTAGGCCCTTATAAGAGACAATGTGATTATGATTGACTGGTATTTGAGAATGGATGCATAAATGTATGTTAAATGATATGTATTGATCGGTAATACCTTGTAACCCTATTCTGACTGTGAATTTGGGTGAAGGGTGTTACATTTATTGGTATCAGAGCTACGGTTTAGTCGATTCTAGGACTAACGTAGCGTGTGTGAGAGTCTAGCTATACATGCCATATATACTCTGCGATAGTGTAATGATTCCTGACAGCTTAAATTCTGTTTTCATATAGTAATGGATCCCAAAAGAGCTGTAGCTGACGATGTAGAGAGTAAAGCGTCTGCTCCCGCACAAAGGGCAGCGCTATCTGACTCTTGGCTTGTTACGTGTAGCCATGAGGGAGAGGCTAAACAAGCCTTTTTCCAAATGATGAATGAGTGGTTCACAGAGTTTGTTCGAACAAATCTGGCTGCTCAACAACCTCCACCCCCACCTATTCCTCAATAAATCCTTGTTATTCCTCAAGTTATAGATCTGATACGGTTGTACAAGCTGCCAATAGATAAGATTTAGAAACATGGGGCTGATACGGTTGTACAAGCCGCCAATAGATAAGATCTGATATTGTTGATGATGATGCGGAGAGAGCTGAGTTCTGGCTTGAAAATACAATTCGAGTATTCGATGAATTATCTTGTACTCCTGATGAATGTATCAAATGTGTTGTATCTTTGCTGAGAGATAATGCGTACGATCAGTGGAAAATGTTGACATCTGTGGTTCCTAAAGAACGGGTTACTTGGGAGTTTTTCCAATCTAAATTTCGAAAGAAGTACATCAGTCAAAGATTTCTCGATCAGAAGCATAAAGAGTTTCTAGAATTGAAACAAGGCCGGATGATTGTCACTGAGTATGAAAGATAATTCGTACGTTTAAGCAAGTATGCTCGAGAGTATGTGTCTACTGAGGAGATTATGTGTAAACGGTTCGTTGATGGGTTGAACAAGGATATAAAACTATTAGTCGGGATTCTTGAATTAAAAGAATTTGTCGTTCTATTTGAAAGGGCTTGTAAAGCTGATGATCTTAGCAAAGAAAAGAGAATAGAAAATTCAGAAGCTAGAGACTCGAGAAAAGGATCAATGAGTAAGCCGTCTCAATCTTCATCAAAGAAATCCAGAGATTCATATACTCGCCCAAATGTTTCAAATGAATATTCGAACAGAGATCGTAGAAAACAATACTTAGGTTCTAAAGCTCAAGCGACATCAGTAGCGAGTGTTGGCAGTGTGAGAGACAACAAACCTGAATGTCAGCAATGTGGAAGACGACATTTAAGAGAATGCTGGAACAAAAATAATAAAGCTTGTTATTAATGTGGTTCATTAATCACTTCATCCGAGATTGCCCTGAGCCAGATGAGAAAGATAAAGTTCAGAATGTGAGACCGAGTAATACGGCTACTAGAGGGAGACCACCCCGAAACACTAGAAATATGAGTGGTAATCGAGGTGTTATGAGAGATTCTGCTGTTAGATCTGAGGCATGAGCACCTGCCCGAGCTTATGATATCCGTGCACAGGAGGAGGCATCATCGGCAGATGTTATCACCGGTACTTTCACTCTCTATGATACTAATGTGATTGCATTGATAGATCCAGGATCAACTCATTCTTACATATGCTTGAATTTAGTATTTAGTAAGACTTTGCCTGTAGAGTCTACTGAATTTGTGATTAGAGTATCGAACCCCTTAGGCAAATGTGTTTTAGTTGACAAAGTCTGCAAGAATTGTCTGTTAATGAATCAGGATTTCTATTTTCTGGCTAATCTGATGTTATTGCCATTCGACGAATTTGATGTGATTTTGGGTACGGATTGGCTAACGATGCGTAGTGCTATAGTGAATTGTAGACAAAAGACAATTGAACTGAAATGTCAGAATAGTAAGACTATTAAAATTGAATCTGATGATCTGAACAGTTTGCCAGTTGTGATCTCGTCTATGTTAGCTCAGAGATTTGTGAGAAAGGGAAGTGAAGCTTATCTGGCTTATGTACTTGATATGAAAGTGACTGAAAGAATAATTGAAACAGTACCAGTTGTGTGTGAGTATCTAGATGTGTTTCCAGAAGAGTTACCGGGTTTACCACCTATCAGAGAAGTTGAGTTTGGTATTGAATTAGTACCGAGAACAACACCGATATCGATAGCTCCATACAGAATGGCCCCGACAGGGTTAAAAGAATTAAAAGCTCAGTTGCAAGAGTTGACAGATAAAGGTTTTGCTAGATCGAGTTTCTCTCCCTGGGGTGCACCGGTATTGTTTATGAAAAAGAAAGATGGCACGATGAGAATGTGTATTGATTACAGACAGCTGAATAAAGTGACTATAAAGAATAAATACCCTCTACCTTGGATTGATGATTTGTTTGATCAATTAAAAGGGGCAATAGTATTTTCAAAAAACGATTTGAGATCGGGTTATTACCAGTTGCGAGTTAAAGACTCAGATGTGCCAAAGACTGCATTTAGAACAAGGTACGGACACTACGAATTTCTTGTTATGCCTTTCGGATTAATGAACCTGCTGTGTTTATGGACCCGATGAATCAAATTTTCAAGTCGTATTTAGATCGATTTGTAGTTGTGTTTATTGATGACATTTTGATTTACTCTCGTGATGAATCTGAGCATGCTGAGCATTTAAGAATCGTGCTACAAACTTTGAGAGATAAACAGTTGTTTGAAAATTTTAGCAAATATGAGTTTTGGCAACGAGAGGTTGGTTTTCTAAGACACATAGTTTTACCCGCGGGTATCCGAGTATACCTGAGCAAAATTTATGCGATTATAGATTGGAAACCTCCAAGAAATATAATCGAAGTCCATAGTTTTTTGGGACTAGCCTGGTATTATAGACGATTTGTGAAAGGCTTCTCAATGATTGCGACGTCGATGACACGATTGCTTCAAAAAGATGTTAGATTTGATTGGTCAGAAAAGTGTCAACAGAGTTTCGAGCAGTTGAAAGCATTATTGACAGAGGCCTCAGTGTTAATTCAGCCTCAGTCGGGTAAAGAATTTGTAGTTTTCAGTGATGCATCGTTAAATGGCCTAGGTTGTGTTTTGATGCAGGAAGGCAAAGTTATAGCTTATGCCTCAAGACAATTGAAGCCACATGAAAAGAATTATCCGACGCACGATCTCGAGTTAGCCGCGATTGTGTTCGCATTGAAAATTTGGCGCCATTACTTGTTTGGTGAGAAATGTCATGATTACACCGGCCACAAAAGTTTGAAATATCTGATGACTGAGAAAGAATTGAATTTGCGACAGCGAAGATGGTTAGAATTGCTAAAAGACTATGAATTAGTGATTGATTATCATCCGGAGAAAGCGAACGTAGTTGCTGATGCTTTGAGCCGAAAGTCTTTATTTGCTTTACGTGCTTTGAACACACAATTAGCGTTATCTGACGATGGTTCAATAGTAGCTGAGTTGAAAATGAGACCGTTATTTCTACAGCAGATTTGTGAAGCTCAAAAATTTGATAATAAATTGCAAGAAAACGAGCTCAGTGTGAGTTGACTTCTGATTCTGAGTTTTGAATAGGGTCTGATGACTGTTTGATGTTTCGTGATAGAATATGTCTACCAAAGAATTTTGAGCTCATTCGGAAGATTCTAAACGAAGCACACAGTAGTTGTTTAATAGTACATCCGGTAAGCACGAAAATGTATAATGATTTAAAACAGTTTTATTGGTGGCATGGCATGAAAATAGATATCTCAAAATTTGTTTTGAAATGTTTGGCTCGTCAGCAAGTCAAAGCTGAACATCAAGTGTCGTCAGGTTTATTACAGTCTATTATGATTACTAACTGGAAGTGGGATAGAGTAACAATGAATTTTGTATCGGGATTGCCTTTATCTTCGGGAAAGAAAGATGCGATCTAGGTTGTTGTTGATAGTTTGACAAAATCAACTCATTTCATTCCTGTACGTACGGATTATTCACTTGATAAATTGGCTGAGTTATATATTTCAGAGATTTTTCGATTGCATGGAGTGCCACTATCTATTGTTTCAGATAGAGATTCAAGGTGCACATCGTGATTTTGGAAGAAATTGCAAGAAGCTTTAGGTACAAAGTTGCATTTTAGCACTGCGTTTCACCCGCAAATGGATGGTCAATCCGAGCAAGTTATTCAAATACTTGAAGATATGTTGAGATGTTGCATACTTGAGTTTGAAGGTAGCTGGGAGAAATACCCACCGTTGATTGAATTTGCTTACAATAATAGCTTTCAATCAAGTATAAAGATGGCACCATATGAAGCTCTATACGGTCGTAAATGTCGAACACCGTTGTATTGGAGTGAAGTCAGTGAAAATAAGATTCACGGGGTTGATCTGATCAGAGAAACTGAAGAAAAAGTAAAACTAATTCGCGATAGTCTAAAAACAGCATCAGATCGACAAAAATCATATGCAGATCTGAAATGGAAAGATATTGAGTTCCAGATCGGAGATAAAGTGTTTTTGAAAGTGTCGCCGTGGAAAAAGATATTGCGGTTTGGTCGGAAAGGGAAATTAAGTCTGTGATTCATCGGACCGTATGAGATTATCGAGCGAGTTGGACCAGTGGCATATCGACATAGTAGGGTTACGAGGTATTACCAATCATTACACATCATTTAACATACAATGCTCATACATCTATGTATTCAAACTCAAATACCATTCAACACAATCATATTGTCTCTTATAAGAGCCTACGAGGCCTTAAACATGCTTTAGAAGTGGTTCAGGACTAAACCGATAACATACAAAATTTTTGGAAAACTTAGAAATTTTTCATCTAAACAGGGGTCACATGCCCGTGTGAACTGGCCATGTGCCTCATACAGCTCCAGACACACCCGTGTCTCAGGTCGTGTGGAAACAGGGCATACATACTAACTTGCATCACACGACCGACCACACGCCCGTGTGTCTAGCCCATGTGCCCTTCGAAATGGCCATACACGCCCGTGTGCCAGACCATGTACTAGGCCGTGCCAAACTTGTAGGGTATACTGACTTATTCAACACGGCCAAGTCACACGACCATGTGCTAGGCCGTGTGCCATTTAGGGGGTATACTAACTTGTGAAACACGGCCAATCACACGCCCGTGTGTGAGGCCGTGTGGAGCATACTGACTTCAATTTAATTTCAACACCAGGGGACACACGGCCGTGCAACATGACCGTGTGTCGCACATGGCTATGACACATGCCCGTGTCTCTGCCCGTGTGGACAAAAATAGGCCATTTGTTTAGCCATTTTGCCACCCTATTTTTACATGCATGCACAGGCATAAATTGCAATATTTCACAACTCAATTTGCAGCCAATACATAACATTTCATACACATATTACTCCAATCCAACATAGAATTCAAATGCCTAATAAATCACATACATTTTCAATTCATATACTAACCATATATCAAGATAACATTTGCATATTTCCATTCCATTTATTACTAACCAAAACATACCATATTTGAGTACTTAAACACAACCAAAATACTATACCAAGTTAAGCCAAATCAGATGGCTTCAACTCATATCATAACATGTATCAAAATCAATATCTCAAGTAACCTTAAGTATCATTCTTATAACTAGCCTATACATGCCATATTTACAAATATCCACAAATTCATAAGTACCAATCGACAACTGGATAGTGTGATGCGTAACTCTGACTTTATCCGAGTCGAGCGAGCTATCGAACCTCTATAATACATAGAAAAGAAACAGAGTAAGCTTTATAGCTTAGTAAGCCCGTATAATTCAAAATTAAACTTACCATTCTTACATAATCAAGACAACAAGTAATGTAAACTCAATTAGATTTCCAAATGCCTAACACAAGCATTCATCAACAAGTTAGTCACAAAAATACATGTAATCATCCATTATCTCAATGTCAATATTCAATACATTGTATCATACCAAATTCATATATCATGTACATCATATTCAACATTTCACTCTCAATCATGTAATCAATAATTCATTCAATAACAGTACTCATCTGTATAAAAAGTATTTATGCCCGTTGAACCCATTAGAACTTCAAAGGATACTCGGGTGATATACATCAGTAATCCGTCAATTCATTATCATTTTTGCTCTTTCGAGTTATGATCAGTAAGCTCCTCCTGAGCTGATGGACAGTAAGCTCTATTGAGCTGAAACGATAAGCTCTAACGAGCTGAAAATAATAAGCTCTTACGAGCTGATATATCGGTAAGCTCATACGAGCTGTGGTGAGTCCACAACAAATGCAGGAGCTCGACCAAAACGGTAACCCTAGTGACATGTCACTCATATCCTACGAATTCATACGGTTCAAACGGGGCTCGGTAACTATCAGTCTATATCAAATAGGCATTCGTATTCCAAGTATATCAATTTCTCAATTACAAACATACATTTCAAATAATTACAAGTATATAAAAGTTCAATTCTAATTATACGAACTTACCTCGTATCACTTGGATAGCAATATCGGCTATTCGTCAACTTTCCCTTTTCCCCAATCTAAACCTGATCTCGACTTATCTTGATCTATATATTATAAATTTTAACACATTCAGTATTCAATCTATTCAATTTAGCCCAAAACACATATTAGGGCTATTTTTCATATTTGCCCCTAAACTTTCACATTTTTACAATTTAGTCCTTATCACTTAAAATTGCAAATTCATGCAATTTAGTACACTTTCATGCTAGCCGAATATACTACATGTTACTAGCAGCCCCTATTTCCAATTTATTCACACTTTTACTCACATAATTTTACAATTTCACAAATTAATCCATTTTTGACATTTTTGTCAAAAATCACTTTACAAAACTAGTTTAACTATCAACAATTATTCAAAATCCATCATCAACCATCAAATTATTCAAGCATTCAATAATGGCAACATGATAAATCTTTAACTGTTTCGAAATCGAAGGTACGAGCTAGCTAGAATACGAAGCAACGATATGAAAAACGTAGAAATCATTAAAAACAGATCAAAAACCGTACCTTAATTGCTCAAAATAGCTTGGCCGAATGAAGAAGATAAAAATGGTGTTTTATTCACCCTAATTTCAGTTGATGAAGATGAATGGAGAAAGAATTTTGTTTTATTTTATTATAATTAACCTAAATTAACCAAATTACAAAAATAGCCTTAATGAACATTAAAAATTTCAAATTTACCAAGCCACTATCATCCAAAATCATGTTAATGGTCTAATTTAAACATAAGGACCTTAACTTTAAGGTTCATAGTATGGCCCCCACCGAGTTGTCCAAAGCTCAAGTCTCCGTCACTGATCATTGCCTGAGAAGAGTAAGGAAAAACAGGGTGAGTTACTTAGAACTCAGTGTGTAAACCACTTACCATCGTCCACTGGGCCAAAATCCAATTTAGCAATTATTGGGCCAAAGCCCAATACAAATATAACATAATAACATGTATTAAATGAATGAAATATGCAATTCCCAAACCAAACCTAATTTCCATCCGCTACACACCACCCGTATTCAACCAAAGACACACTGTGGGGAGCTTTAGTCACCCACCCCGCCAACACACCAAAATAGGCATTAAGCCGTTTATCAATTTGTCGACAAGCCACCAGATATACAGAGTTTACATGGCATTTGCCATTTTTCAGATTTGTGGCAGAGCCACCATAATTTTGTAGCAAAGCTACCAGAACTTCTCTTCATCAATATCCCAACCCATGCAAATCATGTATATAATATGCATATTCATTTACAACAATCCATTCATATAATTATTACAAACAATATGGCCTATTATAAAAATTTCCACAATCTGGCCCATATCACCTTTTTGGCCCATATACCAAATATCACATTTGGCCCATATATCAAATATCACATTTGGCCCATATATAAAATATCACATTTGGCCCATTAAGGGTAATCTCGTAATTTTTACAGTCTTAATACCAATTTCATAGTCTTTACCATTTTAGTAATAATTATGCCATTTTATCCGATGTCACTAACATGTGATTTAATCAAACGATTAACACGATATAATTATCTAACCCATGGAATACGGTGTGAGATTACACACCTGATTACGGTAAGCACTACACTTTCCTGATCGTTGACACCTAAAAATATTTTTAACGCTCGATTAGAACATTAACACTTATAGTAAATCTATTCTCAGATAAACGGTCTAGGATTTTTACCCTCGGAATCGCGAATAACTATGATTTGCTTGTTTTCCCCGGTTGACTATCCACAACCCGTTGGAAAATCCCGAATAGCTAATGGCTCAGAACTGCGAACAACCTCGAATAGCTGATTCTCACTGGATGAGGGTCCACAACCCGGTGGAAAATCCCAGATTGCCGAAACAGCCCTTCGTTTGAATCTAGAGGGGATCGCGAATCCGCTCCTTTTCTTATCACTATTCACCACTCCTTTTGATTCGATCTTGTTTGCCTCCATTGACAATTAAATATTAGTCCAAACTAATATTTCGTAATTAAAAACGATTGGTCTTATGAGTGAAGTCGGCTTACCACAAAATCCTTACGTTCACAGGATGAAAATCAAACGATAGAGTCCCTAAGATAAAAATCAGTTAATCACCCTATCATTAATAAGTAATATGGAATCCTTGAAAGAAATCCTTACCTTAGATTTTTGGACCGAATCCTAATGGTAGCTGATTCTCACCGGATGAGGGTCCACAACCCGGTGGAAAATCCCGGATTGCCGAAACAGCCCTTCGTTTGAATCTAGAAGGGATCGCAAATTCGCTCCTTTTCTGATCACTATTCACCACTCCTTTTGATTCGATCTTGTTTGCCTCCATTGACAATTAAATATTAGTCCAAACTAATATTTCGTAATTAAAAATGATTGGTCTTATGAGCGAAGTCGGCTTACCACAAAATCCTCACGTTCACAGGATGAAAATCGAACGATAGAGTCCCTAAGATAAAAATCGGTTAATCACCCTATCTTTAATAAGTAATATGGAATCCTTGAAAGAAATCCTTACCTTAGATTTTTGGACCAAATCCTAATGATAACACGATGACTTCGGACACTCCAAGTTTCGGCCTTCCACTAAATTTCTATGATAAAGAAAAAGAGATTCGAATAAGATATGGTATGATGATGGTCTCGATCCAAAAAGGCCATCCCACAACAAAGTATAGATTCGGCACAATGGATAAGGTGAAATAAAAATACCAAAATGTTGAAACTAGCCACTTACCGAATGATCAAAGTGAGAGTAGAAAAAATGATTGAGAAGGAGATATGTGTGTGGTAGAAGATTCGGCTATGGTGGAAAAATTGAAGGGGATGGTGCTTAATGACATCCGGCCATCGTGAATATTAAAGAGAGAATGATGTTTGAGAGATTTTTGCTAGAAGAAAAAGAAGAAGAAAGGTATAAGAAAATAAGGTGTTTAGGTTTCGGTTCTTTTCAAGAATGGAAGATGAACAAAGAAGAAACTTTGAGACTAGTGTGCATTCGGCAAAGAAGAAAAGAAGAGAAAAGAAAAATGGCCCTTCAAGGTTATGTGGTTTCAGCACCAAGAGGAAAAGGTTTGGGAGAATAAGCAATTAAGACCGAAATGGTCAAAAATGAAATGGCCAAAAAGAAAGCAAAAGTTTACCTATTGTTCAAGATACATTCGGCTTGGGAGAGGAAATTAGAGAGAAAAACTTTGAAGAGAAACACAAAAATGCCAAAGTGCCAAAGTGACCAACTAGCACCTAAACCTTACCAAAAGCCATCAAAAATTCGGCCACCCCCCTCTAGCCCCTAAAACTGTCCAAGTACATGGCCAAAAGGTCAAAGTTTGGCCACCCCAAACTTTCCAAAACATCTCCCTTGTTTTAAGCCTTGTGTTCCCCCTACATACCTTTTCCATTTGATTCCCTTCCTTAAGTTAAAACTTGCCTTTTCTCCTAGCCACCTTACAATAAAAATAAAAGTCCAACTTACCATATGTACTAGGCTTGACCGACACTATGAGGAAGGAAAGCATAAAAATAAAATTCATGCACACCAAGGGATTCGAACCCCTTCCCTCAAGGAACACACATGGCGCCATATCCCCTTTACTAATTGCTCAATTATGCTAACTTTTTACAACCTAATTACCTTAAGCTTTAAGGTCACTTATTCCATTTCCTTAAAGTACTAAATACAAAATTTTTTTCCAAATCCAAAATAAATCCCGAGCCTTCTCAGGACTAAATAAACACACACATTGGATAATTAAACTAGTTGAGTACCAAAATAATGTAACATATAAAAACTCAAATTTTAGGATGTTACAATTCTACCCCCTTAAAAAAAATTTCATCCTCGAAATTTACCTGGTTAAAAAAGGTAAGGGTATTGCTTTCGAATTGCGTCCTCAGGCTCCTACGTAGCTTCCTCTGCTCCGTGATTTCACCATAGAACCTTAACCAATGGTACTGACTTCTTTCTTAGCACCTTAACATCTCGATCTAAAATTTTCACTGGTTCATCCTCGAACGACAAGTCAGGCCTTAACTCAACTTCCTCTATCGGTACTATGTGAGACGGATCTGATCGATAACGCCTCAACATAGAGACATTGAAAACACTATGAATCTGACTCAACTCCGGATGTAATTCAAGCTGATAAGCCACTGATCCTACATGCTTCAACACACGGTACGGTCCGATGAACCGAGGGCTCAACTTGTCCTTCCTTCCAAATCTGAAAATCTTCTTCCAAGGTGAGACCTTTAGAAAGACCTGATCTCCCACCGCAAACTCAATATCCTTATGCCTCATATCTGCATACGACTTTTGTCTATCCGAAGCTTCCTTTAACTGTGCTCGAATCACCTTTACTTTTTCTTCCGTCTCTGATATCAATTCAGGACCCAATAACTGTCGTTCCCCCAACTCAGTCCAACAAGTAGGAGTACGACACCTACGACCATACAATGCCTCGTAGGGTGCCATCTGGATGCTGGATTGATAGCTATTGTTATACGCAAACTCCGCCAACGGTAGAAAATCCTCCCAACTACCTCTGAAGTCAATCACACAACCCCTTAACATGTCTTCCAAAATCTGAATTACTCTTTTCGACTAACCATTTGACTGAGGATGAAAAACCGTGTTGAAATTTAACTTTGTTCCCAAAGCTTCATGTAAAGCTTTCCAAAACCGCGATGTAAACCTAGGGTCCCTGTCCGAAATAATAGACACTGGTACCCCATGTAACCTCACGATCTCCGCTACATACAACTTGGCCAACTTCTGAAGTGAGAAATCCGTACGAACAGGTAGAAAATGGGCAGTCTTCGTCAATCGATCCACTATTACCTAGACGGAATCTTTCTTAGTAGGCGATAAGGGTAACCCACTAACAAAGTCCATCGTTATCCGTTCCCATTTCCATAATGGAATCTTCACCGGTTGTAGCAATCCCGACGGCAATTGATGTTCTGCCTTCACTTGTTGACAAGTCAAGCACTTACCCACGAAATCAGTAACATCCCGCTTCAACCTTGGCCTTGGCCAATCGCATTCACAGAGGTCTCGATACATTTTATTTCCCCCGGGGTGCATAGCATAGGGGCTACTATGCGCCTCTCGCAGAATCATTAGTCTCAAATCTGAATCCTTGGGCATACAAATTCTTCCGCGAAAACACAGTACTCCATCCTTATTCAATCCAAAATCCCCTATTACACCACTTTCAACTTGTTGAATTAAGGGACCCAACTTTTCGTCTGATAACTACTTCTCCTTGATCTGTTCTAACCACATAGGCTTCACCTGAAGTTTCACTAGCAAACTGCCATCTTCATGCAAACTAAGATGAGCAAACATTGCTCTCAACTCTAATATCACCTTACGACTCAACGCGTCTGCCACCATGTTAGCCTTTCCAGGATGATACTCGATTGAGAAGTTATAATCCTTCAACAGCTCTTTCCATCTCCGCTGTCTTAAGTTCAACTCCTTTTGGGTAAGGAGGTACTTCGAACTTTTATGATCCGTATAAATGATCGACTTCTCACCATACATGTAGTGCCTCCAAATCTTCAAAGCAAAAACCACCGCAGCCAACTCCAAATCATGAGTAGGATAATTGACTTCGTGCGGCCTTAACTGACGATATACATAAGCCACCACTTTACCACCTTGCATCAACACACATCCCAAGCCCGTGTGTGGCGCATCGCAGTAAACAATAAACTCTTTTCCAGCCTCAGGTTGAATCAATACGGGCGCATCCGTTAGAATCTTCTTCAATTTCTCAAAACTCTCTTGTTCTTTGGTCCGACCACACAAATGGTACTCCCCTTGCATAGCAGTTTAGTTAGAGGTCTTTGCAATCAACGAAAACCCTCAACGAAATGCCCGTAGTAACCAGCCAACCCTAGGAAACTCCGAATTTCAGCCATTGACTTCGGTGGTTTCCAATCCAACACAGCCTCTACCTTCCGAGGATCAACTCTGATTCCTTCGGCCGACACAACATGTCCTAAGAAAGTCACTTCCTTCAGCCAAAATTCACACTTACTGAATTTGGCAAAAAGTTGCTTTTCCCGCAATATTTGTAATACTATTCGCAGATGTGAATCATGCTCTTCTTCATTCTTTGAATATACCAAGATGTCATCTATGAACACCACCACAAACTGGTCTAAATAGGGTTGGAAGACCCGATTCATCATGTCTATAAATGCAGCTGGTGCATTGGTCAACCCAAACGACATCACCAAGAACTCGTAGTGTCCATAACGAGTTCGAAACGCTGTCTTATAAATATCCGCCTCCTTGACCTTAAGCTGGTGATAACCCGATCTCAAATCTATTTTTGAGAAAATCGAAGCTCCTCGCAGTTGATCGAACAGGTCATCGATTCTCGGCAACGGATACCTATTCTTGATCGTCAACTTATTCAACTGCCTATAATCGATGCACATACGCATCGACCCGTCCTTCTTCTTGAAGAACAAGACCGGTGCTCCCTACGGTGACACAGTCGGTCGAATAAATCCCCGATCCAACAACTCCTAAATTTGAGCCTTAAGCTCCGCTAACTCCTTCGGTGCCATCCTATAAGGAGCAATGGACACCGGAGCCGTTCCGGGCAAAAGCTCAATGCCAAACTCTACTTCCCGGTCTGGAGGTAAACCCAGAAGTTCCTCGGGAAAAACATCTAAAAATTCTTTCACCGTTCTAACACCTTCCACTGATAATTCCTTGACATCCAAAGCACAAATGAAGGCTAGGAATGCTCCATACCTTTTTCGCACTAAGTTTTCTGCTTTTAAAGCAGATATCACATTCCGTTCGCCCATCATCACCACTTCTTTATCTTCCAAAGTCCTTATCGACATCAGCTTTGCAGCACAATCCAAGTGCGCACGATGCTTCACCAACCACTCCATGCCCAAAATAAGGTCGAACTCTCCGAAAGGTAGTTCCATCAAATCCGCCAAAAATATTTCTCTTTGAATTTCTAAGGGCACGTCTCTAAACAATTTATCCACTATCACAGATTGTCCTAAAGGACTAATTACCGTCATCTTTCTATCAGTAATCTCAGAACTAATGTTCAAATTTCCAGATATAGCACTAGCAACATACGAATGGGTAGATTCGATATCTATCAAAGCAGTAACAGGTACATCAGAGATGAAGAACGTACCAGTTATCACATTAGGTGCATCGCCATCCTCTCAGCGTCTGACCGCATAAACTAACCCTGGCTGCCTCGCCTCCGCATTACCCCTGAAGCCATTACCTCTACCCGGTGCGCCTTGACCTCGACCTGCGCCATTACCACCTCGACCTGGTCCATGGCCCCTCGGTGGTTGTTGAGCGCCTCTAGCTGGCTGTGTATCAGGGTTACGAGCTTCTTGAGTCGGGGCAACCCGTCGAGGACAATTCTTAAGCTGATGATCCATAGAACCACATTTGAAACACCCACCGGTTCTTTTCCAAAGACTCACTGTGGTGTCGTCTTTCCTGATCAAGACATGGTTGAATCTGATTGGTAGCAGCAGATGCTCTAGCTTGAGCTGGCTCATCATTCCAGGGCCTCTTCTGAAACCTTTTAGCGGAACCCGAGTACTTAAAGTCCCTCTTACCTCTGCCTCTGTCTCTTTCTCGATTCTGACGCTCGGATTTCTTAGCCTCTTCAGCTATTTTGGCTTTCTCCAAAAGCGTGGCGAAAGTCCTTTCTTGTTGTGGGGCTATCAGTACCCACAACTCATCATTCAACCTGTCCTCAAAACGCACACAGCGTTCATGGTCAGTTAGCACTATAGTCCGAGCATAACGACTCAAACGTAGAAATTCTGCTTCGTAAGCGGCCAACATCTTATTTCCTTGAACCAGATTAAGGAATTCCTTCCTTTAGGCATCCACATAGCTTGCCCCGACATACTTTCCTTGGAATGCAGTTTTGAAGAAATCCCAAGTAACACGATCGGCCTAGGTGCCCTCCCGAACAGTATGCCACCATTGATACGCCTCATCTCTCAATAAGGATACAGCTCCTCTCAGTTTCTGCTCGGTGGTGCACTCTAAATCATCCATGATCCGCTCTACTGCCTCGAGCCAATACTCTGCTACATTTGGAGCTACACCCGAGACACCCCTAAAAACCTCGGCACCACTCGATCTAAGTCATTTTGAAATTGATCCACGAGCTGCTAGCCCAGTTCTAGCTCCAGCAACCCTTTCTAAGACTCGTAACATTTCTTGGGTCAAGGCAATGTCCTCTCTCGTATGTCATGTGATCCAGTCTCAGTCCCGGGTGATACAGGTGTGTCCATTTCTGGTATATGTCCCGACGCTTCAGACGCAACCCTAGCACCTCGGCCTCTACCACGGCCACGTTTACCATGTCCACGTCCTCTAACGCTCATTTTGAGTATTTCGGTTTAGTCTGATTACAAGTGTTATGAATCAGTATACTATTCCAGTGTTTATTAACGATATTTTATGAGATATAAGAAGTAGAGTTGTTCTCGCAAACACATCCTATAGTCTCAATCTCCATAGTTTCCACGCCTAAAACTAAAAGTTCTAGAGTGTTCCTATAGTCATATCACAATAATAAGAATTATTCAATTCACTTACTTGACTTGGTGCCGGATACTCGCGGTGCCATACTACCTTTAAAAACATAAGTTCTATAATTCAAAATAGTTTTGAACCATAAATGTTTTTGAACCCAAACCACAGCCGAGTTTTGAATCGGGCTCTGATACCATAAAATGTAACGCCCCAAACCCGGTCTATGCATTAAGACCAAATTTGACATGTCACACACAATGAACATACACCTAGTCCTTTAAAAGATTTAAAGAAATCGAATTTTCAAAAAAACATTTTGACGTGGAGTTTATTGAATACTAAAGTTGATTATTGAATCAACAATTTAAGTCGTAAGAGTTTATGAAACGAAACTTTGGAAAATTTAATTTGAGAAAAAGAGTTTGAATGATAACTTTGGAAAAGTTTGAAGAATCAATGTTAAGAGAAAATTTTCCGAGTTAAAGTATTTAAGAATAAAATCTTTTTTTATGTCTATTTGAGAAAGCGTTTATTTATGTTTTTAGAAAATATAATCCCTCTTGAAGTATTTAAAGCTATTTATAAAATCCATCAAACCTAAAGCAATATTAAAAATTTATCCGAAGGCCTTATTACAACTTAACTTAAAATAGTAAAATAATTAAAAGTACTTAAAAGAAATCCAAAATTCAAATAACCCATTATTCGTAGTATGGCCCCCACCGAGTTGTCCATGACTCAAGTCTAAAATCCTTGATCATTACCCGAGAAGAGTAAGGAAAAACGGGGTGAGTTACTTAGAACTCAGTGTGTAAACCACTTACCATCGTCCACTGGGCCAAAATCCAATTTAGCAATTATTGGGCCAAAGCCCAATACAAATATAACATAATAACATGTATTAAATGAATGAAATATGCAATTCCCAAACCAAACCTAATTTCCATCCGCTACACACCACCCGTACCAACCAAAGACACTCGTGTGGGAGCTTTAGTCACCCACCCCGCCAACACACCAAAATAGGCATTAAGCCGTTTATCAATTTGTCGACAAGCCACCAGATTTACAGAGTTTACATGGCATTTGCCATTTTTTAGATTTGTGGCAGAGCCACCAGAATTTTGTAGCAAAGCTACCAGAACTTCTCTTCGTCAATATCCCAACCCATGCAAATCATGTATATAATATGCATATTCATTTACAACAATCCATTCATATAATTATTACGAACAATATGGCCTATTATAAAAATTTCCACAATCTGGCCCATATCACCTTTTTGGCCCATATACCAAATATCACATTTGGCCCATATATCAAATATCACATTTGGCCCAAATAACAAATATCACATTTGGCCCATATATCAAATATCATATTCGACCCATATATCAAATATCACATTTGGCCCATTAAGGGTAATCTCGTAATTTTTACAGTCTTAATACCGATTTCATAGTCTTTACCATTTTAGTAATAATTATGCCATTTTATCCGATGTCACTAACATGCGATTTAATCAAACGATTAACATGATATAATTATCTAACCCATGGAATACGGTGTGAGATTACACACCTGATTACGGTAAGCACTACACTTTCCTGATCGTTGACACCTAAAAATATTTTTAACGCTAGATTAGAACATTAACAGTTATAGTAAATCTATTCTAAGATAAACGGTCTAGGATTTTTACCCTCGGAATCGCGAATAACTATGATTTGCCGGTTTTCCCCGGTTGACGGTCCACAACCCATTGGAAATCCCGAATAGCTAATGGCTCAGAACTGCGAACAACCTCGAATAGCTGATTCTCACCAGATGAGGGTCCACAACCCGGTGGAAAATCTCAGATTGCCG
This sequence comes from Gossypium sturtianum, assembly GCA_025698515.1. NCBI lineage: Eukaryota > Viridiplantae > Streptophyta > Magnoliopsida > Malvales > Malvaceae > Gossypium > Gossypium sturtianum. The sequence continues at coordinate 68,057,787 of CM046953.1, forward strand.
AAATAGCCCTTCGTTTGAATCTAGAGGGGATCGCGAATCCGCTCTTTTTCCGATCACTATACACCATTCCTTTTAATTCGATCTTGTTTGCCTCCATTGACAATTAAATATTAGTCCAAACTAATATTTTGTAACTAAAAATGATTGGTCTTATGAGCGAAGTCGGCTTACCACAAAATCCTTACGTTCACAGGATGAAAATCGAACGATAGAGTCCCTAAGATAAAAATCGGTTAATCACCCTTTCTTTAATAAGTAATATGGAATCCTTGAAAGAAATCCTAACCTTAGATTTTTGGACCGAATCCTAATGATAACACGATGACTTCGGACACTCCAAGTTTCGGCCTTCCACTAAATTTCTATGATAGAGAAAAAGAGATTCGAATAAGATATGGTATGATAATGGTCTCGATCCAAAAAGGCCATCCCACAACAAAGTATAGATTCGGCACAATGGATAAGGTGAAATAAAAATGCCAAAATGTTGAAACTAGCCACTTACCGATTGATCAAAGTGAGAGTAGAAAAAAATGATTGAGAAGGAGATATGTGTGTGGTAGAAGATTCGGCTATGGTGGAAAAATTGAAGGGGATGGTGCTTAATAACATTCGGCCATGGTGAATATTAAAGTGAGAATGATGTTTGAGAGATTTTTGCAGGAAGAAAAAGAAGAAGAAAGGTATAAGAAAATAAGGTGTTTAGGTTTCGGTTCTTTTCAAGAAAGGAAGATGAACAAAGAAGAAACTTTGAGACTAGTGTGCATTCGGCAAAGAAGAAAAGAAGAGAAAAGAAAAATGGCCCTTCAAGGTTATGTGGTTTCGGCACCAAGAGGAAAAGGTTTGGGAGAATAAGCAATTAAGACCGAAATGGTCCAAAATGAAATGGCCAAAAAGAAAGCAAAAGTTTACCTATTGTTCAAGATACATTCGGCTAGGGGGAGGAAATTAGAAAGAAAAACTTTGAAGAGAAACACAAAAATGCCAAAATGCCAAAGTGACCAACTAGCACCTAAACCTTACCAAAAGCCATCAAAAATCCGGCCACCCCCCTCTAGCCCCTAAAACCATCCAAGTACATGGCCAAAAGGTCAAAGTTTGGCCACCTCAAACTTTCCAAAACATCTCCCTTGTTTTAAGCCTTGTGTTCCCCCTACATACCTTTTCCATTTGATTCCCTTCCTTAAGTTAAAACTTGCCTTTTCTCTTAGCCACCTTACCATAAAAATAAAAGTCCAACTTACCATATGTACTAGGCTTGACCGACACTATGAGGAAGGAAAGCATAAAAATAAAATTCATGCACACCAAGGGATTCGAACCCCTTCCCTCAAGGAACACACATGGCGCCATATCCCCTTTACTAATTGCTCAATTATGCTAACTTTTTACCACCTAATTACCTTAAGCTTTAAGGTCACTTATTCCATTTCCTTAAAGTACTAAATACCAAGAATTATTCCAAATCTAAAATAAATCCCGAGCCTTCTCAGGACTAAATAAACACACACATTGGATAATTAAACTAGCTGAGTACCAAAATAATGTAACATATAAAAACTCAAATTTTAGGATGTTACAACTAGCTAAGTACCAAAATAATGTAACATACAAAAACTCAAATTTTAGGATGTTACAGTTTCGATTTGACCTAAAACCAGGTTGTTACAGATAGTATGATATATGTATGGTTGAGATTGCTTATTATTTACATATGAACTTACTAAGCTATATACATAGCTTACCCCCCTTCCTTTCCTATGTCTTATAGGGTTATTAAGCTAGCTCGGGTTGGAGATCGTCAGAGATCCTATCATACTATCAAGCTATCATTTTGGGTATAAGTGAATTCAAGTATTTTAAGTCTATGGCATGTATAGGGACTATGTCAATTTGCTATGTGTGTCATTATTAATTTGGCCATATGTGTTAGCTTGTAATTGCTAATGCTTCATCTAATATATGCAGCCATGAATGATGGCTTATGTTGATCATAAGTTTATTTACATGTTAATGCCCTCTGGTGAATGTGAAATTAGTATGTTTTTAACGGGCTAAGTACGATGTTATAAGCATGATAAATGATGGTATAAGAATGACATGTTATTGTTTTTTTTTTGTAGTTGTTTGGTTGCATTTATATGCCTGAATTTGTGCCATGTGATGTTGTGTAGATGTGTGCAAGAGAGGGTGGCAAAATGGCTTGGTAAATAGCCTTGTTTTTGTCCATACGGGTAGACACACGGGCGTGTGTCTAGGCCATGTCTGACACATGGTCTGCCACACGGGCATGTGTTTTGGTCTTGTGTCCCCTGCACCTTAATTTTGAAAAATAGAATGTCTAGAATTAAGCACACGGGCAGAGACACGGGCGTGTGTCTCAGTCGTGTGTGCTACACGGCCTAGCATACGGGTGTGTGGCATGACTGTGTGGCACAAGTCAGAGAGCTCTCTAATTTAAACACGGCCTGTTGCACGGGTGTGTCTCACAGTAACACGGGCGTGTGACCCCTGTAACATGAAAATTTTCTAAGTTTTGTAAAAATTTTCTAAAGTTCTCGGTTTGGTCCCGAACCACTTCTAAAGTATGTTTTGGGCCTCGTAGGGTCATTTTAAGGACGATATGAATGTGTGTGAAAAGTTTTAATTTGGATGGATAATTTATGACTCTGAAATGTATGTTTACTTATATTTACGTCCAGTAATGCCTCGCACCCTGTTCTGACGTCGAATATGGGTAAAGGGTGTTAAATTTAGTGGTACCAGAGCTATGGTTTAGTCAATTCTCGGACTAACCTAGCATATGTGAGAGTCTAGCTATACATGCCATATTACCACCTGTGATAGTGTGATATCTCCCGACTCTGATGAAATTATTTTGTTGAGGCAGAGATACTTTTCAACCGAGCTATTTTCGAAAATGCTGTGAGCGATACTAAGATATTTGAAAATGTGTTTGTGATGAGTCGAAACTTGGAAAGGTATGAATTAGAGTTTATAATATGTATGTGATGATGTACAAAATGAAATAACCATAAGTTGAGAAATATGGATAAAATGTTATTGTTCTGGTTGAACATTATATTTCGATGGATTATGGTGATTTTATGAAAGGATAAAATGTTTTAGATGTTACAAAATGGATTTAGCCCGGAACGACAATCCTGAATTAAGCCCTTTCGAGCAAATGTTATGAAAAGGATTTAGCTCGGACGGGTAATCTAGAGTAAGCCTTTAGAGCATACGTTATCGAAAGGATTTAGCCTGAATTGGCAATCATGTTATGTCATATGTGGCTCGAGAATGTGCTTCATGAATATGTGTCAAAAGAGCACTTTTGAGTATGAAGTGATGGATTGTTGAAATGCATACCTTAAGTATGCTACCCGAGTATCCATCGAAATTACAATAGTTCAATGGGAATTATTCTTGAAATATGGAAAGGTGAAATGAAATGGAAGTTTATAATGTGATAAGCTCATCCATGTTGTTTGGCATTCATATGATGTTATGTGCATAACTTGTTTGATTTAGTTAATGCGATAAGTGAACTTACTCAAAATTTATGGAATGTGTGTTTAAATACACTTGTTTGAATAAGATAATCGGAAAGTTCGTGTAACATAAATATGTATGTTAATTAGCTTGAAGTGAATTATATGATTGTGAAGATATTATGTTGATGATGAATGATAAGTTATATGTGTGTGTTTATGAGAGTCGAGTTAGAGGCTTTACGACCTCACCCCTTTACCAATATGGTATTTTATAACAAAATTTCACGAGATTTAAGTTGAATGAGCTCATAAGTAAGAGACTAAAGAGTTCACTAGCGGAATGACTAATAATGTGGTCAGAGTTAAGAATAGTTTGACAAGTGAATATAGTTCAGGAAAAGATGCCAGGTTATTCTAAAGATCATTCGAATTTCGCGATGTCACGGTTAAAGAAAAAGTTAATCTCGGCTAATCGACTCATTCAGGTATGATGTCTAAAGTATGTATTTGCTAGAATTTCTTCCGGATTGATTTTCATTAATGAATGGAATAATATGGAATTAGTGATGACAGAATTAGTCAAAGAAATGATATTTGAATCGTAAAGATGCCTGAGTGTAACAGTTGTAATTGAATAGATTATGATGATCTCTCCTGGGTATTATATATATATTCATGTATCCTCAGAGATATATGTGATTGTTCATTTTCTGATGGAATTCTTATCGTATGAGAATACTAGCTGATTATAATGATAGATGAAAGCACTGTTAGTTTGGTTGGTTGATGAGCAACATTTCTTATCTCTTTCTTTTGGATTCTATCCTATTATGTTTGGAATAAATGCTGTTGGTGAAAACTTATGTGAGGCTATTCTTCTATTTCTATTGGATGTTGTTTTGTTTTGTATATATATTTGGAAAATATATCATCTCTGTTACAGTTAATTCAGAGCGTATAAGCATTGTTTTTCTTCTGGTTTTCTCTGAGAAATCATCAAGATCCTTATTATTTTCTTATGAGTTATGTTCTCAGACTTTCAGTATGGTATCGCATCTTGGATTTCTTTGTCTCAGTTTTCTTATCATCCTTATTTCATAAATTATCAATCATGGATCCTCTTTAAAGTGTGCTCTTTGGCTATGATAACTATGTCTATTATGGTTGTATTTCTGGTTTGATCATAAGAACGTGGTGATTCTGGTATTAGGATTTCTCTAATTTTCGTGAAAGGAATTAAAATCAGAAAAGGTATAGATAGTGGAATCTCAAGCTTAAATTGTATGATGGTTTTCTTTTCTCAGGTAAGTTTGATCAAGGTCAATGAGTTCAATCAGAATATTTTGTTTCCTTGAGCTAATATGATTGTAAAGATCTTTTGACTAGCATGTGAGGAAATTTTGAATGATTGTATGTCGAGTTGTTTTAACAGCATGAAGAAAGGAGTATTTTGATATGATATTATTTGATAGTTGAGATCGACTCAGTTGTTTTTATCTGAGTGAGCTGGTTAGTTGAAAGGTAACTTGAGTTATATGCATTTAAGTTTATCCTCAGGTAAGTGGATAAAATCTTGTACATACATGGGTGAATAGACAGACAGTTTGAAGGAAGAATTCATATTCTAGAAAGTATGATACGGAGATATACTTATTAAATTTGCTCTAATCGAATGATATCGTTATGAGTTAAAACTGTTCCGATTGATAAAGTTATCACATTTGTGAAAGTTTGAATGGTCTGTTGTATGTTAGCAAAGTTGAAAACTGATGAAGGTGTTATTAATCGAAACACTGGTTCTAAGTTCTGTTTGAATTGAATAAAAAATTCGTAACTTTTCAGTGATGCACTATCGAACGGATTGGAATGTGTTTTAATACAAGAATGTAAAGTGATAGTTTATGCTTTCAGACGGTTAAAGTCACATGAAAGGAACTGTCCGACGGGTGATTTAGAGTCAGCCACTTTTTATGCATGTGTTAAGAATTTGATGACATAGGTTGACAAACGAAAAATGTCATATGTTTCCTGATCCCAAGATTTTAAAGTGTCTAATGTCACAGAAGGACCTGAATTTTAAAACAGCATAGACGGCTTGAACTATTGAAAGATTGTGAGTAGTTATTGATTAACCTTTGGGAAAATAGATATAGCAGCAAATGATTGAATGGAAAGCCTTTGTTCATTTTGTGAGTGTTGGTGTAACACCCCAAACTTGGACAAGACACCACGACCGAATCTGGTATGTTACGGGGAAAAACGTCTTTGAGTTATCTTTTTTTTCGTTTAAAAGCGGGGCGAAAACATAGTGAACGAGTTGATTTCATTTAGGACTTCCAATAGTTTCTTAGTGCCATTTTGAAACACTTTAGACTTAGTAGCAAGTCGAGTTTGATTTGAAAATCATTTGAGTTTATTGAATAACAAAACATAGCGAGATACCCGATGGTATAGTCTAAAACACATCATGGTAAAATTTTGAAAACGTTGTCTTTCCAAGTTTTAGTAAAATTTCATGCCAAGTTATTTGTTAAGCGGTTGCGAATCTAATTAAAACATAACCATCATAAAACATAATTTAAAGGCCCTTTTACAAGTCCAAATTAAAAACTCAAATAATGATGAATTAAACTAAAGTACCCAAATGATAGTGTTGAAGTAAAACTTTATCAAGCATGGCATGAGCACCCCGAGTCCATCCAGGCTCCATGTCCGCGCTCACGAGTCACTGAAATGTCAAAGGAGAGGGTGAGTCGAGTGACTCAAAGCTGCATAAATCCCGCTCCGATGAAACAACATGCTAACACACATCATACATAGCAACATAATTAATGCAACCCGATCCTAACCATCCGTATCTCCCTTTTCTACCGTGTGGTACCAAACCACTTTGGTGGTGCCAAACCACCGGTGACATATAGTCACAATGTGTTACTAAAACACTGGTGTCCCAAAGACACAATGTGCTACTAAAGCACTGGTGACCGTAGTCACGATAATCGAATGATGGGGCCAACCCATCGTGTGATACCCAATCACTAGCGAGACGATCCCATATCTCATGTGGGGCCAACCCACGGTGGTGTTAACCACAGGACAAGTCGCAATGAGGTGCCCAACCCGGTGTCCCAAAGACACAAATGTGCTACAGAGCACCGTGACCGTAGTCACAATAATCGAATGATGGGGCCAACCCATCGTGTGATACCCAATCACTAGCGAGACGATCCCATATCTCATGTGGGGCCAACCCACGGTGGTGTTAACCACGGGGACAAGTCGCAATGAGGTGCCCAACCTCCGTGTCCCAAAGACACAAATGTGCTACCAAAGCTTTGGTGACCCAAAGTCACAAGGTGTGTTACCAAAACACTGGTGCTCGTCAAGACAAAATCATCACCGCTCCACTCATATCACCCATCAACAAACCAACTCGTATAATCATGCATATCATACAAATTATGCATATCATGCTAATATGTTTGACTCATGCCCCATATCACATACATACATAGTCATGATACCATATAGATCATCAAGAATCTAGTAACAATCTTCGACTTACCCGGATACGTACACATACCCCGTTTGGGTATCCAATAATCCATCATAATCGTCATGATTTTAATAAGCAAACAGGTTTAATAACAATATTACTAGATATCGTGTGTTAGTTTACACACCTGGTAAAAGCGCAACCTTTAATACTAAAAGAAACGATCTAAAGCTCCTTGTATCCTTGATCCTACAATCGGCCAAATAGGAGTTAGACATCTAACATTCGCCAACATCGTTAACCAAAGGGGTTAATATCGAACCCTTACCTTTTAAGATGATTTGGTTTCTACCAAACCGAATCAAACAATGATTCTCCTTAAGCAATCGGCTATACCATAAAAAGATGAACAGTTAATCCACTTGAATCCCTATCTTATTGAAATCCAAAAGAATAGACTAACAAATAATCTTCTTACCACCACTTATCAAATGGTTAAACCAAGGTAGAAAGCTCCACTTATGCGCTTCAAAGTCCCCGTCGTCCTATGATGCAATCGGTTCCAACATAAGAGATAACACTCATCAACAGTTGTCATATACGATTCTTAAACAACTTAAATCGATTAAGAAAAAGAGAGAAACTAGATGACCATTCGGCCAAGGCTTACCAATCTCCAAACGATTGAAGCAAGAGACCCAACACTCTAAATTCGCCACCCAACACAAGAAGAGAACCACAAGCGATTCGGCCAGACTTAAGCCAAAAGAAGAATCAAAGATTCGGCCAAGGTGGTTTATACCAATCACGATTTTTTGGTCGAGTTGAAGAGAAGAGTAAACAAAATGCAAAGAAATAGTGTTGATATTCGGCCAAGTAACAAAATAGAACAAAGAGATAAAAGGTACTTCTGATTCGAAGAAAAAAAAGAAAAGATGAATGGTATTTGAGAGAATGGGGGTTTCGGTTTACAAGGTTTCAAAAACAAGAAAAGAAGGTTGAGAAGAGGAGAGGCTAGCTTCGATTTACACAAAGGAAAAAGAAGAGAAAAGTGCAAGGGACATTTGGCTTCACCCTACTCAAGAGAACAAAGAATTTTGGCAATCACCAAGGGAGGGTTCGGCTAAAATCTTAAAATGAAGCAAGAGAAAAGTATGTTCAAGAAGAAGGAGGAAACGGCCAAGGTTTTGAGATGAAAAGAAATGGAAGGGGTGAATGGAAATTTTCGGTTTAGGCAAGGTAAATTTCGGCTTTAGTGTTTCAAAAGGGAAGAAAAGATATGAGATATGAGAAGAGGGAATACTAGCCGGTTTGCACAAAATAGAGAAGAGGAAGATAGGAAGGAAAGCATTCGGCCAACAACCCAAATGTAGAAGACAAAATGCAAAAGAGATTCGGCAAGTACACCTTTTGACTTACGGTTTTAGGAAGCAAAGAAAACGACCAATGGAATTTCGGCTAACAAAAGACTAAGGAAAACTTTTGCTCTTGACCCAAAAAGTGACCGAACACCAAGTTTTGCCAAAATGAAATTCGGCTACTAACTCCCCCACACCAAGCCGTCACCTCCCACTCCCCACTCCCTCAAATTCGGCCAAATCCCCCCAATTACTCCACTCCCCATATTCAAACATCATGACCAAGTCTCCCACCTACACTTACTCTCCACCAACCGTTTGAATGTGAAGACTTGGTCCAAGGTAGAATCCAAATTGCTCTCAACCTCTTCCTCCATGCCGCCCAAAAATAAGTGACAAAATGGGGACTCTACAAACTCGAACACCTGGACCACCACCCCCAAGCAAATGACGCCACACCTAGCTCCCAAGTGGCACATGCCTTGCCACTTTGCTGCAGCTCTTCATTTGTGCTATGAAATACCAAAATAAATTAAAAACCCCACTTCCTCAACTCCCTTCACTAAACACCCAAAAACCAAAATTTTCCCATACACTCGGGCATACTCCTTGCCCACAATTAAGCCCCCTAAAACACCGAAATAGCCACACAAAGACACTAAACACATGCAATAACATGCAACAACAAAACAAGCCCCTAACCCGGGATATTACGCTTCTACCCTCTTAAAATAATTTCGACCTCGAAATTACACGATCGTAAGAGTTGCGGGTATTCTTTGTCTCATCGTATCCTCGGGTTCCCACGTAGCTTCTTCTACGCCATGATTCCGCCAAAGAACCTTAACCAAAGGCACGGACTTTCTACGCAAGACCTCACATCCCGATCAAGAATCGCACGGGTTCCTCTTCCATGGTCAAATCTGGATTTACGTCGATCTCTTCCATCGCTACCACATGCGACGGATCGAACGATACCTCAGAAGCATCGAAACGTGGAATACGCCGTGAATCGACTAAGCTCTGCGCGGCAACTCAAGGCGATACGCCATGGTCCAACTCGCCTCAATACCTTATACGGTCCAATAAATCTCGGACTTAGCTTGCCTTTCTTCCCGAACCTCAACACCTTCTTCCAAGGCGAGACCTTCAGAACACTCGATCCCCACGGCCGAACTCTATATCTCTTCGCTTAAGATCGGCATAAGACTTCGCCGGTCCAAGCTTCCTTCAATCGAGACCGAATCGACTTAACCTTGTCTTCGGTCTCGACCCAACCAACTCGGGTCCCAACAAGCGACGTTCACCTAACTCCGTCCAACACGTAGGTGAGCGACATTTCCTACCATACAACGCCTCATACGGTGCCATCTTAATGCTCGCAGTAATCGTTGTTGTAGGCAAACTAAGCTAATGGCAAGAACTCCTCCCAACTACCTCGAAATCGGGACACAACCTCTCAAAGATATCCTCTAAGATCCGAATGACCCTTTTCGATTGACCGTCCGATCATGGCGGTGAAAAGCCGTCTTTGAAATCCAAACGAGTACCCAGAGCGATGCGGTGCTTTCCGTAACCTTGACGTGAATCGGGATCCTATCCGAGATTATCGAAAGCGCACGCCGTGCAACCTCACTATCTCTGAAATATACGGTTTCGCTAGCTTACGAAGTGAGTAGTCAACCCTCACAGGGATAAAATGAGCTGATTTAGTCGGTCGATCCACCACTACCCAAATCGAATCTTTCTTGCTTGCGTAAGTGGTAACTCCACCGACGAAATCCATGGTTATCCTTTCCCACTTCCATCGAGGAATCTTCACAGTGAAGCAAACCCGACGGCAAGAATCGATGTTCAGCCTTGACTGCCGACAAGTTAGACACTTCCCAACAAACTCTGTCACCTCCTTCTTCAAGCCGAGCCACCAAATCGCGCTCTCTAAGATCCTTATACATCTTGCTACCTCCGTGGTGCATAGCATAAGGATCGCTATGTATGCGTCTGAAGAATCTTACGCCTCTACCAACATCTTTAGGCATACAAGCCTTACCTTTAAAACACAGAACCCCATCACCAGACAAGCCGTAACCCTCCAAACCACCATTCTGGCACTTGTAACCTCCGCGCACTCGAACCTCATCCACTAATTTGTTTCTCCGACCGCTCAACCCAAGTAGGCTTAACACCGCAACTCGCGAATACTCCCATCGTCATACAAGCTCAAGTGGGCAAACAATGCTCTTAACTCGAAACAACCTTACGGCTCAACGCGTGCGCCACCACGTTAGCCTTACCCGGATGATACTCAATCGAACGATCGTAATCTTTTCAAAGAACTCGACCCATCTGCATTGCCTCAAATTCAAATCCTTTCGAGTCAGTCGATAGATACATTTGACTCTTGTGATCGTGTAGACTATCGATCTCTCTCCGTATAAGTAGTGCCTCCAAATCTTTAAAGCGAAGACTACGGTTTGCTAGCTCCAAATCGTGCGTCGGATAGTTGACCTCATGTGGCCTCGGTGTCGAGAAAGCGTAAGCCACAACCTTACCTTCTTGCATCAAAGACACAACCCAAGCCCGTATGTGATGCGTCGCAATAGACTGTGAATTCCTTACCGACCTCAGTTGAATTAGAACCGGAGCCTCGGTCAAAATCTTCTTTAACTTATCGAAGCTTTCTGTTGTTTCTCGGTCCACACAAACGGAACTTCTTTCCTCAAAGAACTTGGTCATCGACGCCGCTATCAACGAAACCCTCAACAAACCTTCGGTGAGTATCCGCCAAACCAGAAAACTCCGAATCTCAAACCCCAGCGACTTAGGCGGCTTCCAATCCAAAAGCGCCTCAATCTTACGAGGATCTCTCGAATCCCCTCACCGACACTACATGACCCAAGAAAGTCACTTCTCTAAGCGTAACTCGCACTTACTAAACTTAGCATAGAGCCGCTTTTCCTCAAAATCTGCAACACCACTCGCAAATGCTTATCATGCTCTTCCTCCGCCCTTGAGTACACCAAGATGTCGCCTCATGAAAACCACGACGAATCGATCCGGATCTTTCGCTGAAACACCCTATTCATCATGTCCATAAACGCTGCCGGTGCGTTAGTCAACCCGAATGGCATTACCGTAAATTCGTAGTGCCCATACCGAGTCCGGCTTATTTGTTTATGGATATCCGCCTCCTTAACCTTTAAGCTGGTGATACCGGACCTCAAGTCGATCTTTGAAAATACCGCAAGCACCTTCCCGGTGATCAAACAAATCATCTATCCGTGGCAGCGGATACTTGTTTTTAATCGTCGACTTGTTCAATCAAGCGGTAGTCTATGCACATCCGCATTGTGCCATCTTTCTTCTTGACAAAGAGTACCGCGCACCCACGGCGTGAAACACTCGGCCGATAAAACCTCAATCCAATAACTCCCGGATCTCGAGCCTTAAGCTCCACCAACTCCTTTGGCGCCATCCTATACGGAGCAATAGACACCGGCGCAGATTCCGGTAACAGATCAATCCCGAACTCCACCTCGCGATCCGGGCGGCAAACCCGAAGCTCCTCGGGAAAAACATCGAGTAAACTCCTTAACGTGCACGAACCTTCTCCACACCGACTCTTTAGCCTCCAAGGCATACACATGAACTACATACGCTTCACACGGCCTTTCCCGACCATCTTCTCCGCCTTTGAGCGGATACCACATTTGATAAGTAATCCCTCCTCTTACCTATCATTGCCACCTCATCACCCTCAACCGTCTTAAGAACCATGCGCCGCCGCGCAATCCAACCTCGCTGGTACTTGACCAACCAATCCATCCCAAGAATCAGGTCGAACTCCCCAAACGGTAGTTCCATCGGATCATCAAACAAACACTACCCTTGGAGTTCTAAGGGTACCTCTCTAAACAGTTTTTATCTACTACTACAGAGTGACCTAGAGGGCTAATCACGGTCATCCGCCTAGAAGATATCTCGAGTCTAAATCCATGGTCTCTACTATACTCTCGGCAACATAAGAGTGCGTTGAACCCACATCAATCAAAGCAAAGTATAAGGAGAACCAAAAATCAAGAACGTCACGGTTATGACGTCCGGTCGCCGCCTCTCTCGGCGCCCGCAAAGATACACTAATCCAGTGTCTAGCATCGAGCTACTCACACCTCGCGCCGCTGCTCGGCCCGACTGCAACCATTACCGCCTCTCGCCATTACCACGGCCCTCTGCGGTGGCGGTCCACTACCTCTGAACGACACGGCCCCCGCTTTGGATGAATCCTAGCCAACCTACGCGGACGGTCCCTCACACGGTGCTCCAGAGAACCACACGAAGCAACCTTTTCCTCCACCAAAGAACCACCCCAATGAGATTTCCCACATCGATCACATCGCTGCGGCGGTCCTCGCTAGCAAAGAACAAACCTAGCAGTGGTTCGCCCACTCGGCCTAGCCCTCTTCTCGCGGATTACCCGACGACCCGAGAAGACCCAAAGCTCCTCTTATGTCTATTTACGTCCATGCCTTGTCTCTCGACTCCTTAACCCCCTCGGCTACCTTAGCCTTCTCAACTAAGACAAAGAAACTCGCTCCTGGCGAGGAGCAATCAGCAGCCTCAAGTCGCTCTCGCACCATCCTCGAAAACGAACACACCTCTCATGCTCGGTGGCCACAATGCCCCCGGCATACCTACTCACTTCAGTGAACTCGGCCTCATACTCAAGAATGATTTACTCCCTAAACAAGCCTCGTAAATGCCTTCACTGGGAGTCAATATAACTAGCTCCGATGTACTTCTTTTGATATGCACGACCACGAAATAATCCCATGTTAGATCCTCTCACGCCCACACTGTCTCGAACCGTGAGCCACCACCGATATGACTCATCCGGAGAAGCGATACGATGCCCTTCGGCCCTTCTCTTCAAGAATCAAGTCCAGATCATCCATGATCCACTCGGCTTGCCTCTAGCGATGATTCAGCAAAGCTTTGGGGCAACAAATGAAACACCTCGGAGGAATTCGGCCCCATTGGCCCGAAGTCGCTCAGAACAGATTTCCTAACTCCCGCGCCACCACCAACTCCTCGCTACCCTTTCCAACACTCGCAAAGATCGCTCGTGACAACGCTGGCCGCCCCCACCGATCTTGGAACTCACCACCTCCGGTGGCGGCGGAGCCGGTATCTCATTTTCGAACCCCGACTGATCCTACGGGCTCGAAGCGTCATCCCGCCCACGACCTGCGTCCACGACCACGCCCACCTCTAGCGCTCATGACTAATCTTTCACGTATCTCGATTAAGAATTTTTATGCATCGAGATTTATTCCACTTGTTAAAAAAGCAAGTCTTATGAATATTTTAAGAAGATTTGTTCTCGCGAGTTCACGTAATCCTATCTGGGTTTCAATCTCTAAAGTAGTATACTATTGCTATTCATCAAATCATATCACATCCAATCGGTTCACAAGCAATAGTACGGGTACTTACTCCGGGCGAATCTGTGTGCAGGAGACTCGGTGCCATGCCTTTCAAACCTTACTTTAAGAATAAAGATTAACAAAACAACCTTTTGAAAACATTTTTGGGCCTCGGGCCCACAATGAAGCCTTTGAACTTGGCTCGATACCACAATTGTAACACCCCAAACTCGGACAAGACACCACGACCGAAACGGTATGTTACTGGGAAAACGTCTTTGAGTTATCTTTTTTCGTTTTAAAAGCGGGCGAAAACATAGTGAACGAGTTGATTTCATTTAGGACTTCCAATAGTTTCTTAGTGCCATTTTGAAACACTTTAGACTTAGTAGCAAGTCGAGTTTGATTTGAAAATCATTTGAGTTTATTGAATAACAAAACATAGCGAGATACCCGATGGTATAGTCTAAAACACATCTGCGGTAAAATTTTGAAAACGTTGTCCTTCCAAGTTTTAGTAAAATTTCATGCCAAGTTATTTGTTAAGCAAAGTTGCGAATCTAATTAAAACATAACCATCATAAAACATAATTTAAAGGCCCTTTTACAAGTCCAAATTAAAAACTCAAATAACTTGATAATTAAACTAAAGTACCCAAATGATAGTGTTGAAGTAAAACTTTATCAAGCATGGCATGAGCACCCCGAGTCCATCCCGGCTCCATGTCCGTCTCACGAGTCACTGAAATGTCAAAGGAGAGGGTGAGTCGAGTGACTCAAATGCATAAATCCCGCTCTCCGATGAAACAACATGCTAACACACATCATACATAGCAACATAATTAATGCAACCCGATCCTAACCATCAGTATCTCCCTTTTCTACCCCCGTGTGGTACCAAACCACCTGGTGGTGCCAAACCACTAGTGACATATAGTCACAATGTGTTACCAAAACACCTGGTGTCCCAAAGACACAATGTGCTACCAAAGCACCGGTGACCGTAGTCACGATAATCGAATGATGGGGCCAACCCATCGTGTGATACCCAATCACTAGCGACGATCCCATATCTCATGTGGGGCCAACCCACGGTGGTGTTAACCACGAGGACAAGTCGCAATGAGGTGCCCAACCTCTGGTGTCCCAAAGACACAAATGTGCTACAGAGCACCGTGACCGTAGTCACAATAATCGAATGATGGGGCCAACCCATCGTGTGATACCCAATCACTAGCGACGATCCCATATCTCATGTGGGGCCAACCCACTGTGGTGTTAACCACGGGGACAAGTCGCAATGAGGTGCCCAACCTCCGGTGTCCCAAAGACACAAATGTGCTACCAAAGCACCGTGACCCAAAGTCACAAGGTGTGTTACCAAAACACTGGTGCTCACAAGACAAAATCATCACCGCCCCCTCCACTCATATCACCCATCAACAAACCAACTCGTATAATCATGCATATCATACAAATTATGCATATCATGCTAATATGTTTGACTCATGCCCCATATCACATACATACATAGTCATGATACCATATAGATCATCGGTAATCTAGTAACAATACCGACTTACCCAGGATACGCACACATACCCCGTTTGGGTATCCAATAATCCATCATCTTTGTCATGATTTTAATAGGCAAACAGGTTTAATAACAATATTACTAGATATCGGTGTGTTAGTTTACACACAGCAAAGCGCAACCTTTAATACTAAAAGAAACGATCTAAAGCTCCTTGTATCCTTGATCCTACAATCGGCCAAATAGGAGTTAGACATCTAACATTCGGCCAACATCGTTAACCAAAGGGGTTAATATCAAACCCTTACCTTTTAAGATGATTTGGTTTTCTACCAAATCCGAATCAAACAATGATTCTCCTTAAGCAATCGGCTATACCATAAAAAGATGAACAGTTAATCCACTTGAATCCCTATCTTATTGAAATCCAAAAGAATAGACTAACAAATAATCTTCTTACCACCACTTATCAAATGGTTAAACCAAGGTAGAAAGCTCCACTTATGCGCTTCAAAGTCCCCGTCGTCCTATGATGCAATCGGTTCCAACATAAGAGATAACACTCATCAATGATTTGTCATATACGATTCTTAAACAACTTAAATCGATTAAGAAAAAGAGAGAAATTAGATGACCATTCGGCCAAGGCTTACCAATCTCCAAACGATTGAAGCAAGAGACCCAACACTCTAAATTCTACACCCAACACAAGAAGAGAACCACAAGCGATTCGGCCGGGACTTATGCAAAAAAAGAAGAATCAAAGATTCGGCCAAGGTGGTTTATACCAATCACGATTTCGGTCGAGTTGAAGAGAAGAGTAAACAAAATGCAAAGAAATAGTGTTGATATTCTACCAAGTAACAAAATAGAACAAAGAGATAAAAGGTACTTGATTCGAAGAAAAAAAGAAAAGATGAATGGTATTTGAGAGAATAGGGTTTTGGTTTACAAGGTTTCAAAACAAGAAAAGAAGGTTGAGAAGAGGAGAGGCTAGCTTCGATTTACACAAAGGAAAAGAAGAGAAAAGTGCAAGGGACATTCGGCTTCACCCTACTCAAGAGAACAAAGAATTTGGCAATCACCAAGGGAGGGTTCGGCTAAAATCTTAAAATGAAGCAAGAGAAAAGTATGTTCAAGAAGAAGGAGGAAACGGCCAAGGTTTTGAGATGAAAAGAAATGGAAGGGGTGAATGGAAATTTTCGGTTTAGGCAAGGTAAATTTCGGCTTTAGTGTTTCAAAAGGGAAGAAAAGATATGAGATATGAGAAGAGGGAATACTAGCTTCGGTTTGCACAAAATAGAGAAGAGGAAGATAGGAAGGAAAGCATTCGGCCAACAACCCAAATGTAGAAGACAAAATGCAAAAGAGATTCGGCAAGTACACCTTTTGACTTACGGTTTTAGGAAGCAAAGAAAACGACCAATGGAATTTTGGCTAACAAAAGACTAAGGAAAACTTTTGCTCTTGACCCAAAAAGTGACCGAACACCAAGTTTTGCCAAAATGAAATTCGGCTACTAACTCCCCCACACCAAGCCGTCACCTCCCACTCCCCACTCCCTCAAATTCGGCCAAATCCCCCCAATTACTCCACTCCCCATATTCAAACATCATGACCAAGTCTCCCACCTACACTTACTCTCCACCAACCGTTTGAATGTGAAGACTTGGTCCAAGGTAGAATCCAAATTGCTCTCAACCTCTTCCTCCATGCCGTCCAAAAATAAGTGACAAAATGGGGACTCTACAGCTCGAACACTGGACCACCACCCCCCAAGCAAATGACGCCACACCTAGCTCCCAAGTGGCACATGCCTTGCCACTTTGCCAGCTCTTCATTTGTGCTATGAAATACCAAAAATAAATTAAAAACCCCAGCTTCCTCAACTCCCTTCACTAAACACCCAAAAACCAAAATTTTCCCATACACTCAGGCATACTCCTTGCCCACAATTAAGCCCCTAAAACACCGAAATAGCCACACAGCACACTAAACACATGCAATAACATGCAACAACAAAACAGCCCCTAACCCGGGATATTACAGTTGGTTACATGATTAATCGTATTTGATGGAAGTATGAATTTAGCTAAATTAGAAGCTAAAGGGATGTTTTCTTTGCAAGATTGAGAACCTCAGGAATGTGATAGTGAGTGGTAAACTAAATGAGTACAGTGTGAAATGACTTTTGATTCTGAATTTCAGGTCGGACCTGATGACTGTTATCATTATTCTGAGATAGAAGTTGCGCACTGAGTAATTCAGAGCTTATGTAGAAAATTTTGTACGAAGCTCAGTAATAGCTCGTTTGTTCATTCAGGGAGTAATAAAATGTATAGTTATTTGAAATAGATGTTCTGGTGATCGGGTATGTAACATGATAGATTAGTTGAGTTATATGTTTCAGAGACTATCCGATCAGAAATCGTACAGAAAGTAAAAGTGATTAGTGGTAGTTTAGAATCCACTTTAGATTGTCAGAAAACGTATGTGAATTTGAAACATGAGAATATGAAATTCTCGTTCAGCGATAGCATGCTTCCGAAGGTATTGCCTTGGAAAAAGATTCAAAATGTGTTTTGTGAATCTATGTTGCGATGGTATCGATTGGACTCTTTGAGTATGAATTCTCCGATAGTGATTAAGATTCAGTCAATGTGTTGTATAACAAAGAATCGATCGAAATTTTGACACGAGAGATTAAAAAGTTGGGAAATAAAAGCATAACCTTAGTAAGGGTTCTTTGGCAGTGTCACGAGATAGAGGAGTTGTAACATCCTGAAAAGGGCCTATGCATTTTCGGTTTAATTGTACGAAATGACATATCTTATGTGTTATGAATATATTTTGAAAATTTTTGGAAACTTAGAAATGACCTAGAAATGACGAGTTTTAAGGTTTAACAGGGGAAATTAAGGCAATGTGGCCTTAAAAGAAAAAGTTTGTGAAATTTGACACACAAACAGGCTTGAAAAAGTGGTCTGAAGATGCCACTTAGGGCCTATGGAAATGGCGCCATATGCAAGAGGAATGGGCCTGAGTTCGAGTCACTTGGGAAGCAAATAAAGGAGGTTTTATTTTTGCTTCCAGAAGACTGAGGTGGACGGCACATGGCTATAAATTAGGAGCTTTTATTATTTTATAAATAGTGGATAAATAAGGGATTTATTTATCATTATTTTCAAGAGATAATTGTTGGATTAAATTCTTTTAACTTGAATAAAGAGATAAAGAGGAAAATAAGGGAGAAGTGATGGCCAAGTAAGGGACTTTGAGTTTAATAATTTTGGCTAAGGATAGTTGCTGAATTATCTTTTATTTTAAGTGATAATTAAAGGATAAAGTTATCAGATAGAGGAGTGGTGGCCAAGTAATGGACTCCTTAGATGATAATTTCGGCTATAAAAGGAAGGAAGGAGGGCTACTCATCAATTTGTGCTTCCTCCTTTCTCTGCCGAATTCTCTTCACCAAATCTTCTTCTTCTTTTATTTTTGCCAAGCCGAAATAGCTTGTGTTCTAGCCGAATCCTCCATCTTTATTCTTCCTTTTCTTTTCTTTCCAATCCATCAAAAGCCGAATCTTGGAAGGGCTTCAAGCATAGGTGCTATCGATTTCTTCAAAGGACCTTTCGGGATTATCAGAGTAGTCGACTAAAAGGAGAAGTATTCGGGATTTCTAAGATTAAGGGATTTTGACATTCCTAGTGAAACAAGGAACAGCTGGATTTGTTGGTGTTCCAATCGGCAACAAGGAATTAAGGATCTAAGCATTAGATCAAGCTTTTCGGGATCTCAAGGAAATTTTAAGTTTAATCAGTGTGTACCCCACACTAACTTTTAATAAGATTGATGGTAATATGTAAAATATGCATGTTTATAAGAATGTGGCTAAGGTACCATAATATGGTACAAAGTACTCAGGTACGTTTCCTACTTCCACTAGGATTATGAAATATGTTATTTATAACATGTGAAAATTTATAAGAATGAGAATTTAAGTATGATATGCATGATATGAATAATATGGGTCATTCGGGATATATGAAAAAGGGGAAGTGAATGTGATGACTACGGTCTCACTATCTGAATGTGGTGACTTTGGTCACATTATCTCGAATGTGGTAAACCGGTTACATTATCTCGAATGTGGTGTCTCATGACACAATTATCCAGTGCTATGCCACAAATTTTATATGGGTGATGAGCACGCCGATCGCAAATGACGCCTTCGATGGTGTGTAGCGGATGGAGGGTTGACTTAGTAGTCCCACGGTGTGGTGGCAGTACGGGGTGTGTAGCGGATGGACAACTAGGTTTGGGTTTGGGAATGCATCATAACCTGTATTCTATGTTTTGAATGTGTAATATGTGATATGCCTGATTCTATTATGATTTAGTGTCGTGTACACATTGAGTCTGTTTGACTCACCCCGTTGGGAACATTTTTAGTCTTTGAGCAGTGATGGACCGGGACGACAGAACTTGTGGTGGCCATGCTCAACATGAAGTTTATATTTTTGAGGACTCTTGAATTTATTTTAGTACTTTGAATTATTTTGGGAATTATTTGATGTAACAAGGCCATAAGGCCATAGTTGAATTACTTTACACTTATTTTTATTTATTTTTTTTCTATTAAAATTTAATTAAAATTTCTTTTAAACTAAACCCTAAATATTTTGTCACTTAAGATAAAAGGGATTTCAATATAAAACGAACCTGTTTTCAACACAAGCCCAACCCAAAATAACATTTTTCTTAAAATCACACAAGTTTTCCTAAGAACAAAAGAATTTTGAACCGGTTTACTTGAGGAACATACCAAATCTGGTCAAAGCTCGTGGGCCGGGTTTGGGGTGTTTCAGGAGTTACGTGGAAATCGAATTTATATTCCGGTAAGATTTTCGGGGATGAAAATTCCTAAAGGGGGAGAGTTGTAACAGCCCGATTTTGGGTCTAGTCGGAATAATGGTTTCGGGACCACAAATCCGAAGTAGTAAAGTTTATTTTTATTACATTTCTATGTTCTACAGTTTTATGAAATGATTTTGTGAAAATTTCGTTCGAAAATTTTGACGTTTGGGCACTCAATTTAGTCAAAATGACTAAATTGTAAAAAGTGCAAAAGTTGAGTTCTACATGCTAGAGGTGTCTAATTGCTATGTAATTTTAAATT
The DNA here is from genome assembly GCA_025698515.1 of Gossypium sturtianum. Classification (NCBI taxonomy): domain Eukaryota; kingdom Viridiplantae; phylum Streptophyta; class Magnoliopsida; order Malvales; family Malvaceae; genus Gossypium; species Gossypium sturtianum. The sequence goes on from CM046953.1 coordinate 68,078,274, forward strand.
GGAGATCCTTAAATGGTAATTATACCATTGGTTAAGTTGGTGGACAAAAATGGACATGGTTAGGCATGTTTCCAACGTTTTCCATTAAGGGCATTTTAGTAATTTGGTAGTTAAAATGAATTAAAAAGCAAAAATCAAGCCAAAATTTTTCCATCTTCTACCCCATGGCAAAACTTACATGGAGAAACCATGGCTAGGGTTTTTCAAGCTTCCAAGCTCGATTGTAAGTCCGTTCTAGCCCCGTTTGTAATGATTTTTACTTTTTTGAAATCCTTGTAACATGATCTATCTATTTCTACCACTAATTTAAGATATAATCAAAGTCTAAAATTTTACCCATGATGAATATTTGTGTATTTTGATGTTTGATGGTAGAAAATGCATGTTTATGATTTGTTAAACGACTTTTGCTAAGTGATTTTCGGTGAAAATGCCTAAAAGGACTAATTTGTAAAAGTTATAAAATGAGTAGTAAAAGTGTGATTAAATTAAAAATGTGGGCTGTTATGAGCATGAAATAGGTTCGGCTAAGCTTGGGCTTTAAATAAATTGAATGAAATTCATTTTACAAGCCTAGGGACTAAATTGTAAAATGTCAAAAGTTTAGGGGCAAAAATGTAATTTTTCCATAATAAGATTTTTGGACTGAATTGAATAATGTGAATAATAAATGAGTTAAATATGATATTATAGATAAAGAAAAACAAGGTTCGGAGTTAGAACGGGGGAAATGAGTATTTGACAATTTAGTCCTTTTCGCCATTTTTATGTCGAGGTAATTTCGTATGTTTAATAAGCATTAAATTATATGTGTATAAATGTTTAATTGTTATAATGATGGTAAATGTTATATTATTGAAACGAAATGTGAATGTTATTGAGTATGATACTACGGAAATGACCGACAGAGATTCGGTACAGCGAAAGTCCCAGTTGAACCTTAAGAATAGATAGGATATAAATGTCATGACATTAGGGTTACTGAGATTATGTGTAAGACCATATCTGGGATATGGCATCAATATGAGACATTCGTGTAAGATCATATCTGGGATATGGCATCGATATGAGACTTCATGTAAGACCATAGTTGGGCTATTGGCATCGATACGAGACTACATGTAAGACCATATCTAGGATATGGCATTTGTACGGTACTATGTGTATGAGATTCCCGAGTATCCTTTAGTATTCTGAGTGGTTTAACGGGTATGTCAAAGAAGAGAAAGAGTATGTAAATATTACGAATTGGTACATGTATGTACGTAAAGTTTATATAGATTGACTTCATGAAATTGTGAGTTCATGATTTCCACGAGAATGATTTTATGAAAACATTGTGATTATTGGTTTATACTTGTGATGTATGAAATACATGATAAATTCTATTGATGATTATGTGATTGGCTTTCGGGCCAAATTGAGTTAAGATATAACATGTTATATTCATGCAAATTGTGATTTGTCAGAATATGTGAAAAAGGAAAAATTGGCATAATTGCAAATTAAAATGGTTATGAAAGTATGTGAAGATAAGAGTTTAGGCAATTGAGTGATGTTAAAGTATATGCTTGAAATGTAGATAATCATAATTAATATGCATGTTTATTATGTGGTTTGAAATGATTTGTTAATTGTTGTAATATGTTACAACAGAAATATTACGGTTGTTGGGCTAATGCAAAAATATGTCAAATTATGCTTATAAGTTGATAGAGCAAACATTGTGACTGAATAAAATTATAACCATGAGATTATGGTAGATTATAAAATTTGTGTTCATATTGTTGAACATGATAAACACTTGGTATGATGTGATTGAGTTAGTTATATTTATGAGACTTAAATGACATTCGTATGGATTTACATTATGTTGATAGTATGATATATTTATGGTTGAGGTTGCTTATTATTTACATATGAACTAAGCTATATACATAGCTTACCCCCTTCCTTTCCTATGTCTTATAGGGTTATTAAGCTAGCTCGGGTTGGAGATCGTCGGAGATCCTATCACACTATCAAGCTATCATTTTGGGTATAAGTGAATTCAAGTATTTTAAGTCTATAGCATGTATAGGGACTATGTCAATTTGTTATGTGTGTCATTATTAATTTGGCCATATATGTGCTTGCAATTGCTAATGCTTCATCTTATATATGTAGCCATGAATGATGGCTTATGTTGATCATAAGTTTATTCATATGTTAATTCCCTTTTGTGAATGTGAAATTAGTATGTTTTTAACGGGCTAAGTACGATGTTATAACCATGATAAATGATGGTATAAGAATGACATGTTATTGTTTTGTTTATGGTTGTTTGGTTGACAATTTTATTTTAACTACTCATCTCTTTATATATCTATTTAGTAATATTAAAGATATAATTGTGATATATATGTATCAAATATTCCACAGTTGAGCGATTAAAGATAAGAAATGTGGTAATGAAAAAATACGTGTGTTGTATTGTTCCATTCACTTATTTAGGATATTCGTCTGCAGTGAGAAGTGTGGTAATGACAAGGTGCGTGTCTAGGATTGACTCTAGCAAGGAAATACTTTGTTTTTAAATGGTCAAATATGACTCACCTCCTTTTCCTGGGACCCTACCTGGTGCATGGTTCACATTCACATCTTCGATTTTTTCCCTTAAAAGAAAAACTGTAAAGAACCAAAATTGTTGATTTTATGAATAAATGAATGTGAATATTATAAAATCACCATAGCATGTCATGCATATATGAGATAAGCATGGCATATAATTTAGGAAAGAATGTCACATGTACTTATCATGCATATATTAATTATTCATGATTGCAATCGGAAATTAAAAACCTTTAATGTTCTTAATAGTGAGTCGGAGAAGGTCCCTAAACAAGACCTATAACCTCCATCAATAGTCTCTTGTGAAGACATGACAACGTGGATTATTTTTCAAACATTGGCTTATACAAAGATATTAATAGATGAATATTTATTTTCAATTCGAAAATGACACCTACTCCTTTATTGAACATACTCACTGAAAAAAAACTAAATGTGAAACACCCCAAACCCGGCCCACAAGCCCTGACCGGATCTGGCATGCTCCTAGTGTAAAACTCGTTTTGTTATCTGAAAAAAAAATAGGTTGATTTCGAAGAAAAATAGATTTGAAGTGTGTTCATGTTGAAAACCGTGTTGTGATTTAAGTTCGTGTCTCATTAAAACGTTATTTTTATGAGTTTAGAAAATTTTATAAGTCAAAAGGAAAAAAAACCCAATTTGGAACTTATTATTAAGTTAGAAACCTTAGGTGTTTAGGTGTTAAAATAGTTTAAGTTGTTTATCGAAATAATTTGAAATATTTAGTTGAAGTCTTTCGTAGCAGAAATAAAAATTTAAAACGTATAAAAACATAGCTAATGGTGGCCTTATTACAAAAATATCACCCAAAAATAAATCCCGAATAATAAAAGAAAATGTTGTAAATTCTATTAAAAGGAAAACCGAAATACTGAGTTGAGCATGGCAACCACCTAGTCCTCGCTGACCCGGTCCATCACTAAGTATCACCTGCAAAAGATATCCCACGAAGGGTGAGTCAACAGACTCAATGTGTAACAGTACACTAAAACCCAATCGATCATAGTCTTAACGATAACATTTTTGGCTAAGCCCATTTGGATCATATTTAGCCATCAGCCCATAACACAGCAAATCAAATAACGGCGGATTAAATCACATGTATATATAAAATGAAATGCAATCCCGAGCCCACCTAGATATCCATCCGCTACACACCACCCGTACTCGCCAATCACACCGTGGGGATTACTAAATCGACCCTCCATCCGCTACACACACCATCGGCGTCGCTGCAGATCAACCGCACATCGCCCTTATAATCGTGGCATAGCCACGGATAATGTGACAGAGTCACGGATTCATAATATGTGACAAAAGTCACCGGATATATAATATTGTGACATAAGTCACCGGATAATGTGGTAAAAACCACTGGAACACTTCCCTTTATCAAAATCACCCATATGCCCATGCAATAAACATATTATTCGGATATCATGCCATATACCCCAAAGTCATAAAGTAATCATACTTATCTCATATCCATACTTATAACATCATTAATCGAGTATATTAAGGGGTTTACGCACAACGCATCGTACCACGAAGATGGTACCCATAGCCACATTCACACGCATTTCTTATTAACACATGCTATCACTAATACTATCAATCTATCGAATTTTAGTGTAGGCTACACACCTGATAATCGTAAGTACGATACTATCGATACCGACACTCTCGCTAGCAGGGATAACAGTGAATTGTTTATCCCTTTTTGACACTGGCCCACACCCCGGTGGCCAATCACGAACAGCAGAAACCGAACGTTTCTTGAACTTAGGGGTAAGCACTACCCCTTTCTCCCCTTTACGGGTACTCGCATCCATTGAATCAACACTTAATCAGAAAACCCGGTTAACTAACATATGAGATCTTAATTGATTAAATACAACTTAAACACCCTTACCAGAATGGATCAGAATCCCGAGACTTCTCCTAATCCCTGTCGATCTGCCCCTAAAAGATCATAGTCAGAATCGACCAACCTTAATAAACAATATGGCCTTTGGCCGAATATCAAGACCCCCTTACCTTGATTGTCTCGATCCCGAAAATGTCACTTGTCCTTGGAGATATCGAAATCCCTACATGGTCTATGTTAGATTCGATTCTAACATTTAATGAACCAAAGTAAATGGCCTTCGGCCTAATTCCACACTTCACTTACCTTGAATATTCAAATTCCGAACTCACCTTCAAGGTTTCGGCCAAAGAGAGTAAAAGGGATTAGATTCCAAACTTTCGGCTAATCCAAAAGAAAAGAAAGAACAACGAATGGCAGTTAACCCTTACCCCTATCGTTGAGATCGATTGCACCCCTTGCTTGAACCCACAGAGATTCGGCAATGGTGGTATTTTCGTTGAAGAGGTTGCGGCAATGGTGAACTTTGGGAGAGAGAGATTCCGCCTAAGCAAAATAAAAAGAAAAGAAGAGAAGAGAAGATGGTAGATTCGGCTTACCCTTAAACAAGTAAGAAGAGAAAGAAAAGGCAAATGACCCTAATGGTCTATGGATAGTTCGCCAAAGTCTAAAAAGAGAGGAAAAGAGTGAATTTTAGTGCGGTTTGCTTATGAAAGAAAAATGGTTGAAAGCTCAAGAGAGAATGAAGTTGAATTTGTGAGAAGAAGATGGCAAAAATGGCACTTTGATGGCCTTAAACTTTCGGCACACTAGCCTATCCCCAACCGATTGCACTTCACCTCACTCCCCTCCCGAATTGGTGACACTCAAACACTAGCTTCCATTGCTTTTCTCCTATTTTTCCTCTTCTTTACTCATTCAAAATAATTTGAATGAGTCAACACATATCTCCTCCCTCTAGCTGAATTTTTAAAAGAATATGACCAAGTCTCATCCTCATCCAGTTAAAGTCCTTGTCCCGTCCATCACTACTCCTCTTTGCCGCAAAATGCATGCCCAAAATGCTGCTTGTGCTGCTCGAACCTAAGCCCCCTTCCTCTGCTTGTGGCGTCACTCTCCTGACACCTTAGTGGCGCCTCTTTTGCCACTTTACCAAGGTAATTATTGTGTCTAAATCCTCATACAAATTTTCTTAAGGCCTATCTTGCTTAGCTCCATTTTAAAACTCAAAATCTAATATTTTTCTAAGGCATTCTCCTACATTCTAAAGTTCCGGAACCCTAGAACATATTCAAACCACACCTAGGCATGCTACCACATACATTTGAGTTAAAAAGCATAACCCCTAAATCCCGGATATTACAGTTCTACCCCCTTAAAAATAATTTCGACCTCGAAATTACAGCTAGAATAAGTGAGGGTATTCTTTGTCGCATTGCTTCCTCAGGCTCCCATGAAGCTTCTTCCAATCCATGATTACGCCATAATACTTTGACTAGAGGAACCGATTTCCTCCGTAACACCTTCACATCCTGTTCAAAAACTGAATCGGCTCTTCCTCGTAGGACAAATCGGTCTTAGCTCCACCTCCTCAACCGGCACTACATGAGATGGATCCGATCGGTACGACGTAACATTGAAAGCGTGGAACACATCGTATCCGCTTCAATTCGAAGGCAACTCTAATCGATATGCCACCTTTGGTCCAACCCTCTTCAAAACCCGATAAGGTCCTATAAACACGGGACTTAACTTCCCTTTGCGACCAAATCTCATCACCTTCTTCCACGGTGAAACTTTTAGAAACACCTGATCTCCCACAGCAAACTCTATTTTCTTCCGCTTAATATCTGCGTACGACTTTTGCCTGTCAGAAGCCTCCTTCAACCGTGTGCGAATTACCATAACCTTTTCTTCGGATTCCGCCACAATCTCTGGACCCAAAACCTGACGTTCCCCCAATTCTATCCAACACATGGGAGTGCGACACTTCCGTCCATACAGCGCTTCGTACGGTGCCATCCGAATACTTGCTTGATAGCTGTTATTATACGCAAATTCCGCTAAAGGCAAAAATTCTTCCCAGCTTCCTCTCAAGTCTATCACTGAGCCTCTCAACATATCCTCTAACACTTGGATTACCCGCTCCGACTGGCCGTTCGATTGCGGATGAAATGCCGTACTGAAGTCTAATCTAGTGCCCAAAGCTTGATGCAATGCTTTCCAAAATCGAGACGTAAACCTCGGATCCCTATCCGAGATAATCGACTTTGGAACTCCATGCAACCTCACAATCTTACGCCACATACAACTTCGCCAACTTCGCAAGGAGTAATCAACCCGCCTTTGGTATGAAATGTGCGGACTTCATCAATTGATCCACTATCACCCATCTTCGAGTCTTTCTTAGTAGGCGTAAGAGGAAGCCCACTAACAAAGTCCATGGTGATTCTTTCCCACTTCCATTGCGGGATTTTTATCTAATTTGAAGCAATCTGACAGAACTTGGTGTTCACCTTGACTTGCGACAAGTTAAGCACTTCCTTACAAATTCTCAGTAACTCCCGTTTAAGAGACCGCCACCAAAACCGATCCCGTAGATCTCAGTATAACTTACTTCCTCCGGGATGCATAGCATAAGGGCTACTATGCGATTCTCAAGAATTCTCTGCCTTAATTCCTTATCCTTCGGCATACAGACCTTGCCCTGAAAACACAACACTCTTTCACTGCTTACACCATAGTTTTCGAATTCCCCATTCTGCACCTGTCGTATCTTAGCACTTAGATAATCATCTGCCCGCTGTCTTTCTTTCACCTCATTCAACCATGTCGGCTTGACCTACAACTCCGCTAGCAAACTTCCATCGTCATACAAGCTAAGATGTGCAAACATCGCCCTCAGATCCGACGCTACTTTTCGACTTAGAGCATCTGCCACTACATTTGCCTTGCCCGGGTGATACTCTATAGAACAATCGTAGTCTTTCAGTAATTCCACCCACCTTCGTTGCCTCAAGTTCAACTCCTTCTGAGTCAGCAGATACTTAAGACTCTTGTGGTCCATGTAAATCACTGACTTTTCTCCATATAACTAATGCCTCCATACCTTAAGAGCAAAGACCACCACTGCCAACTCCAAGTCATGCGTCGGATAGTTAACCTCATGTGGCCTCAATTGCCGCGATGCATAAGCGACCACCTTCCCATCTTGCATCAGAACACATCCTAATCCTGTGTGAGGAGCATCACAATACACTATAAAATCCTTCCCTGCCTCAGGCTGAATCAAGACCAGAGCTTCGGTCAAAACCCTCTTAAGCTTCTCAAAGCTTTCCTGTTGCTTATCTGTCCATACGAAAGGTACCTCCTTTCTCAACAACTTCGTCAGAGGTGCCGCTATTGATGAGAACCCTTCTACAAACCTTCTGTAGTAGCCTGCTAACCCCAAGAAACTGCGAATCTCAGCCACAGCCTTAGGTGGTTTCCAATTTAGCACTGCCTCAATCTTCCGAGGATCCACCCTTATCCCTTCTGCAGACACCACATGCCCTAAGAACGCAACCCCTTTCAGCCAAAATTCACACTTGCTGAATTTGACATACAGCTTCTTTTCCCTCAACACTTGCAACACTATCCGGAGATGCTCATCATGCTCTACCTCAGACTTGGAATACACTAGGATGTCGTCTATGAATACAACGACGAACTGATCCAAGTAGGGTTGGAAAACCCGATTCATCATATCCATGAACGCAGCTGGGGCGTTCGTCAACCCGAATGGCATTACTAAGAACTCATAATGCCCGTATCTTATCCGGAAAAGTCGTCTTATGGATATCGCTTCCTTCACCTTAGGTCGATGATATCCCGACCTTAAATCTATCTTTGAGAATACCGCAGCCCCTTTAAGCTGATCGAACAAGTCGTCTATCCTTGGCAAAGGATACTTGTTCTTGATGGTCAGCTTATTCAACTATCGATAATCTATGCACATACGCATAGTTCCATCCTTTTTCTTCACAAATAAGACCGGTGCTCCCCATGGAGACACACTGGGTCGAATAAACCCACGATCAAGCAGCTCCTGGATCTGAGCCTTGAGCTCAACCAACTCCTTTGGTGCCATCCTATACGGAGCGATAGATACTGGCGCTGTACCCGGCAACAAGTCAATCCCAAATTCCACCTCACGATCCGGAGGTAACCCTGGAAGTTCTTCCGGAAAGACATCCACAAATTCCCTTACAGTCCTGACCCCTTCAACAGTTGCTTCCTTAGCCTCCAAGGCACTAACCAACATCAGAAAAGCCAGACATCCCTTCCTTACCATCTTCTCCTCCTTAAGGGCAGATACTACATTCGACAAATAATTTCGTCTCTCGCCCATGACCACAACTTCATTGTCGTTAGAAGTTCTCAATGACATGCGCTTAGCAGCACAATCCACATTCGCACGATACTTCACTAACCAGTCCATGCCTAAGATTAAATCAAATTCCCCGAATGGCAACTCCATTAAGTCAGCCAAAAATTGAGTCCCCTGAACTTCCTTAAAGAGCTTATCTACTACTACAGTCTGCCCTAAAGGACTAATTACAGTCATCTTCCTAGGTACAGTCTCAGAGTTCACATGCAGAGTTCCAGATACTTCACTAGCGATGTATGAATGAGTTGACCCTATATCTATCAAAACAATAAAGGGTAATCTAGAAATAAGGAACGTACCCGTTATGACATCAGTGCCTCGCTATCCTCCCTCCGACGAAGCGCATATACGGACACTGGGCTGTCTAGCCTCGATGTTTCCACTACCGCTTGATGCTCCACGACCTCTACCAGAGCCATTACCTCTGCTGCTCGACTACACGACCCCTCTCACTGCTTTGTCCCCACCCCGCCACCGACCATAACCCCGACTGTTGGGCGGTTCCTATCTCTGTATCCATCGGACAATCCTTAATCATATGATCCTTGGACCCGCACTTAAAACATCCCCTGTCTTTTTCCAACATTCTCCCGGATGCATTTTTCCACATCGAGCACAAGCACGGTATTGTCCTCCCACAACACCACTGCGACCTCGCGGCCCATCAACTCTAGGTCTCTTCTCGAAAGTTCCGGATGACTCTAAAGACCCATAATTCCTCTTATTCTTATTCGACCTCGGTCTCATTGCGTCTCTCGGTCCGCTTAACTTCTTGACTATCCGTGCCTTATCCACTAAGATCGCAAAGTCTCTCTCGATCTTGAGCAATCAAAGACTCATGACTCATCCTCAAACCATCCTCCGTCGACACACCGCTTATAATTAGTAGCTACTATCCTCCGCATACCGGCTTAACCGCAAAAACTCCGCTTCATACTCACCACCGACTTATTTCCTTGCACTAAATTCAAACGCCTTCCTCTGCGAGTCTATGTAACTAGCTCAGACGTATTTTCCCTCAATCTTAACCTTAAAATACCCCCAATCCACTCGATCTGCAGGGTACCCTCTTTGTGATGAGCCACCACCGGTAAGCCTCATCACGAAGCGGCAAAATAAACAAAGACCTTTCGACTTTTCCTCAAAGTCTGGTACCCAAATCATCCATGATCCTTTCGATCGCCTCTAACCAATACTCCACTACATTGAGCTACGCCCGATACTCCCTAAAAACCTCGGCTCCATTTGACATAAGTCTCTCACCATCGACTTTCGAGCCCCATTACCCATACTAGCTCCCGCTACTCGCTCTAAAACTCGCAAAGATAACTGCGCATCGTGTCATCTCCTCCTGTTTGCTCTCGAAATTCCGCCCCTACGGTAGGTGGCGGTGCCTCATTTTTGGAACCCCGACTGGACCAACTGGTTCCGACACGCTCATCCCGCTCTCACAGGTGCCCACGGCGACCACGCCCCCTAGAACTCATGTCTACTTGGCGCCTTATCCGATTTTACGAAAATTTTATGCATTAGAGTCTTTTCACTTCTTGTTTAAAGAAAATTTTATGCAACAGGTTTTAATCGGTTGGTTTTTACGTAAGAGTACACATATACCTAGGGTCTGTGTCTCTAAAGTATAGTTTCCTTAGGCCTATCAACTAAAGTTTCATACATTAACATACTCATATCAATTTATCAATAAAAGAACTTACCTGGCGGACCTGGGCTGAGAACTCGGGTGCCATGCTTCCATAAAACCATTCTAACCAAAAACTTTTCAAAAACTCATTTTGGGCTCAATTTTGAAAATGTTGTGGGCTTCAAAACCCAAGGCCGAGTGTTTAAAGTTCGGCTCTGATACCAAGTTGAAACACCCAAAACCCGGCCCACAAGCCCTGACCGGATCTGGCATGCTCCTGGTGTAAAACTCGTTTTGTTATCTTAAAAAAAAGGTTGATTTCGAAGAAAAATAGATTTGAAGTGTGTTCATGTTGAAAACCGTGTGGTGATTTAAGTTCGTGTCTCATTAAAATGTTATTTTTATGAGTTTAGAAAATTTTATAAGTCAAAAGGAAAAAAAAACCCAATTTGGAACTTATTATTAAGTTAGAAACCTTAGGTGTTTATGTGTTAAAATAGTTTAAGTTGTTTATCGAAATAATTTGAAACATTTAGTTGAAGTCTTTCGTAGCAGAAATAAAAATTTAAAACGTATAAAAACATAGCTAATGGTGGCCTTATTACAAAAACATCACCCAAAAATAAATCCCGAATCATAAAAGAAAATGTTGTAAATTCTATTAAAAGGAAAACCGAAATACTGAGTTGAGCATGGCCACCACCTAGTCCTCGCTGACCCGGTCCATCACTAAGTATCACCTGTAAAAGATATCCCACGAAGGGTGAGTCAACAGACTCAATGTGTAACAGTACACTAAAACCCAATCGATCATAGTCTTAACTATAACATTTTTGGCAAAGCCCATTTGGATCACATTTAGCCATCAGCCCATAACACAGCAAATCAAATAATGGCAGATTAAATCACATGTACATATAAAATGAAATGCAATCCCGAGCCCACCTAGATATCCATCCGCTACACACCACTCGTACCTGCCAATCACACCGTGGGGAATACTAAATCGACCCTCCATCCGTTACACACCATCGAAGGCAGTCGCTGCAGTCAACCGTACATTGCCCTTATAATCGTGGCATAGCCACCAAATAATGTGACAGAGTCACCGGATTCATAATATGTGACAAAAGTCACCAGATATATAATATTGTGACATAAGTCACCAGATAATGTGGTAAAAACCACCGGAACACTTCCCCTTTATCAAAATCACCTATATGCCCATGCAATAAACATATTATTCAAATATCATGCCATATACCCCAAAGTCATAACAGAATCATACTTATCTCATATCCATACTTATAACATCATTAACTGAGTATATTAAGGGGTTTACATACCTGAACGCATCGTACCACAGTATGGTACCCATAGCCACATTCACACAGATTTCTTATTAACACATGCTATAACTATTACTATCAATCTATCAGAATTTTAGTGTAGGCTACACACACGATAACCGTAAGTACGATACTATCGATCTGACACTCTCACTAGCGGGGATAATGGTGAATTGCTTATCCCTTTTTCGACGCCGCCCACACCCGGTGGCCAATCACGAAACGTGAAACCGAACGTTTCTTGAACTTAGGGGTAGGCACTACCCCTTTCTCCCTTTTACGGTACTCGCATCCATTGAATCAACACTTAATCGTAAAAACCGGTTAACTAACATATGAGATCTTAATTGATTAACTACAACTTAAACACCCTTACCGTAATGGATCGAATCTCGAGACTTCTCCTAATCCCCGTCGACCGCCCCTAAAAGATCATAGTCGAATCGCCAACCTTAATAAACAATATGGCCTTTGGCCAAATATCAAGACCCCCTTACCTTGATTGTCTCGATCCGAAAATGTCACTTGTCCTTGGAGATGTCGAAATCCCTACATGGTCTATGTTAGATTCGATTCTAACATTTAATGAACCAAAGTAAATGGCCTTGGCCTAATACCACACTTCACTTACCTTGAATACTCAAATCCCGAACTCACCTTCAAGGTTTCGGCCAAAGAGAGTAAAAGGGATTAGATTCCAAACTTTCGGCTAATCCAAAAGAAAAGAAAGAACAACGAATGGCGCTTAACCCTTACCCCTATCGTTGAGATCGATTGCACCCCCTTGCTTGAACCCACAGAGATTCGGCAATGGTGGTATTTTGTTGAAGAGGTTGCGGCAATGGTGAACTTTGGGAGAGAGAGATTCGGCCTAAGCAAAATAAAAAGAAAAGAAGAGAAGAGAAGATGGTAGATTGGACACCCTTAAACAAGTAAGAAGAGAAAGAAAAGGAAAATGACCCTAATGGTCTATGGATAGTTCGGCCAAAGTCTAACAAGAGAGTAAAAAGAGTGAATTTTGGTGCGGTTTGCTTATGAAAGAAAAATGGTTGAAAGCTCAGGAGAGAATGAAGTTGAATTTTGGCAGAAGAAGATGGCAAAAATGGCACTTTGATGGCCTTAAACTTTCGGCACACTAGCCTATCCCCAAACCGATTGCACTTCACCTCACTCCCCTCTCCTGAATTCGGCTGACACTCAAACACTAGCTTCCCTTGCTTTTCTCCTATTTTTCCTCTTCTTTACTCATTCAAAATAATTTGAATGAGTCAACACATATCTCCTCCCTCTAGCCGAATTTTTAAAAGAATATGACCAAGTCTCATCCTCATCCACTTAAAGTCCTTGTGCTGTCCATCACTACTCCTCTTTACCGTAAAATGCAAGCCCAAAATGCTGCTTGTGCTGCTCGAACCTAATCCCCCTTCCTCTGCTTGTGGCATCACTCTCCTGACGCCTTAGTGGCGCCTCTTTTGCCACTTTACCAAGGTAATTCTTGTGTCTAAATCCTCATACAAATTTTCTTAAGGCCTATCTTGCTTAGCTCCATTTTAAAACTCAAAATCTAATATTTTTTTCTAAGGCATTCTCCTACATTCTAAAGTTCCTGGAACCCCTAGAACATATTCAAACCACACCTAGGCATGCTACCACATACATTTGAGTTAAAAAGCATAACCCCTAAATCCCGGATATTACAAAATGAAAATAACTATAAGGAATGGAAAAGGAACCTGATAATTATCCTCAACTGTGTGAAACTTAAAACAGTTTTTGATAACAAGTGCACTCCAGTCAGTTAAGCTAAGGCTACAAAACGCTGGGAAGGGTTTGATGAGATAGCTCGTTGCTAAAGCTGTCAAGCGTGACCAACACTCTGTATAAGCAACTTGAGAACTGTACGATTGCTAAAGCGATTCTAGATAAGTTAGAAGATATGTTAAGAGGCCAAGCTCCTTTTGCTCGATAGTCTGCCATAATTAGCTTGATGAATGCCTAGCAAAAGCCTAACACTTTGGCCAAAGACCATATGATCACTCTTATGGGCTACTTTGCCGAGGCCACAGACAATAAGGCTAATTTGGACCAGAACACCCAAATAGAGGTGGTGTTTAGAAGTTTGTGTAAAGATTTTGCTGGTTTTTGGGTCACTTATAACCTTGGGAACAAGCATCTGATGCTTACACAACTTATGAAGGAGCTATAGTCCTATTAGTTGATGTTGAACGACAGTCAGTTGATCCAAAAAGGAGAAGAAAATATTGTAACAGTCGTTTCAGTTAAATCGGAATAGTGTTTTCAAGACCAAAAATCTGAAGTCAAAAAATTTATTTTTATTATTTTTACTGCCTACAGTATGATAGAAATACCGTATAAATTTTTTGTTAAGAAATTTTACCGTTTACATGCTTAATTTGATAAAAAAGGACTAAATCGCGTAAAGTGCAAAAGTTGAGTTCTAATAACTAAAGGTATTAAATAGCTATAGAACTTTAAAGTGGAAGTCCTTATATGGTAATTAGACCATTTAAATTGATAGTGGATGTATATGGCCTGGCAATTGTGTAAATATTAATGTTTTTAAAGGTTCATTAAGTAATTAGTAAATAAAGTTAATAATAAATGAAAAAAATGGAAAAGTCATAATCTTTTACTTGTTTCAACCGAAATTAAAATGGAAGATTAGCCTTGGAAGAAGCTTGGTTTGGCCAGCTTCATCTTTGCTAAATTGGTATGATTTTTGTCCCGTTTTTTTATTATTTTTACGTTTTTGGGATCGTTGTATCCTAATCTAGCTAGCTCGGGTACTATTTTGTGAAACTATTAAACTATTAGGGTTTTACCATTGATGAATACATATAAGCTTTGATAGTTGATGATATAAAATGGATGGTTGTTGTCAGATAAACACTTTTGTAAAGGGATTTTTAGTGAAATTATCAATTAGGGGTTAAATTGAAAAATATGATAAATTCATGGTATAATTTGTGAATTTATGAAATATGTGGGCTGCTACAAGTTTGTATAATAATCGACTAGGCTTGGGTAAGGATAAAGTTTCATGAATTTTATTTTTCGAGCCTGGGGACTAAATTACAAATAACTAAAAGTATGGGGGCAAAATGGTAATTTTTCCAAAAACATGTTTTAGACTAAATTGAATAAATTACATGTTGAATTGAGTTAAATTTATATGTATAGATCCAGTTAGACATCGTACGGAGTTAGATCGGGGTAAAGAGAAAGTCTCGGATTAATTGCCTCCGTATCTACATTTACTCGTCGAGGTAAGTTCGTGTGATTAAATTGTGTTTACATGATTTATATTGCATTATTTATGAATTTTAAATTGTTTTAAATTTACATGATTGCATATCCAATGAAATACGACAAATACTGAGTCCCGTTTGAACATTAGGAATCCGTAGGATACAAATGACATGTCATTAGGGTTACCGAATTATAGCTCATGAGAGCATACTGACTTATAGCTCGTGAGAGCATACTGATCTTCAGCTCAAATGAGCATACTGATTCACAGCTTGTATGAGCATATATGTACATGAATTGACGGATTGCAGTTATATGAGCTAGCACACTATGTGTGAGCTATCTCAGGTATCCAACGGTATTCTAAACGGTTCAACGGGCAATGTTCTGTTACGAGATAATATAAGTTCGATACAAACTATTAAAAGTATTTACATGAAATACATGGAAATGATTTTACATGATGAATATATAGATGATATGGATGTTACATGTATATGGAAACTTGATTAATTGTTGAGATCATCCATGATTATTGGTTCATGTATGAATATACATGACTAACATGGTTGGTGTATATGTGTTTAGGCTTTTGGCCATTTTGTGTTGGGATATGTTTTGTTACTTACCTATTATTTAATCAAATGGTAAGTTTAATTCTATGTTATACGAACTTACTAAGCTTAAATGCTAACTCTGTGTTATTTTTGGTGTTTTATAGTGAATCGGAAGCTCCTTTAGGTTGAAAGCTTGTTGAAGTTATATCACACTATCCATCGGCTCATTCGGTACTTTTGGATGTTAATTTTGTGTTATAATGGCATGTATAGGCTATTTTGGCTAATGTTGGCCTATATGTTTTGTTGTATTTGTGGCCATATGATTTGGCTTTTGTTTTGGCATATTTTGGTATGTATATAAGTTACTTTAATATGGTTGATGTGTGGCTTGATTTTTGGTTAAATGCTGAATGGTAAAATGATAGTTAAATGTGCATATGGTATATGTATCTTGTGTTATGATGAATTTGTGGCAGATAGATACTTAAGTAGGTACGATCCATATGGTAAATTGATGCTTGTTAAAGAATGGCATATTGGTATCAAATGGTGGTATTTTGGCAAGTAAGATACATGGTATGTATTGATGGAAGTATGCACACAAGTTATTTGGTTATTTGGTTAAATTGAACATATGGTTGGTCAAGTTATAAATTGTCATTTTAGGTGCCTAAGGGCATATTGGTTGTATGATGTTATACCATATATTTAAGGTTTGTTCATGCTTGATTTGGGTGCATTGTTATGGCTTGTAAGTATGTGCAATTTTTGTTGTAGGTACATGCTAAATTGGGTGAGAAAAATGGCTTGTAAAATAGCCTATTTTCGTCCACACGGGCGTATGTGTTAGCCGTGTGTGAGACATGGCTAGGTGTCCCCTCTAGTTTTCAAAGGGTTGCAAGTCAGGTTGTTACAAGGCTTAGCACATGGCCTGGCACACAGACGTGTGAGGTTATTTAGAAGAGTACACGACCTGGCAGATGGGCGTGTGGCTTGGCCGTGTGGCCCAAGTCAGTGAGTTACGCGGGCACAGACAAGGGTTGGGACATGGCCGTGTGTCCCTATTTCGAATGCCCACACTGCCTGAGACACGAGCATGTCTCTTGGCCAGGTGACCCCTGTAGTGTTGAAAATTTTCAATGTTTTCTGAAAAATTATCTAAGTTCTCTATTTAGTCCCAACTTGTTTCTAATGTATATTTAGGGCCTCGAGGGCTCGTATAAAGGACAATATGTATGATTTTGATTGGTTTTAATATGAATATGACATGATATGAAATGTTTGAAATTTTTTTCTGTTTGATTTGTAAACTTTTGTAATTCTCTGTAACCCTATTTCAGCGACGGATTCGGGTTAGGGGTGTTACATTTATTGGATCAGAGCTACGGTTGAGTCAATTCTCGGACTAAACGCAGCGTGTACGAGTCAAGCTATACATGCCATTATATAACCTGTGATAGTGTGATATTTCCTGACTGTTTGAAACATGTTTTCATATAGCAATGATGTCCAACTGAGCTGACTTCGATGAAATAGAGAGTAACGCTCAAGCCTCCGTTCACAGAGTAGCATTAAGCGGTACAAGGCCCGTATCTGAGGGCCAAGGAGGAAAGGCTAAAGAAGCCTTCTTCCAGATCATGAATGAATGGTTTACCGAGTTTGTACGGATGAACCCGGCTGCTCAACAACCTCCACCCCCTCTTGCTCCCCAACCGATTCCCATTATTCCTCAAGGTTTGGAACCAATTCGAATCAGTAAGCCGCCTGTTGATAAGATACGTAAGTACAGGGCTGAAGAATTCTGAGCTACTGCTAAAAATGATCCCGAGAGAGCTAAATTCTAGTTAAAGAATACAATCGGGGTTTTTGATGAGTTATCCTATTCACCGGCTGAGTGCGTTAAATGAGCGGTATCATTATTGAAATATTCGACTTATCAGTGGTGGAACACATTAATTTTTGTTGTGTCGAGAGAGCCAGTCACCTAGGAATTCTTCCAAACCGAGTTCCGAAAGAAATATATTAGTCAGAGGTTTCTAGATTAGAAACGTAAAGAATTTCTTAAGCTTAAATAAGGTTGTATGACTGTGTCAGCGTATAAGTGGAAATTTGTTAGATTGAGCAAATATGCCTATGAGTGTATTCTGACCGAGACTGCTATGTGTAAGAGGTTTGTAGAAGGTGTAACATCCCGTTTTTAGGTCAAATCAGAATAGTGGTTTTGAGACCACAAATACGAGGCCAAAATATTTATTTTATTATTTTATTGAAGTTTACAGCATGATAGAATTATTGTGTGAAAGTTTCGTAAAGAAATTTCACTGCTTGAATGTTTAATTCGGGTAAAAGGACTAAATCGCATAAAGCGTAAAACTTGTGTTCTATTAGCTAAAAGTGTCTAATAGCTATAGAACCTTAAAGTTAAGGTCCTTATGTTGAAATTAGACCATTAACATGATAGTGGATGATAGTGGCTTGGTAAATTTGAAATTTTTAATGTTCATTAAGGCTATTTTTGTAATTTGGTTAATTAAGGTTGATTATAATAAAATAAAACAAAATTCTTTCTCCATTCATCTTCATCAACCGAAATTAGGGTGAATAAAACACCATTTTTATCTTCTTCATTCGGCCAAGCTATTTTGAGCAATTAAGGTACGGTTTTTGATCTGTTTTTAATGATTTCTACGTTTTTGAGATCATTGCTTCGTATTCTAGCTAGCCCGCACCTTCGATTTTGAAACTTTTAAAGATTTATCATGTTTCCATTGTTGAATGCTTGAATAATTTGATGGTTGATGATGGATTTTGAATAATTACTGATAGTTAAACTAGTTTTGTAAAGTGATTTTTGACAAAAATTTCAAAAAGGGATTAATTTGTGAAATTGTAAAATTATGTGGGTAAAAGTGTGAATAAATTGGAAATAGGGGCTGCTAGTAACATTTAGTATATTTCGCTAGAATGAAATTGTACTAAATTGCAAGAATTTGCAATTTTATGTGATAAGGACTAAATTGTAAAAATGTGAAAGTTTAGGGTCCAATGTGAAAAATAGCCATAATATGTGTTTTGGACTAAATTGAATAGATTGAATACTACATGTGTTAAAATTTATAATATATAGATTAAGATAAGCCGAGATCGGGTTTACATCGGGGAAAAGGGAAAGTTGACGAATAGCTAATATTGGTATTCGAACGATACGAGGTAAGTTTGTATAATTAGAATCGAACTTTTAAATAATTGTAATTATTTGAAATGTATGTTTATAATTGAGAAATCGATATACTTGGAATACGAATGCCTATTTGATATAGACTAATAGTTACCGAGCCCCGTTTGAACCGTATGAATTCGTAGGATATGAGTGACATGTCAGTAGGGTTACCGTTTTGGTCGAGCTCCTGCATTTTTTCTGGACTCATCACATCTCATATGAGCTTACCGATATATCAGCTTGTAAGAGATTGCGATTTTCAGCTCGTTAGAGCTTACCGTTTCAGCTCAAGAGAGCTTACTGTCCATCAGCTCAGGAGGAGCTTACTGATCATAGCTTGAAAGAGTAGAAATGATAATGAATTGACGGATTACTGATGTATATCACCCGAGTATCCTTTGAAGTTCTAATGGGTTCAACGGGCATAAATATTATTTATGCAGATGAGTATTGTTATTGAATGAATTATTGATTATATGATTGAGAGTGAAATGTTGAATATGATGTACATGATATATGAATTTGGTATGATACAATGTATTGAGTATTGAGATTAAGATAATGGATGATTACATGTATTTATGTGACTAACTTGTTGATGAATGCTTGTGTAAGGCATTTGGAAATTTAATTGAGTTTACATTACTTGTTGTCTTGATTACGTAAGAATGGTAAGTTTAATTCTGAATTATATGGGCTTACTAAGCTATAAAGCTTACACTATTTTTTTTTTCTGTGTATTATAGAGGTTCGATAGCTCGCTTGATTCGGATAAAGTAAGAGTTACGCATCACACTATCCAGTTGCCGATTGGTACTTATGAATTTGTGGATATTTATAAATATGGCATGTATAGGCTAGTTATAAGAATGATAGTTAAGGTTACTTGAGATATTGATTTTGATACATGTTATGGTATGAGTTGAAGCCATGTGATTTGGCTTAACTTGGTATAGTATTTTGGTTGTGTTTAAGTACTCAAAAATGGTATGTTTTGGTTAGTAATAAATGGAATGGAAATATGCAAATATTATCTTGATATATGGTTAGTATATGAATGGAAAATGTATGTGATTTATTAGGCATTTGAATTCTATGTTGAATGGGAGTAATATGTGTATGAAATGTTATGTATTGGCTGCAAATTGAGTTGTGAAATGTTACAAGTTATGCTTGTGTATGCATATAAAAATAGGGTGGCAAAATGGCTAAACAAATGGCCTATTTTTGTCCACACGGGCAGAGAAACGGGCGTCTGTCTCAGCCGTGTGCGACACACAAACATGTAGCACGACCGTGTGCCCCCTGGTGTTGAAATTAAATTGAAGTCAGTATGCTCCACACGGCCTCACACACGGACGTTTGATTGACCGTGTGTCACGAGTCAGTATACCTCCCTAAATGGCACACCGCCTAGCACATGGGCGTGTGACTTGGCCGTGTTGCATAAGTTAGTATACCCTACAGGTTTGGCCCGGCCTAGTACACGGGCGTGTGTGGCCATCTCGAAGGGCACACGGGCTAGACACACGAGCGTGTGGTCGGTCGTGTGACCCAAGTTAGTATGTATGCACTGTTTCCACACGGCCTGAGACACGGGCGTGTCTGGAGCCGTGTGAGGCACACGGCCTATTCACACGGGTGTGTGACCCCTATATAGATGAAAAATTTCTAAGTTTTCCAAAAAATTTGTATGTTATCGGTTTAGTCCCGAACCACTTCTAAATCATGTTTAAGGCCTCGTAGGATCTTATAAGGGACAATATAATTGTGTTGAATGGTATTTGAGCATGAATGCATAGATGTATGAGTGTTGTATGTTAAATGATGTGTAATGATCGGTAATACCTCGTAACCCCACTCTGACAACGGATACAGGTTAGGGGTATTACATTTATTGGTAACAGAGCTAGGTTTAATCGATTCTAGGACTAACGTAGCGTATGTGAGTCTAGCTATACATGCCATATATATAAACTGTGATAGTGTGATGACTCCTGACATTTTTAAATGTGTTTTTATATAGTAAATGGATCCTAATCGAGCTATAGTTGATGAGGTCGAGAGTAACGCGCCTGCTCTCGCGCAAGAGATAGCGCCATCTGACTCTAGACTCGTAACGGGGAGCCAATGAGGAGAGGCTAAAGAAGCCTTCTTCCAAATGATGAACGAATGGTTCACACAATACATTCGTATAAACCCGACTGCTCAACAACCTCTACCCCCACCTATTCCCAAATCGATCCATGTAGTTCCTCAAGGTATGGATCTTTTGCGATTGAATAAGCCACCTATTGATAAGATACGGAAACATGGGGCTGAAGACTTCAGAGCTACTGTTAGCGTTGATCCTGAGAGAGCCGAGTTTTGGCTTGAGAACACGATTCGGGTGTTTGTCGAACTGTCTTGCACACCTGAAGAATGTTAAAAATGTTTTGTATCACTATTGAGAGACACCGCGTATCAATGGTGGAATACCTCGATATCCGTAGTTCCTCGAGAAAGATTTACTTGGGAATTCTTTCAAGTTGAATTTAAAAACAAATACATTAGCCAAAGGTTCATTGATCAGAAAATAAAGGAATTTATTGAATTGAAACAGGGCCGTATGTCGGTAACGGGATACAAAAGAGAGTTTGTACGACTCAGCAAATATGCTTGTGAATATGTTTCTTCTGAGGCTATGATGTGTAAAAGGTTCGAAGATGGGTTAAATGAAGAAATCAGACTATTAGTGGGGATTCTTGAATTGAAAGAGTTCGTTGTTCTATTTGACAGAGCCTGCAAAGCCGAAGAGCTTAGCAAAGAGAAAAGAAAAGCCTATTTTGAGGCTAGAGACTTTAGAAAAAGATTTGAGGGCAAATCACATCAGTCAGCATCAAAGAAATCTAAAGAATATCATCCTCGTTCTACAGCTTCTGTAGGGATTTCGATCAGAGAAAGAGATGCAAGAAATTTTAGCTCTAAACCTCATACGACATCTGTTGCCAGTGCGGGTAGTGTTAGAAATGTTGTATCTAAATGTAAGCATTGAAACAAGTGACATTACGGTGAATGCAGAATAGTGAGCGGAGCTTGTTTTAGATGTGGATCTCTTGATCATTATCTCTGGGACTATCCAGAAAAGTCTATAGCTGAAAGAGATCAACCAGCGAAAGTGAGTAATACAGCTACTAGAGGGAGACCACCCCGAAACACTGGAAATACGAGTGGTAACTGAGGTGCTATGAGAGATTCTATTGTGAGATCTAAGGTACGAGCACCTGCCCGAGCTTATTATATCCGTGCACGAGAGGAGGCATCATCGCCAGACGTTATTACCGGTACTTTTTCTCTTTTTGATACTGATATAGTTGCGTTGATAGATCCTGGATCAACCCATTCATATATTTGTATGAGTTTAGTAATTAAAAAGAGTTTACATGTCTAGTCTACAAAGTTTGTAATTAAAGTATCGAACCCCTTAGGCAAATTTGTGTTAGTTGATAAAATTTGTAAGAATTGTCCTTTGATGACTCGGGGTTACTGTTTTTGGGCTAACTTGATGCTTCTACCGTTCAATGAATTTGATGTGATTTTGGGTATGGACTGGCTGACTATCGAATTGAAATGTAAAAACGGTGAAATTCTTTGGATTGAGTCGGATGATTCGAGTGAATTACCTATTGTGATATCGTCTATGTTAGCTCAGAAATGTATGAAAAAAGAGCTGTGATGCATATCTTGCATATGTATTAGATACTAAGGTATCTCAATCAAAGATTTAATCTGTACATGTTGTTTGTGAGTTTTCAAATGTATTTCCAGAAGAGTTATCGGGTCCGCCACCGATCAGAGAGCTTGAATTTAGTATTGAATTAGTACCGGGAACAACACCGATATCGATAGCTCCGTATAGAATGGCTCCAACAGGATTAAAAAAGTTGAAAGCTCAGCTGCAAGAATTGACAGACAGAGGTTTTGCACGACCGAGTTATTCGCCTTAGGGTGCACCGGTATTGTTCGAGAAAAAAGAAAGATGGCACGATGAGAATTTGTATCGATTACAGATAGCTGAATAAAGTGACTATGAAGAACAAATACCCTCTATCGCGGATTAATGATTTATTTGATCAGTTGAAAGGGGCTACAGTATTTTCGAAGATTGATTTGAGATCGAGATATTATCAATTGTGAGTTAAAGAGTCGGATGTGCCAAAAACCGCATTCAGAACAAGGAACGAACATTATGAATTCCTTGTTATGCCTTTCGGATTAACTAATGCTCCAGCAGTTTTTATGGACTTGATGAACTAGATATTCAGACCGTATTTAGACAAATTTGTTGTTGTATTCATTGACGACATTCTCATCTATTCGCGATATGAATCTGAACATACCGAGCACTTGAGAGTTGTGTTACAAACTCTACGTGATAAGGAATTATTTGCAAAGTCCAGCAAATGTGAGTTTTGGCTCCGAGAGGTTGGATTTTTGGGGCATATTGTTTCAGCTGACGGTATTAGAGTTGACCTGAGTAAGATTTCTACTATTGTTGATTGGAAACCTCCAAGAAATGTGTCTGAAGTCCGTAGTTTTCTGGGTTTAGTGGGTTATTACCAAAGATTCGTGAAAGGATTTTCCATGATTGCAACACCGATGACACGTCTGCTTCAAAAAGATGTGAAATTTGAATGGTCAGAAAAATGTCAGCAGAGTTTTGAACAGTTGAAAGTACTGTTAATTGAAGCACCAGTTTTGGTTCAACCTGAACTGGGGAAAGAATTTGTGATTTATAGTGACGCGTCATTAAATAGTCTGGGATGTGTTCTGATGCAAGAAGGAAAAGTTATAGCTTATGCTTCTCGACAATTGAAACCGCATGAAAAGAATTATGAGTCGCACGACCTTGAGTTGGTTGCAATTGTGTTTGCATTGTAAATTTTCCGACACTACTTGTATGGTGAAAAATGCCACATTTATACAGATCACAAAAGCTTAAAATATCTGATGTCACAGAAAGATTTGAATTTGCGACAACGAAGATGGCTCGAGTTATTGAAAGATTATGAATTTGTGATTGATTATCACCCGAGAAAAGCTAATGTTGTTGCTGATGCCTTAAGCTGAAAATCTTTGTTTGCATTGTGAGCAATGAATACCCAATTGATGATTTGTGATGATGGGTCTATTTTAGCTAAATTTAAAGCTAAACTGGTATTTCTTCAACAAATCTGTGAATCTCAGAAAAAGGATCATGAATTGCATGTTAAACAGATTCAATGTGAGAATATCCCTGATTTAGAGTTTAAGATTAGAACAGATGATTGTTTAAGGTTCCGAAATAGAATTTGCATACCGAGAAATTCAGGACTCATTCAAAAGATTTTGCACGAAGCACACCATAGCTACTTATCTGTTCATCCAAGAAGTACCAAAATGTATAACGATTTGAAACAGTTTTACAGGTGGCAAGGCATGAAACAAGATATATCAGAGTTTGTTTCTAAATGTTTGATTTGTCACCAAGTCAAAGCTGAATATCAAGTACCATCTGGTTTACTGCAACCTATGATGATTCCCGAGTGGAAGTGGGATAGAGTTACAATGGATTTTGTGTCAGGATTGCCCTTAACTCTAAAAAAGAAAGATGCTATCTGGGTTGTCGTTGATCGACTAACGAAATCTGCTCATTTCATATCGGTATGTACAGATTACTCACTTGACAGATTAGCTGAATTATATATTTCTGAGATTGTTTGATTGCACGGGGTGCCATTATCTATTATTTCTGATAGAGATCCGAGATTTACGTCGCGATTCTGGAAGAAACTGCAAGAAGCTTTAGGTACGAACTTGAATTTCAAGATACTTTTCATCCTCAAACCGGCAGTCGGTCGACTGAAAGATTTATTCAGATTCTCGAAGACTTGTTGAGATGTTGTATTTTAGAGTTTGAAGGCAGTTGGGAAAAATACTTGCTGTTGATTGAATTCGGGTATAATAACAGTTTTCAGACGAGTATAAAGATGGCATCGTATAAAGCTTTATATGGTTGCAAATGTCAAACTCCGGTATACTGGACTAAACTAAATGAGAAAAAGATTCACGGGTTGAATTGATCAGAGAAACTGAAGAAAAAGTGAAAACGATTCACCACAGTTTAAAAACAACTTCAAATCTACAGAAATCATACGCGAATTTGAAACGTAAAGAAATTGAATTTCAGGTCGGGGACTGAGTGTTTTTAAAGGTGTCACCGTGGAAAAAGGTTCTTCGATTTGGTCGTAAGCGGAAGTTAAGTCCGCGATTTATCAGACCTTACGAGATCATTGAAAGAATAGGGCCTGTAGCATATCGACTAGCTTTACCGTCAGAAGTTGAAAAGATTCATAGTGTTTTCCATGTTTCTATGTTACGTCGATATAGATCTGATCCGTAACATGTGATTTCTCCGGTAGATGTTGACATACAGGAAGATTTGACGTATAGCGAAGAACCAATCAGGATTTGAGCTCGTGAAATTAAAGAATTGAGAAATAAACGCATAGCCCTAGTGAAAGTTCTTTGGCATAAACACGATATTGAGGAAGCTCCGTGGGAACCCGAGGAAGCTATACGAAAACAGTACCCTAACCTATTCATTGGTAAGATTTTCGGGGACGAAAATCCCTAAGGGGGAGAAATCTAATAACCCGTTTTTAGGTCAAATTGAAACTGTGGTTTCGGGACCACATATCCGAGGCCAAAATATTTATTTTATTATTTTATTGAAGTTTAAAGCATGATAGAATTATTGTGTGAATGTTTCATAAATATATTTCACTGTTTGAATGGTTAATTCGAGTAAAAGGACTAAATCGCGTAAAGCGTAAAACTTGTGTTCTATTAGCTAAAAGTGTCTAATAGCTATAGAACCTTAAAGTTAAGGTCCTTATGTTGAAATTAGACCATTAACATGATAGTGGATGATAGTGGCTTTGTAAATTTGAAATTTTTAATGTTCATTAAGGCTATTTTTGTAATTTGGTTAATTAAGGTTAATTATAATAAAATAAAACAAAATTCTTTCTCCATTCATCTTCATCAACCGAAATTAGGGTGAATAAAACACCATTTTTATCTTCTTCATTCGGCCAAGCTATTTTGAGCAATTAAGGTATGGTTTTTAATCCGTTTTTAATGATTTCTACGTTTTTGATATCGTTGCTTCGTATTCTAGCTAGCCCGCACCTTCGATTTTGAAACTTTTAAAGATTTATCATGTTGCCATTGTTGAATGCTTGAATAATTTGATGGTTGATGATGGATTTTGAATAATTACTGATAGTTAAACTAGTTTTATAAAGTGATTTTTGACAAAAATGTCAAAAAGGGATTAATTTGTTAAATTATAAAATTATGTGGGTAAAAGTGTGAAAAATTGGAAATGGGGGCTGCTAGTAACATGTACTATATTCGGCTAGCATGAAATTGTACTAAATTGCATGAATTTGTAATTTTATGTTATAAGGACTAAATTGTAAAAATGTGAAAGTTCAAGGACAAATGTGAAAATAACCCTAATATGTGTTTTGGACTAAATTGAATAGATTGAATACTAAATGTGTTAAAATTTATAATATATAGATCAAGATAAGCTGAGATCGAGGAAAAGGGAAAGTTGACGAATAGCCGATATTGCTATCCGAGCGATACGAGGTATGTTCGTATAATTAGAATTGAACTTTTAAATACTTGTAATTATTTGAAATGTATGTTTATAATTGAGAAATTGATATACTTGGAATACGAATGCCTATTTGATATAGACTGATAGTTACCGAGCCCCGTTTGAACCGTATGAATTCGTAGGATATGAGTGACATGTCAGTAGGGTTACTGTTTTGGTCGAGCTCCTCCATTTGTTGCGGACTCACCACAGCTCGTACAAGCTTACCGATATATCAGCTCGTAAGAGCTTACCGTTTTGGCTCAATAGAGCTTACTGTCCATCAGCTCAGGAGGAGCTTACTAATCATAGCTCGAAAGTGCAGAAATGATAATGAATTGACGGATTACTGATGTATATCACCCGAGTATCCTTTGAAGTTCTAACGAGTTCAATGGGCATAAATATTGTTTATCCAGATGAGTACTGTTATTGAATGAATTATTGATTATATGATTGAGAGTGAAATGTTGAATATGATGTACATGATATATGAATTTGGTATGATACAATGTATTGAGTATTAAGATTGAAATAATGGATTGTAATATCCTAAAATAGGGGATAGTTGTGATTGAATTGTTTTGCATGAGTTGGACTGTTGTGTTATTATTTGTACTGTTTTAAGACGTAGTTATAAGTTTAGAGTAGGCCCGAGTTGCAGGATTTTTTTTTTGTTTTTAAGTTGTAAGTAAGGGGAGCTGAAGGAGCTAGGGCTTAAGTGTAATTCGTGGGGTATTGTAGCACAAGAATTGGATTGGCAGAGTGGCAAGGAGGCGCCACTTAGGGCCCTGAGAATGATGCCACAAGGTGGGAGAACTTAGGTTCGAGCAAAGAGAAATCCCATTTTCTCGCTTTGCATTTTGACGCCAAAGGGGAGAAGGAGTTGTGCTCAAAGCACAAACTCTGTCAGATAAGTTTGGACTAGGTCAAAATATTTAAATGGGTGGCAAGGAGAAAATTTAGGAACTTGTGGAATTCAAATTCATTTGAATTAGTGGCCAGGAGGAATTTGAGGAAGTGGCCGAATTTTGA
The DNA here is from genome assembly GCA_025698515.1 of Gossypium sturtianum. Taxonomy (NCBI): domain Eukaryota; kingdom Viridiplantae; phylum Streptophyta; class Magnoliopsida; order Malvales; family Malvaceae; genus Gossypium; species Gossypium sturtianum. Next base: position 68,105,964 of record CM046953.1, read on the forward strand.
ACTCCTGCTTAGGAGGAGTGTTCGATTTTGGAAAGCTGAGGAGAGGAGGGTGCTGAATTTCGTTAGGCACCTAGTTGTACATTTTCGGCTAGCTTTTGTTTTGTGTCAAAGTCGAAAGCAAACCTTTTTTTTGAGTGTGCCGATTTTCCCCTAGTGCACCATATTGAGGAAAAGCCGAAAGACCATAGGTGGTTGTCGATTTCTCCCTTGGGCATTTGGTCGAATCTCCACTTGAACTTCCTTCTCATCTTTTATTTTCTTTGTAGCCAAGAAGAACCTTTTTTCTCTTCATCTTTTTCTTTCTTCCATTGTTGCTCAAAGCCGAAAGTATCCCTCTCCCATTCTATTTTTTTTCTCTTCTTTTCTTCTTCTTTCCATTCTCTTCTTTCTTCTTCTCCTGCCAAATCTTCCCTCTTCTATTCTTATTTTTCTTTTCCTTTCTCTTTTTCCCACTCTAGCCGAATCCTAATTGTTGTTTTTAATCAACCATAGCTGAATCTTCCTTCTTTCTTTTTGTTTATTTTAGTCGAATCTCAATCAAGCCTTGATCTCCTTTTGGTTGTTTCTTCAATCGGTTTTACGAAGGTAAGTGTCCATGGCCGAAACTCCCTACTTACTTTCTCTTCTTCTCTGTCGTCACACATAGATAAAAGCCTAATCCGGCATTTGTTGATAGTATTGTTAATTATTAATGGGAATCGATTTCTTATAGGATATTCGGGACTTTGGAAGCAGTAGATCTGAGCCATCTTTTCTCTGGAAAGTGATTCATTAAAGTCTGTGGTAAGGATACATCACGGTTTTATCATTCTTTAAGTTATTTGAAAAAGCCGAAGGCTATTGAGACTAAGTTGTGTTGGTGGCCGATTGTAGGGGGAAGATCAATCTAGCATACTTTGTGTTGTGGTTAGCATTCGTAAGGCAGAAAGGTAAGGATGGTGTTAGTTATGCGTTGTTAATGGTTTTGAGTGTTGGCCGAATGTAGGACAAGGAGATCTAGTGCAGTAGATCGGGTCTTCGGGATTTAGTGCTTGCGTTAGTAACAGGTGTGTAACTTACACACTTTATAACTTGGTAATATATTAATAACCTAATCTTAATTAAAAGCCGAAAACTGCGAGATCTTGATATGATGCCTTATGGGAGTGAGCAAGGATTCGGGTAAGTCCGTTTCGATATGATTTTTGTTGTATGGTGCATAATAATATGATTTATGATATATTTGCTTTATTTTGCACGTTAAAGCATGATGACAGGATTTGCACTTGTAATGCATTGGTATGGGTGATATGAGAGGAGGGGGAAGATGATATCCGTGACTTTGGGTCACCAGAGGTTTGGCACCTCCAGTGGTTTGGTACCACAGATTATTTCGTGACTTTGGGTCACCAGAGGTTTGGCACCTCATAGCGTCTCGTCCCAGTGGCTTAGCACCACAGTGGGTTGGCCCCACAGTTTATATATCGGGATTGACGTCAGTGATTTGGTATCACACGTGGGTTGGCCCCACAGATGGATTATTCGTGACTTTGGGTCACCAAAGTGGTTTGGCACCACATTATTGGATATCGTGACTTTGGGTCACCAAGTGGTTTGGCACCACCAAAGTGGTTTGGTACCACACGGGTAGAAACGAGTTATGGATGGCTAGGTTTGGGTGCATTATATATATTGCTTGGTTATGATTTGTGTAAGTATGTTGCATTAACCGGGAGGGGATTATGCATCGAGTCTTGGTGACTCACCTTCTCCCTTATCTTTTCGTGTGATTCATAGATCGCGAATGAGGAGCGGGTGGACTCGAGGTGGCCATGCATTAAATAAACTCGGTCTTTACGTGGACTTTGGTTTGGGTACTTTGTTTTATTTCAATTCGATTTCACTTTTATTATGGGTTTGTAATAAGGCCTTTTGATTATGTTTGGATTATTTTTATGCTTTGGATTTGTTTTTAACTAGGCTAAATAAATTACATGGTTAACTACATAATTTTGAGCCCAAGATTTTCTAAACTAAAGAACGCAATAGTTTCCAAATGTTTACCATCGGGTAAAACAAATCAATTGATAACAACAACAACTCAACTGGATTTCAAACGTAAGTTTTCCACATTCAACTTAACTGATTTCTAAATAGTTAAGGAAGGAACATCGGGATTTAAAATGACATAAACGTTTTTTTCCAAGCCTACGAATCATCAACTAAGTTTTAAAAATTTATTCCAGGATTTCCAAATATCGGTTTTTAACTAATCATGCACCTGTTTTATACAAACATAAAACAACAAAGAATTTTCACTAGAAAAATTAACCGATAACCTGTTTTCTTCAAAACAATTCCCTCTGTGACATGCCAGATTCGGTCGTGGTGTGTTGATCGGGTTTGGGGTGTTACAATTTTGGTTTCAGAGCAAGTTCAAAGGCTCGGCTGTGGGCCCGAGGCCCAAAATGTTTTAAAGTATGGTATTGTTGGAAAATACATGGGTTGAAACGCATGGCACCGAAGTCCCTGCAGACCAGTCCGCCCGGTGTAAGTACCCTAGCGATGGTTGCATTTGATTATGATGATATGCTATGAATGACTAGTGATGGTGGACTACCCAAGAGACTGAAACTTATAGGATTCTATGAACTCACAAAAAAAAAAAAACAAAACTCTCTAATAAGAACTATTCATAAGATCGTGCTTTAATAATAAAGTGGAATAAAGATCGACGCATAAAACCTCGCAAATCGAGATAGGTCGAGACATTAGACATGAGCACTCGAGGTCGTGGTCGATACACGTGGACGTGGTCGGGTAGGATGATCGTGGTTCAACCGGTGGGGTGCGGGTCGTGGTCGGAGAATGAGATGCCACCACCACCAACCGCTGGTGTTGAGTTTCGAGGATCGCACAGGATGATGCGAGATCGCAGTGATGCCGCGAGTTCTGAGAGGGTGGCTGGAGCGGTGGAGGCACGGAGCTCGTAAGTCTCAGACCGAGTGACTCCGAGCCAATGGAGCCGAGGTTTTTCGAGGTGTTTCGTGTGGCTCCAAAGACGGTGAGTATTGGTTAGAGGCGACGGAGCGAATCATGGACGATTTGGATCTCGATCGCCGAGGAGAAACTGGGGGATAGTGTCGCTTCTCCGGGATGAGTCATACTAGTGGTGGCTCACGGTTCGGGATAGTGCTTTGCAATGGATGATTTCACTTGGGAATATTTTAAGGCAAACAGATCAAAAGAAATATATTGGATCTAGCTACATTGATGCACAAAAAGGCGCTTTTCGAGACTCGGGTTCGGGGAGTAAGTCCGCATCGTAGTACGAGGCGGAATTCTTAAGGTTGAGCCAGATGCTAGGGGTATCGTGGCTACGAACATGAGTGGTGTGTCGAGTTTGAGGACGGTTTGAGAGATGAGCGAGGTTGCTGATTGCTCCACGCAGCAGAGCGTGAGTTCTTTGCTCGTGGAAAGGCTAAGGTAGCCGGAAGGGCTTAAGGAGTCGGTGAGGCGTAATATGGATAGGAATAGACATAAGAGAGGTTTTAGATCATCTGGGTGGCCGGTAATTCCCAGAAAAGGGCTAGACATGGTGGGCCGAATCAGTCTGGAAGGTCCATTTGTCGCCAATCGGGACCCCGCAGTTGTAACCGATGTGGGAAATCTCATTGGGGAGGATGTTGGACCGGTGGAAAAGGATGCTTTGAGTGTGGCTCGTTGGACCATCGTGTGAGGGACTGTCTACTTAAACCCTAGGCTTGACAACCCTAGGAAATCATTTATGTGGGAAATAACCCAAAATTAATATGACCTATCCGTGAACACCTTAACCCCGAGGTCGGAAGATAGATAGTTCTTACTAACTCATTATTCTAGTGGACGTATTGGAAGATCCTGCTAGGGTATTAACTAGTTGATTGATTAGAACCCTACATTAATAATTAATTAGGTAAAGCAATTGGATCTAGGCTAAAGGAACTCATGTAGTAGAAACAAAGGATAGGAGAAGTCGATACATGAACTTAGGAGTAGATTTACGTTTAAGTCAATTTATTTAGTTTATTCATATTATTATCATCTTGCTTCCATATTAACACTATTAATTCATGACTCAAGTAGATTAGTAATTATTTCCCATAATTTTTTGATATGAGTCTTCCCCAAACCGCAATCCTCGGGTATGATCCGCATGAGTACTTACCTACGTTGTAGCTATATTACAACTTGACTCGTATACGTGTGATCGGCTGTTTAACGTCACAGCAATAATGTGCAAGTTTACACTATCGATGCAAGTATAGTAGACATATGTGAGTCTATCGGATATCAATCCCACAGGGATGGTAGTCTTTTGTCTATTAATGTCGGTGCAACAACTAGATCGAAACGAGATAAATTGTGAGAATAGTTGTCGATGCAGTAACTTAAAACGATAAAATAAAACATGATCATGATAAACTGGGATCCCCAACATGAATCTTTAGAAGAATACTAAGTGCTCACAAGGTATAAAAAGATAGGTGATTGTTGAAGCAATAAAGCTCAATGTATATCTTACTCAGCATCACTCCTCTATTTAATCCAAGACTTAAACATGCATACTAACCTCACCTTCCGGTGATGGCAATACGGCACTATTAAGAACAAGTGGACTAAATTCCTTTAATCCTCACTCAACTTCCACTGTAATACTTGTTGGCTCAAACTGTCACTACACTTTCTGTAACACCCCAAACCAGGTCTATGCGTTAAGACGAGATTTGGTTTGTCACACCGAACGAACATCCAAAATTTCTCTAATGATTTAAGCAAAACAGTAATGCAAAGCCTTTAGAAATAAGGTTTAATAAAAACTAAGTACAATGATTATGAATTAAGAAAAATACTTGGTTGAAATCTTATATATATATTAGTCAAAACCTTAACGCAGTTTTTTTATTTATTTATTTATTTTTTAAAAAGAATTTGAAAGAAATTGAAAAGTAATTTAGGTGTCCAAAATTGTTATAAAACACAATATTTTTAAGAAACTTTATAGATTTAACATAAGCCCATATTAAGCTGTCTAAAAATAAAGTTAAATCCATCCACACATAAAAACAATCCATAAAAACATAATTAGAGGCCTTATTACAACATACCCAAAATAGTAATTAAAATAAGTAACTTAAATAAAGTTCATAGTTTATAAAACCCACGTCGTAGTATGGCCTCCACCATGTCATCCCGCCCAAGTCCACATTAATTTCCATTACCGAGATGGATAATAAAACGGGGTGAGTTACAAAGAACTCGAGTGTGTAACTCACTTACCACCATTATTGGGCCAGACCATCAAGGCATTAATTTGGGTTTGAGCCCAATTACAAACTTTAACAATATAAAATGAAATAAAATATATTAAAATGCATGTAAAATGAATTTCCCAACCAAGCCTAATTTCCATCCGCTACACACCCCCGTACCAACCAGCACACCTAGGGAGATGATAGTAATTAGCCCTCTAGGTCACTCTGTAGAAGTAAATAAGCTGTATAGTGATGTACCCCTAGAATTCCAAGGGGTAGTGTTTGTAGCTAATCTGATGGAACTGCCGTTTGGGGAGTTCGATCTAATTCTTGGGATGGTCTGGCTGGTGAAGTACCAGGCAAGTTTGGATTGCGCGGCTAAGCGCATGGTTTTGAAGACGGCTGAGGGTGAAGACGTGGTTATGATAGGTAATAGAAGAGATTATCTATCCAACGTGGTATCCGCTTTGAAAGTCGAGAAGATGGTCGGGAAGGGTTTGTGAAGCATTTATGGTTCATGTGTGTGCCTTGGAGGCTAAGGAATCTTTGTGGAGAATGTCGAGCAAGTAAAAGGAATTTGGCCGACGTATTCCCGCAGGAACTTCCGGATCGCCTCCGGATCGTGAGGTTGAATTTGGCATAGACTTGCTACCCGGATCTGCGCCAGTGTCTATTGCCCCGTATAGGATGGCACCGAATGAATTGGTGGAACTAAAGGCTCAGATTCAAGAGTTGTTGGACCGGGGTTTCATCCGGCCAAGTGTTTCGCCTTGGGGAGCACCGATACTCTTTGTCAAGAAAAAAGACGGTACGATGCGGATGTGTATAGACTACCGCCAATTGAATAAGCTGACGATCAAGAACAAGTATCCGTTGCCCAGGATAGATGACTTGTTTGATCAACTTAAGGGTGCATCGGTGTTCTCAAAGATCGATCTAAGGTCAGGATACCATCAGCTAAAGGTGAAGGAGGCTGATATTCACAAGACGGCGTTTCACACTCGGTATGGGCACTACGAATTCCCGTGATGCCGTTTGGGTTGACTAACGCGCCGGCAAAGCATTCATAGACATGATGAATCGGGTTCAGCATGAGATTTGGACCCGCTTTGTTGTGGTGTTTATAGGCGACATATTTGTGTATTCGAAATCGGAGGATGATCATGATGCGCATTTGCGAGTAGTGTTTGCGACTCTAAGGGAAAAGCGATTATTTGCTAAATTTAGTAAATACGAGTTCGCTTAGAGAGATGACTTTCTTGGGTCACGTAGTATCACCGGAGGGGATTAGAGTGGATCCTCGAAAGATTGAGGCAGAGTTGGATTGGAAGCCGCCTAAGTCAGTTGCAGAGATTCAAAGTTTTCTGGGTCTGGTAGGGTATTATCGGAGGTTTGTAGAGGGATTTTCTTTGATCGCAGCACCGATGACCAAGTTGTTGAAAAGGGGTTCCATTTGTGTGGTCCGAGAAAGCAAGCAGGAAAGTTTTGACAAGTTGAAAAGAATTCGATCAAGCTCGGTTTGATTCACCGGAGCGAGGAAGGAATTTATTGTATATTGCGATGCATCACATAATCGGCTTGGGATGTGTCTTGATGCGAGACGAGAAGGTAGTGGCTTATGCATCTCGACAGCTAAGACCGGATGAGGTTAGTTATCCGACGCACGACTTGGAGCTAGCGCAAAGTGGTTTTGCCTTGAAGATTTGGAGGCATTACTTATATGGAGACAGTCGATAGTCTACACAGATCATAAGAGTCTGAAGTATCTTTTGACTCAGAAGGATTTGAACTTGAGACAGCGCAGATGGATTGAGTTGTTGAAGGACTACGACTGTTCAATCGAGTATCATCCAGGCAAGGCTAACGTGGTGCAGACGCGTTGAGCCGTAAGGTTGTACCAGAATTAAGAGCGATGTTTGCTCGTCTTAGCTTGTATGATGATGGGAGTCTTTTGGCGGAATTGCAGGTTAAGCCGACCTGGGTGGAGCAAATCAAGGAGAAACAATTAGTGGATGAGGGTTTGAATGCGCGGAGGTTGCAAGTTCAGAATGGTGGTTCAAAGGATTATAGTTTGTCCAGTGATGGAGTACTGTGTTTTCAAGGAAAAGCTTGTATGCCGAAGGATGTCGAGTTAAGGCAGAGGATTCTTCAGGACGCACATAGCAGCCCATACGCTATGCATCCTGGAGGTAGTAAGATGTCTGAGGATTTAAGAGAGCGATTTTGGTGGCTGTGTCCGAAATGAGAAGTAACGGAGTTTGTGGGAAAGTGTCGACGTGTCCAGCCAGTCAAGGCTGAACATCGATTGCTTGTCACGCTTGCTTTTCACCGGTGAAGATTCCTGATGGAAGTGGGAGAGGATCACTATGGATTTTGTCGGTGGATTACCCTTACGCCTAGTAAGAAGGACTCGATCTGGGTAGCGTGGATCGTCGACTAAGTCAGCTCACTTCATCTTGGTAAGGGTTGATTACTCGCCTGTGGTTAGCTAAGTCGTATGTGTCGAGATAGTGAGGTTGCATGGTGTGCCGATGATCGATCATCTCGGATAGGGATCCCAGATTTACGTCGAGGTTTTGGAAAGTGTTGCATCAAAGCTTTGGGTACGCGATTGGATTTCAAGACTGGCATTTCATCCACAAATCGATGGGCGATCGTAAAGGTTATACAGATCTTAGAGGATATCTTTGAGAGGTTGTGTTTTGGACTTTAGAGGTAGCCGGGAAGAGTTTCTACCATTAGCTGAGTTTGCGTACAACAATAGTTATCAGGCAAGCATTAAGATGGCACCATATGAAGCGTTGTATGGTAGGAAGTGTTGCACACCTACATGCTGGACGGTGTTGGGTGAGCGTCAGATGTTGGGACCAGAGTTGGTTGCAGAAACTGAGGATAAAGTTAAGTTGATTCAGGCCCGGTTGAAGGAAGCTTCAGATAGGCAGAAGTCGTGACGCCGATCTCAAGCGGAGGGATATAGAGTTTGCCGTGGGCGACAAGGTCTTTCCGAAGGTCTCATTGCGTGGAAGAAGGTATTGAGGTTCGTGAAGGAAAGGCAAATTAAGTCCAAGGTTTATTGGGCCGTATAAGGTCCGAGACGAGTGGGACCAGAGCCTATCAGCTCGAGTTGCCAGCAGAGCTGAGTAAGATTCACGATGTGTTCCATGTCTCCACGCTTAGGCGTTATCGTTCAGATCCATCGCATGTTGTAGCAATGGAAGAAATAGAGGTGAGTCCAGATATGACCATGGAAGAGGAACCGGTGCGCATTCGGATCGAGATGTGAAAGTCTTGCGTAAGAAGTCCGTTCCTTTGGTGAAAGTAGTATGGCAAAACCATGGCGTGGAAGAAGCTACGTGGGAACCAGAGGATGTGATGAGACAAGAGTACCCTCAACTCTTTTGACGGGTAATTTCGAGGTCGAAATTATTTTAAAGGGGTAGAAGCGTAATATCCTAAAATAGGGATAGTTGTGATTGAATTGTTTTGCATGAGTTGGATTTGTTGTGTTATTATTTGTAGTGTTTTAAGACCTAGTTATAAGTTTAGAGTGGACCTGAGTTTCGGGATTTTTTTTTGTTTTTAAGTTGTAAGTAAGGGGAGCTGAAGGAGCTAGGGCTTAAGTGTAATTCGTGGGGTATTGTAGCACAAGAATTGGCTTGGCAGAGTGGCAAGGATGCGCCACTTAGGGCCCTGAGAATTACGCCACAAGCAGGTGGGAGAACTCAGGTTCGAGCAGCAGAAATCTCGTTTTCTTCTTTGCATTTTGACGCCAAGGGGAGAAGGAGTTATGCTCAGCACAAACTCTGTCAGATAAATTTGGACTAGGTCAAAATATTTAAATGGGTGGCAAGGAGAAAATTTAGGAACTTGTGGAATTCAAATTCATTTGAATTAGTGGCCAGAAGGAATTTGAGGAAGTGGCCGAATTTTGAACTCCTACTTAGGAGGAGTGTTCGGTTTTGGAAAGCTGAGGAGAGGAGGGTGCCGAATTTCCTTAGGCACCTAGTTATGCATTTTCGGCTAGCTTTTGTTTTGTGTCAAAGCCGAAAGCAAACCTTTTTTTTGAGTGTACCGATTTCCCTTAGTGTACCATATTGAGGAAAAGCCGAAAGACCATAGGTGGTTGTCGATTTCTCCCTTGGGCATTTGGCCGAATCTCCACTTGAACTTCCTTCTCATCTTTTATTTTCTTTGTAGCCAAGAAGAACCTTTTTTCTCTTCATCTTTTTCTTTCTTCCATTGTTGCTCAAAGCCTAAAGTATCCCTCTCCCATTTTATTTTTTTCTCTTCTTTTCTTCTTCTTTCCATTCTCTTCTAAGTTGTGTTGGTGGCCGATTGTAGGGGGAAGATCAGTCTAGCATACTTTGTGTTGTGGTTAGCATTCATAAGGCAGAAAGGTAAGGATGGTGTTAGTTATGCGTTACCTCATCTTTCGGGATTTATTGGTGTGGCCGAATGGCCTTGTTAATGGTTTTGAGTGTTGGCCGAATGTAGGACAATGGGATCTAGTGCAGTAGATCGGGTCTTCAGGATTTAGTGCTTGCGTTAGTAACAGGTGTGTAACTTACACACTTTATAACTTGGTAATATATTAATAACCTAATCTTAATTAAAATCCGAAAACTGTGAGATCTTGATATGATGCCTTATGGGTGTGAGCAAGGATTCGGGTAAGTCCGTTTCGATATGATTTTTGCTGTATGGTACATAATAATATGATTTATGACATATTTGCTTTATGTTGCACGTTAAAGCATGATGGCAGGATTTGCACTTGTAATGCACTGGTATGGGTGATATGAGAGGAGGGGGAAGATGATATCCGTGACTTTGGGTCACCAGAGGTTTGGCACCTCCAGTGGTTTGGTACCACAGATTATTTCGTGACTTTGAGTCACCAGAGGTTTGGCACCTCATAGCGTCTCGTCCCAGTGGCTTAGCACCACAGTGGGTTGGCCCCACAGTTGATATATCGGGATTGACGCTAGTGATTTGGTATCACACGTGGGTTGGCCCCACAGATGATTATTCGTGACTTTGGGTCACCAGTGGTTTAGCACCACATTATTGGATATCGTGACTTTGGGTCACCAGTGGTTTGGCACCATCAGTGGTTTGGTACCACACGGGGTAGAAACGGAGTTATGGATGGCTAGGTTTGGGTGCATTATATATATTGCTTGGTTATGATTTGTGTAAGTATGTTGCATTAACCGGGAGGGGGATTATGCACTGAGTCTTGGTGACTCACCTTCTCCCTTATCTTTTCAGGTGATTCATAGATCGCGGATGAGGAGCCGGCCGGACTCGAGGTGGCCATGCATTAAATAAACTCGATCTTTACGTGGAATTTGGTTTGGGTACTTTGTTTTATTTCAATTCGGTTTCACTTTTATTATGGGTTTGTAATAAGGCCTTTTGATTATGTTTGGATTATTTTTATGCTTTGGATTTGTTTTTAACTGGGCTAAATAAATTACATGGTTAACTAAATAATTTTGAGCCCAAGATTTTCTAAACTAAAGAACGCAATGGTTTCCATATGTTTACCATCGGGTAAAGCAAATCAATTGATAACAATAACAACTCAACTGGATTTCAAACGTAAGTTTTCCACATTCAACTTAACTAATTTCTAAATAGTTAAGGAAGGAACATCGGGTTTTAAAATGACATAAACGTTTTTTTCCAAGCCTATGAATCATCAACTAAGTTTTAAAGATTTATTCTAGGATTTCCAAATATCAGTTTTTAACTAATCATGCACCTGTTTTCTACAAACATAAAACAACAAAGAATTTTCACTAGAAAAATTAACCGGTAACCTGTTTTCTTCAAAACAATTCCCTCTGTGACATGCCAGATTCGGTCGTGGGGTGTTGATCGGGTTTGGGGTGTTACAATTTTGGTATTAGAGCCAGGTTCAAAGGCTCGGCTGTGGGCCCGAGGCCTAAAATGTTTTAAAGTATGGTATTGTTGGAAAATACATGGGTTGAAACGCATGGCACCGAGTCTCCGCACACGATCGCCTCTGTAAATACCCCTAACTGATGGTTGCATTTGATTATGATGATATGCTATGAATGACTAGTAATGGTGGACTACCCTAGAGATCAAACTTATAGGATTCTATGAATTCAAAAAAAAAAAAAAACTCTCTAATAAGAACTATTCATAAGATCGTGCTTTAATAATAAAGTGGAATAAAGATCGACGTATAAAACCCGCAAATCGGATAGGTCGAGACATTAGACATGAGCACTCGAGGTCGTGGTCATATTACACGTGGACGCGGTCGGGGTAGGATGATTGTGTCTGAACCGGTGGGGTGCAGTCGGGGGTCGGAGAATGAGATGCCACCACCACCAAGCTGCTGGTGTTGAGTTTGAGGATCGGCGAGGGGATGATGCGATGATCGCGGCGATCTTTGCGAGTTCTTGAGAGGGTGGTGGGAGCGGTGGAGGCACGAGAGCTCGTAAGTCTCAGATTCAGGCGACTCGAGCCAATGGAGCCGAGGTTTTTCGAGGTGTTTCGGTGTGGCTCGATGCTGGTGAGTATTGGTTAGAGGCGACGGCGAATCATGGATGATTTGGATCGACTGGCGAGGCGAAGGGGATAGTGTCGCTTCTCGGGATGAGTCATACTAGTGGTGGCTCACGGTTCGGGATAGTCTTTGCGGTGGATGATTTCACTTGGGAATATTTTAAGGCAGCGTATCAAAAGAAATATATTGGATCTAGCTACATTGATGCACAGGAAAAGGCGTTTCTGAGACTGGTTCAGGGGAGTAAGTCCGTATCGGAGTACGAGGCAGAATTCTTAAGGTTGAGCCGGTATGCTAGGGGTATCGTGGCTACAGAACATGAGCGGTGTGTCAAGTTTGAGGACGGTTTGAGAGATGAGCTGAGGTTGCTAATTGCTCAACAGTAGGAGCGTGAGTTTGCTGTTCTGGTGGAAAAGGCTAAGGTAGCCAAAGGGGTTAAGGAGTCGGTGAGGCAGAATATGGATAAGAATACACATAAGAGAGGTTTTGGATCATCTGGGTCGGCCGATAATTCCCAGAAAAAGGGCTAGACATGGTGTGGGCGAATCGATCTGGAAGGATGCATTCGCCAATCGGGGGGGACGCGAGTTGTAACCGATGTGGGAAATCTCATTGGGGAGGATGTTGGACCGGTGGAAAAGGATGCTTTGAGTGTGGCTCATTGGACCATCGTGTGAGGGACTGTCCACGTAAGCAAGCTAGGATTCGATCCCGAGGGTCGTGGTCGTGCTCGATTCAGAAATGAGGGACCGCCACCGCAGAGGGTCGTGGTAGCAGTAGAGAGGTAATGGTTCTGGTCGGGGCCGTGGAGCAGGGCGGAGAGGTGCAGCAACATTGAGGCAAGACGGCTGGGTTGGTATATGCGTGGCGTCGAGAGGAGGGCGACCTTGCTGGACGTCATAACCGAGACGTTCTTGATATTTGGATTACCATATACTACTTTGATTGATGTGGGTTCGACGCATTCGTATGTTGCTAGTAGCATAGTAGAGACCATGAACCTAGATTGTGAGACTACTTCTAGGAGATGATGATAATTAGCCCTCTAGGTCATTCTGTAGAAGTAAATAAGTCAGATAGGGATGTACCCTAGAATTCCAAGGGGTAGTGTTTGTAGTCGATCCGATTGAAGCGCCGTTTGGGGAGTTCGATCCGATTCTTGGGATGGATTGGTGGTGAAGTACCAGGCAAGTTTGGATTGCTTGTGACTAAGCGCATGGTTTTGAAGGCGGTGAGGGTGAAGACGTGGTTATGATAGGTAATAGAAGAGATTATCTATCCAACGTGGTATCCGCTTTGAAAGTCGAGAAGATGGTCGGGGAAGGGTGTGAAGCATTTATGGTTCATCTGTGTGCCTTGGAGGCTAAGGAGTCCTGCTTTGTGGAGAATGTCAGAAACGATAAAGGAATTTGCGAGGCGTATTCCCAGAGGAACTTCAGGGACTGCCTCCGGATCGTGAGGTTGAATTTGGCATAAACTTGCTACTCGGAACTGCGCCAGTGTCTATTACCCCGTATAGGATAACGCCGAAGGAATTGGTGGAACTAAAGGCTCAAATTCAGGAGTTGTTGGACCGGGGTTTCATTCGGCCAAGTGTTTCGCCTTGGGGAGCACCTGTACTCTTTGTCAAGAAAAAGGACGGTACGATGCGGATGTGTATAGACTACCGCCAATTGAATAAGCTGACGATCAAGAACAAGTATCCATTGCCCAGGATAGATGACTTGTTTGATCAACTTAAGGGTGCATCGGTGTTCTCGAAGATCGATCTAAGGTCAGGATACCATCAGCTAAAGGTGAAGGAGGCTGATATTCACAAGACGGCGTTTCGCACTCGGTATGGGCACTACGAATTCCTAGTGATGCCGTTTGGGTTGACTAACGCGCCGGCAGCATTCATGGACATGATGAATCGGGTGTTTTAGCAGTATTTGGACCAGTTTGTCGTGGTGTTTATAGACGACATATTGGTGTATTCGAAATCGGAGGATGATCATGATGCGCATCTGCGAGTAGTGTTGCAGACTCTAAGGGAAAAGCTGTTATTTGCTAAATTTAGTAAGTGCGAGTTCTGGCTTAGAGAGGTGACTTTCTTGGGTCACGTAGTATCAGCTGAGGGGATTAGAGTGGATCCTCGAAAGATTGAGGCAATGTTGGATTGGAAGCCGCCTAAGTCGATTCTGAGGCAGAGTTCAAGGTGCAGCGGGGTATTATCGGAGGTTTGTAGAGGGATTTTCTTTGATCGCAGCACCGATGACCAAGTTGTTTAGAAAAGGGGTTCCATTTGTGTGGTCTGAGAAACAGTAGGAAAGTTTTGACAAGTTGAAAAGAATTCTGACTGAAGATCCGATTTTGATTCAGCCGGAGGCAGGGAAGGAATTCACTGTATATTGCGATGCATCACATACTGGCTTGGGATGTATGCTGATGCAGGACGAGAAGGTAGTGGCTTATGCATCTCGACAGCTAAGACCGCATGAGGTTAATTATCCGACGCACGACTTGGAGCTAGCGACTGTGGTTTTTGCCTTGAAGATTTGGAGGCATTACTTATATGGAGAAAGGTCGATAGTCTACACAGATCATAAGAGTCTGAAGTATCTTTTGACTCAAAAGGAATTGAACTTGAGACAGCGCAGATGGATTGAGTTGTTGAAGGACTACGATTGTTCAATCGAGTATCATCCAGGTAAGGCTAACGTGGTGGCAGACGCGTTGAGCCGTAAGGTTGTACCGGACTTAAGAGTGATGTTTGCTCGTCTTAGCTTGTATGACGATGGGAGTCTTTTGGCGGAATTGCAGGTTAAGCCGACCTGGGTGGAGCAAATGAAGGAGAAACAATTAGTGGATGAGGGTTTGAATGCGCGGAGGTTGCAAGTTCAGAATGGTGGTTCAAAGGATTATAGTTTGTCCAGTGATGGAGTCTTTGTGTTTTCAAGGAAAAGCTTGTATGTCGAAGGATGTCGAGTTAAGGCAGAGGATTCTTGGGGCGCACATAGCGCCCATACGCTATGCATCCTAGAGGTAGTAAGATGTCTGAGGATTTAAGAGAGCAATTTTGGTGGGCAGTGCAAACGAGAAGTAACGGAGTTTGTGGGAAAGTGTCGACGTGTCAGGTCAAGGCAAGTGAACATCGATTGCTGTCGGGCTTGCTTCGGTGGTGAAGATTCCATAGTGGAAGTGGGAGAGGATCACTATGGATTTTGTCGATGGATTACCCCTACGCCTAGTAAGAAGGACTCGATCCAGGTAATTGTGGATCGTCGACTAAGTCACTCACTTCATACCGGTAAGGGTTGATTACTCGCTTCATAAGTTAGCTAAGTTTGTATGTGTCGAGATAGTGAGGTTGCATGGTGTGCGATGATCGATCATCTCGGATAGGGATCCCGATTTACGTCGAGGGTTTGGAAAGCATTGCATCGGGCTTTGGGTACGCGATTGGATTTCGATGACGGCATTTCATCCACGATCGACGGACGATCGAAAGGGTTATACTGAGATCTTAGAGGATATCTTTGAGGGGTTGTGTTTTGGACTTTAGAGGTAGTGGGAAGAGTTTCTACCATTAGCTGAGTTTGCGTACAACAATAGCTATCGAGCAAGCATTAAGATGGCACCATATGAAGCGTTGTATGGTAGGAAGTGTCGCACACCTACATGCTGGACGGAGCTGGGTGAGCGTCAGATGTTGGGACCAGAGTTGGTTGCAGAAACTGAGGATAAAGTTAAGTTGATTCAGGCCCGGTTGAAGGAAGCTTCGGATAGGCAGAAGTCGTACGCCAATCTCAAGCGGAGGGATATAGAGTTTGCCGTGGGCGACAAGATCTTTCTGAAGGTCTCGCCGCAGAAGAAGGTATTGAGGTTCGGAAGGAAAGGCAAATTAAGTCCAAGGTTTATTGGGCCGTATGAGGTATTGAGACAAGTGGGACTAGTAGCCTATCAGCTCGAGTTGCCAGCAGAGCTGAGTCAGATTCACGATGTGTTCCATGTCTCCATGCTTAGGCGTTATCGTTCTGATCCATCGCATGTTGTAGCAGTGGAAGAAATAGAGGTGAGTCCAGATATGACCATGGAAGAGGAACCAGTGCAGATTCTGGATCGAGATGTGAAAGTCTTGCGTAAGAAGTCCGTTCCACTGGTGAAAGTAGTATGGCAAAATCATGGCGTGGAAGAAGCTACGTGGGAACCAGAGGATGTGATGAGACAGTAGTACCCTCAACTCTTTTGACCAGGTAATTTCGAGGCCGAAATTATTTTAAGGGGGTAGAACTGTAATATCCTAAAATAGGGGATAGTTGTGATTGAATTGTTTTGCATGAGTTGGATTGTTGTGTTATTATTTGTAGTGTTTTAAGACCTAGTTATAAGTTTAGAGTGGACCCGAGTTGCAGGAATTTTTTTTTGTTTTTAAGTTGTAAGTAAGGGGAGCTAAAGGAGCTAGGGCTTAAGTGTAATTTGTGGGGTATTGTAGCACAAGAATTGGCTTGGCAGAGTGGCAAGGAGACGCCACTTAGGGCCCTGAGAATGACACCACAAGCAGGTGGGAGAACTCAGGTTCGAGCAGCAGAAGTCCCATTTTCTGCTTTGCATTTTGACACCAAGGGGAGAAGGAGTTGTGATCAGCACAAACTCTGTCAGATAAGTTTGGACTAGGTCAAAATATTTAAATGGGTGGCAAGGAGAAAATTTAGGAACTTGTGGAATTCAAATTCATTTGAATTAGTGGCCAGGAGGAATCTGAGGAAGTGGCCGAATTTTGAACTCCTGCTTAGGAGGAGTGTTCGGTTTTGGAAAGCTGAGGAGAGGAGGGTGCCGAATTTCCTTAGGCACCTAGTTATGCATTTTCGGCTAGCTTTTGTTTTGTGTCAAAGCCAAAAGCAAACCTTTTTTTTCAGTGTGCCGATTTCCCCCTAGTGCACCATATTGAGGAAAAGCTGAAAGACCATAGGTGGTTGTCGATTTCTCCCTTGGGCATTTGGCCGAATCTCCACTTGAACTTCCTTCTCATCTTTTATTTTCTTTGTAGCCAAGAAGAACCTTTTTTCTCTTCATCTTTTTCTTTCTTCCATTGTTGCTCAAAACCGAAAGTATCCCTCTCCCATTCTAATTTTTTCTCTTCTTTTCTTCTTCTTTCCATTCTCTTCTTTCTTCTTCTCCTGCCGAATCTTCCCTCTTCTATTCTTATTTTTCTTTTCCTTTCTCTTTTTCCCATTCTAGCCGAATCCTAATTGTTGTTTTTAATCAACCATAGCCGAATCTTCCTTCTTTCTTTTTATTTATTTTAGCTTGAATCTCAATCAAGCCTTGATCTCCTTTTGGTTGTTTCTTCAATCGGTTTTCTGAAGGTAAGTGTCCATGGTCGAAACTCCTTCTTACTTTCTTCTCTTCTTCTCTGTCGTCACACATAGATAAAAGCCTAATCGACATTTGTTGATAGTATTGTTAATTATTAATGGGAATCGATTTCTTATAGGATATTCGGGACTTTGGAAGCGATGAGATCCGAGCCATCTTTTCTCACGGCAAGCGATTCATTAAAGTGCGTGGTAAGGATACATCACGGTTTAATCATTCTTTAAGTTATTTGGAAAAGCCGAAGGCTATTGAGACTAAGTTGTGTTGGTGGCGATTGTAGGGGAAGATCGTCTCGCATACTTTGTGTTGTGGTTAGCATTCGTAAGGCGCGAAAGGTAAGAATGGTGTTAGTTATATCGTTACCTCATCTTTCGGGATTTATTGGTGTGGCGAATGGCCTTGTTAATGGTTTTGAGTGTTGGCGAATGTAGGACAAGGAGATCTAGTGCGATGAGATCGGGTCTTGGGATTTAGTGCTTGCGTTAGTAATGTGTGTGTAACTTACACACTTTATAACTTAGTAATATATTAATAACCTAATCTTAATTAAAAGCCAAAAGCGTGAGATCTTGATATGATGCCTTATGGGTGTGAGCAAGGATTCGGGTAAGTCCGTTTCGATATGATTTTTCTTTGTATGGTGCATAATAATATGATTTATGATATATTTGCTTTATGTTGCACGTTAAAGCATGATGGCAGGATTTGCACTTGTAATGCATTGGTATGGGTGATATGAGAGGAGGGGGAAGATGATATCCGTGACTTTGGGTCACAGAGGTTTGGCACCTCGGTGGTTTGGTACCACAGATTATTTTGTGACTTTGGGTCACGAGGTTTGGCACCTCATAGCGTCTCGCCCCGGTAGCTTAGCACCACGAGTGGGTTGGCCCCACGAGTTGATATATCGGGATTGGCGCCGGTGATTTGGTATCACACGTGGGATGGCCCCACAGATGGATTATTCGTGACTTTGGGTCACCAGTGGTTTGGCACCACATTATTGGATATCGTGACTTTGGGTCACCAGTGGTTTGGCACCACCAGTGGTTTGGTACCACACGGGGTAGAAACAGAGTTATGGATGGCTAGGTTTGGGTGCATTATATATATTGGTTGATTATGATTTGTGTAAGTATGTTGCATTAACCGGGAGGGGGATTATGCACTGAGTCTTGGTGACTCACCTTCTCCCTTATCTTTTCAGGTGATTCATAGATCGCGAATGAGGAGCCGGGCGGACTCGAGGTGGCCATGCATTAAATAAACTCGGTCTTTACGTGAACTTTGGTTTGGGTACTTTGTTTTATTTCAATTCGGTTTCACTTTTATTATGGGTTTGTAATAAGGCCTTTTGATTATGTTTGGATTATTTTTATGCTTTGGATTTGTTTTTAACTGGGCTAAATAAATTACATGGTTAACTAAATAATTTTGAGCCCAAGATTTTCTAAACTAAAGAACGCAATGGTTTCCAAATGTTTACCATCGGGTAAAACAAATCAATTGATAACAACAACAACTCAACTGGATTTCAAACGTAAGTTTTCCACATTCAACTTAACTGATTTCTAAATAGTTAAGGAAGGAACATCGGGTTTTAAAATGACATAAACGTTTTTTTCCAAGCCTATGAATCATCAACTAAGTTTTAAAGATTTATTCTAGGATTTCCAAATATCGGTTTTTAACTAATCATGCACCTGTTTTCTACAAACATAAAACAACAAAGAATTTTCACTAGAAAAATTAACCGGTAACCTGTTTTCTTCAAAACAATACCCTCTGTGACATGCCAGATTCGGTCATGGTGTGTTGACCGGGTTTGGGGTGTTACATGGATGATTACATGTATTTATGTGACTAACTTGTTGATGAATGCTTGTGTTAGGCATTTGGAAATTTAATTGAGTTTACATTACTTGTTGTCTTGATTATGTAAGAATGGCAAGTTTAATTCTGAATTATACGGGCTTACTAAGCTATAAAGCTTACTCTGTTTTTTTTCCATGTATTATAGAGGTTCGATAGCTCGCTCGAGTCTGATAAAGTCGGAGTTACACATCACACTATCTAGTTGCCGATTGGTACTTATGAATTTGTGGATATTTGCAAATATGGCATGTATAGGCTAGTTATAAGAATGATAGTTAAGGTTACTTGATATATTGATTTTGATACATGTTATGGTATGAGTTGAAGCCATGTGATTTGGCTTAACTTGGTATAGTATTTTGGTTGTGTTTAAGTACTCAAATATGGTATGTTTTGGTTAGTAATAAATGGAATGGAAATATGCAAATGTTGTCTTGATATATGGTTAGTATATGAATGGAAAATGTATGTTATTTATTAGGCATTTGAATTCTATGTTGAATGGGAGTAATATGTGTATGAAATGTTATGTATTGGCTACAAATTGAGTTGTGAAATTTTGCAAGTTATGCTTGTGTATGCATGTAAAAATAGGGTGGAAAAATGGCTAAAAAAATGGCCTACTTTTGTCCACATGGGCAAAGACACGGGCGTGTGTTTCAGCCGTGTGTGACACACGGTCATGCTGCACGGCCGTGTGTCCCCTTGTGTTGAAATTAAATTGAATTCAGTATGCTCCACACGGCCTCATACATGGGTGTGTGATTGGTCGTGTGTCACGAGTTAGTATACCCCCTAAATGGCACACGGCCTAGCACACGGGCGTGTGACTTGGCCGTGTTGTATAAGTTAGTATACCTTATAGGTTTGGCACAGCCTTGTACACGGTCTGGAACACGGGCGTGTGTGGCCATTTCGAAGGGCACACGGGCTAGACACACGGGCGTGTGATTGGCCGTGTGACCCAAGTCAGTATGTATGCCCTATTTCTGCATGGCCTGAAAAATGGGCGTGTCTGGAGCCGTGTGGGTGTGTGACCCCTGTATAGATGAAAAATTTATAATTTTTCCAAAACTTTTGTATGTTATCGGTTTAGTCCCGAACCACTTCTAAAGCATGTTTAAGGCCTCGTAGGCTCTTATAAGGGACAATCTGATTGTGTTGAATGGTATTTGAGTATGAATGCATAGATGTATGAGCATTGTATGTTAAATGATGTGTAATGATCGATAATACCTCGTAACCCTACTCTGACAACAGATTCGGGTTAGGGGTGTTACAGAAGGGCTAAACGAAGACATAAAGCTTCTAGTTGGAATTCTTGAGCTGAAAGAATTCGTTGTATCAGTTGATCGAGCACATAAAGCCGAGGAGCTAAGCAAAGAGAAAAGACATGCTGATTTTGAAACTAGAGACTCCAAAAGGAGATCGATTGGGAAGTTGAATCAATTAGTATCAAAGAAATGAAAAGGACATCACAACTGTTCTACAGCTTCTGTTGGATATTCTTGTAGAGACAGAGGTACCCGACGCTCCAGTCCTAAACCTCAGGCTACATCTGTAGCGAGTGTGGGTAGTGTCAGAGATGCCAAACCCGAGTGTAAGCACTGTAACAAACCACATTATGGTGAGTGTCAAGTTAAGAATGGAACGTGTTTCAGATGTGGTTCCTTTGACCACTATCTTAGAGATTGCCAGATAAATCTAAGAAAAATAAGGTTCAAACTATGAGACCGAGCAACACAGTTGCGAGAGGTAGACCACCTCATAATCTTAGAAATGTGAGTGGTAGCCGTGATGTGACGAAAAAACTCTAGCGTGAGGTCCAAAGCATGAGACACTTCGTATTGAATCAGATAGTCCAAGTGGGTTGCCTATTGTCATATCAGCTATGTCGGCACAAAAAATGTGAGAAAAGGTTGCAATGTTTACCTTGCATATGTACTGGATACTAAAGTGTATGAGTCAAAGCTTGAGTCAGTGCCAGTGGTTTGCAAGTATCCTAATGTATTTTCGGAGGAGTTACCTTGATTACCGCCGAATAGACAGAATGAATTGGCTATTGAACTGGTACCGGGGACATCACCAATATCGATAGCACCTAACAGAGCTAAAAGAGTTGAAAGTACAACGGCAATGTAACATCCCTTACCCGTATTCTACGCTGGAACCGGGTACGAGGCATTACTGGACTTAACTCACTTGGTCATACAACTTTGGGCTACAAGATTTCATTCCAACTTAAAATTTCTCATTCATACTCAAAACATTCTTATTATGGGCCTACGAGACCTAAAACGTGCAATCGGGGGTTTCGGAACCCAACCAAGAACTTTTGTGTACTTAATTTTTTTTGTCTAAACAGGGGCCACACGCCCGTGTGAAATGGGACACGCTTGTGTGAGCAGACAGTGTGGTCACACACGCCCATGTCCCTAGCCCGTGTGGAATTTATTTTCATTTTGAACCTACAGGGGTTTTCACACGGCCGGACACATGCCCGTGTCAATGGCCCGTGTCTCTCACACGGCCTAGACACGCCCGTGTCCTCACCCGTGTGTAAAAAACCTGGGTATCCCGTTTATGACGTCATCACCTCACTATGGTAACACGGCCAAGGTACACGCCCGTGTCCTTAGACTGTGTGTCGAATTAAATTCGTAATTTCAGGTGCAGACTTCACACGGCCTGGGCACACGCCCATGTCCACGGTCGTGCCGCCCATACGGCTGAGACACACGGCCGTGTCTCTGCCCGTGTGTTTACTACTGAGCTTACTAACTTACAATCCTAGCATGCAAGGGGACACACGGCCTGGTCACACACCCATGGAAATTGATCGTGTGTCACACACGGCCTAGACACACGCCCGTGTGCCTACCCGTGTGGACAAGAACAAGGCTATTTACCAAGCTCTTTTTGTCACCCTAACTCACACAACATAAATCCATTCAACCATTCACTGAGCCACCCAAATATGCATCATACACATTCATGAATAACCTCATCTTTTCATATATTAGTAATAAAGAGCCATCAACTATGGCTATATACAAAAGAGTTCATCTTTAAATGAGCCAACACATTTGTCCAAAACAACAAGGCATAACACTAAGCCTAGCCCCTATACATGCCATACTCAAAATGCTAATTCTAGATATACCGAGATGAGTTGATAGTGTGGATGATCTTCTGATTATCTTCGTATCCTGAGCTAGCTCTTTGACACTATAAAATAAGGGAAAAGAAAGGGAGTAAGCTTTAAGCTTAGTAAGTCTACATGTAAACAATAAGCATCACACCATATGCAAAGCAACCACAAACAATTCATATTATGTAAGAACATTTCACATTTTCATAGTCGTGCTTACTCATTTCATCTCTTACCACATTCCAACCATATAACATATTTATTGCTCACATTTACTAGCATACATTCTTTGCACTTATCACCACAAAATCACATGAAATAATACTTAAAAAATTTCTCGATGACCATTTGAAATAATACTTAACACTCGGCGGTTTCGCACATAGCCCGCCATTAGTTTATAATAGGGTGGTATCGCGAATAGCCCACCAAATGATAATATAAACGATGGTATCGCACATAGCCCATCGTGAATGAGTAATAAGGTAGTATCGCACAGAGCCCACCATTACACAATAATTACGGTGGTATCGCACATAGCCCACCGATGTTTATTACGAATATTTTCCGCACTTACATTTCTATCATTAGATTCATACGGAAACTATTCAGTATCTACTGAAATCAATCCAATTCATTCATAAGTAATTTCATTCATACAATTCACCATTAACTAATAACATATATGCTTGAGATGAATCATTTACACATAAACTTACCTCGGTGCAAAATATGTTAATTGGCGGTTTAGTCCGTAACCTTGCCTTTTCCCCGGTCAAGGTTGTTCCCTCACTCTTCTTGATCTATAATAACAAAATTCACTCATTCAATCATCTTATTAATCATAATACATCATAATCTCTACTTAGGCAAAAATGACCATTTTGCCCTTGTACTTTGGCAAAATTACGATTTTTCCCCTAGGCTCGTAAATCATTTTTCATCACATTTTCTCGTTAAACAAGCCTAGCTGAACATTTATTTCTTTTACAACTACTCACAAATCCAACTGCATTTATTACTAATTACAACCTTTACAACTTAGTCCCATTTAGGTGTTTTCATGGTAACACCTTTCACAAAAGTTGTTCCTTGACTCACTAACATCCATTTTCTTCCATAAAAAATTCAGTAAACCACATGAAAATTCTCATGGCAAGTCCCTAAACTTGCAACCATATTGCAATTTAGTCCCCTCATTAGCTAGCTTAAGCTTTGGGGGTTCCAAAAGTACAAAAATCATCAAATAAAACAACCAAAATCACTTACTTGCAAGAGATTTGTTTTGCTGAATATTTTGAACTCCAAGGACCCTTATTTCCTCTAAATTTTCAGTGGTAGAAGAAGAAGGAATAGTAAAAGATGATATCTAATCTTTTTATCTTATTTTATTCATTATTTTATCACCTAATTCCACCAAATTTGACCAAATTTTAATATCCTTGTCTCCCTAGTCTCTATGGCCGGCCAACACACCCCAATTGGCCTATTTGCACTTTAAGGTCCTCCAATTTAATATTCAATGGCTATTAGACACCTCTACCTTGTATAATAGAACTTTCGCACTTTATGCAATTTAGTCATTTTTCACAATTAAGCATACAATTGCTAAAATTAAAGCACCAAAATTTTCATATAGCAATATATTTATGCCATAACACATTAAATAATACAAAAATAATTTTCTTCAACCTCAAATTAGTGGTCCCGAAACCACTGTTCCGACTAGCCCCAAAATCGGGCTGTTACAACTCTCCCCTCCTTTAGAGATTTTCGTCCTCGAAAATCTTACCGGTAAAGAGATTTGGATATTGTTCTCTGATCGTTGATTTCAGAGTTTTAAATTTATAATTAGAATGATTGAACCCGGAAACTAACTATGACAATGATTTGAGGCAAGTGAACCTATCGAACAGTAATATAGCTTAGGCAAGACCGGATTGTCGAACCCAAAGGAACTAGAAGTACTAATACTAACTTTCTTTTTATTATCTAGACTAAAAAAAAGGGAATTTGTTATTTAATCTAAATTCAACTAACTATTAAGGTAAAGACACAAAGACAAAAAGAATGAATTGGGGAAATACTGTTGGAAAAACTCAGTTGATTAAGACGATACCCTTAGGAAGAATCTACCTAGACT
Source organism: Gossypium sturtianum (assembly GCA_025698515.1). Lineage (NCBI taxonomy): Eukaryota > Viridiplantae > Streptophyta > Magnoliopsida > Malvales > Malvaceae > Gossypium > Gossypium sturtianum. Next base: position 68,130,308 of record CM046953.1, read on the forward strand.
TCACTTGTTATCTAACACTGAACCAGACGATTTATTCACTTGACTTGATCTGTAAGATTCCCTAATTTATATTAAACCCTCTCTCGAGGCGAATAATGTCTAACCCTAGGTTGATTAATTGAAATCTCTTTCTAATTAAAACCCCTAGAATCGCATTAACTCGATCTATGGACTCCCATATTATGTTTCACCCTAATTCGGCAAAATCTCGTCACCCTATCTCTAGGCGCGCGATCAACTCTGCTTAATTATGCTAGATCTACTCTTAAACAGGGACTTTTGCTCCTCCACCTAAGCACATTCAACTTGAATCAATATTAATTAAGAACAAATCAAGTATTTATCATATAGTTCAGAAAAAAATAACAAGATTCATCTAGGTTTCATCCCCTTCAGCTATCTGAAGGGTTTAGTTCATAACTATAAAGAAAAACATCTCATAAGAAAACATAAAACAAAACATAAGAAATCCCTAAAACCCCCTGAAGGAATTGAAGGAGAGATCCGCCGTCTTGAGTAGAATTCCGGCTTCTTGAGATGGATCAACTGGCTATCCCTTGAGAGTTTCCCACAAATCTGACCTTTCCAGCTCGACTCCTTAGCCTAGCTAACCGCCCGACAAAAGCCCTGGCAGAGGCTTCTGCCAAACTCCCCTTTATGTTGCCCCCTAGGGTGTTTATATAGGCTTTGAGATGCCGTACTTGGCCCCTAAGTATCCTAATCCAAGTAGAATTCCTACTAGGGTGTTTAAATAGACTTTGGATTGTGTTTCTTTGCCTCCAAGCATCCTATTCTGAGTAAAACTCCTCTTGGCCGCGACAGGGGCGCAGCCATGGCACACGCCCGTGTGAATCGTGGCCAGGCCGTGTGGACTCCGTTGATGAGGCACGGCCGTGTAAATCGTGATCAGGCCGTGTTCTAGTATATCAAGGAGGTACGGTCGTGTGAGCTTAAGTCCAGGCCATTTCAATTTCCACTTTGGCCCATTTTGGTTTGTTTTAGGCTTGTTTCTCGTTTTTTTCCTCCTCGGGTGCTTTCCTTAGTGTAAGACATGAAAAGAAAGGATTACGAACACCTTTTTACATAAATCAAGGGATAAATCATCCAAAAGCATACTAAATGTGGGATTAAAATATGTTACTTTTACAGTTTATCAAATACCCCCACACTTAAGCTTTTGCTTGTCCTCAAGCAAAATTCTCAATTTACAATTAAAACGAACTTTCCATGATTCAAAATTCCTATCAACAATGTCTCATCATAATTCATAGATAATTTATACATGGATAATTTAACTCAAAGAGTCTTAAAGATTCAAACAATCTAAGTCATAGATTTGTAGCTCGAAAACATATGTGTCTCCCCTTATCTAAATGATTACCTCTTATCCAAAATCGACAAGGATTGACATCCTGACTAAATATTTACTCAAATCACTCAAGGTGTTTAAGGTTCAGGGAAAAAAACACTCAAAAGTCGAACATGAAAAGTTAATCCCATAGGCTTGCCTGAAAATCAAATCTCCACCACTATAATATGAGATGATAAACAGATCAAAAGGTATTTAACAGGGTTGTAACGCGACTAGGGTTAAAGGTGTGGATAAAGGCTGAATTAGAAGGTTAGAATCGAGATTGAATTGATAAATTACCTAAAAACAATGAACTGGAAAATAAATAATTACATGAATTGAAACTTTGAAACTAATAATACGAGCTTTTATTTCAATAAATAGACTTTAACTGTACAAGCTCGCTTTTCATCATACTAATACTGAATATACTTTGATGTTTTTTTTAAGAACAGATCAAATAATACATCAATTCACATACTAAGATGAAATAATCATGTAGCATAATCAAATCAAATCTCGATATAAGGGAAGTCGAAAAAGAATGGTGATAACAAAAATGAAGGGTTTTTGGGTTAATATTAGTAGGTGAGTCAATAAAAGGGTTGTTAGGATCAACGGGGTTCACTAGGGGTTAAATGTGAAGGTAGGCTTTTTAGTGGAGTAAGTGGCTTAAATCCTAGGTGCCTTCATCATCTCTGTATATCAAATCAAAGGTGGGGTCTTGACATGTATAAACGAGGCAAGTTCTAGAATAACAAATCAATGTTGACATACTCATAATCAATAAAGTGAGCATGAAAAAGAATATATGCTCTATAAGGCTCAAAATCTCACAAAAATTATGGGTATTTTGATGTCATCCTCGTAAATTTCAAACTTCAAAGTAATATTCAAATTCAGGTAGACAACCTAGAAAAAAATTTTAATTCTGAAAAATAGAATTATCATGCTTGATTCTCTAGTATCCTTTAAATTTAATTATCAGTGCACAATTATCAATGACTTAATCCAAGACATATCAACAAAAATTATAAATCGGGGAATTTTCATTCTAATCCTAATATGAGAAACTTACTTTAAGACAAGACATAATTTAGGGATTTTCAAATAATATTATAGTTAACCCCCCCTCCACACTTAAGATGTACATTGCCCTCAATGTACAAAGATAGATAATAGCACAATAATAATCAAATCATAAGATATGGGGAGAAGTGAAACTTCCTGAATTTTGGATGGAGTCAATGAAAAGAAATCGGATAGGAATTGGCAAATGTGAATGTAGGGGAGCGCCTTGAACTGTTTGGCTTTGAATCCTCGAAGTAGCCGGCCTGATTTTATTGCATCCTAAGCTAAATCTAAATGGCATGAAGAATAAGAAGAAAATAATAAAGAAAATAAAAGAAATATATAAGAAATAAAAATGAAAATAAAAGTAAATAATGGAAAATGAAAGAAGAAAGACAATTGGAAAAGAAAAAGGAAGAAGGGGGTTTAAATAGAGATGCAGCCCGTGGTTTGGGAAAAAATTTTGTCCTGTTGCCATACGTCTACGGCCACGCCCTTTTACCTACCTATGGTGCCCAAACAGCCACGGCCACGGCCGTGTGCAAGGCCGTGTGGCTTGAAAATCTGCACTTTTGGTTAGCTTGTAATTAGGTGCTAAAGAGGAAGAATAAAAATAAAAGTGAAAATAAAATAAAATAAAAATGTAAAACTAAATGGCTAGTGCTCGGGTTGCCTCCCGAGAAGCGCTCGTTTATAGTCTTAAGCTAGACTTACCTCTCAGTCACATAATCAGGGTGGTTTGAGGAGGTGAAAATCCTTTCTCATGTGATCAATTCGGTTTTTGATATGTAGTTTAAGTCGAGTAGTGTTTACCTTAAAAGTGCTGAATTCAGGACTAGTTACCTCAACTGTTCCATCTGGGAAGATTTTTAGTGCCTGATCCCCTATCGTAAACTGGGTTGTCCCATAATTAAGTTTGTCGTGGAGTTGCCTTGTTTTTGCTTCGTATGTTTTCCACTCGTCTAGTTCATCGATCCAAAGCCTTCGTTCCTTATGAATTTCTTTTTTATCGTCATGAGGTCTAGGATCTGGCATCTGCGAAGAAGCTTCAAGAAATGGCAAGTTAATATGGAATTTCTTTGGAAGTTTAAGAGACTTACCGACTTGTTCCTCTGTGTGGTCTTTCTTTATCGCATTGGGGTATGGCACACGAGCTTGGTACTCTGTAATTACCGGGTTTGGTAAATCCTGGCTTACCTCAACCTTACCTTCACTCACCACAGGCTCTTGCCTTGGGTCAGATTCCACTAACCTTTCACTGTCATGAGCTGTTATGGCTTGAATTTGCTCTTTTGGGTCAGTTTCAGTGTTGCTTGGCGAGCTTTCTTGTAGTGGTTCCGAGATCAGCTTCGCAAGTTGTCTAACTAACTTAGTAATTTCGCCAACTAACTTATTAAGTTCCCCAACTTGGTTTTTGATCCCTTCAATCGATGCTTGTTGGTTTTTAAGTGTTGTCTCAGTGTCTTGGAGATGGGTATCTGTGGCTGCCATGAATTTTGTCAGCATCTCTTCAATGTTCGACTCCTCTTCCTGTTGGTGAGGTGGTTGTTGAAAATCTAGAGAAAGTTCTGGTCTTTGGCTATTTTGATCATCCCACGATAAATTGGGATGGTACCTCCAACCTGCATTTTAAGTGTCACTATAAAAATTATTTTGTGGTCTAGAATAGTTACCCGTATAGTGAGCTTGCTCGTTTTCCATGCCATATCCGTAGGGTGGGTACTCAGGATTCGCCACGCCTCCTAAATTTAAATCATATTGTATTTTTGGGTGTACCTACGAGAGACTATACAAACCATCAATCTTTTTATTCATCATCTCTAACTGATTAGATGACCTGGTGACCACGTCGAGGTTGAAGACACTGGCTGCTTTAGTAGGAATTGTCCTCATAACTTGCCACTGATAATTATTCAATGCCATCTTCTCTATAGACTAAAATTATCTGCCAAAAGCAAAATAGAGGAAAAATTAGCAAATTAAAAATAAAAATAAAAATAAAAATAATAAAAATAAATTACAATAAATTACAATAAAAAATGGCTAAAGTAATAAAAATTAAGTTTTCTTAATGTTTTAGTTCCCCAGCAACGGTGCCAAAAACTTGATCGTTGATTTTAGAGTTTTAAATTTATAATTAGAATGATCGAACCTGAAAACTAACTATGACAACGATTTGACGCAAGTGCACCTATCGAATAGTAGTATAGCATAGGCAAGACCGGATTGTCGAACCCAAAGGAACTAAAAGTACTAATACTAACTTTCTTTTTATTATCTAGCCTAAAATAAAGGGAATTTGTTGTTTAATCTAAATTCAACTAACTACTAAGCTAAAGACACAAAGACAAAAAGAATGAATTAGGGAAATACTATTGGAAAAACTCAGTTGATTAAGACGATACCCTTAGGACGAATCCACCTAGACTTCACTTGTTATCTAACACTGAACCAGACGATTTATTCAATTGACTTGATCCGTAAGATTCCCTAATTTATATTAAACCCTCTCTCGAGGAGAATAACGTCTAACCCTAGGTTGATTAATTGAAATCTCTTTCTAATTAAAACCCCTAGAATCACATTAACTCGATCTATGGACTCCCATATTAGGTTTCACCCTAATCCGGCAAAATCTCGTCACCGTATCTCTAGGCGCGCGATTAACTCTGCTTAATTATGCTAGATCTACTCTTAAGCAGGGACTTTTGCTCCTCCACCTAAGCACATTCAACTTGAATCAATATCCTGAAAATATTAACACAAGAATTAAGCATACATAATTAAAAACAAATCAAGTATTTATCATATAGTTCTGAAAGCAATAACAAGATTCATCTAGGTTTCATCCCCTTCAGGTGTCTGAAGGGTTTAGTTCATAACTATAAAGAAAAACATCTCAGAAGAAAAGATAAAACAAAACATAAGAAATCCCTAAAACCCCCTGAAGGAATTGAAGGAGAGATCCGCCGTCTTGAGTAGAATTCCAGCTTCTTGAGATGGATCAACTGGCTATCCCTTGAGCGTTTCCCACAAATCTAACCTTTTCGGCTCGGCTCCTTGGCCTAGCTAACCGCCCGACAAAATCCCTGGCAGAGGCTTCTTCCGAACTCCCCTTTATGTTGCCCTCTAGGGTGTTTATATAGGCTTTGAGATGCCTTACTTGGCCCCTAAGTATCCTAATCCAAGTAGAATTCCTACTAGGGTGTTTAAATATACTTTGGATTGTGTTTCTTTGCCTCCAAGCATCCTATTCTGAGTAAAACTCCTCTTGGCCGCGGCAGGGCCACGGCTATGGCACACGCCTGTGTGAATCGTGGCCAGACCGTGTGGACTCCATTGATGAGGCACGACCGTGTAAATTGTGATCAGGCCGTGTTCTAGTATATCAAGGACGCATGGCCGTGTGAGATTAAGTCCAGGCCGTGTCGGTTTCCACTTTGGCCCATTTTGGTCCGTTTTAGGCCCGTTTCTCGTTCTTTTCATCCTCGGGTGCTTTCCTGAGTATAAGACATAAAAAGAAATGATTACGAGCACCTTTTTACATAAAATCAAGAGATAAATCATCCAAAAGCATACTAAATGTGGGATTAAAATATGTTACTTTTACGGTTTATCATTCTCTCACGGTTTCTTCCGGTTCCCACGTAGCTTTTTCCACATCGTGTTTAACACTTTTACTAAAGCTATGTTCTTATTTCTCAACTATTTAACCTCTCGAGCCAAGATCTTAATTGGCTCCTCTTCATAAGTCATGTCCGATCGTATCTCAATTTCCGTCGGAGGGATCACATGCGAAGGATCGGAACGATATCGTCGCAACATTGATACATGAAACACGTTGTGTATCTTCTCTAACTCTACCAGTAAAGCCAACTAGTATGCCACTGGCCCAATCCTTTCAGTAATCTCATACGGCCCTATGAACCGTGGGCTCAATTTGCCCTTTCGACCAAATCTCAATATTTTCTTCAACGGGGATACTTTTAGAAATACTTTATCGCCTACTTGAAACTCAATTTCTTTCCTTTTTAAATCCACATACGACTTTTTTCGGTCCGAAGCAGCTTTCAGACTATCACTGATCACTTTCACTTTCTCCTCAGTCTCTTTAACAAGATCAACCCCATAAATTTGCTTCTCACTAAGCTTGGTCCAATACAAGGGAGTCCGACACTTGCGACCATATAAAGTTTCGTACGGTGCCATCCGTATACTCGACTGATAACTATTGTTGTAGGCAAACTCAACCAAAGGTAGGTATCCTTCCCAACTACCTTCAAATTCTAGCACACAGCATTGGCGCATATCCTCAAGAACTTAAATTACCCTTTCAGATTGGCCATCGGTTTGGGGATGGAACGCAGTGCTAAAATTCAACCTTGCGCCCAAGGCTTCCTGCAACTTCTTCCAAAACCTCAAAGTAAATCTTAGATCTCTGTCTGAGATAATAGATATAGGCACCCCATGAAGTCTCACCACCTCAACAATATACAGCTCAGCCAGCTTATCAAGCGAATAATCTACTCGTACCGGTATAAAGTGAGCTAACTTCGTTAGTCTATCAACAACAACCCACACATCATCTTTCTTTCTCGGAGTCATAGGCAACCCCGTTACAAAATCCATGGTGATTCGATCCCATTTCCACTCTGGGACCATCACTGGCTGAAGTAATCCCGAAGGTACTTGATGTTCAGCGTTCACTTGTTGACAGATCAAACATTTTGTCACAAACTCAAAGATGTCTCTTTTCATACCCGGCCAGCAATAAAATTTCTTCAAATCATTGTACATTTTCGTGCTGCCCGGATGTACTGACAAGTAACCACTGTATGCTCATGTAAAATTTTCTGAATCAACTCATCATCCTTGGGTACACAAACCCTATCACGAAACATCAAACAATCGTCTGAACTCAGCCGAAAATCAGAATCATTTCTCGATTCATGCTTAGCCCTCTTAGCTTGCATCTCACTGTCATTCTTTTGAGCTTCACATATCTGCTGAATAAATAACGGTCTAGCTCTCAACTCAGCCAATATAGAACTATCATCAATCAACATTAAGCTCATACTCATAGCTCTCAAAGCATATAGGGATTTTCTACTCAAGGCATCCGCCACTACGTTCGCTTTCCCCGAATGGTAATCAATTACTAACTCATAATCCTTCAATAATTCGAGCCACCATCGTTATCGCAAATTCAGATCCTTTTGGTCCATAAAGTACTTCAAACTCTTATGATTGGTGAAGATTCGACACCTCTCACCATATAAATAATGACGCCAAATCTTTAAAGCGAAAACGATCGCAGCCAACTCCAAATCGTGAGTCGGATAATTCATCTCATGTGGTTTTAGCTGTCTCGAGGCGTAAGCTACTACCTTACACTCTTGCATCAACACACAGCCAAGACCGTTAAATGACGCATCACTGTAGACTACAAACTCTTTTCCCGACTCAGGTTTTACTTGGAAACACAAAAATTTATATACTTTTTCATGCCCTTTTTGACCCAAATTCATGTGGTTTCGAGTAAATTCTTGTCGAAAAATAATTAAATATTATAAAATAATTAAATTGTGCTAAAAATATGAAAATGATGAATTTTAATTAATTTTATAATTAATTTTGATTTATTTTGACTATTTTCAACAGAATCGCACAAAGGGCGAAAATCAGCTCGGCAGACACTGCTCGAAGAACAAAACCGAGAGCAATTTGAAGTTCAAGGCAAATTTATTTCCTGCCCAAGATGGTCCAATTATGAATGTTTAATCATAATATAATTAATTTTAATTTCTTCCCAATTTAATTTGGGCTAAATAAATTATTATTAATTAATTATGGAAAAGGGTCGATTAAAGCGCATTTGGTTGAACCGAATCAGTTGAACAAGAACCAGCCACCAACTGGGCAGCCCAAACCGTCCACAATGATGGCCCAAATCAGCTTATTAGCTGATTAATTAAGCTTGCAAAGAATCCCTTGAAGACCTTTCAAAACTGCATTCAAACCCCTCCAAAAATTATGGCTTTGTAGATTGCCCCATGCTATATTTAGCAAAGTTGAATTCTTCAACTTTGCCACATGGGATGGCCGGCCAAGGGAGGCATCTTTTGCTGCTGATATTTTCTATTTTTAGCAGCCTTGATCAGCTATAAATACACCCCCTAGCTGCTCATTCAAAACACACCTCAAGCATTTAACATTCTCCTATCTCACTTTCTCTCAATTCCCATTTTCCCTTTTCCCTTTTTGGTGTTCTTGTGCCGATTTATCCTCTTGGGAAAGAGGTGTTTTTCCAGCCATTTGAAGCAGCAATTGAAGTGTTCATAAGCCACCTTGATAGCCGAGGAAAACGAAGAACGAAGAAGGGAGCAAACAGACAAGCCACGGAGAAACACCGGATTTGTTTCTTGTTCCTTATCTCTTTAAATTATCCGTTGTTGTTTTGAAAAACATGTTTTTGAATATTTATGCTGTTGGAATGTTTAATTTAATCAATTTAGCTTGAATTTAATTCGTGTTGGGTTGATCACATTTCGTCCTCTTGAATTATTAAAATTGTGTTTATGCTGTTAAAGGCCTCGGTAAAATGTTTGATTAAGTAAAATTACATTAAGTTATCTGGCATTATAATTGTTTAGATAGCTAATGAATTAATTATTTAAACGCATTGAAATTGTAATTAATGGACGCAATACTTAATCTGTGCATGTTTAATTCTTCTAAGGAAGCTGAAGATTAAATTAGCATTGTATTTGACGATACATATGCCTTGCATAACTTGCAGGATTTTTGTGATTAAATTGTTTCAAGGTAAGAATACTTTGTTACTTCACATGATCTTTTATATGCTTGTTAGGTTGAATTAATCTTTTGAATCGACATAGGAATATGCGATAGATAATTTAATTTAATAAGTATGTATGTGCGATAACATGTTTACTTTTAGAAGTTTGTTTAGTCGGCTGAATTTGCATAGGAATATGTATAAGAGATGAATGGATTTTTATTTGTAAATATGTTCATTAGTTAGCAAAATAACCGAGTTGCCATGTTTTAATAAGTATAAACATGAGTTTAATAATTCTAAGATAAGAAATGTTATTAATCCAACACAATTAATTCATCTTGATTAAAATCAGTTTTTGAAATCGTGCATTAGAACTTTGTTTTATTTTATTTTTCTTTGTTTTATTTTTAGTTTTTAAATATTTCTTAAATCCAAATATTTTTCCTGCACCAAATTGTTTGAAAACATTTTCATAAATAATTCTTTTACAGTCCCTATGGGTACGATAACTCGACATTTACTTGTCACTTTATTACTTGTTACGATTGTGTACACTTGCACATTTCTACCGCTCCAAGTTTTTGGCGCCGTTGCCGGGGATTGTTTTTCAAAGCCATTATTTGTGAATTTTTATTCTTACATTTTGGTTTATTTATTTTCATATTTAAATTTTTACTTAATTAATTTTTCTGTGAATATTTTAGGTGTTTATGAGTATTAACCAGATTATTGACATACTCCCTGTGGACCCTGAAATAGAACGAACCTTTCGACAGCGAAGAAGACAAGCAAACCAAAGAAGGACCGAAGGAATGAATTTCGAGAATATGAACCAAGGAAACAGAGCAAACTCTACTCAGAATCCTATCCTTATTACGATAATAGGGATAGAGCCTTAAGACAATATGCCGTGCCGGTGTTTAACGATCTTAATCAGGGTATTAGGAGACCGAAATCGAGGCACAACAATTTGAGTGAAGCGGTCATGTTCGGATGCTTGGACAATGGGCCAATTCGATGGAATGCCATCGAAGATCCTCATCTTCACTTAAGACTATTTATGGAAGTGAGCGATTCTTTCAAGTTAGGCGGAGTAGCCGAAGATGCCTTACGATTGAAGCTATTCCCATATTCGTTAAGGGATAGAGCTAGTGCTTGGTTGAATTCATTGCCACCGAACTCTATTTCTACATGGAAAGAATTAGCCGAGAGATTCCTCATGAAGTATTTTTTCGCCAAGCAAAAATGCTAAGCTGAGGAACGAGATCACTGCTTTCCACTAAATGGAGGACGAGTCCTTGTATGAGGCATGGGAAAGATTTAAAGAGTTATTATGAAAATGCCCTCATTATGGAATCCCTTATTGCATTCAACTTGAGACATTATACTACGGTCTCAACACCCACACAAGGATGGTAGTGGACGCCTCTACTAATGGTGCTCTCCTTTCTAAGTCTTATAACGAGGCTTACGAAATTATCGAGAGGATTGCCAGCAACAACTATCAATGGACAACCAGTCGAGCAGCGTCAGGAAGACGAGTCGCCGAAATTCATGAAGTAGATGCTCTTACTTCACTCGCATCTCAGGTATCATCGATAACCTCAATGCTTAAAAATCTTACTACTAATGGGACTAATAGTTTTACAGCACAACCGCCTAATCAATTTGAGAATATAGCCTGTGCTTATTGTGGGGAGGGACATTTGTTCGAAGAATGTCTATCAAACCCAGAATCTGTGTACTACATGGGTAATCAAAACCAAAATCGAGGAAGGCAAGGGCTGCAATCCAACTTTTATAACTCATCATGGAGAAACCACCCGAATATTTCCTGGAGTAACCAAGGGGCTGGAACCAGTACTACTTACACCCAACCCAGACCGACCCAGCCGCCTAATTTTCCGCAACAAGTTCAGAACCAGTTCAAGCTGAAGCATCCAATAGCCTGGAGAGTTTGCTAAAGACATACATAGCAAAGAATGATGCCTTAATCCAGAGCCAAGCAGCTAAATTGAAGAATTTGGAGAATCAAGTGGGCCAGCTTGCGACTGAACTCAGGAACCTACCACAAGGTGCTTTACCTAGTGGCACGAAAAATCTGAGAAATCCAGGAAAGGAGCATTGCAAATCATTGACATTGAGGAGCGGAAAGATAGTCGAACCCAACATTGTCAAAGTTGAAAAGGAGAAAGCTGATGCTCAAGAAGAAGTTCAACCAAGTGTTGAAACCCCAGTTTCACCAGAACCAAAACCTGTAAAACCCAACAAAGTAACCTCAGGACCAATCAATTCTGATCAACCAACAACTTTGTTAGATGGATAATTACCACCAAAGGTGAATCAACCATAATCAGTTCCAGTGATGAAACCACTGCCACCCTACCCTCAAAGACTTCAGAAACTGAAGCAGGAGATTCAATTCAAGAAGTTCCTTGACGTACTCAAGCAACTACACATCAACATCCCATTGGTCGAAGCACTTGAGCAAATGCCGAACTACGTCAAGTTCATGAAAGATATCTTGTCTAAAAAACGAATGCTTGGAGAATTTGAGATGGTAGCTCTGACGAAGGAATGCAGTGCATATCTTCAGAACAAACTACCCCCAAAATTGAAGGGTCTTGGATGTTTTACCATGCCGTGCAACATTGGATCAACATATTGTGGTAAGGCATTATGTGACTTAGGTGCAAGTATCAACTTGATGCCTATGTCAATATTTAGAAAGTTGGGGATAGGAGAAGTTAGACCAACTATGGTTACACTTCAACTAGCAGATCGATCCTTAGCACATCCAGAAGGAAAAATCAAGGACGTATTGGTACGTGTAGAAAAATTTATCTTTCCTGCTGACTTTGTAATTCTTGATTTTGAAGCAGACAAAGAAGTGCCAATTATCCTAGGAAGACCATTCTTAGCAACCGGAAGGACCCTTATTGATGTGCAGAAGGGCGAGCTGACTATGCGTGTTCAAGATGATCAGGTAGCATTTAATGTTTTTAAGTCAATGCGATTTCCTGACACAATGGATGATTATTCTGCAGCAGCCGATTTAGAAGAATTAATAATAGAGAAGGAAATTAACTGTGTTGAGGGCCCATTGGAAAGTATTTTGACATCGGATCCTCCAAATGATGAAGAAGAAGATGAATGCTTAGCTTTGCTAGGAGCTAATCAAAAGGGATTTAATCCGTAATCCCATTTTGAATATTTGGAATTAGAGAAAAGAGATTACATGCAGCCAAAAGCATCAATCGAGGAGCCACCTAAGTTAGAACTCAAGGTATTACCTTCACACTTAAAATATGTTTATTTAGGTAACGCCTCTACTCTGCCTGTGATTGTTTCAGCAGAATTAACTACTGAACAAGAAGACAAACTTATCATAGTTTTGAAACAATTCAAGAAGGCTATCGGATGGACTATAGCCGATATTCGCGGTATTAGCCCATCTGTATGCATGCACAAGATCATATTAGAAGATGGCGAGAGAGGAACGATTGATGGACAATGGAGACTGAACCCCATCATGAAAGATGTCATAAAAAAAGAAATTATCAAGTGGTTGGATGTGGGTATAATTTACCCCATCTCAGACTGTTCATGGGTGAGTCCAGTCCAGTGCGTGCCGAAGAAAAGAGGTATCACGGTCGTGGAGAACGAGAACAATGAGTTGATACCAATGAGAACAGTTATGGGATGGAGAATCTGCATCGATTAAAAGATCACTTTCCTCTGCCGTTCTTGGACCAGATGCTTGATAGACTCGCAAGACGAGACTACTACTATTTTCTCAATGGATACTCAGGGTATAATCAGATTCTGAGAGCACCGGAAGATCGGCACAAAATGACATTCACTGTCAAATGCGGTACATTTGCATTTAGACGCATGCCATTTTGTTTATGTAATGCACCAGCTACATTTCAAAGATGTATGATGTCTATCTTTACTGACATGGTTGAGAAGTACTTGGAAGTTTTCATGGATGATTTCTCAGTATTCGGAGATACTTACGATGATTGCTTAGCCAATCTAGCGAAGGTACTGAGGCGATGCAAAGAAACGAATCTCGTACTCAATTGGGAAAATTGCCATTTCATGGTACGAGAAGGAATTGTTCTAGGGCATCGGATAACGAGACATGGGATCGAGGTGGACAAAGCAAAAGTAGACGTTATTGAGAAACTCCCACCTCCAACATCTGTAAAAGGTGTTAGGAGCTTTTTGGGCCACGTTGGTTTTTATCGAAGGTTTATCAAGGACTTCTCCAAAGTGGCTAAACCCTTATGCAAGCTATTGGAGAAAGACTTGATATTCAAGTTTGATGAGGATTGCTTAAAAGCCTTCGACGATCTAAAAATTCGATTAGTCACGGCACCCATAATCGTCACACGGTAGGATTCGCCATTTATTTTGATGTGTGACACAAGTGACTTCGCCATTGAGGTGTCATGGGCAAAGCAAAGAAACAAAGTTTTCATCCTATCTACTACGCATAAGCGAACTCTACTTAGGAGCTCAACTGAATTATACGGTATGCAGAGAAAGAGTTACTTGTTTGTTGTGTTTGCTTTTCGACAAGTTAGATCTTATCTTGTAGGTACCAAAGTGATTGTCTATACGGACCACTCCGCAATTAAGTACTTATTAGCCAAGAAAGATGCTAAGCCAAGATTGATCCGGTGGGTGCTTCTACTTCAGGAGTTCGATCTAGAAATTCAAGATCAAAGGGGAGTAGAAAACCAAGTAGCAGATCACTTATCCAGATTGGAGCCGTAAGAGGGAAAATCTCCACTCGTACCGATCCAAGAGACTTTTCCAGATGAACACATACTGAAGGCAAATCATGTCCATAATATTCCATGGTTTGCTAATTTTGCTAACTATTTAGCTTGTGGTTTGATGCTGATTGATAAAACTTATCAACAAAGAAAAAAGTTTCTTCACGATGTGAAGTACTATTTTTGGGAAGAGCCATATTTGTTTAAAAAGTGTGCAGATCAGATGATTAGGAGATGTGTGACAGAAGATGAAATACCGAAGATTTTATACCACTATCATTCAGCTCCGAGTGGGGGACACTTCGGAGGAACTCGTACAGTGGTCAAAGTATTGCAAGCCGGATTCTTTTGGCCTACACTATTCAAGGATGCATACGCTTACGTAAAGAATTGTGATCGATGTCAGAGAGTTGGAAACATAACTAATAGAAATGAGATGCCTCGAACAAATATCATTAAGGTAGAATTGTTCGATGTTTGGGATATTGATTTTCTTGGTCCTTTTCCTCCGTCTTTTGGTCACAAGTATATATTGGTAGCAGTAGATTATGTGTCCATGTGGGTCGAGGCTGAAGCTTATCCGACGAACGATTCCAAGGTTGTGATGAAATTCTTGCAGAAACACGTGTTCACAAGGTTTGGAACCCCTAGAGCTATTATCAGTGATGAAGGGACCCACTTTGTGAACAAGTGGTTAAAATGGTTGCTAGATAAACATGGAGTGAAACACAAGGTTGCTACAGCTTACCATCCGCAAACAAATGGGCAAGCTGAGCTAGCAAATAAGGAGATCAAAGGCATACTTGAGAAGCTAGTTTGCCCGAACCGACGAGATTGGTCTAAAAGACTAGATGATGCTTTATGGGCTTACAGAACAGCATACAAGATGCCCTTAGGAATGTCACCCTATAGGTTGGTCTTTGGGAAAGCCTGTCATCTACCTCTGGAGTTAGAGCACAAAGCTTACTGGGCTCTTCGACAACTCAATTTGGATCTCAAGCTTGCTAAAGAGAAACGAATGCTCCAACTCAACGAGCTAGAGGAATTTCGAATGTTCTCATATGAAAATGCCAAATTACTCAAAGAAAGACTCAAGAAATGGCATGACAAGCATATTCGAGTTCGAAAGTTTGAAGTAGGTCAGCAAGTTTTGTTATTTAATTCCAGATTGAAGTTCTTTCCAGGTAAGTTAAAGTCACGTTGGTCCGATCCATTTACAATTCATCGCGTTTATCCATACGGAGTTCTTGAACTCCAAGGTAAGAGAGGTAATTTTCAAGTCAATGCTCAGCGTTTGAAACACTATTACGAAGAAAACCCTGAACGAGATAAAATCGTGTTCAGTTTATCTGATTTTTAATTTTCTTGTTTTCAATAAATTATTTAGGGTATATTTTCGGGTTCATTATGTTTAATCTAGGAGATTGGAACTTAAGCGGGACCGCTTGTGACCCCTCCAATCTTTCCTGGGAATTGATTTTTACATAATTTTCCAAGAAATTAGCCCCTAAATAGCAAAATAAATTTTTGTTTTTTTTCTCAAATAAAAAGGTCAATTTTGACTCAAGTTTTAAATTGCAGCTCAATTTCAAATTTTCATTAAGTCCATGGACTTAATTGATTTATTTTTCAAATTTGGTTGCTATTTTCATAAATAATAAAAACTAGGTGCCTCTTCTTGTAAATATTTTTAAAAGGCATCTAAAATAAATATTTTTATTTTCAAATTATTGATAAACTTTAATATATAATTATATTCATTATAATTTATATATTAACTTTTATCAACCTAGCTTAGGATTAGAATTAATTTTATTTTATATTTATCTTAGTAAATAAATAAAAATTGATAATTTATATGTGTTTATTTAATTGTTAATTGTTGTTTATCATGAGTAAAATTAGAAGGGGACTCTTATTTTTAATGCTTTAATTGTTCTAAGAGTTCTATTCCAATTTATACTCCTCCATCTATAAATTGCACCCTTGTTCTCACCATTCACTCATCACTCAAACTCCCATCCACCAAAACACCAAGTGCCGCAACTCCCAAGCCACCATTCGGCCGCGGCAGGCTCAAAGACGCCAAAGACACCGGCCAGTGTTGCCAGTCGAGATCTCACGCCATTTGCATCGCGCCTTGTGCGCTAGCTACACACCAACGCCCCACGCCAACCAGCCCGTGGCCTGCCTTGCGCTGCACCTTGCGTGCCACCTACTCAGCCCCATCGCACCTTGCTGCTTTGTGCGCCTATGCGCACATTCTCCCTTCCCCAACCTAAGCCAACCCTCCTTTAAATTCTCCTTTTGATTCATTAGTTTTTATTTATTTTAAGAGTTCTTAAATTCTACGAGGAAGGTGGTAAGAATAATTTTTTCTTAAGTTTAATTTTTATTCAATTATTTAATTTTCAATTTATTGAAATATTAATAATTTGTATTAATTAAATTTTTAAGAAACTAATTTTTATTTTTCTTTCCATCTTATGTTCGGAGTTAATTATGACTCATAAAAGAACTCGTGCCTCCACTCAAATTGACAAACCACAAAGCAAATTTCACCGTGTGAAGAAGCCAAAGTAAGATACGAAAGTATCTTCAAAAATCAACAGATGCATCCAGAGAAAGGCTTCACATTGAAAGAAAGCAACTACTGAGAGACTTTATGGCACGTATTCGACAAGTTCTTTGAAGCCCTCAATTGGGAATTGTTTTGTGAAAAGAGACCAAGTGTGGATGAGGAATTAGTTAAGTGAATTCTACGTGAACTTAACTTCAAGCGAATTGACGAAGTTCGATCAGCGGAATCAAGGTACCAATAAATTCTAATGCTATTAATGAGTTTTTTAAATTACCTGATTTCGACAACGATGAATATTCCTCTCTGTTGAGCAATATTAAGCCTGGAAATCTACAAGAAATCCTCGAGGAACTCACAGTTCCAGGTTCTAAGTGGACTGTGTCAAAATAAGGAATCCACACGTGTCGAAGAGAGTATTTGACACCACTCGCGAAGGTATGGTTCTACTTCATTCGTTTCAGCCTTATGCCTAGTTCACATGGGACAACAATTTCATTAGAGCGAATGGTCCTACTATACTCGATTTTAACCGGAAAGACCATTGATGTGGGCAAAATCATCCTGAGAGAAATGCGAAATTGTGCCATTAGATGCTCTGGCCCGGCCTATTTTCCCTTTACGATCACAATTTTGTGCTTAAAAGCAAAACTCCTTGCGGACGTGAAGAATATAGAGTATAGTCAAGGCACAATCACCAATTGGGACCTCTACCGAGTGGCCGGAGATTCTGTTCTTCAGCAGCGAATTGAAGAGAGCGAAGATCCTGAAGAAGCAGAAGATGAACCCACAGAAATCCCACCAGAGCAATCAAATGAGGCAGATCCAATGGAACCAGAAGCTGAACCTGATATCAAACCCTTAATGTTTAGAGCTCCACCGCCTAGCCGAGATCGTCGTGATGAGGTATTGAAGCTGATGGACTGAATACAACCCATGCAATGGCCGCAACAAGCCTATTGGCTATACTCAAAAATAAGAGATGATTCGATGAGGAGTGCCCTCAAGAAAATTTATAATGACCCATTTATTTTTGTGTCTGAGTTTCTAGATTTCATATTTGAACCATGGGTTTCATCATTGAAGAGAGAGCAAGGCGATTCCTACAAAGACAATACTAATGGAGGAAAAGATGAGTCAAAATCGGAAGGATCGGCAAACAAATAAAAAAGGGGAGGACTTCAACTTTAGTTTATTTTTATTTTCAGTTATTCTAGGATTAGGTTAATTAGGAATTTTTATTCTTGCACAATAAAACAAGTGATAGGAATCATGAATAAAATCTAAACAAGTCTCAAAGGCTAAAGTGTGGCAATAGATATATACATGTCTAGGATTAGATTTTAGAAAGAGCACAGTACTTAAGCGATCAATTTGACTCACCTCCTCTTTTCTAATATCCTACCGGTGTATAGTATTTATTCACTTTAAACAATGAGGACATTGTTCACTTTAAGTAGGGGACCAGAAAATTTGAATTGATTCCACTCAGAATAAAATTTTCTTTTAGTTATGCTTAGGATATATTTTGTTCAATAATTTGAAATTTTGTTAAGTATGCTAAACTCTAGTATTAATAAAGTTCTATTATTTCAATAAATTATTATGTTAGCTTTGTAACACCCCAAACCCGGACAGGACACCACGTCCGAATCCGGTATATTACGGGAACACGTTTTTGAGAATCCAAAGTATATAGTTAAAAGCGAGTTGATTTCATTTAGCATATCCAATAGTTTCTTAGTGCTATTTTGAAACATTTTTGACTTAGTAGAATATCGAGTTTGGTTTGAAGCTCATTTGCGTTTACTTTATAGCAAAGCATAGTGAGATACCAGATGGTATAGTTTAAAACACCAACTGCGTTATAATTTTGAAAACATTATCTTACCAAATTTTAGTAAAATTTCATACCAAGTTATTTGTTAAGCGAGTTGCGAATCTAATTAAAACATAACCATCATAAAACATAATTTAAAGGCCTTTTACAAGTCCAAATTTAATCTCAAATAAAAATAAATAAGCTAAAGTACCCAAAGTGAATAGTCGAGCAAAACTTTTATTAAAGCATGGCATGTGCACCCCGAGTCCACCAGGCTCCATGACCGCGTCTACGGGTCACTGAAATGTCAAAGGAGAGGGTGAGTCGGTGACTCGGTGCATAAATCCCGCTCCCGATGAAACAACATGCTAACACACATCATACATAGCAACATAATTAATGCAACCCGATCCTAACCATCCGTCTCTCCTTTTTCTACCCCGTGTGGTACCAAACCCTTTGGTGGTGCCAAACCACTGGTGACATATAGTCACAATGTGTTACAAAACACACGGTGTCCCAAAGACACAATATCCATCAATGTGGTGCCAAACCTTTGGTGTCCCAAAGACACGTTTGTGCTACCAAAGCACTTTGGTGACCAGAAGTCACAAATCCAATGATGGGGCCAACCCATCGTGTGATACCCAATCACTAGTGAGGCGATCCCATATCTCATGTGGGGCCAACCCGCGGTGGTGTCAAACCACGGGGACAAGTCGCAATGAGGTGCCCAACCTCGGTGTCCCAAAGACACAAATGTGGTACCAAACCACTGGTGGTGACCGTAGTCACAATAATCGAATGATGGGGCCAACCCATCGTGTGATACCCAATCACTAGCGAGACGATCCCATATCTCAAAGTGGGGCCAACCCACGGTGGTGTCAAACCACGAGGACAAGTCGCAATGAGGTGCCCAACCTGCGGTGTCCCAAAGACACAAATGTGCTACCAAAGCTTTGGTGACCCAAAGTCACAAAGTGTGTTACCAAAACACGGTGCTCGTCGGCACAAAATATCCTTGCTCCCTCCACTCATATCACCCATCAACATACCATACTCATGTAATCATGCATATCATACAAGTCATGCATATCATGCCAACATGTCTAGCATTACATCTCATAGCATAAATAACATAGATCATAATACCCAAGGTATCCATAATAGAACTTGTAATAAATTAGACTTACGGATACGTACACATACCCCGTTTGGGTATCCAATTATCCATCATTTGGTATAGTTTTTACGAGGCAAGCAGGTTTATTAATAACATTACTAGGTATCGGTTGTGTTAGTTTACACACAGTATACAGCGTCTAAAAATCCCAGCGAATCGATCTAAGTCCCTTGATTATCCGGCTCCTATAATCGGCCAAATAAGAGCATTAGACAACTTATCCCATTCGGCCAAGACCATCTAACCCCAAAAGAATCAATATCAAACCCTTACCTTTATACCGATTTGGTTTCCTACCAAATCTCGAATCAACGATGATTCCCTTGACAATCGGCCAACCCCTAAAAGAGAAACGAGTTAAACTTTAATAATCTTGACTTAATCGAAACCAAAAGATTGAGCGATTAATGATAATACCAATCACTTACAACAACCCTTTGCTTAACAATCGGTTAAAAGAGTGAAAACTCTTCTTGGTTACTTCCAATATCCAAAGACCCTAAAGCGAGATGATTAATCAAAGGTTAACACCCTTCCATAATAGCCACATTCAGCCCTTCATCAAACCCACAACGATTAAAAACGAGAAAAGAGAAGAAATGGCCATTCGGCCAAACACTTACCTAACTCCAATCGATTTATACAAGAACCCCAACACTCTCACGATATTCGGCCAAGAGAACTACAAGGGAGAGGAGAGGTTAGGCCTTGACCAAGAAAGAAGCGCAAGAAAAGATGAAAAGAAGGATTGATATTCGGCCAAAATGAGAACACAACTAGAAGGAAATTTGGCAATTACCAAGGGAGGTTAGGCTAGAGTCTTAAAAGTGAAGCAAAAGAATGATATGTTCAAGAAGAAGAAGAGAATCGGCCAAGGTCTTGAGAAGAAAAGAAAATGGAAAAGAGATAGATGCCTTTCGGTTTTGGAGAAGAAAGAAATGGAGAAAGTATTTGGAACAGGAGGTTTCGGCTACAATGTTCTTAAGCAAGGAAGAAGAAAATGAATATGACAAAGGAGGATAGAAGTTTCGGTTTACCTAACTGAAAGAAAAGGGAAAGAAATGGGAAGGGATATTCGGCTAACAAATGACCAAAGAAGAGACTTTTTGCTTGATATTCCAAAGACCGTAAATGCACCCAAAATGCCAAAAATGCAAAAATGCATTTCGGCTAGCACCTCTCCACACTAAGCCGTCCACTTCCCCCACTCCACACTCCTTCAAATTCGGCCATAACCCCCAAACACACTCACCACCACTCATTTCAAATGAGTGGACCAAGTCCTCCTCCACATTTTGCTCTCCACCTTACATTTGAAAGTGAAGACCAAGTCCAAGTAAATTTCACTAGCCTTCTACCTCTCCTCCATGCCGTCCCAAAAAGAAGCCAAAATGGGGACTCTGTGGCTCGAACACTGGACCTCCACCACAAGTAGATGACGCCACACAAAGCTTCCCCATGTAGCGCATGCTTTGCCACTAAGCTAGCTCCTTACTTGTGCAACAAAACATCAATTAAAATTCTTAAACCCCTGACTTCCTCGGCTCCCTTCACTTAACACCCAAAAACCAAAATTTTCCCATTCCCTCGGGCACACTCCTAGCCCACAATTAAGCCCCTAAAACACGAAATAGCAACACGACACACTAAACTCATGCAATATCATGCAACAACAAAACACCCCTAACCGGGATGTTACGGTTCTACCCCCTTAAAATAATTTCGGCCTCGAAATTACGATCGATCGAAGAGTTGCGGGTATTCTTTGTCTCATCATATCCTCGGGTTCCCACGTAGCTTCTTCTACGCCATGATTCCGCCAAAGAACCTTAACCAAAGGCACGGACTTCTTACGCAAAACCTTCACATCTCGATCAAGAATGCGCATGGGCTCCTCCTCCATGGTCAAATCTGGATTTACCTCGATCTCTTCCACTTTGGTACCACATGCGCGGATCCGAGCGATACCTCCAAAGCATCGAAACGTGAAAAACATCGTGAATCGACTAAGCTCTGCTTTGGCAACTCAAGGCGATCGCTCTTGGTCCAACTCGTCTCGAGAACCTTATACGGCCCAATGAACCTCGGACTTAGCTTGCCTTTCTTCCCGAATCTCAACACCTTTTCCAAGGCGAGACCGGAAAACTCGATCCCCCACGGCCGAACTTCGATATCTCTTCGCTTAAGATCGGCATAAGACTTCTGCCGATCCAAGCTTCCTTCAATCGAGTGAATCAACATAACCTTGTCCTCGGTCTCCACTACTAACTCGGGTCCCAACAAGCGGCGTTCACCCAACTCGTCCAACACGTAGGTGAGCGACATTTCCTACCATACAACGCCTCATACGGTGCCATCTTGATGCTCGCGATAAGCGCATTATTGTAGGCAAACTCGGCTAATGGCAAAAACTCCTCCCAACTACCTCACGAAATCCGGACACAACCTCTCGGCATATCCTCTAAGATCCCGAATACCTTTTACGATTGGCCGTCGATTTGCGGGTGAAAAGCCGTCTTTGAAATCCAAGCGAGTGCCGGGGCACGATGCAATGCTCTCAGAACCTTGGCGTAAATCGGGATCCCTATCGAGATAATCGAAAGCGGCACACCGTGCAACCTCACTATCTACGAAACATACGACCGCTAGCACGAAGTGAGTAGTCAACCCTCACCAGGAATGAAGTGGTGATTTAGTCGAGCGATCCACCACTACCCAAAGCTGAATCCTTCTTGCTTGGCGTAGCGGTAACCCTGGCGAAATCCATGGTTATCCTTTCCCACTTCCAACGAGGAATCTTCACGGTGAAGCAAACTCGACGCGGCAAGCGATGTTCGGCCTCGACCTGTGACATGTCGGACACTTCCCAACAAACTCTGTCACCTCTTTCTTCAAGAGGCCACCAAAAGCGCTCTCTAAGATCCCTATACATCTTGCTACCTCCGGGATGCATAGCATAAGAGGCGCTATGTGCGTCTGAAGAATCTTTTGCCTTAGCTCAACATCTTTAGGCATACAAGCCTTACCTTGGAAACACAGAACCCCATCACGGACAAGTTGTAACCCTCCAAACCACCATCCTGCACTTGCAACCTTGGCGCTTTTCAGAACCTCATCCAATAAGCTGTTTCTCTCGATCTGCTCCACCCGGTAAAGCAACTTGCGTTCGCGAGAATACTCCCATCGTCCATACAAACTCAAGTGGGCAAACAATGCTCTTAAGTCCGAAACAACCTTGCGGCTCAACGCGTCGACCACCACGTTAGCCTTGCCGGATGATACTCAATCGAATAGTCGTAATCTTTCGGCAACTCAACCCATCTGCGCTGCCTCAAATTCAAATCCTTACGAGTCGTGAGATACTTTAGACTCTTGTGATCTGTGTAGACTATCGATCTCTCCCGTACAAGTAGTGCCTCCAAATCTTTAAAGCGAAGACTACGGTTTGCTAGCTCCAAATCGTGCGTCGGATAGTTGACCTCATGTGGCCTCGGTGTCGAGAAGCGTAAGCCACAACCTTACCTTCTTGCATCGGCACACAACCCAAGCCGTATGTGATGCATCGCAAAGGCGTGAATTCCTTACGACCTCGGAGTTGAATTAGAACCGGAGCCTCGGTCAAAATCTTCTTTAACTTATCGAAGCTTTCCTGCGCTTCTCGGTCCATACAAGCGGAACTTCTTTCCTCGGCAACTTGGTCATTGGTGGTTTGCTATCAGCGAGAAACCCTCAACAAACCTTCGTGTAGTATCCGGCCAAACCAGAAAACTCCGAATCTAAGCCAGCGACTTAGGCGGCTTCAATCCAAAAGCGCCTCAATCGGCGAGGATCTACTCGAATCCTCGGTGACACTACATGACCCAAGAAAGTCACTTCTCTAAGCGAACTCACACTTACCGAACTTAGCATAGAAAAGTGCTTTTCCTCAAAATCGCAGCACACCACTCGCAAATGCTTATCATGCTCTTCCTCTGTCGCCTTGAGTACACCAAGATGTCGTCTTTGAAAACCACCACGAAGGCCCAGATCCGGATCTGCTTTGAAACACCACTGTTCATCATATCCATAAGCAGCTGCGGTGCGTTAGTCAACCCGACGGCATTACGTAAATTCGTAGTGCCCATACCGAGTCCGAAATCTTTGTTTTATGGATATCGACCTCCTTAACTCTTAGCGGTGATACCCGGACCTCAAGTCGATCTTGAAAATACCGCAAAGCACCTTCTTGGTGATCAAACAAGTCATCTATCCGTGGCAGCGGATACTTGTTTTTAATCGTCGGCATATTCAAGTGGCGGTAGTCTATACACATCCGCATCGTGCCATCTTTCTTCTTAACAAAAATACCTGCGCACACCCGCGGCGAAACACTAGGCCTAATAAAACCTCGATCCAATAACTCTGGATGCGAGCCTTAAGCTCCACCAATTCCTTTGGCGCCATCCTATACGGAGCAATAGACACCGGCGCGATTAAGGGTAATAGATCTATTCGAACTCTACCTCGCGATCTGGCGGCAAACCGGAAGTTCCTCGGGAAAAACATCAGCCAAATTCCTTAGCAGTGCGAACCTTCTCCACGGCCAGACTCCTTAGCCTCCAGCGCATACACATGAACTACATACGCTTCACGACCCTTCACGACCATCTTCTGCGCCTTGAGCGGATACCACATTTGATAAGTAATCCCTCCTATTACCTATCATAGCCACCTCTTCACCCTCAACCGTCTTAAGAACCATGCGCTTGGCGCGCAATCCAACCTCGCACGGTACTTGACCAACCAATCCATCCCGAGAATCGGATCGAACTCCCCAAGCGGCGGTTCCATCGGATCAGCGACAAACACTACCCCTTGGAGTTCTAAGGGTACCTCTCTAAAGCAGTTTATCTACTACTACGAGTGACCTAGAGGGCTAATCACCGTCATTTGCCTAGAAGATATCTCGAGTCTAAATCCATGGTCCCTACTACACTCACGGCAACATAAGAGTGCGTTGAACCCACATCAATCAAAGCGGTATAAGGAGAACCAAAAATCAAAAACGCGTCTGGTTATGGCGTCAGGTCGCGTCGCCCTCCTCTCGGCGCCTCGCGGCATACACTAATCCGGTGTCTAGCATCGAACTACCCGCACCTCGCCGGTGCTCCACGGCCCTAACTAGAACCATTACCACTACGCCATTACCACGGCCCCTCTGCGGTGGCGGTCTACTACCTACTGAGCCGATTACGCCCCGACTCTCGGGCCCGAATCGCCAACCTACGCGGGACGGTCCCTCACACGGTGCTCGAGAGAACCACACTTGAAGCAACCTTTTCCTCGATCCGAGCCACCCCAATGAGATTTCCCCTGCCCGATCACCGCTGCGGCGGTCTGCGCCTAGCGACAACAAACTGGCGGTGGTTGGCCCACTTTCGGTCTAGCTCTCTTCTGCGGATTACCCGGCGACCGAGAAGACCCAAAGCTCCTCTTATGCCTATTTCTATCCATGCCCTGTCTCGCGACTCCTTAACACCCTCGGCTACCTTAGCCTTCTCAACTAAGACAGACAAACTCGCGCTCCTGGCGAGGAGCAATCAGTGATCTCAACTCGTCTCGCGACCCATCCTCGAACGCGCACACACCTCTCATGCTCGGTGGCCACAATGCCCTCGGCATACCTACTCGACCGGGAACTCGGCCTCGTACTTCGGCCATGATTTACTCCCTGAACAAGCCTCGAAATGCCTTCGTGGGAGTCAATATAACTAGCTCCGATGTATTTCTTTTGATATGCGTACGAAATAATCCCATGTCGAGATCCTCTTTGCCACCTTTATCCCGAACCGTGAGCCACCAGCGATATGACTCATCCCGGAGAAGCGATACGATGCCCTTGAGCTTCTCTTGGCGAGTCAAGTCGGATCATCCATGATCCGCTCGGTTGCCTCTAGCCAATATTGGCAGATCTTTGGGAGCAACACGAAACACCTCGGAAGAATTCGGCCCCATTTGCCCGAGTCGCTCAGAACAATTTCCTAACTCCTGCACCACCACCTACACCGGCTACCCTTTCCAACACTCGCGGCATCGCTGTGACGCTGCGTCGTCCCGATCGATCTTGGAACTCACCACCTCCGGTGGTGGCGGGCAAGCATCTCATTTTACGAACCACGACCCGGATCCTACGGGCTCGTAAAGCGTCATCCTACCACGACCTGCGTCCACGACCACGTCCACCTCTAGTGCTCATGACTAATCTTTCTCGTGATCGATTAAAGAATTTTATGCATCGATATTTATTCCACTTGTTTAAAAGCAAGTCTTATGAATATTTTAAGAGGATTTGTTCTCATGAGTTCACAAAATCCTATCGGTTTCAATCTCTAAAGTAGTATACTATTGCTATTCATCAAATCATATCACATCCAATCAATTCACAAGCAATAGTAAGGGTACTTACAGGCGAATCGGTGCAAAGACTCGGTGCCATGCCTTTCAAACCATACTTTAAGAATAAAGACTAACAAAACAATCTTTTGAAAACATTTTGGGCCTCAGGCCCACAGCCGAGCCTTTGAACTTGGCTCTGATACCACAATTGTAACACCCCAAACTCGGACAGGACACCACGTCTGAATCTGGTATGTTATGGGGAACACGTTTTTGAGAATCCAAAGTATATAGTTAAAAACGAGTTGATTTCATTTAGCATATCCAATAGTTTCTTAGTGCTATTTTGAAACATTTTTGACTTAGTAGAATATCGAGTTTGGTTTGAAGCTCATTTGCGTTTACTTTATAGCAAAGCATAGTGAGATACCCGATGGTATAGTTTAAAACACACTGCGTTATAATTTTGAAAACATTATCTTACCAAATTTTAGTAAATTTCATACCAAGTTATTTGTTAAGCAGGTTGCGAATCTAATTAAAACATAACCATCATAAAACATAATTTAAAGGCCTTTTACAAGTCCAAATTTAATCTCAAATAAAAATAAATAAGCTAAAGTACCCAAAGTGAATAGTCTGAGCAAAACTTTTATTAAAGCATGGCATGTGCACCCCGAGTCCACCCGGCTCCATGACCGCGCTCACGGGTCACTGAAATGTCAAAGGAGAGGGTGAGTCGAGTGACTCGAGTGCATAAATCCCGCTCCCGATGAAACAACATGCTAACACACATCATACATAGCAACATAATTAATGCAACCCGATCCTAACCATCCGTCTCTCCTTTTTCTACCCCGTGTGGTACCAAACCACTGGTGTGGTGCCAAACCTTTGGTGACATATAGTCACAATGTGTTACCAAAACTTTGGTGTCCCAAAGACACAATATCCATCAATGTGGTGCCAAACCACTTTGGTGTCCCAAAGACACGTTTGTGCTACCAAAGCACCGGTGACCGAAGTCACAAATCCAATGATGGGGCCAACCCATCGTGTGATACCCAATCACTAGTGAGGCGATCCCATATCTCATGTGGGGCCAACCCACGGTGGTGTCAAACCACGGGGACAAGTCGCAATGAGGTGCCCAACCTCTGGTGTCCCAAAGACACAAATGTGGTACCAAACCACTTTGGTGACCGTAGTCACAATAATCGAATGATGGGGCCAACCCATCGTGTGATACCCAATCACTAGCGACGATCCCATATCTCAAAGTGGGGCCAACCCACGGTGGTGTCAAACCACGGGACAAGTCGCAATGAGGTGCCCAACCTCGGTGTCCCAAAGACACAAATGTGCTACCAAAGCAGTGACCCAAAGTCACAAAGTGTGTTACCAAAACACTTTGGTGCTCACAAGACAAAATATCACCGCTCCCTCCACTCATATCACCCATCAACATACCATACTCATGTAATCATGCATATCATACAAGTCATGCATATCATGCCAACATGTCTAGCATTACATCTCATAGCATACATAACATAGATCATAATACCCAAGGTATCCATAATAGAACTTGTAATAAATTAGACTTACCCGGATACGTACACATACCCCGTTTGGGTATCCAATTATCTGTCATCTTGGTATAGTTTTTAATGAGCAAAGCGAGTTTATTAATAACATTACTAGGTATCAGTTGTGTTAGTTTACACACGTGGTATACACGCGTCTAAAAATCCCAACGAATCGATCTAAGTCCCTTGATTATCTGGCTCCTATAATCGGCCAAATAAGAGCATTAGACAACTTATCCCATTCGGCCAAGACCATCTAACCCCAAAAGAATCAATATCAAACCCTTACCTTTATACGATTTGGTTTCTACCAAATCTCGAATCAACGATGATTCCCCTTGACAATCGGCCAACCCCTAAAAGAGAAACGGTTAAACTTTAATAATCTTGACTTAATCGAAACCAAAAGATTGAACGATTAATGATAATACCAATCACTTACCACAACCACTGCTTAACAATCGGTTAAAAGAGTGAAAACTCTTCTTGGTTACTTCCAATATCCAAAGACCCTAAAGCGAGATGATTAATCAAAGGTTAACACCCTTCCATAATAGCCACATTCAGCCCTTCATCAAACCCACAACGATTAAGAACAGAAAAGAGAAGAAATGGCCATTCGGCCAAACACTTACCTAACTCCAATCGATTTATACAAGAACCCCAACACTCTACGATATTGGCCAAGAGAACTACAAGGGAGAGGAGAGGTTAGGCCTTGACCAAGAAAGAAACGCAAGAAAAGATGAAAAGAAGGATTGATATTCGGCCAAAATGAGAACACAACTAGAAGGAAATTTCGGCAATTACCAAGGGAGGTTTGGCTAGAGTCTTAAAAGTGAAGCAAAAGAATGATATGTTCAAGAAGAAGAAGAGAATCGGCCAAGGTCTTGAGAAGAAAAGAAAATGGAAAAGAGATAGATGCCTTTCGGTTTTGGAGAAGAAAGAAATGGAGAAAGTATTTGGAGCAGGAGGTTTTGGCTACAATGTTCTTAAGCAAGGAAGAAGAAAATGAATATGACAAAGGAGGATAGAAGTTTCGGTTTACCTAACTGAAAGAAAAGGGAAAGAAATGGGAAGGGATATTCGGCTAACAAATGACCAAAGAAGAGACTTTTTGCTTGATATTCCAAAGACCGTAAATGCACCCAAAATGCCAAAAATGCAAAAATGTATTTCGGCTAGCACCTCTCCACACTAAGCCGTCCACTTCCCCCACTCCACACTCCTTCAAATTCGGCCATAACCCCCAAACACACTCACCACCACTCATTTCAAATGAGTGGACCAAGTCCTCCTCCACATTTTGCTCTCCACCTTACATTTGAAAGTGAAGACCAAGTCCAAGTAGAATTTCACTAGCCTTCTACCTCTCCTCCATGCCGTCCCAAAAAGAAGCCAAAATGGGGACTCTGCAGCTCGAACACTGGACCTCCACCACAAGTAGATGACGCCACACCAAGCTTCCCCATGTAGCGCATGCTTTGCCACTAAGCTAGCTCCTTACTTGTGCAACAAAACATCAATTAAAATTCTTAAACCCCAGCTTCCTCAGCTCCCTTCACTTAACACCCAAAAACCAAAATTTTCCCATTCCCTCAGGCACACTCCTAGCCCACAATTAAGCCCCTAAAACACCGAAATAGCATCACAGCACACTAAACTCATGCAATATCATGCAACAACAAAACAGCCCCTAACCCGGGATGTTACAAGCTTAATAATGATATGAATGTATTTTTAATAAAGCATGTAAATTCGTACCATAAAATTTTTAATTCCCTACGAAAAAATTAGGCATGCATGAAAGTTTAAGTCTTTAGAATTAACTTGGTAATTTCTTGAGGCGAAATCTTAGGAATCATGGAATGTTGAAAATGATTTAGGCAACTGTTGTTTGGACCGTTTGAGCCTTTCAAGCCGACCCTGATAAAATTATCCTTTGAAACCCAATTTTGAGACTATATGGCCTAATTTTATTTGGACCTATGCAATATTTAGCCATCAATTTTCTCTTCATTACTTCTAAAATTGTCCCAAACACTAGACTCAGTACTATTTAGAAGATCATTTGAAAATAAGTTTGGGGGAGTTGAAAAGATGTATCAAATGCTCGAAAATTATAGTAAATGAAGCAAGTGCTCGAGTTTGAGCTTTGAAAAAAAATGTACTAAAAATGAAAGAAGTGATCGAAAGAGCATAAGTTGGGTCTCAAGGGTGAAAATTCCGAAGGTTCAAAGTTGTTGAGTCTAGGGTTTTAAGCCAAAAATTTGTCTATTTTTCACCTACCCCTAAGCCCAGCCACGTTACAACCTTACTAAAGACCTATTGATTCAAAATTCCAATGTTACCTAAATTAGTGGAGAGAAATTGCTCTGTTCAACATATGAAGACATTAGTTAAGCTTAATGATTGCAGTTTACTTTTTGAATAAGGAATTCAAATCAAATTGGTAACGAGGAACATGTCTTTATTAAGAAAAATTTAGTCTAATTTTGCTAGTATAATAATTGTTGGAGGTAATTTGAACGATATGTATTCTTAAGTAGCATAATTATCAAATTTCTTATTTTTGAGCCTAAGTATATCAAATTCATAATTTTGAGAAAAAAATTGTTCTGAAGGAATTTTTCAAAGGTGTTTCTGAGAAAATTCTTTTCAAATTTGTGCATTACTCGGGACGAGCAATGAATTAAGTTTGGGGGTGTGGAAACACAAAAATTTATATACTTTTTCATGCCCTTTTTGACCCAAATTCATGTGGTTTCGAGTAAATTCTTGTCGGAAAATAATTAAATATTATAAAATAATTAAATTGTGCTAAAAATATGAACATGATGAATTTTAATTAATTTTATAATTAATTTTGATTTATTTTGACTATTTTCGACAGAATCGTACAAAGGGCAAAAATCAGCTCGGCAGACACTGCTCGAAGAACAAAACCGAGAAGCAATTTAAAGTTCAAGGCAAATTATAACATCCGGGATTTAGGGGTTATGTGGTTAGTGCATAATTCAAGTGATAGTGGGCCTAGTGTGTGTTTGGTTGTGTTTCAAGGGTTTGGAGAACCCTAGGATGTAGGAGAGTGCCTTGGAAAAATATGAGATTTTGAGTTTAGTAGGGGGAGTTAGGATAAGGAGGCCTTAAGGAAATTTGTAAGGGATCTTGGACATAAGATTGGGCTTGGTAAAGTGGCTTGGAGGCGCCACTTAGGGCCTTGGTGAATGACGCTTCAAGCAAGGGTGAAGGGCTCAGGTTCGAGTCATGAGGGCAGCATAAGGTGTTATTTTATTTTGGTTTTGCGTCAAGGTAGAAAGGGGGAGTGTTGGACGGCATTGGGACTCCAAAGGGATGAGGATAAGACTTGGTTTTATTTTAAAATTCGGCTAGGAATAAGAGATAAAGGTTGGACTCATTCAAACTTTTTGAATGAGTGTTGAAGAGAGAAAATAGGAGAAAATTATGGGATTTGAGAGGGGGGATGAGAAGTGGCCGAATATAGGACTCCAAGGGGGTGGCATTTTTGGCTTTGAAGGGTGTTAAGGAGTGTGTCCCGAATTTTAGTTGAAGGGTATCCATCTTTTTTTTCTTTCTCTTTTAGTGCATTACCGAATTTCTTCTCACTTTCTCTTCCTATTCTTTTTCTCTCAACCCCAATTCAAGTCTTTTTCTTGAATAGCCGAATGACTCTTTGTCATTTAAAACTTTAGTCGGAACTTTGATCACTTTGATCTATTTGCTTTCTTGGCCGAATTCACATCTCTTTCTCAAACTCTTTTCTTTTCTTGGCCAAATATCTCATCTTCATTTTGAGTCATAGCCGAATCTCAAAGGTGCCTATTCTCTCTTCTATTCCACAAGTCTTTGAGGCTGAATCTTCTAGAGTGGTGCCGTTGGCTACTCTCTTGTAGTCTCTTCAAGCAGGCGTGTAGTGGTAAGTAATCTCCTCTTTAAACCATCAGTTTTTGGTTCTCTCTTTTGGTGTAGCGAAATCAAGTGATTAGGCCTTGGTCTAAGGTTTGCCGAATGTTCTTTAAGGCCATAGTGATGTGTTCTTTTGTGTGTAGCCGGAGGAAGGAGGCATTTAAGGAGTCTCTCGGGATTTGAAGTGATCAAGGTAAGCAATGTAGTATTCGGCCAAGGGCCATTTTCCTAAGATATATGCTTAAATCCGAATCTAATGTGGTTTCACTCAGGGATTTCGACAACTTCATAGACAGGTGGTGATTTCGGGATTTAGGCAAGCAAGGTATGTGGTTGGTAATATTCGGCCATAGGCCATGTTATGGATATTTAAGTGTTAGCCGATTTTGACTATGGTTATTTAGGGGCAAATCGACGACAAGAGTAAGCAGAAGCTTTTTGGGATTTTGATTCATTTGGGTAAGGATGTTAAGTTGTGGTTTATTCGGTTAAGATCTCGTATAGTGGTGATTACCGTTTTGATTCTGATTAAGTATTGTTGATGGAGGCGAATACCAGTCAAGGAGAGAAAGGGGTAGTCCCTATCCCGAAGTTTAAGAAGAGATCGGTTTCTGCCGTTTGGGATTGGCCACCAGGGTGTGGGCCAGCAGCAGAGCAAGAAAATAGGCAGATAGCTGTAGTTTCGTTTAGCGATAGCATCGGGATCGAGAGCGTAGTGCTTCAAGTGATAAGGTGTGTAGTTAGCCTACCGTTTTCCGGGATTTATGTGATACTTGCATGTGTTGTATATGTGTTATATATGTGCTAATAAGTGCAGTGGCAATTATGAAATGGATGCCCTTAAGGGGGTATGTCGATAATCAGGTCAGTACCAAAACTGATGAAATGTGGTTATGAATGTGAATATGATTGAATGCATGAATAACATGTACATGCACTATTTCATTATGTCACTATTGTACGTTGCATGTGCATGGGATGGGATATGAATGTGAAAGAAAGACAGGGTGTACTTCGAGTACGTGGTTTGATGTTAGCCATGAGCTACATCGTGGATTGGCGCTGACTGAGGTCGCGTTGTGGATTACTTGTGATTAAGTTCACGTGGATTGATGAGTGGCTCTGTGCCTCATCGTGGTTGATATCGGCTTAGTGCCATATCGTGGTTGATGAGTAGCTATGTGCCTCATCGTGGTTTGATGTTAGCTACGAGCTACATCGTGGACGGCATTAATTGCCGAAATGGTGTGTAGCGGTTGGAGGGTGATTTAGGAATCCCCTGGTGTGTGGTGGCTGGATACGGGGGTGTGTAGAGGATGGACCCTAGGCTTGGGTTGGGTGCATTTGCATAATTACATCGGATATGTGTATCTAATGGGATTACGGGCCAAGCCCAATATGTGAATGTGGAACAGTGTGGAAATGGGCTAAGCCCAATATGTGGAATCATGTAGTTAATTGCATTATGATCCGATATGTGGTATGGATATGGGCCAAGCCCGAATTGTGATATTATGTGAATAAATTGCCTTGTTATCTGTTATGTGGGTTGATATGTGGTTTGATATGTGGGTGGAATTCAGTGGACTAATTGCACACTGAGTCCGTGTGACTCACCCAAATAATTATCAACATCGCAGGTGATTCGTGATTCTTGGACCGGGTTGGAGAGGATACAAAGGTGGCCATGCAGAAGTTAATTTTATTTGTTCCATGCAGAAGATGTTTTATTTAATTTTATGCACGTCATATATTTCAGTATTTTGGATATTTATTTGATGTAATAAGGGCCACTTTAAGTAGTTGAAGTTTATTAATATGTTTTAGTTGAATTTCATAGATTAAATTACTATTTGGAAATGACTTTATTTTCAACAACTTACAATTTAAAATATATCTATATATTAAAGTTTTTAAATCCGGATATTATGTAACATCCAAATTTCACTTGGCATTTTAAGTATATAATGTTTTACAAATGACAAGAAGTTTTCGTGTTTTCACTCGTAAGTTAAATCTTTTTCAAACGTTTTTCTCAGTGACATACCAGATCCGGTCAAGGCTCGTGGGCCGGGTTTGGGGTGTTACACAAATTTATTTCCAGCCCAATACGGTCCAATTATGAAGATTTAATCATAATATAATTAATTTTAATTTATTCCCAATTTAATTTTGGCTAAATAAATTATTATTAATTAATTATGGAAAAGGGTCCAGTAAAACCGCACTGGTTGAACCGAATCAGTTGAACCGAACCAGCCACCAATTGGGCAGCCCAAACCATCCACAATGATGGCCCAAATCAGCTTATTAGCTGATTAATTAATCTTGCAAAGAATCCCTTGAAGACCTTTCAAAACTGCATTCAAACCCCTCCAAAAATAATGGCTTTGTAGATTGCCCCATGCTATATTTAGCAAAGTTGAATTCTTCAACTTTGCCACATGGGATGGCCGGCCAAGGGAGGCATCTTTTGCTGCTGATATTTTCTATTTTTAGCAGCCTTGATCAGCTATAAATACACCCCCTAGCTGCTCATTCAAAACACACCTCAAGCATTTAACATTCTCCTATCTCACTTTCTCTCAATTCCCATTTTCCCTTTTCCCTTTTTGGTGTTCTTGTGCCGATTTCTCCTCTTGGGAAAGAGGTGTTTTTCCAGCCATTTGAAGCAGCAATTGAAGTGTTCATAAGCCACCTTGATAGTCGAGGACAACGAAGAACGAAGAAGGGAGCAAACAGACAAGCCACGGAGAAACATCGGATTTGTTTCTTGTTCCTTATCTCTTTAAATTATTCATTGTTTTTTTGACAAACATGTTTATAAATATTTATGCTGTTAGAATGTTTAATTTAATCAATTTAGCTTGAATTTAATTCGTTTTGGGTTGATCGCATTTTGTCCTCTTGAATTATTAAAATTGTGTTTATGCTGTTAAAGGCCTTGGTAAAATGTTTGATTAAGTAAAATTACGTTAAGTTATCTGGCATTATAATTGTTTAGATAGCTAATGAATTAATTATTTAAACGCATTGAAATTGTAATTAATGGATGCAATACTTAATCTGTGCATGTTTAATTCTTCTAAGGAAGCTGAAGATTAAATTAGCATTGTATTTGACAATACATATGCCTTGCATAACTTGTAGGATTTTTGTGATTAAATTGTTTCAAGGTAAGAATACTTTGTTACTTCACATGATCTTTTATATGCTTGTTAGGTT
Organism: Gossypium sturtianum; assembly: GCA_025698515.1. Classification (NCBI taxonomy): domain Eukaryota; kingdom Viridiplantae; phylum Streptophyta; class Magnoliopsida; order Malvales; family Malvaceae; genus Gossypium; species Gossypium sturtianum. The sequence goes on from CM046953.1 coordinate 68,165,021, forward strand.
GAATTAATAGTTTGAATCGACATAGGAATATGCGAGAGATAATTTAATTTAATAAGTATGTATGTGCGATAACATGTTTACTTTTAGAAGTCTGTTTAGTCAGTTGAATTTGCATAGGAATATGTATAAGAGATGAATGGATTTTTATTTGTAAATATGTTCATAAGTTAGCAAATTACCAAGTTCCCATGTTTTATTAAGTATAAACACGAGTTTAATAATTCTAAGGTAAGAAATGTTATTAATCCAACACAATTATGTCATCTTGATTAAAATCAGTTTTTGAAATCGTGCATTAGAACTTTGTTTTATTTTATTTTTCTTTGTTTTATTTTTAGTTTTTAAATATTTCTTAAATCCAAATATTTTTCCTTCACCAAATTGTTTGAAAACATTTTCATAAATAATTCTTTTACAGTCCCTGTGGGTACGATAACTCGACATTTACTTGTCACTTTATTACTTGTTATGATTGTGTACACTTGCACATTTCCACCGTTCCAGTACTAAAACCGACGCCTCAGTCAACAATGTTTTTAATCTCTCGAAAATCTGTTGACATTTCTCAGTCCATTCAAACTTAACTTCCTTATGCAACAGTTTCGTCATCGGGGTAGCAATCATGGAGAAACCCTTCACGAACCGTCTGTAGTACCCCGCTAAACCCAAAAAGCTTTTGACTTCTGACACATTTCTCGGCAGTTTCCACTCCACTATAGCCGAGATCTTACTCGGATCAACTCTAATACCATCACCCGACACAATGTGTCCTAGGAATCTGACCTTTCGGAGCCAAAACTCACTCTTGCTGAATTTAGTATACAACTGCTTGTCTCTTAAAGTCTGTAAAACAATTTTAAGATGTTTTGCATGCTCACTCTCATCCCGTGAATAAACTAATATGTCATCGATAAAAATAACCATAAATTTATCCAAATACGATCGGAAGACACGATTCATTAAATCCATAAAAATTGTAGGAGCATTCGTTAAATCAAATGGCATGACAAGAAATTCATAATGGCCATACCTCGTCCGAAATGCAGTTTTCGGCACATCTTGCTCCTTAACCCTAAACTGTAGCTCCCTTCAGTTGGTCAAATAAATCATCTATCATTGGTAAAGGATACTTATTCTTCACTGTCACCTTGTTGAGTTGTCTGTAGTTTATGCACAATCTCATCGACCCATCTTTCTTCTTTACAAAAAGTACCGGAGCACCCCACGGTGAATAGCTCGGTCTTGCAAAACCTTTGTCTGTTAACTCTTGCAACTAAATCTTCAATTCTTTCAACTCTAATGGTGCCATCCTACACAGAGCAACTAAAATAGGTGCCGTACCCGGAACTAACTCAATCCCAAACTCGACCTCTCTAACTAGAGGCAATCCGGGTAACTCTTCCGGGAATACATCTGGATACTCACATACCACCGGCACTGATTCAATCTTTACCTCAGACTCTTGAGTATTCAGCACAATGGCGAGATAGGACTCGTATCCTTTCCTCAAATATTTCTCGGCTACCATAGATGAAATTATCTCAGGCAAACTATCCGATCTACCTGATTCAACCCGAATGACATCTCCATTTTCATATTTCAATTCAATAAATTTAGTACCACAGTTTACTAAAACATTATGAGTAGTCAACCAATCCATACCAAGAATCAAGTCAAATTCATCAAACGGTAAAACATAAGATTTGCCAGAAAATAATGACCTCTAATTGTCAAAGGACAATTTCTACATACCTTGTCAACTAACACATGTTTGCCTAACGGGCTTGACACCTTTACTACAAATTCCGTAGACTCAACAATCATACTCATACTAGATGCCAATCTCATGCAAATGTAAGAATGGGTAGAGCCTGGATCAATCAAAGCAATAACAGAGGTATCATGAAGAGAAAAAGTACCCGTTATCACATCTAGAGATGATGCCTCTTCGCGAGCGCGAATGGCATAAGTCTAGGCAGGTGCTCGACCCTCCGGTCTCACAGCAGAGTCTCGAGGCATACCTCTACTACTAGCCCCTCCTCCCAGGTTCTTTTGTGATCTACCCCTCGAAGGTACACTGCTTGATCTTATCTCTGGCTTCCTTTCCTTATAATCCCTCTCAGGACAATTTCGAATGAAATGGTCAGGGGAACCACACTTATAAAAATTTCGGTTGTTTCCCCAACACTCCTTAGTGTGCTGCCAACCACAATTTGGACACTCCGGTTTAGATTTTGGATTGCCCACGGTTGCCATCGAGGTGGCTTGAACTCTCGAGCCCGAGTATGTGCTACCTCGACCTCGTTGGGAATATCCAAATGATGCAGTCGGCCAAGGGTTCATTTCCTTGGACTTCTTCGATTGAGCTTGGTATGGTTTACTCATTGGCCTTTTTCTTGCATCTCGGGCCTCACTCATGGCTTTCCTCTTTTCCTTATTCAGTTTCTCGGCCTTACATGCCTTATCAACCAACACCACAAATTCTTTAAATTCCAAAATCCCAACTAGAAGTTTGATATCCTCATTTAGTCCATCTTCAAACCTCTTGCATAAGATAGCTTCTGTAGACACACACTCTTATGCATACTTGTTGAGCCTAACAAACTCGTGCTCATATTCTGCCACAGTCATTTTTCGTTGCTTCTATTCAAGGAATTCTTTCCGTTTCTGGTCCACAAACCTCTAACTTATATACTTCTTTCAGAACTCTTCTAAAAAGAAGTCCCACATTACCCTTTCTCTTGGAACCACTGAAGTTAACGTCTTCCACCAGCGATAGGCCAAGTCCTTTAGCAATGACATAGCGTATTTCAAGCTCTCCTCAGGTGTACAGAAGAGTTCATCAAATACTCGCATAGAGTTCTCAAGCCAGAACTCTGCCCTCTCGGGGCCATCATCTATGTTAGCCCTAAACTCCTCAGCCCCTTGCTTCTGAATCTTATCTACCGGGGGTTTGGTCTTTCTCACCAAATCTATACCTTGAGGAGCCCCAGAAACTGGCTGAGGTATAGGAGGGGGTGGAGGAGGTTGAGCATTAGGGTTCGCTCATACATACTTTGTGTACTAGTTACTCATCATTTAGAGAAAGGCATCCTAAGCCTCTTCTCCTTGACCCATAGTCTCGAGTCTACTCTCTACAGGCACAGTCCCTTGCACGAGAGCCGGCGTGTTACTAGCAGCGTCATCAGCAGCCGCTCGATCGGGATCCATTACTATATACAAACAAAGTTTAGAATTGTCAAAACTCACCACACTATCAATATACATTTATGGCATGTATAGCTAGACTCTTGCACACGCTACGGTAGTCTGAGAACCGACTAAACCATAGCTCTGATACCATTAAATGTAACACCCCTTACCCGTATTCTATGCCAGAACCGGGTACGAGGCATTACCGGACTTAACTCACTTGGTCATACAACTTTGGGCTACAAGATTTCATTCCAACTTAAAATTTCTCATTCATACTCATAACATTCTCATTATGGGCCTACGAGACCTAAAACATGCAATCGGGGGTTTCGGAACCCAACCAGGAACTTTTGTGTACTTAAATTTTTTTGTCTAAATAGGGGCCACACGCCCATGTGAGCAGACCGTGTGGTCACACACGCCCATGTCTCTAGCCCGTGCGGAATTTATTTTCATTTTGAACCTACAGGGTTTTCATACGGTCGAACACACGCCCGTGTCAATGACTCGTGTCCCTCAGACGGCCTAGACACGCCCATGTCCTCACCCGTGTGTGAAAAACCTGGGTATTCTATTTGTGACGTCATCACCTCACTATTGTCACATGGCCAAGGCACACGTCCGTGTCCTTAGACCGTGTGTCGAATTAAATTCCTAATTTCAGGTACAGACTTCACACGGCCTGGGCACACGCCCATGTCCATGGCCGTGCCGTCCACACGGCTGAGACACACAGCCGTGTCTCTGCCCGTGTGTTTACTACTGAGCTTCCTAACCTGCAATCCTAGCATGCAAGGGGACACACGGCCCGGTCATACACCCATGGAAATTGACTGTGTGTCACACACGGCCTAGACACACGCCCGTGTGCCTACCCGTGTGGACAAGAACAAGGCTATTTGCCAAGCTCTTTTTGTCACCCTAACTCACACAACATAAATCCATTAAACCATTCACTAAGCCACCCAAATATTCATCATACACATTCATGAATAACCTCATATTTTCATATATTAGTAATAAAGAGCCATCAATTATGGCTATATACAAAAGAGTTCATCTTTAAAGGAGCCAACACACTTGGCCAAAATAACAAGACATAACACTAAGCCTAGCCCCTATACATGCCATACTCAAAATGCTAATTCTAGATATATCGAGATGAGTTGATAGTATGGATGATCTTCTGATTATCTTCGTATCCCGATCTAGCTCTTTGACACTATAAAACAAGGGAAAAGAAAGGGAGTAAGCTTTCAGCTTAGTAAGTCTACATGTAAACAATAAGCATCACACCATATGCAAAGCAACCACAAACAATTCATATTATGTAAGAACATTTCACATTTTCATAGTCGTGCTTACTCATTTCATCTCTTACCACATTCCAACCATATAACATGTTTATTGCTCACATTTACTAGCATACATTCCCTGCACTTATCACCACAAAATCACATGAAATAACACTTAACAAATTTCTCGATGACCATTTGAAATAATACTTAACACTTGGTGGTTTTGCACATAGCCCGCCATTAGTTTATAATAGGGTGGTATCGCACATAGCCCACCAAATGATAATATAAACGATGGTATCGCACATAGCCCATCATGAATCAGTAATAACGTAGTATCGCACACAGCCCACCATTACTTAATAATTATGGTGGTATCGTACATAGCCCACCGATGTTTATTACGAATATTTTCCGCACTTACATTTATATCTTTAGATTCATATGGAAACTATTCAGTATCTACTAAAATCAATCCAATTCATTCATAAGTAATTTCATTTATACAATGCACCATTAACTAATAACATATATGCTTGAGATGAATCGTTTACACATAAACTTACCTCGGTGCAAAATGTGTTAATTGGCGGTTTAGTCCGTAACCTTACCTTTTCCGCTGTCAAGGTTGTTCCCTCGCTCTTCTTGATCTATAATAACAAAATTCACTCATTCAATCATCTTATTAATCATAATACATCATAATCTCTACTTAGGTAAAAATGACCATTTTACCCTTGTATTTTGGCAAAATTATGATTTTGCCCCTAGGCTCGTAAATCATTTTTCATCACATTTTCTCATTAAAAAATCCTAGATGAACATTTATTTCTCTTACAACTACTCACAAATCCAACTGCATTTATTACTAAATTACAACCTTTACAACTTAGTCCCATTTAGGTGTTTTCATGGTAACACCTTTCACAAATGTTGTTCCTTGACTCACTAACATCCATTTTCTTCCATAAAAATTCAGTAAACCACATGAACATTCTCATGGATAGTTCCTAAACTTGCAACCATATTGCAATTTAGTCCCCTCATTAGCTAGCTTAAGCTTTGGGGGTTCCAAAAGTACAAAAATTATCAAATAAAACCACCAAAATCACTTACTTGCAAGAGATTTGTCTTGCTAAAAGTTTTTAACTCCAAGAACCCTTATTTCCTCTAAATTTTCGGTGGTAGAAGAAGAAGGAATAGTAAAAGATGATATCTCATCTTTTTATCTTATTTTATTCATTATTTTATCACCTAATTCCACCAAATTTTACCAAAATTTAATATCCTTGTCTTCCTAGTCTCTATGGCCGGCCAACACACCCCAATTGGCCTATTTGCACTTTAAGGACCTCCAAATTAATATTCTATGGCTATTAGACACCTCTACCTTGTATAATGGAACTTTCGCACTTTATGCGATTTAGTCATTTTTCACAATTAAGCATACAATTGCTAAAATTAAAGCAAAAAAATTTTCATATAGCAATATATTTATGCCATAAAACATAAAATAATACAAAAATAATTTTCTTCAACCTCGGATTAGTGGTCCTGAAACCACTGTTCCGACTAGCCCCAAAATCGGGCTGTTACATGCAAGAATTGACAGATAGGGGTTTTGCTCAACCTAGTTTTTCACCTTGGGGTGCACCGATTCTGTTCGTTAAGAAAAATGACGGATCAATGAGATTGTGTATAGATTACCGTGAGCTCAAAACAGTTACAATCAAGAATAAATATCCACTGCCCCGTATTGACGGTTTATTTGATCAGTTGAAAGGTGCTACAGTATTCTCAAAGATTGATCCTCATTCTGGTTATTATCAACTACGAGTGAAAGATTCAGATGTGCCAAAAACTACATTCAGAACTAGGTACGAACACTACGAATTTCTTGACGACATTCTGATCTATTCTCGAGATGAGTTTGAACATGCTGAACACTTAAAGATTGTGTTGCAAACTCTATGAGATAAACAATTTTTTGCCAAATTTAGAAAATGTGAGTTTTGGCTTCGAGAAGTAAATTTTCTGGGACATATAGTATTGGCTGAAGGCATTAGAGTTGATCTGAGTAAAATTTCAGTAGTTATTGATTGGAAACCACCGAAAAATGTATCTGAAGTAAGAAGTTTTCTGGGATTAGCTGGTTATTACTGAAGGTTCGTTAAAGGTTCTCAATGATAGCTACACTGATGACGCAACTCTTACAGAAAGATGTGAAATTTGAATGGTCTTAAAAATGTCAGCAATGTTTTAATCAGTTGAAAGTACTATTGACCAAAGCACCAGTTTTGGTTTAGCCTGAATTGGGTAAAGAATTTGTGATTTTCAGCGATGCATCTTTAAATGGTTTAGGCTGTGTTTTGATGTAGGAAGGAAAAGTAATAGCTTATGCTTCTAGATAGTTAAAGCCGCACGAAAAGAACTATCTGACACATGACCTAAAGTCGGCAGCTATTGTGCTTGCGTTGAAAATTTGGCGACACCATTTGTTCAGCAAAAAATGTCACATATTTACTGATCACAAGAGTTTAAAATATTTAATGTCGCAGAAAGATCTAAATCTGAGACAGTATAGATGTCTCGAACTGTTAAAATATTATGAGTTAATCATTGATTATCATCCGGGAAAAGTGAATGTAGTTGCTGATGCCTTGAGTAGAAAGTCCTAGTTTACTCTGCACACGATGAATACGCATTTGACATTATCTGATGATGGCTCAACATTAGCTGAGTTGAAAGCTAAGCCGATGTTTTTACAGCTCATAAATGTGATAGTGAATTGCTAGCTACACTGGCATAGTGTGAATCGACTTCTGATTTAGGATTTCAGATAAGACATGATGGTTGTTTATTGTTCAGAGATAGAATTTGTGTACCGAAGAATCCAGAGCTTATAAAGAAAAATTTTCACGAAGCTCATAGTGGTAACTTGTTTGTTTATCTGGGAAGTAATAAAATGTATAATGATTTGAGCTAGATGTGCTGGTAGCCAGGAATGAAACGTGAGATTTCTAATTGATGTTTAATATGTCAACAAGTTAAAGCGAAACATTAGGTACCTTCTGGATTATTACAGCCAGTGATGATACCGGAATGGAAATGGGATCGAGTTACTATGGACTTTGTAACGGGTTTACCCCTATCTCCGAGAAAGAAAGATGCTATTTGGGTTATCGTTGATCATTTGACGAAGTCTACACATTTTCTTCCGTTACATACAGACTACTCCCTTGACAGATTAGTTGAGTTATACATTTCAGATATTGTTAGATTACACGGAGTGCCAGTCTCCATTATTTCGGGTAGAGATCCACGGTTTACATCACGATTTTGGAGAAGGTTACAGGAAGCTTTAGGCACACCGTTACATTTTAGCACTGCATTTCACCCTCAGACCGATGGTTAATCTAAACATGTGATTCAGATTCTTGAAGATATGCTTTTTTGTTGCGTATTAGAGTTTGAAGGCAACTAGGAGAAATATTTACCATTTGTCGAATTTGCGTATGATAATAATTTTCAATCGAGTATAAAGATGGCACTGTACGAGACTCTATATGGCGGTAAATGCCGAACTCCATTATACTAGACTAAGCTTAGTGAGAGAAAGATACATGGGGTTGATTTGATTAGTGATACTGAAGAAAAAGTAAAAATGATCTAAGACAGTTTGAAAGTAGCTTTAGATCATCAGAAATCATACGTGAAACTTAAACGTAAAGACATAGAGTTCCAAGTCGGTGATAGAGTATTCTTGAAAGTTTTGCCCTGGAAGAAAGTTCTTTAGTTCGGTCGTAAAGGAAAGCTGAGTCCGTGATTTATCGGGCCGTATGAGATTACTGAAAGAATCAGACATGTTGCATATAGATTAGCTTTACCGTCAGAACTAGAAAAGATTCATAATGTCTTTTATATGTCTATGTTACGACGGTATCGATCTGACCCTTCCCATGTTATCTCCCTGAGGGATGTCGTGATCCAGCTTGATATGTCATACAGTGAAGAACCGATCAGAATTCTAGCACGAGCGTTGAAAGAATTGAGACATAAGAACATAGCTTTAGTAAAAGTTCTCTGGCAGTGACACGGGATAGAAGAAGCCACCTGGGAACCCGAGGAAGCTTTGAGAAAGCAATACCCAAACCTCTTTACTGGTAAGATTTTCGAGGTCGAAAATCCCTTTAGGGGGGAGAGTTGTAACAATCCGTTTTCAGTGAAATCAGACTAGTGGTTTTGAGACCACAAATATGAAGTCAAAAAATTTATTTTTATTATTATTTATTGCCTACAGTATGATAGAAATACTGTATAAAAATTTCGTTAAGAAATTTTACCGTTTACATGCTTAATTTGATAAAAAGGACTAAAGCGCGTAAAGTGCAAAAGTCGAATTCTAATAACTAAAGGTATTAAATAGCTATAGAAATTTAAATTGAAATCCTTATATGATAATTAAACCATTTAACTTGATAGTGGATGTACATGTGTTGGCAATTGTGTAAATATTAATGTTTTTAAAGGCTAATTAAGTAGTTAGTAAATAAAGTTAATAATAAATGAAACCAATGAAAAACTCATCATCTTTTACTTGTTTCAACTGAAACTAAAATGAAAGATTAGACATGGAAGAAGCTTGGTTCGGCCATCTTCATCTAAATTGGTATGATTTTTGTCCCATTTTTTATTATTTTTACGTTTTCGAAATCGTTGTAGCTTAATCTAGCTAGCTCGGGGACTAATTTGTGAAACTGTTAAACTATTAGGGTTTTACCATTGATGAATATATATGAGTTTTCATATATGATGATAAAAAATGGATGGTTGTTGTTAGATCAACAATTTTTGTAAAGGGATTTTTAGTGAAATTATCAATTAGGGTTAAATTGAAAAATGTGATAAATTCACGGTATAATTTCTGAATTTATGAAATATGTGCGCTGCTATAATTTTTTATAATAATCGGCTAGGCTTGGGTAGGGATAAAATTGCATGAATTTTATTTTCCGAGCCTAGGGACTAAATTGCAAAGAACTAAAAGTATGGGGAAAAATGGTAATTTTGCCAAAAACATGTTTTAGATTAAATTGAATAAATTACATGTTGAATTGAGTTAAATTTATATGTATAGATCCAATTAGACCTCGTACAGAGTTAGATCGGGGCAAAGAGAAAGTCTCAGATTAATCGCCTCCGTATCTACGTTTACTGGTCAAGGTAAGTCCGTGTGATTAAATGGTGTTTATATGATTTATATTGCATTATTTATGAATTGTAAATTGTTATGAATTTACGCGATTGCATATCCAAAGAAATATGACAAATACCGAGTCCCGTTGGAACCTTAGGAATCCGTAGGATACAAATGACATGTCATTAGGGTTACCGATTTATAGCTCGTGAGAGCATACCGATCTTTAGCTGAAATGAGCATATCGATTCACAGCTCGTATGAGCATACATGTACATGAATTGACGAATTACAATCATATGAGCTAGCACACTATGTGTGAGCTATCCTGGGTATCTAACGGTATTCTAAACGGTTCAATGGGAAATGTTCTGTAAAGAGATTATATAAGTTCGATACGAACTATTACAGGTATTTACATGAAATACATGGAAATGATTTTACATGATGAATAGATACATGATATGGATGTTACATGTATATGGAAACTTGATTAATTGTTGAGCTCATCCATAATTATTGATTCATATATGAATTTACATGACTAACATGGTTGGTGTATATGTGTTTAGGCTTTTGGCCACTTTGTGTTGGGATATGTTTTGTTACTTACCGATTATTTGATCAAATGGTAAGCTTAATTCTATGTTATTCGAACTTACTAAGCTCAAATGCTTACTCTGTATTATTTTTCGTGTTTTATAGTGAATCAAAAGCTTGTTTGGGTTGGAAGCTTGTCGATGCTATATCACACTATCCATCAGCTCATTCGGTACTTTTGGATGTTAATTTTGGGTTATAATGGCATGTATAGGCTATTTTGGCTAATGTTGGCCTATATGTTTTGTTGTATTTGTGGCCATATGATTTGGCTTGTGTTTTGGCATATTTTGGTATATATATAAGTTACTTTAATATGGTTGATCTGTTGCTTGATTTGTGGTTAAATGCTGAATGGTAAAATGATAGTTAAGTGTGCATATGGTATATGATTCTTGTGTTATGATGAATTTTTGGCAGATTGATACTTAAGTAGGTATGATCCATATGGTAAATTGATGCTTGTTAAAGAATGGCATTTTGATATCAAATGGTGGTATTTTGGTACGTAAGATACATGGTATGTATTGATGCAAGTATGCACACAAGTTATTTGGTTATTTTGTTAAATTGAACATATGGTTGTTCATGTTATAAATTTTCATTTGAGGTGCCTAAGGGCATATTGGTTGTATGATGTTATACCATATATTTAAGGTTTGTTTATGCTTGATTTGGATGCATTGTTATGGCTTGTAAGTATGTGCAATTGCGGTTGTAGGTACATGCCAAATTGGGTGAGAAAAATGACTTGTAAAATAGCCTATTTTCATCCATACGGGCAGAGACACAGGCATGTGTCTCAGCCGTGTGTGACACACGGCCAGGTGACACGGATTTGTGTCCCATGTAGTTTTCAAAGGGTTACAAGTCAGGCTGTTACACGGCCTAGCACACGGCCTAGCACACGGGCATGTAAGGTTGTTTAGAAGGGTACACGGCCTGGCACACAGGCGTGTGGCTTGGCTGTGTGGCCCAAGTCAGTGAGTTACACGGGCACAGACACAGGCTGGGACATGGCCGATTGTCCCTATTTCGAATGCCCACACGGTCGTGTGACCCCTGCAGTGTTAAAAATTTTCAATGTTTTCTGAAATATTCTCTGAGTTTCCGATTTAGTCCCGACTTGTTTCTAATGCATATTTAGGGCCTCGAGGGTTCGTATAAGGGACAATATGTATGATTTTGGTTGGTTTTGATATGAATATTGACATGATATGAAATGTTTGAAATTTTTGCCTGTTTGATTTGTAAACTTTGGTAATGCTCTGTAACCCTATTCCGACAACATATTCGGGTTAGGGGTGTTACAAATATAGTCGTCGATGTTTCCTTAAAAGGAATTGAAAGCGCACTAAGAAAGGCAAGACTAAGTTCTCTGGGAAACCACAAGTAGAAAGGAAGAGAACAAGGAAGCTTAAAGACTTATCTATGTCTAAATGCTTCTTCTGTAATAAGAAAATGGCAGTTTAAGGTGAACTGCAAAAAGTGGAAAGAATACCTAGCTACCAAAGGCAAAAGTATGAAACTATTTATGATAGAAGCTTGTTTAGTGGATGATTTAATAGACCACTGGGTCATTGATTCTGGAGCCATTAATAATTTTTGTCTTTCTCTACAATGGTTCGAAGAGACAATAGATCTTAGAGATAAGAGCTTACCGTTGTGGACTGGGAATGGGACAAGCGTGAAAGCTGAAGCAGTGGGAGATATACATCTTTATTTTTATAATTTTAGGTAGATTATTTTAATAAACGTTATTTTTATATTAAAAGTCACGGTCAAGCTATATTTTAGGTAGATTTTTATTGCATGTTTATATAAATATAGCCTGATCGTGACTTTTAATAATGGAATTGCAATATTTAGAAATCCAATCTTATCTGTAATGGATGAAGGTCAAAAAATCTCTATCTTATCAAACCAAAGATGTACAAACTGCTTGAGATTGAAATATTGAATAAAAGACTTAAAACTTCTCACTCTAATAACGCGTACCCTTGGCGATTGAGACTTGGTTATATTAACAAAGAAATAATCCCTAGACTTATGAAAGATGACATCTTAAGTTCACTTATACAAGTTGATCTTCCACAATGTGAATCTTGCTTGGAAGGTAAGATGAATAACTTGTAAGACCCTATACTCGACCCGATCATCAAGTTTGGGTATCAAATGCTACACTAACTAGAATGACTTAACAAAATTTATGTTTCTAATTTAATTACATACATAAACAACTTTAATTTTAAAATCTAACTGAAATTTCAACTCGTATTAAACTGGTAATAAATCTTTAAGAATTTGAATCCAACAAACGTTTACAAATTTTAGAAAAAGGCTCGATAACATATATAGAAAACTTAAACCCTGAGGCGAGGCCTCAATGGGTGTCCCTCTATAAACATGCATAGCTATTGTGTTTCGCCTAGCTCCCAGCGAAGTCTAGCTTAGTCCCTCTAAATTTTTGAATCTTTAACTAACCTGTATTGGAGTAGAAAACTTATAAGTTCGAGCGAACTTAGTGAAATCCAAATATAGAATTTAAGAAAAATGTGAGGCAGTCACCTCAGAATTTAAGTCCCCGGTAACCGTATTTAATATTTCTGACGGTCGACGCTTGGTGACTGCCAAGTGATTTCTACATTTATGATCTGCCTTAGTGTTCAATGTCCTCACTGCCTTGGAATCCTAGAGCTCACTAACAATGCCAAGACCCTTTTTCAGTCAAAGTATTCCCAAAGAAGGCTTATTAACATATGCAGTTCCTACCTTGGGAGCTCACGAAATCCTTACCTTTCTCCTTAGCTAAATCCAAACTCTGCTTTCCCCTATCTTTTGGCAGACTTTGTTGGCCATCCAGATTTGGGCATAAACCTACTCTGATAAGGACTTGTTCAGCCTATTAAACCCTTCAATTGACCTTTTTCCATAATCTTAACATATGTACATGGTTGTGTACCAGTGCATACTTATCCATGCCTATTTACTTTGCATGGTATCCATAGCTTTTCTAGCGGACTAGTATATGCGTATACTACGAGTACCCCCTCCCTTACCCAGAGAACCTCTTTTCATTTTACCCTATCTGGGTGGGTGCAATATTTTGACATTTCTCACTATTTTGGTGGTTAATATCTCTTGACATACCAACTCACTTCCCAATGTGTCATATCGCTCTAGTCTCACCTTGAACATCCTTCATGAATTGCAAACTTTCCAATTATGATTTCCAGTTTAACATCTTTAACGGATTTCGTGTGTTTATTGTCTCGATAGATTATCCCTTGTTTATTTTCTTGGTGGACTATCTCGTGTTCTCTATCCCGGTGGACTATCTATGATATAATAACATCTTTCAGCTATGGTCTTACATAATATAACCCCATTTTTACTGTCCCGATGAATTACCAAGGATGTTGTAGTGTATTTTAGCCGTAGTCTTAGTCCTATTTAGCCATTCTAGTGTATTTTGACATGATGACATAGCATATTTCAGCTTTGGTCTTATCATGATGCCATAACATCTTTTAGCTATGCTCTTACCATAACATCTTTTAGCTTTGCTCTTACTCATTTTTGGTGTATATCCTCTGATTAGTCGCATAGCCAAGCCATGATCTTTTTATTTAATTTTCCCATTACATTCCATCCATTCCTCCATTCGCTTTCATAACCTTGATGCTCGAACATCGCAGTGTCCCCCCTTTAAGGCCCGGCGCTTTGAACATCATGAGTGCACTCAGTAACCTCGTATAACAGTATCTAACAAAATCACCCCTTTTTCCCATTCCTAAATTTGTCTAACCCATTGGTAGTTTCCCTTCCAAATCATGCATACCATACAAAACATCATTATGTAGTAAATTACGCCAGATAACCATTCCACAATCATCTACTATTACGATCAACAGTTAGCATGGCAATGTCACACCTCTACATCTAGCAACCAGAATGTCGAATGCAGGTACTCACCTTGTTTTCTTGTCCTTGACAACTTAACTAGTCCAAATGCCATACCCTGCTTCATCTTGATAGTTTATCATGACAACCATGTTTTGGTTAAACCAACAGTGGTAAATTCTTAGAAACCAAGAACCTCAAATTATAAAGAAGCCTCGAGTGTCTTATTATACTTCTTTATTTTGTTCCCAAACAAAAAGGAAGATCTGAAAACTTATTAGTTCTTCCATTCTTCATTACCAGCCTTAAACTCACGCCTCTGCTTCTACATACAGAGCTCCTTTTATTTGCATCCCCTTTTTTGTTCAGGATGACTGAAAAGAATGATGATATGGAGAGAAGAGAATTTATCAACAGAATTCAAAAAATTCCACGTCCACTCATGTTATATATATACTCCTTGGGCACGATCCTCACTGGCCATATCCACCATCCATTCTTAATCATTTTGTCTCCCATTTTTGGAACCAGCCTATTCCATCCTAACTGAATCAGAGTTAGGATCCAACTAATCAAAATTTAGACACTTAAATTTCTAAATTACCCAATAGGGTCTTACGATCCGCTAATCTTTTCAATTTAGTCCTAGCTTCCTTAATTTTAGGTTAATAAGGATATTCGGGTGTTACATTTCCCCTACCCTTAAAGAAAATTTCGTCCAATGGTGTAACGACCTGAATTTCGGCCTAGTAGAATTGGGCCTATTTGGCCTAATGGGCCCCGAGCGTAAAAGCATTTTAGAATTTTTGGGAAGATGAGAATGGCGTTATTTCAAGTTGGACCTATTAGGTGAGTGATTTTGGAAGGTTAGGGGGCTTCTATGAAATCCCGGGATCAAACCTAGGCTTAGGAAAAAAATTAGTTTTAGGTGAATAAAACACTGGGAGTTAGTAAGTAGGCTTTAAGAATAAAATGTGGAGGAAAATGACACAAAAGGAGTTGTGGTCTAGTGGCAAGTGACGCCACATTAGAGACAAGGGAATGACGCCACAAGGAAGGAAAGGGGGTCCAAGGTTCAAGTCTTGGCGCTTGCATTTTGATTTTCTTTTTAAATGAACTTGGACTTTAGCCCATAGATTTATATTTAGTTGCGCATGATTTTAGACACAAGAGGAGCTTGTGACTTAGTGGCTAGTGGCGTGGATTATGCTACACGGGAGCCTGAGTTTGAATCTCATGACAAGTAATGGGGTATTTATTTTTTGGATTGGACGGGAAGAGTTTGAGTTGGATTTAAACTCTGCTGACGGATCCGATCCCACATCGGAAAGATAGAAAGAGGGAAGGTGAGAAGCTGGCTATAAATGGAGCTGTCTATGAAGAGAGGGAGGACACCTTGGTTGGCGTTTAGGCACAGGAGTGGTCGGAGCGCAGATTAGCACCAGATTCCTATCAGGTGTGTATTTCTCTCTACTCTAGTTGTAGAGCGGCAAATGCCGAAGTACCGGTTACACGGCGATGGTAGCCACACGAGCATGCGAGCGCACGTGTGGGAGCTTCGACGCGATAGTCGAGGCCACCATGAGTATTCTTGTGGGTTGAGGCTGCTTGGGCCACGATGGGCCCAAGTGGGCCTAATGCACCCGTGGGCCCGTATGAATAAATTGTATGATTGTGTAGTAGATATTGGACTGGTCTATGTGAATCTCATATCTGTGAATCGGCTAATTACTAAAATACCCTCAAGGGGTGAAATTACTGTTTTACCCCTAAACGACAAAATGACTGTTGTACCCTCGTGGTAGTACTAGCGTTGTATGTGTTAATTGTATGATTGATTATGTTTGAGATGCACTGTGTACATGGATTGGTTATGAGTAGAACTACCGAACTACCCCTGTAGGGTAGAATTACCGAAATACCCTTATAAGGTAAAATGACTTATTTGCCCTTGTAGGTAAATGATCGACTTGTGCAATGAGTTGACTAATTTGGCTGTGGTTGTATGACTGATATGCTTTTATTACATGTTTAAATGATTGTTACTGAGCATGGCCATTTTGCATACACGTGTAATGATTAAGCATGACATACATGACATATTGCATGGGGTTGGGATTATTAATACGGAGGAAGTGCTAAAAGGATTGCATGGTCGCTTGACGACTGTGGATCCATCGAAGGCTTTATAGCCACCGCAGGCTTTTTAGCCACCGAGCAGCCATGCTGCGCCGATAATTTCATCTAGGGCTGTGTGCCATTAATATGGGCTTCGTGTCGTAATTATAGGCTTTGTGCCAATACCAAAGGCTTCGTGCTGATATTATGGCTTTATGCCAGTCGTATTTATCGTGGCTATATGCCTAACTTATATATTGATGACTCTGTGTCAATCATATTTACCCAAGGCTGTGTGCTGAGTATATTACCGTCGCTGATGGCTATGTGCCAAACATAATACAGTCGCTGATGGATTTGTGCCAGTTGTAATACCGTTACCGAAGGCTTTATAGCCACTGAGCAGCCATGCTGCACCGATAAGTTAGTGCCGCAACTGGTGCTACATAAGGAGTGTACGGATGGGTGGGTCGATTAAATCCCCACAGGAGTGCACGGTTAGACAAGAGACGGAGTGCAGGGCTAGTAACCCTCAGTAGGCGGTTCGACGTACTGGAGGACTCGGAGGTGGCCACACTATGAGCAGTTTCGAATTTTCGTATTCTAGTTTTTTATTTTGGGTTAATATTTTGTAATAAGGCCTCTCTTAAATTCTAGTTCTTAGTTTTGGATTTTTAGTTTATTTTGTTTTAAATCCACTCAACATTGAATCGCGGTTTTCCAAAACTATATCTGCTTTCAAAATTCTATGCTTTTGCAACTGGGTTGTAAATCTCACGTTTTCATAAAGCAATTGTTTTAAATTAAGCTTCCGCAATGAACAAGGTTTTGAAGGTAATAACTTTTTAAACGTTGATTAAAAATAAACAAACGCAAACTGAGACTTTAGTTTTTAAATATCAAGAAGAGTTTTCAATGAAAACATGGTTTTCGAAAAAACACTTCAATGTGACACGCCAGATTCGGGCCTAACTTCTAGGCCAGGTTTAGGGTGTGACACCTTGGTTGGCGTTTGGGTACAGGAGTGGTTGGAGCGCGAATTAGCACCAGATTCCTATCAGGTGTGTATTTCTCTCTACTCTAGTTGTAGAGCGGCAAATGCCGAAGTGCTAGTTACACGGTGATGGTAGCCACATGAGCATGTGAGCGCACGTGTGGGAGCTTCGACGTGATAGTCGAGGCCACCATGAGTATTCTTGTGGGTTGCGGCTGCTTGGGCCACGATGGGCCCAAGTGGGCCTAATGGGCCCGTGGGCCCATATGAATAAATTGTATGATTGTGTAGTAGATATTGGACTGGTTTATGTGAATCTCATATCTATGAATCGGCTAATTACTGAAATACCCTCAAGGGGTGAAATTACCGTTTTACCCCTAAATGACAAAATGACTGTTGTACCCTCGTGGTAGTACTAGCGTTGTATGTGTTAATTGTATGATTGATTATGTTTGAGATGCACTGCGTACATGGATTGGTTATGAGTAGAACTACCGAACTACCCTTGTAGGTTAGAATTACCGAAATACCCTAATAGGGTAAAATGACTTATTTGCCCTTGTAGGTAAATGATCGACTTGTGCAATGAGTTGAGTAATTTGGCTGTGGTTGTATGACTGATATGCTTTTATTACATGTTTAAATGATTGTTACTGAGCATGGCCATTTTGCATACACGTGTAATGATTAAGCATGACATACACGACATATTGCATGGGGTTGGGATTATTAATATGGAGGAAGTGCTAATAGGATTGCATGGTCGCTTGACGACTGTGGATCCACCGAAGGCTTTATAGCGACCGCAGGTTTTTTAGCCACCGAGCAGCCATGCTGCACCGATAATGTCACCGAGGGTTGTGTGCCATTAATATGGGCTTCGTGCCGTAATTATGGGCTTTGTGCCGATACCGAAGGCTTCGTGCCGATATTATGGCTTTATGCCAATCGTATTTACCGTGGCTATATGCCTAACTTATATATTGATGACTCTGTGTCAATCATATTTACCCAAGGCTGTGTGTCGAGTATATTACCGTTGCTGATGGCTATGTGCCAAACATAATACAGTCACTGATGGCTTTGTGCCAGTTGTAATACCGCTACTGAAGGCTTTTTAGCCACTGAGCAGTCATGCTGCACCAATAAGTTAGTGCCGCAACCGGTTCTACATAAGGAGTGTACGGATGGGTGGGTCGATTAAATCCCCACAGGAGTGCACGGTTGGACAGGAGACGGAGTACAGGGCTGGTAACCCTCAGTAGGCGGTTCGACGTACTGGAGGACTCGGAGGTGGCCACACTACGAGCAGTTTCGAATTTTCGTATTCTAGTTTTTTATTTTGGGTTAATATTTTGTAATATGGCCTCTCTTAAATTCTGGTTTTTAGTTTTGGATTTTTAGTTTATTTTGTTTTAAATCCGCTCAACATTGAATCGCGGTTTTCCAAAACTATATCTGTTTTCAAACTTCTACGCTTTCGCAACTGGGTTGTAAATCTCACATTTTCATAAAGAAATTGTTTTAAATTAAGCTTATGCAATGAACAAGGTTTTGAAGGTAATAACTTTTTAAACGTTAAATAAACAAACGCAAACCGAGACTTTAGTTTTTAAATATAAAGAAGAGTTTTCAATGAAAACATGGTTTTTGAAAAACACTTCAATGTGACACGCCAGATTCGGGCCTAACATCTAGGCCAGGTTTGGGGTGATACATTTAGTAGTCATTTCCACTTTTCTTGGGGGCATGTTGCTACCTTAACACATTGAATCTCATCCAGATCTTATCCCGCTCTTTGTCGGTTCTACCTTGATTCTCTACTCGGGGACTAGTGGTACGGAGCCACTTTGTACTTATTCTGACGCATGTTTACTTACACCATCAGCCATTCATGTCTCAACACAACACTAACAGGCATTTACAGGGTCAACATGGGTCGTATGGCGGGTACTCGATAATCAACCAGCTTTGGCGGACACTATCACTTTTCTGGTTATCAAAGGGTTAAGAAAAACCCTCTCCAGCTTAACAAGTGTCATCTATGGATTCAGGGATTTCAATCATTTCCTTCAAATTTCTCAACTTCCCTTAGACATTTTGCTACTTAAATCAATACGTTGGGAAAAGAGGCTATTCATTTGAAATCACTCCTCAACTCCTTACTGACAAAGTCTCTTTCTAAATCCCTAGTCTCTATCTTAGTGTTCTTTATTTCATCATCTGAGTTCCTCCTCCTTTTTCCCCATATCATTCCTTCGTACTTTCCCAGGTAATTTCTTAAGTCCTCTTCTATTTCCTTCATCTTTTCTTCAAAATGGTCAAAATTAAGCAAATTTATCGTGAGGGTATCAAGCATTGCAACGGTGGTAGAAAGAGGAATTGTAGGGGTGACAGAGAAGACAATGGGGTTGAACCTAGGGACCTCTAGGTATGTACCTTAGTGGAGACTTCTCTTTTCCACTTGAACACATCTTAGGGGGAAATGGTCCGCTTTCTAGGCATCAGAAGGATTCAACTTCCCAACTTCACCTACAATTTCATCCTTGTACAAGGTGAGTGTCGAATAAGTGACCATTGTCATGGTATCCTTCTCACTCTCTATTTGTTCGAAGCTAGGTTCCATCTACCTCTTCATCCTTTCTTCTGCTCTGTCCTTAATGAGTACGGAGTTGCATTGGGGCAACTCGTCAGTTTATCTTGGTGAACCTTGGTGGCCTACTTTATCGACTATAGCATGAAGGGAAAACCATCCATCTTGGGTGTTTTCCAGTGAATTTACTGATTATAGGTGACTTTTCGTGAGTCCTCTGCTAGTTTGGCCCATTTTAGTACTCACTATGAACGTAAGCCCATTATAAAAAGTTGGGCCTCCAACCTTCACCCTCAACTGAAACAAATTCATCCGGGTGAGGAGTAATCTAAGGGGTGGAATTGGGTTTCCAACCCAATGGTCTATTCCTCTTGAATCGGTTTGTACCCGCAGACAAGAACTAGACAATGAGGTTACGAAGGATCAATTCAATTGCTTAAAGTTGGGTCGCTCTCTCGTGTTGGAGAGCCTTATTACTATTAGAAAAGTCTTCTGATTCTGTCTAGAGAACCATAGCCTGAATTGTTACAGGCCCTCAGATTTTGATATTGAAGCTATCTCCTAAGTCGCACACCCTTTCGATATGATGTGGCCCAACAATGCTGTTGATGACTTAACCACTAATTTGGTTGAGAGGACAGAGAAACCTCCAAACTTATTTTATTCTTATTGTAGGTAACGCGTGAGCCGTTGGTCCACTCTACCAGCAATGGTTGCTAGTGAGTCTCTTAAACAGATATTTTATTCCTCGTATGGTTTATCCCTAACCTTTCTTTTACAGGTTCTACTCAATCATTCACTATGTCACAGGCCTCTAAGAGTATGGATGTGGATGCCATTATGGAGAGAGCACAGAGGTTCATCCTTGATGCTGACACAAGGGTGTAGGTGGGTGGTTGATGTCTATTTTTCGTACTAACTAAAATTTTCGACAAAGGCAAGCACACCTATCGAACAATAGTATAGCTACGGTGGGTAGAGAGAGACAATACCGAGGATAGAATCCCGACAAATTGGAATGATGGATCTTAAAGCTAAAATAAATAAACTAATTTAACAAAGAACACAATAGAGAATGAATTAAAGAAATAATAGGATATTAACCAATGAGAGAGACAATAACCAGGAAAGAATCCACCTAGACTTCATCTATTATTATGAATTTGAATTAAATGATTTATTCACTTGGTAACTTGATCCGTAGAAATCCCTAAATTATGCTAATATCTCTTTCGAGAGTAAGAGCAACTAACTCTAGTTGATTAATTGAAATCTCTTTCTAATTAAAACCCCTATTGTTGCATTAACTCAATCTATCAATTCCCTTATTAGATTTGACTCTAATCCGGTAGATTTATGTCGTCCAATTTCTAGGATTGCATGCAACTCCACTCAATTATGCTAGATATACTCTTAAATAGGGACTTTTGCTCCTCTGATTAAGCACATTAAACCTGAATTAATATCCCAAAAATATTAAAACAAGAAATAAACACACATAAGTGAGAACAAGAATCAAGTATTTATCATGTAAAACATAAATTAAATTATAGAATTCATCGTAGGTTTCATCTTCCCTAGGTATCTAGGGAATTAGTTCATAATTCTAAAATAAAATATCTCAAAGTCAGAATAACCACAAGACATAAAGAAACTCATAAAAACTTCAAAAGAAATTAAAAGAGATCTTCGATCTTGATGGAAATCTACTTCAGAGTTGGCTCTGATGGTGTTCTTCGAGTGTTTTCTTTGATCTTCTCGATGGCTCCCATATCTCTTCTTCTATTTGGTATTTACAGACTTTAGAATGCTTAGAAAGCCTAGGAATTGTGTTTTTCCACGTGTTTGGGAAGCAAGGTGCAAAATCGACACAACAGTGGCACATGGGCTTGTGTCTAGCCCGTATGGATCACATCAACATGTGCCTAGCTCATATGGCTCTTAAAATCGCTCTTTTCTTCGATTTTCACTTGTTTTTTTGCTCCTTCTGCTCCCAAATGCTCATTTAAGTATAAGAACATAAATTCAAAGGATTAGGAGCATCAAATTCACCAATTTGCATAAATAATCATCCAAAAACACATTAAGAATGGGATTAAAATATGTTAGTTTTATCATTTATCAAATATCTCCACACTTAAGCATTTCCTTATCCTCAAGCAAAATCCTCAACTCACATTAAAATTAATCTTTCTAAACTTGTAATTCTCATCAACAATGCTTTGAAATTATTTGTAAATAATCATGCATTTCCATTTCAACTAAAAAAGCACTAAAGGTTCAAACAATCTAAGTCAAAAAATTTTAAAGCACGAAAACATAGGTATCTCCCATTATTTAAGTAATTACCTTTAATTCAAAATCGACAAGAATCGGAATACTCACTAAATATTTACTCAAATCACTCAAAGTGTTTAAGGTTCAAGAATAAGCACTCAACAGTCGAACAAGAAATGTCATTACCATAACCTTGCTTGAAAATCAAATCTCCACCACTATAAAATGATGACACACCAATCAAAAGGTCTTTAAGAGGTTGTAATGGGGCTTAGGTTAAGGGTATGGGTAAAGGCCAAAAAAGTTGGTTATAATCGAGATTGAATTGATAAATACTAAACTAGAAAAAATAAACAAATGTTGAATTAAAAACTAGTGCATCAATCAAGAGTATTCAAGAACAAAAACGAGTTTCTTCTTAAAATATGAATTTAACTGTTTCAAGCTCAATCAACAAATAACTAATTAATAATCAATATTTTTTTATCTTTTTATCTTTTTTTAGAACAATAAGAAATAATTCAGCAAATAAAACACAATAGTGTAGTTAGGCAACTAACTAAATCATATCTCAACAAAAACAGAGTCAATAAAATGGGAAAGAGTCACAACGACAAAAAATGGGTCATGGGTTAAAATTAACAGATTAATCAAGAAACAGTGTGTTAATCTCAACATGGTTCACTAAGGGTTAATTAAAAAGGTAAGCTTTTATGGGATAAGTGGGTTAAACCCTAAGCGCCTTTCTCATCTCAGTATATCAAGTCAAAGGTGTGATCTCGACATGCATAATCGAAGCAAGTTTTATAATAACAAATCAAGTTGACATACTCATAACCAATAATAGAATGAGCACAAAAAATGTATGCTCTAAAGGCTCAAAATCTCACAAAAAATTATGGTTTTAATGTCAAACATGCAAATTTAAAACTTCGAGATAATACCTCAATTTAGGGAAATAATCTAAAATTTTTAATTTATGAAAAATAACTTATCATGCTTGATTCTCTCATGTCTTAAAGTTTAAATCAATCAATGTAAAAATATCTACAAATTAATCCAAAAAATTCAACAAAAATCCCAAATCGACAAAAATTCATTCTAATGGAAGTATGGAAAATTTACATAAATACAAGAAATAATTCAAGGATTTTATAATAATATATGAATAACCTCCCCACACTTAAGATGTACATTGTCCTCAATGTACAAACAGATATAAGCATAGTATAAGCAGAATATTATAATAGAGGGAGAAAACTGAAACTGCCCTGAATATAGATGAATTCGTCAAAATGGTGAAAACCGAAAATGTAGGTAAATCTAATGTAGTGCATGGTTCTGCAAACTAATAAGAAAATAAACACAAATAATAAAGAAGAATAAGGGGTTACAAACTCGATTAGAAACAACGATAAAAAAATAAAAACATAGTTCAAGATAATAAACGAAATAAGTCTAAGACAATAAAAATAAAACAACTAAAAGTAAAAATAAAAAATAAAAATAAAAATAAAATTAGTGGTCTTCATCGTCGAAGGCATCGTAATCGTGAGGCAACCGACGTCAAGAAGATATATGGAGATGTTGAAAGATCTACTGCAAGGTCGCATTAATACTATCGAACCACTGAAAGTAGTGCTGCTCGAAGCGAGTGAATCGCTTGGAGAGTTCTGCTAAGGTGGCAGCAAATGTAGCAAAACGGTGACTCTGAGATGGAGAATGAGGTGGATCCTCATGGTGGAAGGGGACATCATCAATAAAGGTCGCATGCTCATCTTGAGGGTTAGAATAAGATAATCGGTATTGAGGAGCATCCACTCCACACCGTAGCTCGATCATCCTCATGTGACTCATATTGGATAATCCCTGCAGGGACATTTATCCAACTAGTGTAAAGGAGGAGGATTGCTCTGGTGTGTCGAGGAGACTAAAGTGCCGTGCGAGGCGAGTCACGTAAGGACCTAAAGAGATAGGACCCTTCCTACTGTGTTATGTCTAATGGCGGACAGCTAGGGCTCTGAGTAGAAAATAAACGTCGGTTGTACCGATAACACCGGTGCTCTCCCTCTGACCGATCAAAGTGTGAGCCAAGATGGCACGAGTATAGCGTAAGGTCGAGGAAGATAAGTCACCTTCGACTGACTCGCATCATAGGGCATCATACTTGCAGGAAGGTTGACCCAACATAAGGAAGGCGAGTAGTGGATGTGCCAGATAAAGTGAGAAACCCTCGGCACCCATGAACTCCTCTATGTAGAGTCCTAACGTTGCTCCAGACTCTGGGATGCTCATATGATGCGTCGTGCCACCAAATCTGAAAGAAATAGTGCCCGACTCATCGTGTGTCGACATCACTTGTTCTAATAGGAATGTTAAATAGAACTAGAAAGTAAGCTCCGAGTAGGTGGTCTCGAGGATAGAGAAAAACTGATCCCAACGAGCTGTAGCAATGATGGCGTGGACTCAACCAACTAATTGGACTTACTCTAAAGTGACCCAATCAATACATCAGCGTAATCCAAATAGCCACTGTCGAAGTTGCTGATATAGGTCCTCCTCGGGGCCTTGTAGAAACCGTAAGAATGGATGGCGGGCATCGGCAAAAGTGCCTGAAGAAGAGGTCACGCCAAGATTCTTCCACTTTTACGGCGAGGATAGGGACCTTGGATTTCCCACATGTGTTCGCCATGGTGTGCCTGAAAAATAAGATAGTCTAATATTAGAAAAACAAGAAAATAAGCATCACCAATTACGCAAGCAAAAAGCAAAAGATCGATAATTTAAAGTGCATCGACAATGGATAATCACAAGATGAAAACTAAAATACAATACCAATATAGCAAGATAGTATTCCTAAGATAACAAGGGGAACAAAAATCAAGTAGAAGAAAACACTAGTAAGACGAACAAATTATACTAAACACAATAATAATATTAAACCTAAAAAGGATAATAATAATAAGAACAAACTCGCAATAACAATAATAATAAATGTAATAAAATGCTAAATGTAAAGAGTAAAAATTCAAAAGAAAATAAAAAAAGTAAGTAAAAGCATAAGAACACAAAAACATTTAATTAAAACAAATAACAATAATAAAACAAGAAGTAATAAATATAAAAATAAATAATAATTATATGAAATGGAAAGGGTAAGGGAAGGAGCAAACAATGGGTAAGGTGGACGGCGGCGGTGAGTGGCGTACATGGCGGAGAAGGGTCGACGACGTGTTGGGAGACACGCCATGTCACACACCCTTGTGCACCTCCCTCAAGCCGTTGTGATTTAAAAAGTGAGCCCGGGCCTTCACACGGCCTCAAACACGCCAAAGGTGTCAAAGCCATGTCTCACACACGATCATGTGCTAGGTCATGTGTGATCTCTCTTCGCTTCTCGCACGCTCATGTGCAAAGCCGTGGGGCACATCTGCCTCACACATGCCCGCAAGGCCCGGCCATGTCTCTTTCCCGTGTAACTCATCGACTTGAAATTAAAATTGAAAAATTAGCTCCAATACTCATACGCCATGTTGTCGGGCCGTAACCTTCAAATTTGGAAAATTTAAGTCCTAGGAGTCACACGACTGAGGACATGCCTGTGTGTCCAGGTCGTGTGTATGACATGGCCATGTCTTCAGGCCGTGTGACTCACTATCTATTTCTCCCTTATGCACATGGCATGGGACACGCCCGTGTGTCCAGGCTGTGTGACTCACTGTCGAATATCCATTGTGTACACAGCTTGGGACACACTCGTGTGTCGAGGCCGTGTGGGTCAAAAACATTTTTTTAAAAAAATAATTTTAAATTGCATGCAATAAAATTAAAAGAATTAGCAGAAGCTAAACACTCGAGTTGCCTCCTGAGAAGCGCTTATATATTGTCTAAGCTCGACTTACCTTGTATTTGTACGGTCACGATGGTTCGCGCAGCCGAAGCTCCTCTTTCTCGTCATCAATTTTATTACCAAAATAAGGTTTGAGTCGAGTATTGTTTACCTTAAATGTGCTGGACTCAGAATGAGTTACCTCGACTGTACCGTATGGAAAGACATTCAGTATCGCAAATGGGTTTGATCCGTTTGCATCAAGCTCCAAAAGGGCAATTCGTGGATTCGTTTTGTCTAGTAGTACTTTTACCCCAACCTTAAACTAGTTTATTACATCTACATGCTCATCATGGCGTTGCTTTGGCTCTTCATCATGCTTTTTCGGTTTCTCCTTGACATGCATTCGCCATTCATCTAGTTCATTAATTTGAACCATTCGCTCTTCATATGTTGTTCTATTTCTTTCACCTTTACAAAAACATGGCTCCATTATGTTTTCACGAGGGATTTTCTCAGAAAGAAGGTTGAGCCACATGGTTACTCACATTAACGTAACGTTTCATATCATCTCGCTTACTAAAGACTTTCACGTAATCACGTGCTTAGAGAGTAATCGCTTTTTCCACCTACACTAAGTACGAATTCACCCGCACTCAACATTAATAATAGTCCTAGCAATGGCTAAAAAGGGGGCGACCTAAAATTAAAGGTACCTCACTACCCTCATCCATGTCCAAAACAAAAAGTCAACAAGCAATATGAATTTAACTATTTTAACAAGCACATCCTCAATAACACCCCAAGGATATCCGATGGTTCTATATGATAATTGAATACTCATCCTAGTGTGTTTGGGTTTCCCAAGACCTAGTTGTTTAAACATTTTGTAAGGCATGACACTAATACTGGCCCCTAAATCAGCTAAGACATTATCAATATTTAAACCATCAATTAGGCAAGGAATAGTAAAACTCATTGGATCTTTTAGTTTGTTTCATCGTTTATTCTCAAGAATGGTCGAAGCAAAACTGCGTTGAGCTCCACAATCGATTTGAGTCATCTATCTTCCTCTTGTTTTCCAATAGCTCCTTTAAAAATTTAATGTAATTTGGAATCTGCAAAAAAGCTTCAACAAACGGTAAGTTAATATGTAATTTTTTTAAGAGCTTGAGGAATTTACCAAATTGTTCATTTGTGTGGTTTCTCTTTTTTGCATTAGGATATGGCACTCGAGGTTTATATTCCTTGAAAACCGGATTTTCCTCTTTCCTCTCTTCCATAGCCTTATCATTATTCACCACAATTTCTTGCCTTGGTTCTTGTTCAGATTCAACTAACCCTTCTTTGTCTCAAACAGTAATTGCATGAAGCTGCTCCCTTGGGTTAGTTTTAGTATTGTTAGGCAAGCTACCTTGTGGTCTTTCCAAAATTAACTTAGCAAGTGACTCTATTTGGTTCTCTTGAGCCATCGAATCGATGATTTTTGATTTTTAGTGTTTTGAAAATGTGTTTCCAACATTGAGATAAAATTTGTCAACATCTCCTCAAGGTTCAACTTCTTCTCTTATCGATAAGGTGGTTGTTGAAAGCTCTGAGGAGTTATGCTATATCGATTTCCTTGACCACCCCAAGAGAAATTGGGATGGTTTCTTCAACTGCGTTATAGTTATTACTATAAAGGTTATTTTGAGGCCTAAAATTATTACCCATATAATTGATTTGTTCATTCTCTATGCTAGGAGCGAAGGGTAAACATATAAACCATAAATTTTCTTATTAAGTACGTCTACTTGGTTTGATAACATGGTGACTGCATCTAAATTAAAGACGCATGCTGCTTTCATCGGCTTTGTCCTCATAACTTGCCACTGATATTCAGTGACATCTCCTTAATAAATTCATAAACCGCTTCACGTGTTTTATTGTTCAGAGTTCCACCAGCTTGTGCATCAATTAACTGCCTAGTTGAGGGATTCAAACTGTTGTAAAAGGTTTGAACTTGCAACTATAAAGGTAATCTATGATGAGGAAACCTTCTCAATAAGTCCTTATAGCTCTCACATGCATCATATAGAGTCTCTAAATTGATCTGAAGAAAGGAAGATATGTCATTCATCAACTTAGTTATTTTAGCCGGTGGGAAGTACTTTAGCAAAAATTTCTCAGTCATCTGAGCCCATTTAGTGATGGAACCTCGTGGTAAAGAGTTTAACCACTATTTTTCTTTGTTCCTTAACAAGAATAGGAATAACCGTAAACAAATGGCATCGTCAGTGGCACCATTAATCTTGAAAGTATTGCAAATTTCCAGAAAATTTGCCAAATGAGTATTTGGATCTTCGTCTTACAAACCATCAAACTGAACATATTGTTGTACTATTTGAATAGTGTTTAGCTTTAGTTTGAAGTTAATTGCAGCAATAGTAGGTTGCACAATACTCGATTCAGCCCCAGTTCGAGTGGGCTTGGCATAATCGTACATAGTACGAGGAACAGGAGCAGCTGCAGGAGGTAGCTGAATATTCTGATTATCACCCATCTCCTCAATATTAATAATGTCCTCTTATTTGTTTACTATAATTTGTCGATTCTACCGCATTTCTCAATGATTTTTATGCAGCAGATTTTTCTATCTTGCTATAAAAAGTAATGGTCTCGATGGGTTTCTTCTAGTCATAAACCAAAAGAACTTTCCAGAAGCAAACAAAAGAAAAAAATAAGAATGTAAAAATTAAACTAAAAATAAAATAAAAATGAATAAATTAATAAAAATAAAGTGTTCCTAATATTTCACCTCTCCAACAACGGCATCAAAAACTTGATGTTTTTTTCCATACTAACTAAAATTTACGATTAAAGGCAACCGCACCTATCAAACAATAGTATAGCTACGGTGAGTAGAGATATCGTATCCACGAGGACTAAAAGTATTAGTAATTGCCATTTTCTTATTATTTAGTCGACAAATTGGAATGATGGTTTTAAAGCTAAAATTACTAAACAAATTTAACTAAGAACGCAATAGAGAATGAATTAAAGAAATAATCGAATATTAACCAATGAGAGAGACAATACACAGGAAACAATCCACCTAGACTTCATCTATTATTATGAATTTGAATTAAAAAATTTATTCACTTGGTAACTTGATCCGTAGAACCCTAAATTATGCTAATATCTCTTTCGAGAGTAAGATCAACTAACTCTAGGTTGATTAATTGAAATATATTTCTAATTAAAACCCATATTTTCGCATTAACTTGATTTATGGATTCCCCTATTAGATTTGACTCTAATACGATAGATTTATGTCATCCTATTTCTAGGATTGCATGCAACTCCACCCAATTATGCTAGATCCACTCTTAAACAGGAACTTTTGCTCCTCTGATTAAGCACATTAAACATGAATAAATATCTCGAAAATATTAAAACAAGAAATAAACACACATAATTGAGAAAAAATCAAGTATTTATCATGTAAAATAGAAATTAAATAATAGAAATCATCATACATTTCATCTTCCCTAGGTATCTAGGGAATTAGTTCATAATTCTAAAATAAAACATCTCAAAGTCAAAATAACTATAAGACATAAAGAAACTCATAAAAACTTTAGAAGAAATTAAAAGGAGGTCTTCGGTCTTAATGGAAATCTTCAGAGTTGGTCTCGATAGTGCTCTCTTCGAGTGTTTTCTTCGATCTTTCTCCGATGGCTCCTATATCTCTTCTTCTATTTGGTATTTATAGACTTTAGAATGCTCAGAAAACCTAAAAATTGTGTTTTTCCACGTGTTTGGGAAGCAAGGTGCCAAATCAACATGGGCTAGCACATGGGCGTGTGTCAAGCCCGTGTGGATCACATCGGTGTGTGCCCAGCCTGTGTGGCTCCTAAAATATGCTTTTTTTTTTTTTCGATTTTCGCTAATTTTTTTGCTCTTTCTCGCACTCCAAATGCTAACCTAAGTCTAAGAACATGAATTCAAAGGATTAAGAGCATTAAATTCACCAATTTGCATAAATAATCATCCAAAATGCATTAAGAATGGGATTAAAATATGTTAGTTTTATCATTTATCGCTGGTAGCAAATCATAAGAGGCTAGGAATGAAGGGGCTTTAGTAGTACCGAGGAAAGTAGTGGCAATGAGCTAGTCCACCGTAAATAAGGCAAGAGACCAGTCGATTCTAAGGGGGAGTTTACTCTGCCTATCCTCTCACCTAAACACTCAAACATTTCCACCACTCCCATGGAAGTTACTTCTCTTACACAAAGTTCGCTTCGCTCCTCGAGCTACCCCTTCTGTACAACCCTCTCTCTATAATGGGCCAAGGCAACCTCTCATTTCTTCTAGCGGGGAGTCAAGTTTACTCCCATGGTGGGGCCATTTTTCTACTGGTCAGCCTCCCTTCTCCCCGACCAAAATTAGCCAACGCTGGAAGAGGGACTTGCCCTAAGAACTTAAAGAATATACTCTTTCCTCTTCCTCTTAAGCTCGAAAACTAACTCTCTTAGAGTTTTTGGACTCCTACCAGATCGTGATGGAGGGATTCAATTTGTTTGACAGGGCCCTCCATGATAGATGTCACGAGAGTGAAACAAAACAAGCTCAATTAGAGGTGACCCTAGCCTCTCAAAGTCAAGAATTGGTTCAACTTATCCAGGCACAAGAGGCCACAGTTTGCCAGGTTTAAGAGTTCGTCGAGTTCACCTCCAGCTGGGAGTCCAAGTAAAACTCCTTAAGAATGGAGTTTAAGAGTAGTGTCCATCAACACTTGGCAAACCTAGAGAGGATCCAGAAAGAAAATAGTGAAGCCCTAGAGCAATACAAAACAAAGACTCTAGAGGGGATCACGGGTTATCTCCCCAAGATGAGGTCCAATTACATCCTTCATGTACAAGTTTCCATGGGCCCCTTTGATGTGAGCCAAGTGGACTTCAGCTGTCTGTGCTAATATATTAACGAAAACTCAAGCTTTAACGAGATGAACCCTTCTAGTGCTTAGTGAGAAGAGTTTCAGAAGAAGCGGAAAGATTTAGACAGCTTTCTTCTTCACACTGATCCCGAGCCCTCTACTCTTACTATAATAGAGGAGGCTATTGATAAGAGGAAGGAAAACACTCAGAGAAACGATCGACCGCTACTGGGATAACGCCCGATTACCTATTGTATTTGTGCTAGTTTCCCTATAGTAAAGAAAATCCCATTCTTTTTCTTTCCCTACATTATATTTTTCACCAATTTGACTAAAATTCACCAATCATGTACTTATCTTTTCATACTTACCATATTCTATCCACCCTAAATAGAAAAGCCAAACTTATTGTAACACGTGTATAGGGCTACTTCTTAGATTCCTACATCCAGAGGATCTGGCTAAACTTAAGATTTGATACCACTAAATTTGTAACACCCTATACCAACTGATCACTAGGTCAAGTTATCGGATGCTACACTAACCAAAATGACTTAATAAATTTGATGTTTCTAATTTAATTACATACTTAAATGATTTGAATTTGAAAATCTAACTCAAATTACAACTCGTATTAGATTGGTAATAAATCTTTAAGACTTTGAATCCAACAGATGTTTACAAATTTTAGACAGAGGCTCAATAACATATATAGACAACTTAAACCCCGAGGTAAGGGCTCTATCGGTGCCCTCTATAAACATGCATAGTCGCCTGCTTTCGCCTAGCTCTTAGCGAAGTCCGGCTTGGTCCTCTCAATTTCTAAATCTTTAACTAACATGCATTTGAACAGTAAAACTAATAAGTTCAGTGAACATAGTGAGATTCACATATAGAACTTAAGAAAAATGTGAGGGGTTCAACTAAGAATTTAACTCCTTGGTAATCGATTTGTAACACCCTAACACATCTCCATCTTCTGGATTGGGGTTATAGAGTATTACGGTACATATCGTAACAATTAACATCTTTAAGTCATTCATTTATTGAATTACAAATAAATAATATAAATCTAACATCATTCATAATATACATATATTTACGATCCTAATACCGAGTATACGGGACCTAAAAATGACTTTGGAAACAACTAGAGACCAATCTGAATCAAAACATAAAACATGGAAAAAAAATTTGACAATTTTGAAAACAGGGATCACATGACCGTGTGGCGAGGCCGTGTGACAGAGCCCAGGCCGTGTGGTTTAGGGACATGGTTGTGTGGCCAAACCATGTAACAAATTGTGCCTGTGTATTTTAGGGTCACACGGTCATGTAACTCTCTCAGAATCAGTATGGATTACCCCCGCACCTAAAAATCAATAAGACACATGACCGTGAGAAGGCCATGTGTCACCCCGTGTCTCAGCCGCAGCAACCAAATGACTTCATTTTCAAGCCGTAACAACCACCATTACTTAGACACCACCAAGCCATACCATTTCCAACCAAAATCACCTATTCAAAAACACATATAAATGCACTTGAAACATACCAAAATCACACAACATATGTGCCTAACCAATGTGCGCTCATTAACACCACAATTTTATGCATATACAATACGCAACTCAATAAAATACCATCATGATATGTATGTTATCCATTCAACAACAAGGTTTCCAAATGCCAAATACCAAAACCATTTAACCAAGCCATTTACCTAAAGTAAATAATTCATTTCCATTACCATAAGTTATCTACCAAATTGACCATTCCATATTTTCAGTCACTAAAGATATACCAAAACCAAAACAATGCCTATCATCCAAAATACACAAAACCTTACCATACCAAATAAGATCAACATAAAGCATAACTTGTAACATCCTGAAAAGGGCCTATGCATTTTCGGTTTAATTGTACGAAATGACATGTCTTATGTGTTATGAATGAATTTTTGAAACCTAGGAAATGTAAGGAAATGGTTTAGAAATGATTCAAAAGAGGAAAGCGAACATTTTTGGAAACTTGGAAATGTAAGGAAATGTTAGGTTAAAGGAGGGAAACGAACGTTTTTGGAAACTTGGAAATGTAAGGAAATGACTTAGGAAATATTGAGTTTTAAAGTCTAAAAGAGGAAACTAAGGCAATGAGGCCTTAAGAGAAAATGTATGTGAAATATGACACACAAATGGGCTTGGAAAAGTGGCCTGAAGGTGTCACTTAGGGCCTCTAGAAATGGCACCACATACAAAGGAATTGGGCCTGAGTTCGAGTCTCATGGGAAGCAAATAAAAGAAATTTTATTTTTGCTTCCGTAAGGCAGAGGTGGACGGCACAAGGCATTTAAAAGAGGAGTTTTATCCTCTTTAAATTTCGGCTAATGAGGATAAATAATGGATTTTATTTTAGATTATTTCAAGAGATAAATAAGGATTATTCTTTAATTATTTTAAATTGAGGAGATAAAGTTATCAAGATAAAGGAGAGTGGTGGCCAAGTAAGGGACTCTAGCTAGTAATTTCTGGCTACTAGAGGAAAAGAGGCCATCCATCCCTTCAGCTTTTCCTTTGCCAAAATTCCCTAAGCAATTTCTCTCTCTCGCCGAATTTTCCTAGCAAATTCTCTCTCTTCTCGTTATTTTGCCAAAACCGAAAACTCTAGCAAAGCAAGCCAATTTCTTCACCTTTCTTTTCTTCCTATTTCTTTCTTTCCAATCCATTCAAAAGCCGAATCATGGAGGGGCATCAAGCATAGGTGTTGCCGATTTCCATATAAAAGGGTAAGGATCTATTGCTATTATCTTCTTTTCTTTAATCGAAAGTCAAGATTCTAATGACATATTCATGTTGGCCAAACTTTGAAGGAAAGCTTCGGATTTTGTGATCGCTTCGACTACAAGGAGGAAGGTTTCGGATTTCTAAGATTAAGGTAAGACACATGTATATTCGCCAAAGGCCATGTTTTATGTCCCGATGATTAGAATAAATCTAACGTAAGGTTATAGGAATTTCGACATTCCTAGGAAAACAAGGATCAACTTCTGGATTTGTTGGTGTTCCAATCGGCAACAAGGTAAGTTTAAGTATACTAATCCTACTAGGATTTGGATTTATGGCTGAATGGCTTTTTATTAAATTAGTAAGTGATTAATCAAATGTAGGGATTAAGGATCTAAGCGATAGATCGATTTCGTGATTTCAAGGAAATTGTTAAGCAGATCGTGTGTGTACCCCACACTACTTCATAATATGTTTTGTGGCTATGTATAATTAATATATGTGATATTAAGAATATGAAAGTGGCTAAGGTACCATGTTATGGTACACAAGACTGTGCACGCTTCCTACTCCTACTAGGATTATGAACTATGTTAATTGTAACATAAGAGTAAGAATAAGAATGTGAACTCGCATATTTATGCATATTATTATATGGGGCATATGGGTTATTGAAAAGGGGAAGTGAATGCGTGACCTAAGACCACTTAACGCGCGTGACCTAAGACCGCGATATCCGAATGTTGTGACCTAAGACCACTAACGCGTGACCTAAGACCGCGATATCCGAATGTGGTGACCTAAGACCACGAATGCGGTGACCTAAGACCGCGATATGGAGTGTAGCGGAAGGAGGGTCGACTTAGTAGTCCCTACTGTGCAGTGTGTTGGTACGGGGAGTGTAGCGGATGGCTAACTAGGTTTGGGTTTGGGAATGCATCATAATTTGTATGCTATGATATGAATGTGTAACATTTGTATGCCCGATTCTATTTTGATTTAGTGTTTGTGTACACATTGAGTCTGCTTTGACTCACCCCACTGTGGGAACATGTTTTTGTGTGATGAATGTTGATGGACCGAGACGGCAGTAACTTGTGGTGACCATGCTTAGCTTGAAGTTTTATTTAATTTGGACATTTTAATTTATTTAAGCACTTTATAAATTTTATTTTGGGTTTATTTGATGTAATAAGGCCATAGTGAACTATGTTAATTTCTGTTCTATTTGCTATGTGATTTAAATTTTATTAGAGCTTAAGTCAATTTAGTTTAAAAATAAACTTTAAATATTTTGTCACTCGAGGTAAATGGGTTTTTTACATAAAACAAATTTGTTTTCAACTCAAGCCCAACCCACAAACAATATTTTTTTGTTATCACACAAGTTTTCCCAAAGTAATGTAAGAACTTTGAACCGGTTTACTTGAGGAACATACCAACCGGGTCAAAGCTCGTGGGCCGGGTTTGGGGTGTTTTGGGCTTGGTATCGTGAGCCCGCCAAACTCTACCGAGGTTTAAGGCCCAAAATGTTTTCGAATCGAGCCCAAATAAGTTTTATAAAAATATTTTATGAAATCGTGAGGTTTTCCGGCATGGCACCCACGCCTCCGACCCGAGGTCCACCTGTAAGTACCCCTATCCCTTGTGTGATTTTTAATATGATCCGTAGAAGGGTAGAAATGTAATGGAACGTAGAATAGTATGATAGGTACTTGAACCGTAGGTCTAGTCTACTCAAACACAAATACATAAGACTTAAATGCCTAAACAAACCTATGGCTAAGTCGTCGAAAGTTAGGTGTGGTAACCCTCAGGCGCATGTCTAGGATTTGATCCGAAGAGCCTCGGTATTTAAGCAGCCCTAGTGACTCACCTCCTCTTCACCGAATCCCACCGGTGCGATCTTCTGGCTCACCCTAACCAAGAAGACTCAAAGTGGGTGTGGCAACCTCTCAGGCGCATGTCTAGGACCGGTTTCGTGGGAGCTTGGTACTTAAGAAGTCCGCGTGATTCACCTCCTCTCCACCCGAATCCTACCTCGTGCGTAGCTTTGGTTCACCCCGACTAAGAGGACTCACCATAGGCTAAACACAATGACTAAACCCGAAAGGAACTGGCCGTGTTTTTATCAAAACCCTAGTTTTAAAACTCTTAAAATTACTCTTTTAAATTGCTTAAAACTATCTTTACAAAATTTTCTCAAAAATTTTCTAATTTGTGAAATTACAAAAGTACCCCTAGTGGTAAAATTACAAAAATGCCCTTGGTTTATAAATGACCAACTACCCAACAGCTTTGCAAAAATTCATTATTTTAGAAATGTTCAAAACCCTAATTTGCAAACTATCAAAAATACCTTGAATTTTGGAAAATTACAAAATTGCCCCTAACTTACAAAATTACAAAATGACCCCGATTTCCAAAATTTTTGCAACATCACCGCTTTGGAAAATAGAAGTCTCAAAAGAACCCTCAAGTTTTACAAATTTTGAAATACCCCTAAATTATTAGACTTTACAAATATACCCCGGTTTATTACCAAAATACCCCGAGATTCAAAATTTCCAAAATACCCTAGATTTCAAAATTTTCCAAAATACCCCAGAGGACAAATTACTAAAATAATACCGGGTAGTGGAAAACAACAACAATGGAAACTACAACATTTTCTCAATGAACGGAAGTTCATAATTGATTGATGGATGTATGAATGCAAAGACTGTGGTGCATGTATGAATACGAAAGAACCACTCCTAAAATTCTTCTCATAAAACTTCTTCGCAGATAATAAGTGAAACGAGGACTAATTCATAAAACTTTAATCGATCGCAATAATAGAAATGAGTTCTAGAGGACGTGGACGTAACGCACGCAGGACGCCGGTAGAGGTAGAATGGTCGTCTCTGAACCCGTTAGATCGGGTCAAGGATTTAAAATGAAGTACCACCGCCACCACCACCACCAGCTTTTTGCGCCGAACAACAAGATCGACGGGAGGATGCCGTGGTCGCAGTCAGGCCGCGAGTGCTAGAAATGGTGGCTGGTGCCGAGGAAACATGGGAGCTCGAAAGTCCAGACCGAGCGACTTCGAGCCAATGGAGCCGAGGTGTTCCGTGGCGATCCGTGTAGCGCCCAAGATGGTCGAATATTGGCTGGAGGCAACCGAACGGATTATGGATGAGCCGGATCTCGAATTTCTCAAGGAGAAGTCGAAGGAATGGTGGCATTCCCACGCAATGAAGCGCATCAATGGTGGCTTACGCTCGTGATGGTGCCACACCGAGGATCCGACGGGACTATGTTAAAGACGGCCATCGTAAGAAGTATGTTTGCATCTCCGTGATAATCGATGAGCAAAGGAAGGCATTTATGGGGTCGGGTTCAAGCGGAACAAGTCCGTGGTAGAATATGAAGCTAAGTTTCGAGGTCGAGCCGTTATGCTCGAGGAGTGGTGGCTACGGAGCATGAACGGTGTGTCCGATTTGAGGACGGTTTGAGGGATGATTTAAGGCTGTTGATAGCTCCGCATCAAGAACGGGAGTTTTCTGCTCTAGTAGAGAAAGCTAAGGTAGCTGAGGGGATTAAGGATGCTACAAAGCAAGACTTTGACCGAACAGCAGTAAAAGAGGTTTTGGATCTTCGTGATCATTCGGGAATAAAAGGCCTAGAGTTGATAGGTCGCGAGGTCGCAAGTCGCCACAGGAGGGCAAAGATCGCATTTGTGACCTGGGGCAGGGAAGAAACACTTAGGAGAGTGTTGGAAAAAGACGGAGGATGTTTTAGGTGTGGGTCCAAGGACCATATGATCAAGG
Source organism: Gossypium sturtianum (assembly GCA_025698515.1). NCBI lineage: Eukaryota > Viridiplantae > Streptophyta > Magnoliopsida > Malvales > Malvaceae > Gossypium > Gossypium sturtianum. The sequence continues at coordinate 68,202,546 of CM046953.1, forward strand.
GTTGTCCTACTTAAACCGATGGGAATCAACCAAAGAACTCGTAATGTTAGTCGCCGGTAGAGGTGTACAACAACCTCAACGAGGTCGTGGTTCGAATAAATGAGGTAATGGTGCCGGGCAGAGGACGTGGAACACCGCGAGGTGCCGCACATCGAGGCAAGGCAACCGGTTTGGTTTATGCGGTTCGTTTGAGGGAGGATGGAGACGCCACGGACGTTATAACCGATACATTCCTTATTCATGGCAAGCCCTATTTTGCTCTTATTGATGTGGGCTCGACCCATTCTTATGTTGCATGTAGTATAGTCGTAAAACACTAGGCCTAGACTCAACTTTCGATAGGGAGATGATCGTAGTAAGCCCATTAGGCCAAACAGTAGTGGTGGATAAGATCTTTCGAGTGTACCCCTAGAAATTGTGTGGAGTGAACTTTCTGGCCGACTTAATGGAGTTACCTTCTGAGAATTTGACCTCATAGTTGGTATGGATCAAGTTAGTAGAGCATCGAGCCGTGTTGGATTGTGCGCTAAACGAATGGTACTAAGAACCCCTGAGGGTGAGGTGATTATCATGATAGGAGAAAGAAGAAACTACTTGTCTAATGTAGTTTCGCACTAAAGGTCAAAGGATGGTTCTGGAAGGGTGCAAGGCGTTTTTAGCCTTCGCAAGTGCGTTAGATGGAAAGGAGAAAGGAGTCAATGGAGTCGAACGGTATGGGACTTCGTGGATGTGTTTCCAAAGGAATTACTGTGAATACCCCTGTGATAGGGAGGTGGAATTTGGAATAGACTTGCTACGGAATGCCCCGTGGTCAATCGCCCCATACCGAATGGCGCCTAAAGGAGTTAGTTGAGCTCAAGGCTCGGGATTTAGGAGTTACTTGGCCGTGGGTTTATTCGACCCAAAGGTGTTCCGTAGGGAGCACCGGGCCCTGCTTGTGAAGAAGAAGGATGGAACTATGCGAATGTGCATAGACTATCGCCGCTGAATAAACCGACCATTAAGAACAAGTATCCTTTGCCAAGGATAGACGAATTATTCGATCGCCCAAAGGGGGCAAATGTGTTTTCAATATAGATCTACGGTCGGATATCATCGCTTGAAGGTAAAGGAGGCAGATATCCATAAGACCGCTTTAGGATAAGATACGCCATTATGAGTTTGTAGTATCGCTGCTTGGGTTGACGAACGCCCACCAATGCTCATGGATATGATGAACCGGTCTTCCAACCCTACTTGGATAGGTTCATCGTCATGTTCATCGACTACATCTTAGTATACTCAAGTCGAGGATGAGCATGATGAGCACCTACGGATAGTGCTACAAGTATTAAGGGAAAAGAAGCTTCTATGCCAAATTCAGCAAGTGTGGATTTTGGCTTAAGGAGGTGGCATTCTTAGGACATGTGGTATCCGCAGAGGAATAAGGGTGGATCCTAGGAAGATCGAGGCAGTTGAGTTGGATTGGAAACCACCTAGGTCCGTGGTCAAACCAAGTTTCTTAGGTTTGGCAAAGCTATTACAGAGGTTTGTAGAAGGGTTCTCGCCAATAGCCGCGCTTTGACAAAGTTATTGAGGAAGGAAGTACCTTTGTATGGACGGATAAGCAACAAAGCAGAGCTTTGAGAAGCTCAAGAAGGTCTTGACCAAGCTCCAGCAGTTAATTCAACAGAGGCGTGAAAGGAGTTTGAGGTATACCGTGACGCTCGCACACGGGATTAGGGGTGTGTTCTAATGCAAGATGGAAAAGTGGTCGCTATGTGTCTCGACAACTAAGGCCTCATGAGGTTAACTACCCAACCCACGACTTGGAATTGGCAGTGGTATTCGCTTCTAAGGTGTGGAGGCACTATCTTTATGGAGAAAAGTCGATAATTTACACGGATCACAAGAGTCTCAAGTACTTGTTGACTCGTAATGAGTTAAACTTGAGACAACAAGGTGGGTAGAATTATTGAAGGACTATGATTGTTCGTTAGAGTATCATCCGGCAAGGCAAATGTAGTAGCAGTGTGCCCCGAGCCCAAGGTTGTATCGATCCGAGGGCGTTGTTCGCACACTTGAGTCTCAGATGATGATGGCAGCCTATTGGCGTAACTATGTGTCAAACCAACATGGTTAAATGAGGTAAAGGAAAGTCGCTTGGTGGATGAGGACTTAAATGCTAAGCTACAACAAGTGCAGAAACTGAGAGTTGGAGGATTATGGTGTTAATGATAAGTGGAGTATTGTGCTTCAAGGGAAAGGTCCAGATGCCAAAGGACGAGGAGTTAAGACAAAAGATTCTTCGAGAGGCGCATAATAGCCCTTATGCTATGCATCTCGAGGCACTAAGTTGTACAGGATCTAAGGGAACAGCTTTGGTGGCCTGATCGTAAACGGAAGTTATCGAATTCGTGGGAAAATGTCCGACGGTCGCCAGTTAAAGTCGAACACCAAGTTCCATCGGATTACTTCACCAATCGAGATTCCGCAGTTGGAAGTGGGAGAGAATCACCATGGACTTCGTTAGTGGGCTTCCCCTTACGCCTACTAAGAAGGACTCTGTGATGGGTAATAGTGGACCGCTTGACCAAGTCCGCGCATTTCATTCCAAAGAAGAATGGATTATTCTCTCTCGTGGTTGGCCAAATTATATGTAGCGGAAATTGTGAGGTTGGACTGAGTACCGCAGATCGATCATCTCCGATAGGGACCCAAGGTTTACGCCTCGGTTTTGGAGGGCACTTCATCAAGCTTTAGGCACTAAGTTGGATTTCACTACGCCTTTCATCCACAAATGGACGGCAATCCAACGAGTAATCCAAGTGTTAGAGGATATGCCGAGGGGTCAGGTGATAGATTTCGAGGAAGTTGGGAAGACTATTTGCCTTTAGTCGAGTTTGCCTACAACAATGCCTATTAGGCTAGCATTCGGATGGCACCATATGAAGCGTTGTATGGTCGGAAATGTCGAACACCTACTTGTTGGACCGAAAGTTAGAGAACGCCGAGTTGTGGGCCCAGAGTTAGTGGCGTAATCAAGAGAAGGTTGAGACACCCGCACGGTTAAAAGAAGCCTCCGATAGGTAGAAGTCGTGACGCAGCACCTTAAACTAAGGAAATAGAGTTTGAAGTGGGAGATCAAGTGTTTCGAAAGTCTCACCTTGGAAGAAGGTGATGAGATTTGGGCGCAAGGAAGTTAAGCCCAAGGTTTATAGGGCCCTATCGAGTAATCGGCAAGCAAGTTGGACCGCTGGCATACCAATTGAGTTGCCACCAGAGTTGCAAAGAATGCACGACGATTCAATGTATCCATGTTACGTCGTTACCAATCGGATCCATCTCATGTGGTACCAGCTTGAAGAAGTGGAGCTAAGGCCGACTTATCCTACGAAGAGGAGCCGATTCAGATATTGGAACATGATGTGAAAGTGCTACTGAGGAAGTCGGGCCTCTAGTCAAAGTGTTATGGCGCAATCATGGATCTAAGAAGCTTCGTGGGAACTGTAAGAGGCAATGCGACAAAGAATACCCTCAATTATTTTAGTTAAGAAATTTCGAGGACTAAATTATTTTTAAGGGGGTAGAATCAGAACATCCTCGAAAAGGGCCTAAGCATTTTCTGGCTTAATTGTATTTAAATGACATGTCTTATGTGTTATGAATGAATTTTTGAAACCTAGGAAATGTAAGGAAATGATTTAGAAATGATTCAAAAGAGGAAAGTTTAACATTTTTGGAAACTTGGAAATGTAAGGAAATGTTAGGTTAAAGGAGGGAAACGAACGCTTGTGGAAACTTGGAAATGTAAGGAAATGACTTAGGAAATGTTGAGTTTTAAAGTCTAAAAGAGGAAACTAAGGCAATGAGGCCTTAAGAGAAAATGTATGTGAAATATGACACACAAATGGGCTTGGAAAAGTGGCCTCAAGGTGTCACTTAGGCCTCCTGAAATGGCACCACATACAAAGGAATTGGGCCTCGAGTTCGAGTCTCATGGGAAGCAAATAAAAGAAATTTTATTTTTGCTTCCAAGCGAGAGAGGTGGACGGCACAAGGCATTTAAAAGAGGAGTTTTATCCTCTTTAAATTTCTGGCTAATGAGGATAAATAATGGATTTTATTTTAGATTATTTCAAGAGATAAATAAGGATTATTCTTTAATTATTTTAAATTGAGGAGATAAAGTTATCAAGATAAAGGAGAGTGGTGGCCAAGTAAGGACTCTAGCTAGTAATTTCTGGCTACTAGAGGAAAAGAGGCCATCCATCCCTTCACTTTTCCTTTGCCGAAATTCCCTAAGCAATTCTCCTCTCTCACGAATTTTCCCTAGCAAATTCTCCTTCTCTCGCTATTTTGCCAAAACCAAAAACTCTAGCAAAGCAAGCAAATTTCTTCACCTTTCTTTTCTTCCTATTTCTTTCTTTCCAATCCATTCAAAAGCCAAATCTTGAGGGGCATCAAGCATAGGTGTTGCCGATTTCCATATAAAAGGGTAAGGATCTATTGCTATTATCTTCTTTTCTTTAACCGAAAGTCAAGATTCTAATGACATATTCATGTTGGCCAAACTTTGAAGGAAAGCTTCGGATTTTGTGATCATGACTACAAGGAGGAAGGTTTCTGGATTTCTAAGATTAAGGTAAGACACATGTATATTCGCCAAAGGCCATGTTTTATGTCCCGATGATTAGAATAAATCTAACGTAAGGTTATAGGAATTTCGACATTCCTAGGAAAACAAGGATCAACTTCTCGGATTTGTTGGTGTTCCAATCGCAACAAGGTAAGTTTAAGTATACTAATCCTACTAGGATTTGGATTTATGGTCGAATGGCTTTTTATTAAATTAGTAAGTGATTAATCAAATGTAGGGATTAAGGATCTAAGCGTAGATCGATTTCGGATTTCAAGGAAATTGTTAACAGATCGTGTGTACCCCTACACTACTTCATAATATGTTTGTGGCTACGATAATTAATATATGTGATATTAAGAATATGAAAGTGGCTAAGGTACCATGTTATGGTACAAAGTACTGTGCACGCTTCCTACTCCTACTAGGATTATGAACTATGTTAATTGTAACATAAGAGTAAGAATAAGAATGTGAACTCGCATATTTATGCATATTATTATATGGGGCATATGGGTTATTGAAAAGGGGAAGTGAATGTGGTGACCTAAGACTCACTAACGCGTGACCTAAGACCGCGATATCTCGAATGTGGTGACCTAAGACCACTTAACGCGTGACCTAAGACCGCTGATATCTCGAATGTGGTGACCTAAGACCACGAATGCGATGACCTAAGACCGCGATATGGAGTGTAGCGGAAGGAGGGTCGACTTAGTAGTCCCCACAAGCAGCAAAGTTGGTACTGGGAGTGTAGCGGATGGCTAACTAGGTTTGGGTTTGGGAATGCATCATAATTTGTATGCTATGATATGAATGTGTAACATTTGTATGCCCGATTCTATTTTGATTTAGTGTTTGTGTACACATTGAGTCCTGCTTTGACTCACCCCACTGTGGGAACATGTTTCGTGTGATGATGAACAGTGATGGACCGAGATGGCAGAACTTGTGGTGACCATGCTCAGCTTGAAGTTTTATTTAATTTGGACATTTTAATTTATTTAAGCACTTTATAAATTTTATTTTGGGTTTATTTGATGTAATAAGGCCATAGTGAACTATGTTAATTTCTGTTCTATTTGCTATGTGACAAAATTTTATTAGAGCTTAAGTCAATTTAGTTTAAAAATAAACTTTAAATATTTTGTCACTCGAGGTAAATGGGTTTTTAACATAAAACAAATTTGTTTTCAACTCAAGCCCAACCCACAAACAATATTTTTTTTGTTATCACACAAGTTTTCCCCTAAGTAACAGAAGAACTTTGAACCGGTTTACTTGAGGAACATACCAAATCTGGTCAAAGCTCGTGGGCCGGGTTTGGGGTGTTTCATAACTTATCACTTCATCACCACATACACTTAATTACAAGTTTAAAATAAAACATTAACCTTAACAACTTCAAACCCTATATAAATGCCACAAACCATAAAAAAAAACATAACATAAATTATCGAAAAGAGTTTGATAGTGTGACCTCCAAGTTGATCCGCTTGACCAGCCTGTAAACGAATCTACGTAAAAACAAGAACAAAATGAGTAAGCTTAAGAAGCTTAGTAAGTCCATAGCTAAAATTCACATTAACTTACATTAATGAACATATGAATAGTAAAGAACTTGAAATTATTTTACCCTAATAAACCATTTTCAAGATCATAACATTAGTGTTGAAACATTTCATCACATAATTGATATTTCACAACGGTTCAAACCAAATCAACTCATACATTTATATATATGCATCTCAAATTTTAATCATATCAAAGCTATATAATAACATACGTGCTTGATCATTTTTTATACAACATTTTAGTAAATATAATCCATATTTATCAAATAATTCTTTAACCTTTAACAATATAATTTCATGGCCCGATGAACTATAGCAATAAGAATTGGATACTCATATTTCCCCAAAACACATCAAAGCGCATCAAAATGCTAATAAAGGTGATACCTGTGTTCCCCAAAACACACCGTAGAGCATCGAATGTTAACAGAGGCACTAAAGTGCAACTCGCATAAGCACGTGTTCTAACCCTATTGGTATGCCAATTGTAGCCTAATCGCTTACTACGTTAAAACGGGCGCTTAACCGAATTAATCACATTAACGAAATAGTGGCACTTCCATAATTTTGAAAACAAGTTGTAAATCCATCATGTTTTTCTCAAATCATATAATTCATATTCACAACTATTTCTCAATTTACTAATAAAATCACACTCACCTTATACTTAATTTTAACAAATTTCAAAATTAAAATCAAATATCCAAAACACATAAATTATAAATATAAAAATACATATTCTTCTATACTATGAACTTACCTCAAAATACGGTAGCTATCCACACACGAGGATAACTACTCGACGACTTTTCCTTTCTCGCTTATCAACCAATCGACTGCTTTCTTGATCTAAATATAATAATTTTTATTCAATTAACCAATTAAATATCATAAAATATAGAAATTTACATTTTTGTCCATTGAATAACATTTTATAATTTTACCCTAAATTTTTACATTTTATACAATATAGTCCCTAAACCCAAAACTTCATATTTATCAAAATTTCATAAATTTTCATGCTAGCCGAATGTTCATATAAACTATTACAGCTCATAATCATTTAGAATTTAAAAGATTTTCGTGTTAAATTTGATATTTAATCATTTCACTCTAACTAGAAACTAACAAAAATCTCTTTACAAAATAGTCCTAAACAACAACCAAGTTTACAATTCATCCAACTAACTCTAGAACAACTAAAATTCATTAATGCCAAAAACCCAAAATATTTAAAAATTTTACAAAATAGTCCCCGGTTTAGCTAGATTAAGCTACAACGATATCAAAAACATAAAAATTACAAAAAAATCAAAGTTACATACCATGCAAAGATAAAGATGATGACCAAGCTTTGAGTGTTCTTCAATGGAGAATTCGCCCAAATCGCCCCACTATATAAAAACGGTATATTTACCATATAAATACCTCCACTTATGTTAATTAAGACATTTAATCATTAAAATTCAATAGCGATTAATTTTTATGTCATTTACAAATTAGTCCTTTCTTTTTTATTAACTAATTAAACAATAAAAATTTTGAACCGAACCTTCACATACTAAAATAGTAACTCAATAAATATTTAATAAGAATATTTACGATCTTGGTTTATATAAACGAGGTCCCGATACCTCATTTTTCAAAACCAGTTGAGTTTCAAGATAAACCACTTATACTTAACTATTTGTGAAACAAGCTAAAATTTATCAAATCAAATTTCAATATAAACTATAGTTGAATCATGTAAATTAAATAATAATTATTACAGACTTACTCATCGGATTTGTTGTCCCAAAACAACTGTTTTCGACACCATTGAAAAACGGGTCATTACTACTCTCCCCCTTAGAAAATTTCGACTACGAAATTTCTTACCTGAAAATAGGTTCGGCTATTATGATTCATAGATTCTTCCATTTCCCACGTAGCTTCATCAACTCCATGTCGATGCCATAATACTTTAACAAATGAAACATGCTTATTCAGTAATTTTTTCACCTTCCGAACTAAAATTTTAACTGACTTTTCATTATAAGTTAGATCATGTTGTAAATCAATTTCATCCATAGATAACACATGTGACAGATCAGAACGATAGTGATGGAGCATCGAAACATAGAAAACATTGTGAATTATATCATGTTCTAGAGGTAATGCCAAACGATATGCCACTCTGTCCGATTCTTTCTAAAATTTCATATGGTCAAATTAATCCAAGGTAGACTTTCGTAAAAACTTTCTCACCAACAGAGTAATCAATATCTTTATGTTTTAAATCTACAAAAGATTTTTGACAATCGACACAACTTTCAAATTATCACTTAATTATTCTAACTTTATCCTTGGTTTCCCAAACCGATCAACCCCCGTATACCTTTTTTCATTCAATTTTGATCAATATAATAGACTTCTACATTTACGTCCTTACAACGCCTCACATAGAGCAATTTTTTTACTCAATTGATAGCTATTATTTTAAGCAAACTTTGCTAACGACAAATATTTTTCCCAACTACCTTCGAGCTCAATCATGCAACACCGTGAAAATATCTTCCAAAATTTGTATTACTCGTTTCAAAGCTAGCCATCCATTTATGGATGAAAGGCAGATCGGTTAAAATTTTAGCCCAAAGCCTTGTGCAACTTACTCCAAAATATATAGGTAAATCTTGATCACGATCGATATGTTCAATAGTGGTACACCATGCGCCTCACCACTTTTGAAACATATAATTCAGCTAATTTTTCAAGTGAATAATCAAGCATTTAATAGGTATGAAATGAGCTAATTTCATCAATATGTCTACAATAACCCATATTGAATCTTTTCTTTGTGGAGTCAACGACAACCTTGAAATAAAATCCATAGTAACGTGATGTTTAGCTTTCACCTCCGACATATCAAACTTCTAGAAACAAACTCTAATATTTCGCTTTTTATAACCGACCATTGTAATGTTGTTTCAGAATAACCTGCTTTTTCAAGTTGGTGATTTAAACAAAGTTGGTTTTGAGACCACAAATTTCCATCATGTCAACTCAGTAAATATTATTTATAGAATGTTTACAGAGTCATTAGAGTCATATTAAAATCGTTCAGTAAATTTTAATGTTTAGATAGCTAATTAAGGAAAAAGGACTAAATTGAAAAAGGTGAAAAATTAGTAATTATTGCATTTAGATGATTTAATAGCTTGATTAACAAATGTGGAAGGGCCAATAAGGAAATTAGGTCTTATTTTTAGATAGTGGACTGTATTGGAGTGAAAATTTAAAGAAAAATTGAAAGAAAATTTAGATAATGGCAATTTTGTAAATAAGTTGAAATTAATTTAAAACATAATGAAATTCACTATCATTTTCTTTATTTTTCTTCTTGGTTGGTCGAAACCTCCATTTCCATGAGCTTAAAGGTTTGGCGGCTTTTGGTGGATGAATGTAAGTGAAATTGATACATGTTTCTTGTAATTTTTATGTTTTTAAGATCGTTACAACTAAGTCTATGTAACACCCCTAACCCGACGTAGATGTTATGGCCGAATCTGGATGTGTTACGAAGAAGGGTTTTAAATTATATCTTTTAAGTTAAAATGTATTTTTTATTAGTTTACCAATCTGAGTCTTAATATCCGTAAAAACTTGAGTTTATAATCTTATTTGAAACCATTTTAAGTTATCAAGAATTTGCAGTGGAAGTTTGAAAATCGCTTTATTCAAAACCAAGCTTGTGTTTCCAAAACCATTTGTTAACGCTATGTAAAAGAAAGAAAACAAAATCCGAATCCAAAAGTTAAAACCATATAGTCCAAAGAGTCCCAAGAATTACAAACTCTCAAGAAAAATTAGATTTTAAAATAAAATTGATATTACTTAAAAAAGTGCTCGTCGAGTGGTCATCACGAGCCTCCGTCAGACCGACCTACCTAAGTCTTTGGATTACCCGAACAGTAATAGACAAACATATGTGAGTTTTCGTAAACTCAATGTGTAACCCAAAAGAAATAGCCATGCAACATACTTAGAATTTCATATACAATGACATGATTCGCCTAAGTCCATAACATATACAAAATACAAAATTAACAGATTTAACATGCTTAACATGCTCAGATACGATAACATATATACTCAAATAGAATACCAAACATACCTATCGTTGTCCTACCTGATCGATCAGCGTAATATCGATCTCATGAATTAGGGTTTGGTTAGCCCTCACCGACCCTACCGTAATCCCACAATGATTAGAATGACCCGTATGAACTTAGGGAAAATTTCAAAATCCTCGGGCCCACATGCATGTGTGGCCCACACGCCCAATCTGTCTCTAGCCCGTGGCCCACACGACCACACTCCTCATCGTCACACGCCGTGTCTCATGCACGCCACATTTACGACATTCACACGGCCATGTCTCACACACGCCAACCGCACGCCCGAACACGCCCGCTTGGAGTCGACAATGCCCTTTTTCAGCTTTCGTTGAACCTCGATTTTTCATGTTTAGGTACACACCTGGTTCGGCTTTTGATGCTACTACAACTGAGCCTACTGTAACCTAAAAATCGACATCACATGCTCCTAAAATCGCTTTTGATCCATAACTAAATCAAACCAATGAAATCAACAATAGTAAAAATCAAGTGTTCGATATTTACCCAACTTCTAACAAACCCGACTACGATTATGCAATAGGAGAATTTCGCTCTCACGATTCATTGCCAAGAACCTAAAAACCACATTAACGAAAAAAAGAAAATGATAGAATCAATTTTGAATAAACTAAAGAAGAAAAAATGCTTCCCTAGCCTACACTAAAAATCACCCCTTACACTTACCAAGCCGCACAACAACACCAAAGGATCTGAATACCAAGATTGAATAACAAAATTAATGCGTAAAATGGAGAGAAAGGAAATAGGAATTTGTCAATTGATAGGAAATATGCAGAGAAAAGGAAAACTAACGCTGTAATTTTTTTAAGAAGAGAGAGAGAAAATAGAAAATAAAAAAATTAAAATTAAAATTAAAATAGATTCATATCCTACTAAATCTCAACCCCATTATCCCACAAAACTAACCCACTAACTCTCAATGACCTCGCAATTTAACTCTACCCAAACTCTCTGCAGAAACCAGAGCAAAAATTAACACTCACGCTGCAAGGATTCAAAAATAGGACCTCCAACACCCTAACTCCTTACCACTGAACCCAAAAGAGGCTCATTCTGATATGAGTTTACAAACAATATTACAAAAGGCTACCAAGTAGGGATAAGGCTAGAAACAAAAATAACAGACTGCCAAAAGTGGGACTTGAACCCAAGACCTCATACACACACCTGTAACACTTAACCACCAAGCAGTATACTCAATTATGTCAAGATTTATAGAAACAAAAATAAATGATTCAGTGGTGTTACAGCCTAGCTAAACTGCACTTCATTTTCGAATCATAAAAATTTTAGAAGTTTCCATTGATGAATCTTGAATTTTTTTTTTTATGATAACTATCTGTTTGAAGTTTTTATTGTGATTTTTGGTTGTTTTGTAAAGTGATTTTAGTTGGTTTTTAATTAAAGGATTAATTTGTTAAAATGTTAAAATCACATTGTTAATTGGTGAATAAAAGGTGTTTTATGGACTGTTTAGAAGCCTTGAACATTCGGCTTGTATGCTGAGTCTTTAGAAGTGATTAATTTAAATATTTTCGGGTTAAGGGACTAAATTGCATAAATTGTAAAAGTTAGGGGAAATTGTGTAAATTTTGAGAATAAAAGGGTCTCAATTGTAGAATAAATTGGAATTTGAAATGTAAGTTAATAATTGGCAAATTTTACATTTTAGATCAAGGCCCTGCTGATTTACGTGGAAAAGGGAAAATTACAGAATAGTCCCTAAACTTCTGCAACTATTACAATTCAATCCAGGTAAGTTTGTTCGATTTATAATTTAATATCTATATGAATTGTATGATGATATAATATGAAATAGTGGACACTAATTGTTCTATTGATGATGTAAAGTTGTTCGATACTTGGGCCGGATGAACGCGAGATAGAGTACAACTGAATGACGGCGTGTTATGTGGGGATTGGAGGGGAGATTAATGTGGTGTGCTTTATATATTTTTCCCGAGTATACCGAGGTTCAACATTTGTTGTGAACCCTCGTGTTATACTATCCTCGAATCGGGCGTGTTATGGGGTGGGTGTATAGCCTATGGGCTAGGACTTAGTGCCAAGGAATTTTATCGCTGGATTAGCTCTCATGAGTGTTTGTGTGTTATCTGGTTGGATTAGCTCTATGAGCATTTGTTGTGTTTCGTTGGACTACTTGTGTACTGTGATCTGGAAGTCATTCCTCAAAGTTGTAAATTATAGTATTATAACTTGTTTAATGTTTTTGAAAAGGCATGACATGTACTTGACATCTTGGATTGACTCCATTATGGACATGTATGTTTTCTCGGAGAATATTATTTTAGCTTTGAAATTGAATATGCAATTCACCGGTATGCAATTGTGGATAACAGGAAACATGTGCTATTGAATCATTTTTTATTTTATTGTTATATTTACTTCGGTAAGATTTATTATTTCTGTCCATCAAACTTACTAAGCTTCAATAAGCTTACTTGTGTTAATTTATGTTTCTTGTAGATACTTTTGAAGGTTGGACAATCGGATCAGTACTCAAATCACACTACCCATCCATTTTCGATAGTTTTTGAACGTTTGATTTGGATTATATGGCATGTAATAGGCTTGTTATGTCATTACTTTTACTTTGGTATGTAAATATATATATAGTGTACCTAAGTGCAATTTGATAACATGAGCATCACTACAATGATCTTAATGTTCATTTGGTAAATGTTTAGTTGATGACTTATTGTGATATATGAATGATGGAATATGTGTAACATCCCAAAACTCAGGGGTTAGTGAATCAAGAGAGAGTGGTCATGCCTTAATTTTTGAAATTATCAATTCATTTTTAAGAAATAAATGAGGTATTGGTTTGTTGGTTAAGTGTTAGTGAAATGTTCCTTAAAACCCAAGTTCAAATCCCTTCTCTCTCACCATTTTTATTATTTTGAAAATTTTGCCTTAAACCCTAGTCTGTGACATGTCTTATTTTTTAAAATAAATATTTCAAAATTATATCAAGAATGAGTTATTGGTTTGATGGTTAAACATTAGTGAATTTATCCTTGATGTTCTAACTTCAATTCCATTCCCATGCAAATAATTTATTTTTTTAACAAAACCCTTGTTTAAAAAAAAGGGCCATCCAAGCCTAGTTAACCTATGTATAAATATTAATTTTTCACTAATAATTAGCCTTTAGTCCTCCTCCTCATCGCCCTAGCCGCTCTCTCTCCTCTCATTCTCTTTGATTTTATTTTTTTCCTTTCCTTCATTGTTGTTGCCGCCTACACTTAGTTTTACCATCTTTTCTTTTTTTCTTTTTCCACAAGATTTGTTAACATATTTTCCACCATATTGCTATAATTTTTCCTCATTAAAATCAGCCCCAAATTTGAAATCTTGAACTCCAAGATCAATCTTGAAAATTGCTTAGAAAGTGCCATTGTCATTTCTCTCGACTAGCTTGGGTAAGGTCTCATTTTCTTCTATTTCTTGATTAATTTTGTCATTTAAAACCAAAATCTCCAGATCTAGAATTTGGAAGATTTTAAATGATTTCAAAGGTATTTTTCCATATATTAATGAGATCTCAAATCAGATTAAAATTCAATTTCAATTTTGGACACCATATGTGGTGGTGTGTGCGCTAAGTGCAATAAAGGGGGCTATTTTGTTTCTTGGTTCTTGCTTATATTTTTTGAGCTTTAACTTGAGTTCTTAAACCTCCTAATCAGGTTTTAAACCCATTTCAAATAGGGAAAACATTCTTGATCGACACATTCAAACCCACAAATCGTGAGACGTAAGTGCAATTAAGGGTAACTAGTTTGTTATTTCGACATAGTTGTTGGGTAAATGTTATGAATTGATTAAATGAATGAATTTAATTGATGCAATGCTGAGAGCACCAAAAATATCCTATCCCTATAAAATAATAAAAATAATAGTATAATGGAACTAGGGTCAAATCCTCAAGGACCAAATTTTCACAATTGCTTGTTCCTCAAATCCTCGGATGTAATCGTGCCCAAGAAAACCCGAGTACCTAGAAAAAAAAAAAAAAAAGAAATAAAAGTTTGGATTTAATTGAAAGTGCAAAAATTTAAATTAAAATTAAAATAGTAGAGATAAATAGAGTTGAGAAAAAGTTTCTTATAGAGAGATTCCATTCTCTCCATTGTCTCGATCCACCTTGGGTTCAATCTCGACTTTTAGGTTATTTTTCTCAAATGTAATAAGCCGCTTATAGTGGAAGAGGATGCCTACGACCACTAGCTCCAAGAATTTAGACTTACAATTTAGAGGAACTCGACTCTAGCCAACAATCGCTCTCGTGGGACCATCTTATGCTAGATCATCATTTCTCAATGGCGAATGCCACGCCATTTTGTCTCCTAGGCTCGCCAACCTCTCGACGCAATAAGCTAACAAACCAATCGTGCAACCTTCCCAAAACATACAAAGCAGCTGCCTTGAACAAGTTAAAAATCACTTTTAAGGGACATGGACGGAAGCGCCACCCGTGAATGCGAGAAATGATGAATACTTGTTGAGAAGGCTAAGTACGGATTCTAAGCCTCATGAACCCTTTCTGCGAAAGTTTGACAACCTTCGGCTAGATAGATTTAGTGGCTCATGCTTTTCGGGGAAAAAGAAATAAATGTAATGGAAATAGAATTTTTATTGAAAAATATGGAAAGAACAAAAGGCCAAACTTTTTTAGAGTCGGAGTGTTTTCAGAATAGATGAGTCAAATTTGTGTCACTCCATCCCCTATTTATAGTACTAGAAAACCTAGTCTATTCCTAATTAAATTCTAAAAGATAAATACAAATAATTAAAGATAATTAAAGATAAATAAGGATAAATAAAGATAAAAGCTAAAATTAAATCTAAATAATAATTTTAATAATTATCCTAATATAATTGGAATTAAAATAGAGTCTTGTGCTATAAATTCTCTTCTTTGCATTTTTGCTCCCAAAATCTTCCACACTTTGCATTTTCGCAACTTCTCTCCTACTTTGCATGTCGCCCAATTTAACTTTAAATTCACGCTTTTAGCCCTTAAATTTCCTTTTTCTTCAATTAAGTCCTCGTAAGATAAAAACCATAAATAGCTCAAGATAGTAAGATCATACTCAAAATAAACATATAATTAATACATAAAAATATGTCATCCTAGAGTATTATCAAATTTCCCTACTTTGCCCATGCTTGCCCTCAAGTATGGTTCCTATCCATCGTGAAATTCAGATCTTGCCATGAAAGAAATACTACTCCAAAGTTTTATAACAAGTAGGCATAATGCATATGAAAAATAAAGAAAACTTTTAGCTCGCTTTAAGTAAAACTGAAAAAGTATTCCAATTAATACACACAAAAATTAAAATCGACTTGGATTATTTCATGAAAATTAGATAATTTACTAAACTTACCAAGACACTTTATTTGTTTTCACCTTTAGTCTCTAAATGCAATTTTATTATTAATACATCACTTTTTTGTTTTCTTTTTTGTTTTTGTTTTTTTTTTCTTTTTATCATTGTTATTATTATTATTACTTAAGAATACATTGAACCTTTTGACGCGAAGAGAGAAGACAGCCAAGCACCCCACCCCGGTTACTCAGCCCAACATACTCCTAATTTATTATATTTTTCTTAAGAACATATCGAACCTTTTGACGCGAAGAGAGATGACAGCCAAGCACCCCAGCCCGATTACTCACCCCAACATATTCCTAAAAATTATTTAATTCGTTAGCAGAGTTACCTAACACGCCACACAACCTTTGACGCGTAAATAGGATGATAACCCAAGCACCCTACCCCTGTTATCTCACTACCACGTTTTAAGTCAGACTATAACCACTAAGCATCACAATTTATTATAATGAAACATAATTTTAATTTGGAGGATGAGGGAAAACAATCAAGTGTCAAAAATAAGTTTCGTAACTACTAACAAACCATGAATAGAAATTCAAAGATGCAATTTTCATTAAGTGTTCTCTTGACATTTAGACTTAATCGATTCTACTATAAGAAAGATAGGGTTAACTTTATCAATCATAATTATTCAACCTAAAATAAATAAAACAAAGGAGATGAAATCAAACAGCAAAATCATAATTAACTCAAGAGACAAGAATCGTGCATGTAGGTCAAAACAAAGGCAAGTCGTGGTCAAATTCTTGGGCATGAAAAGAGGCGTAATATTCTAAAAAATATATATATATATGGGCAGAACGAGCACATCGCAAAGAAAGGAAAACAAAGATATAAAATGACAAAATAATGAGGAATGCCTCCCTACTTAAAACACATTTTCCTCGATGTGGAATAAAATAAATAAATAGGTGAAAGGAAAAAAGTTCGTAAGAACTCCCATGTGGTTACTATCATTGGTGCAAAGTGGCAATAAGATCATCCATCCACTGGCCGAGGGTGTCGAGTCGCGGCTTCGATGCACTCTAAACGCTGCTCGACGTACCACAAGAGGTCGTTTTAATTGGGTATGTCATGCTAATTTTGCTACCAAAAGATTTGTTCAATTGACTAAGAGTGGACACCGAGGGACAAAATTAAAGGAAGAAGGTGTGCCAAGAAGCAACCCCATTGAGTCGAGTCAGCGAGCATCTAATGGATCGGCCAGGCAAGCAATATGTAAGTTTGAAATAGGGGCATTAGATCCATGCAAAGAAAATAACAGCTGTGTAATAAAAGCTCCTAAAATTAAAGGACGCTTTGCATTTATAACATGTTCAAATTGAAGCGCATACCAATAGCCCAAATTTACCAGACAACTAGTGTACATACACAATAATAAGAATAATTTCGCTTCGAGACTCAGAGTCGAGCATCTCGCCGGCCTGAAAAAATTATTAGCTAACACGATGTATGTAACACAAGGCAAAGTTGTTACAAAACCACAAATCATTTGATGTTTTAGGGTTATACATGATCTCAGCATTATCTCGTTAATAAAGAAAAGGCCTCAATAACCTTAAACTCAAAGAAGAAAAGTACATAAGTCGTTTCATAATCGGTGGACATAGCAAACTCCTCTCGATACAAAAGCTAAGGTAATATTAAAATCAAGTGATGGATAAACAATGTGTGATACCAAGCAACCAAAATTTTATAATACCCGTGTGTCTAATGAAACGTGGTTCGTGCTACTAAAATGAAAGGTAGAATAGAACTCCAAAACTAGTTCGTAATAAGCACAAAGTGAGTAATATCAAAATTGTTAACCCAACCAATATTCCAAAAATAATCTGTAATAGCAGTTTCAATATTCAAAGCAGCCAAAATAGATATTGATAAACATTTGCAAGGCACTATCTATTTCTGTCAGAGACGATCATACCTTTCCCGATCGGTGGCGGAAGTAAATGTTAGATTACCGTAAATGGCACTCGTGGCGTGATATTGACGCGAGATCTATAGGTTTGGCCACTGGTCGGTAATGGTGTTGGTCGCCGTGACTCTCGTGAGGGCCGCGTGGAATGGGCCGTCGCGGCATCGTTGGAGTCAGAGTCGATGGAGGAACTGGCGACCGATGATGTTGGTTGGGCCGAAGGGCGTGGTGGCTGACGACGAGACTGGTGGCGCTTATGCGCCGGGCGCCAAACATGGTGGGGCGACGGTGGTGGAACGCAAAGAACAAGGCCGCGCGGAAGGGGAAGACAGAGCGCGCACGAGTGGCACGGAGGAAAGGAGGGTGAGAGGGATGCTTCGTGCACGGGGAGAGGGCGAGCAAGCTAGCTTAGCCGCAAGTGGTGGAGAGGAAGAGGTGCAGATGTCGCGCGTGATGGAGAAGAGGCGAAGGCAACACCACTGGCCAAGCGAAGAAGAAGAGGAGGACGACGATGAGGAGGGTGAGTCACGCAAAGGGAGAGGAGGCGCGCGCGAGATGGCAATGGGGATGACGTGGTCGCCGGGCGAAATCAACGATTTGGGGAGCAGAAATGGCACCTGCGGTGAGTTGACGGTGAAAGATGGCTCTGCGGGCGGCGCGCTATGGGTTCTCACCATGGTATGTGGCAAATCTGGCGATGGGAGGGATAATGAAGAGGTTTCATGGGCTATGGAGAATTTGGGAAAAAATGATTTAAATTTTTAGGTTTGGGGTTGTATGGTCAAGGGGGTGTTTGGTCACAGGTTTTGGGTAGTCTTCTGTAGGGATGCGCTATTCTTAATGGAATAGGATAGGATAAGGGTTGTTTTCATGTAAATTTTTTTGTTTTTCTCCTTTTCCTCCCTATTTTCGCCTGGTTTACCTAGAGTAAGAAGAGAATTTTATCAATATCTAAAAATAAAGTAATAAATAATAAAATAAAGTAATAAATAATAAAATAATAAAATAATAAAATAATAATAAAATAATAAAATATAATAAAATTATAATAATAAAATAAAGATTGGGTTGCATCCCAACAAGTGATTGTTTAACGACGTTAGCTCGATTAATCGTGAATGGTTCTATGGTGGTTCCATATGAATTTTTTCAACCGCGTGGCCTTGAAAATTCTCGTGAAATGGCTTCAACCGCTGGCCATTAACTATGAACCGCTTCCCGATTCTTCACTCTATTTCAACCGCACCATGTATGAATACTTTGGTCACAATAAATGGTCCTTGCCATCGAGACCTAAGCTTACCTTGGAATAATTTTAACACGGAGTTGTAAAGTAACACTTTTTGTCCCACCAAAAATGCTTCAGATATTTTCTTATCATGGAACAACTTTGTCTTGTCTTTATAATTGTAGGCGTTATTACTTAATTTCCTCCAATTCTTGGATGTCTAATTTCTTGCCTTTCTCTCAAGTGGTTCTAACTCCATGTTACATTGTCGAATAGCCCAATAAGCTTTATGTTCCAACTCTACCTAAGATGGAAAGCTTTTCCAAAAACAAGTCGATACGGGTCATGCCAATTGGTCCCTTATACGCTGCCCGATAAGCCCAAAGTGCGCCATTTAGTCGAAGACTCCAACTTTCTGCTGGGCTTCTAACTATTTTCTCCCAAATAGTCTTGATTTTTGCTCGAGACTTCGCTTGGCTATTCGCTTAGGGATGGTAAGTCAGAGCTATACTGGTGGTGAACTCCGCTTTTTTCAATAGTGCCTCCATGACTTTATTGCAAAAGTGGGTGCCACGATTATTGGTCAAAACTCGAGGTGTGCCAAACCTAGAAAAAATAGTTCATTTTAGAAACTCCACAACAGCTTTAGCATTATCATCATGTAGTAGGCTTTTGTTTCTATTTACTTAGAAACATAGTCATTGTAAGAATTATATATATGTTTCTAAATGAGGAAATAAATGGGCCCATGAAATTGATAAACCGTAAAAGTAACATATTTTAATCCCACATTTAGCATGTTTTTGGATGATTTATACCTTGATTTATGTAAAAGGTGCTTTTAATCCTTTCTTTTCATGTCTTATACTCGTGAAAGCACCCAAGGATGAAAAGAACGAGAAATGGGGGCAAAACGGACCAAAATGGGCCAAAGAAGAAATCGACACTACCGACTTAAGCCCACACGCCGTGCCTCATTGATATACTAGAACACTACCGATCACGATTTACACGGGCCGTGCCTCATTAACGGAGTCCAACACGACCTTGCCACGATTCATACTGACGACGTGCCATGGTCGTGTTCTCGTCGTGGAGAAGAGCAATTTCACTCTTAAAAGGATACTTAGGGGCAAAGAAACCTATCTCAAAAGCCTATATAAAACCCCTAAGTATAACCTAGAAGAGGGCGGTTAGCTAGGCCAAGGAGCTGAGCCGAAAAGGTCAAATTTGTGGGAAACACTCAAGGATAGCTAGTTGATCCATCTCAAGAAGCCGAAATTCTAGTCAAGACGGCAGATCTCTTCTTCAATTCCTTCAAGGGGTTTTATGGATTTCTTATGTTTTGTTTTATCTTTTCTTCTGAGATGTTTTCTTTTATTGTTATGAACTAAACCCTTCAGATACCTGAAGGGGATGAAACTTAGATGAATCTTGTTATTGTTTTCTGAACTATATGATAAATACTTGATTTGTTCTTAATTATGTGTGCTTAATTTTGTGTTGATATTTCGTGTGATATTAATTCAAGTTTGATGTGCTTAGTGGTGGAGCAAAAGTCCCCGCCTAAGAGTAGATCTAGCATAGTTAAGCGGAGTTGATCGCGCGCCAGAGATAGGGTGACTAGATTTTGCCTGATTAGGGTGAAACCTAATATGGGAGTCCATAGATCGAAAGTTAGTGTGATTCTAGGGTTTTAATTAGAAAGAGATTTCAATTAATCAACCTAGGTTAGACGTTATTCGCCTCGAGAGAGGGTTTTATATAAAATAGAGAATCTTACTGATCAAGTCAAGTGAATACATCATCCGTTCAAGTTGTTAGATAACAAGTGAAGTCTAGGTGGATTCTTCCTAAGGGTATCGCCTTAATCAACCGAGTTTTTCCAACAAAGATTTCCCCAATTCATTCTTTTTGTCTTTATGCCTTTAGCTTAGTAGTTAGTTAAATTTAGATTAAATAAAAATTCCCTTTATTTTAGGCTAGATAATAAAAAGAAAGTTAGTATTAGTACTTTTAGTTCCTTTGGGTTCGACAATCCAGTCTTGCCTAAGCTATACTACTGTTCGATAGGTGCACTTGCCTCAAATAATTGTTATAGTTAGTTTTGAGGTTCGATCATTCTCATTATAAATTTAAAACTCTGAAATCAACGATCAAGTTTTTGACGTCGTTGTCGGGGAACTAAAATATTAAGAAAGCTCTATTTTTATTACTTTAGCCATTATTTTTCGCACTTTATTTTTTTTTTGTTTTGTTTTTAACTTTGCTAAATTTTCTTTCTTTCTTTTTCCAAAGAAAATTCTAGTTTATGACTAGAAGGAACCCGAGAGGACCACTACTACTATACGACGTGCTGATATTGAAGCTACCATTCGCAGGAATCACAGAAATCAAAGCGAGCCCTAAATTACCGAGAAGAAAAGCGAGAAGGCGATCCAATCCCATCAAGGGATGGATGAGAATATCCACCACCACAAGATGTGGCGTAAAATAATGCTCCGCATACTATGTATGATTATGCTAAACCTAATTTAACAGAGCGTAATCAAGTATCGTTACACTCGTTATAGCCGCTAATAATTTTGAATTAAAGCCTCAACACTATACAAATGATTCAATAATTTGTTCAATTTGATGGTTTACAGTGATTTAAGATCCAAATACTCATATAGCTAAATTTTTAGAGTTCGTGATACCTTCAAAATAAATGGTGTTTCGATGATGCCATCCTTCTTCTGCTATTTCCTTTTCATTAAGGAATAAAGCCAAACAATGATTAAACTCATACAACGAGGGTCAATCACTACATGGGATCAAATGACCTAAAAATTTTTATTAAAATATTTCCCACCGCCAAAATGGCCAAATTACTAATGATATTTCTTCTTTTGTGCAGATGGATTTAGAGACATTATACGACGCATGGGAGAGATATAAGGACCTCTCTTGAGAAGATGTCCGCACCATGGTTTACCCTTGTGGCTCCAAGTCCAAACTTTCTATAACAAAGTAAACCCTCAACGAGGCAACTAATTGATTCAAACCCACGGTGGAACCCTCAACAACTAACTCCGGGCAGCCTTCACGAGTTTATTGAAGAGATGTCACCGATTAACTATCGCTGGCAAAGTTACAAGGACAAAACCAACAAAATCAGCCGAGTTTTCAACCTCGACCCAAGAACCATGCTATCAACACAGTAGAGATGATGAATAAAAAGCTTGATAGTTTGTGTTCTTTGCAGTACATCCAAAGAATGCAAGCAGACGCAAGTGGAACTGTATATAATCCTGAGTACCCACCCTACCAACCGGCACAAAGCTAACAGATGAACTATATAGGTAATAATTTCAAATCTAATAATAACCCTTACAAGAATACTTATAATTGTGTTGGAGGAACCACCCAAATTTTTCGTGGGGAGGTCAAGGAAATCAATGAATTCAAAGACAACAACCTCCTCAAAATTTCCAAAATCAGCCCTATCCATAGGAAAAGAGGTCGAACCTTGAAGAGATGTTGACAAAGTTCATGGCAAACATAGATACCCGCCTCCAAAAAATTGAGACAACACTTAAAACCAACAAGAATCGATTAAAGGGACCGAGAACCAAGTCGGAAACTTACTAAGTCGGGCTTGGGGAAATTACTAAGTCGCTTGGACAACTTATAAGTCGATTTTCAAATGACCGCAAGGGCGCCTACCAAGCAACACCGAGATTAACCCAATGGAGCAAATCCAAGCTATCACAAACCATGATAGTATAGGGTTAAATGAACCCAATCCAATACAAGAAAATGAGGTAGAGAAAGGTAAAGTTGAGGTAACACAAGAAAAGCCAAAACCGATAATCAAAAAGTACCAACCTCGCATACCATATCCCAAGCATTAAGGAGAGACGACACAGATTTAACAGCTCGGGTAAGTTTCTTAAACTTTTAAAGAAATTACATATTAACTTACCTCTTCTTGAAGCTCTTTCACAGATGCCAAATTCTAGAAAATTTTTAAAATAGCTTTTGACGAATAAGCGAAGAATAGACGAGGCATCACACGTGGAACTAAACAAAATGTGCTCGGCAGTCTTGCAAAATAAACTACCACAGAAATTAAAAGATCCAAGGAGTTTTACAATTCCATGCTTAATTTGTAGTTTATCTATTGATAATGCTTTAGCTGATTTAGGGAAAGCATTAATGTTATGCCTTATAAATTGTTTAAACAACTAGGTCTAGGGAAACCCAAACAAACTAGGATGAGCATTCAACTAGTCGATAAAACCGTTAGAATTCCTAGGGGTATAATCAAGATGTACTCGTAAAAGTCAAAAATTCGTATTCCCAAAGAGACTTTGTCGCTTTAGACATGGATGAGGACAATAGTATCCCTTAATCTTAGGAATACCATTCTTAACAACCGCCAGACTAAAATTGATATTGATGCAGAGAACTCATACTGTGTAGGTAACCCAGACAACCACTCAAAGCTCTCGACTGCCAGAACATCGAGTAATTATGGTTAGAAAGTAAATTCTACCGATAACCATTCTGCTAACCCTTCTCTTCAGAAGCACCATAAAAGAATACAATCAACCCGATCCTAAACCCCATGCAAATAAGGAAATACCTCATGAGGAACGAAGGATTCGTGATCGATGATCTAGACGAGTGGAAGACACACTTCAAGGAAAAATTAGGGATACACGTAAGGTAACAAGAGCCACCCATGCAGAAACAACTTCAAAATAGGAGATCGTGTATTGATAGAAAAGCAGATCCTCGAATATCTCCTCCCCTAATTCTAACCCAAACAAAGAAATAACTTTTAGGTAAACAAAGTGTTTTCCCATACAGTACAAATGAGGTAAGTAATCCTATTTTTGGCACTTTTCAAATAAACGATCTCGACTTGAACTTTATCACGATTGCTGAAACTGATGGCATTAGGAAGGACTTTCAACTCCTCAAACCACCCCGATGATGCAAACGAGAGGTAAGTCTAGCTTAAGACTATAACGAGCGCTTCTCTGGGAGGCAACCCAGTACTAACCCTATTTACTTTTGCATTTGTTTTCATTTTTTTTCTTTTCTTCTCTTAGTCTTAAACACCTAGTTTTAAACTAACCAAAAGTGCATATTTCCGCACTATACGCCTTGCACACTGGCCGTGGCCGCGGGCCGTGGTGGAAGTATGTAACGTTTGTAACCGACAATGGCGTAAGAGGTACAAGTTAGAAAGAATCAAATCTTCGAGTCACGCACTCCAACCACCACTCCACGCACCGACAAAATGCCACGCCGCGGCAACGCGCCATGGACGACATCGACTTATCACCAACGGTGTGGCAATCAGAAATGGGCGGTGAACTAACACGCCTAGACACACTACCACATGCGACATGCGGTCAGGTGGTGAAACGACACGCCCACTCGTGACACAAAGCGTGGGAAAGTGTCGACCCCAAAAACTCTATTTAAAACCACCCCTTCCCTTTTTCTCACCTACTTCCCAACCCTTTTATTCCTTCCTTTCTCGATTTCTCCCTCTATTCTCTATACTCTTGAGCTACACCAAAACTATGCCAAAGAAGTGGAAGAAGTTAGCACGCCTCCTTGAAGGAGACTGATCTAAATAAGTTCATGCCGGCCGCTTCATTCACTGACAAGCCAAGGGTCTTGAGACCATTTATTTCTTTTTCTTCTTTTCTCTTTGCTTCAATTTCCTTATCTTTACTTTCTTCTACTTAACTTAATTTATTTTATTTTATTTTCTTAGTTTTAGGTTCTACAGGCTGCTTGGGAATCACACCGGAACCACGACCACCAACTCACCGCAGCCTTAGAAATCACGTCCACCTCGCAAACCATCCATCAATAAGGACTCTACGGTCCATTTATCTTTTCTTTTAAATTTATTTCAATTATTATTTCTCTTCACTTTAGCTTGCTTTTCTTTAATTATTTAATTAGTATAGTTTTAATTATTTCTATTATAACCTCGCTAATCCTACATGAGCTACCCAATTTCTTCATCTAGCGAGGATCGCCATCAAGAACGCACCCTCCAACTTATCGCTCACATCCAACTCAAGGATTTCATCCATAATTCAGAAGTTTCACTTCTTCCCATATCTTATGATATTATTATTACTATGCTATTATTCATCTTTGTACATTGAGGGCAATGTACATCTTAAGTGTGGGGTTAACTATAGTATTATTTGAAAATCCTTGAATTATGCCTTGTCTTAAAGTAAGTTTCTCATATTATGATTAGAATGAAATTTCCCGATTTATGATTTTTATTGATATGTTTGGGATTAAGTCATTGATAATTGTGCATTGATAATTAAATTTTAAGAATACTAGAGAATCAAGCATGATAAGTCTATTTTTCAAAAATTAAAATTTTCTAGGTCGTTTCACCCGAATTTGAATATTACTTTGAAGTTTGAAATTTACGAGGTTGACATCAAAATACCCATAAATTTTGTGATATTTTGAGCCTTATAGAGCATATATTCTTTTTCTTGCTCACTTTATTATGAGTGTGTCAACATTGAGTTGTTATTCTAGAACTTGCATCGATTATACATGTCGAGATCGCACCTTTGATTTGATATACAGAGATGATAAAGGCACCTAGGTTTTAAACCCACTTACTCCACTAAAAGCCTACCTTCATAATTAACCCTAGTGAACCCCTTATAATCTTAACAACCCTTTTTATTGACTCACCACTAATATTAACCTAAAACCTTTTGTATTTGTTAGCACCATTCCTTTTGACTACCCTAATGTCTAGATTTGATTTAATCATTGCCTAACTTTTTATTTATTTCAACCATTATGTATATTTGATTTGTTCCTAAAAAAATGAAGTATATTCATTATTAGTTCTATTATTAAGTGAGCTTATACGTTAAATTCCAATTATTAAAAAGGAGCTCTCAGATAGGATATTATTATTAGTAGTACAATTTTTCAAATTTTGTGATTACTTATTATCAGCTTCATTATTTCTAGTTAGGTAATTTGTAAGGTCAATCTCAATTTTAACCTCTAATACAACCTTTATCCACACCTTAACCCAAGCCTCATTACAACCCTTTTAAATACCTTTTGATTTGTGTATCATCTCATATCATAGTGGTGGAGATTTGATTTCCATGCAAGCTCATGGGATTAACTTTTCATGCTCGACTTTGAGTGCCTAATTTTGAACCTTAACCACTTTGAGTTATTTGAGTGAATCTTTAGTGAGGATGTCAATTCTTTTCATTTTTGAATCAGAGGTAATTATTTAGATAAGGGGAAACACCTATCTTTGTGCTACAAATGTATGACTTAGATTGTTTGAATTTTTAAGACTCTTTGAGTTGAATTATTCATGTATGAATTATCTTTGAATTATGATGGAACATTATCAATGACTATTATGAATTGAGGGAAGCTCGCTTTTAATTATGAGTTGAGAATTTTGCTTGAGGATGTGCAAAAGCTTAATGTGGGGGTATTTGATAAACCGTAAAAGTAACATATTTTAATCCCACATTTAGCATGTTTTTGGATGATTTATACCTTGATTTATTTAAAAGTGCTTTAATCCTTTCTTTTCATGTCTTATACTCGTGAAAGCACCCAAGGATGAAAAGAATGAGAAACGGGCCTAAAATGCACCAAAATGGGCCAAAGAAAAATCGACACACCGACTTAAGCCCACACTACCGTGCCTCCTTGATATACTCAGAACACTACCGATCACGATTTACACGGCCGTGCCTCATTAACAGAGTCCAACACTACCTCGGCACGATCCACATCGGCGCGTGCCATGGTCGTGCCCCCGTCGTGGAGAGGAGCAATTTCACCTTAAAAGGATACTTAGGGCAAAGAAACCTATCTCAAAACCCTATATAAACCCCTAAGTATAACCTAGAAGAGGGCGTGTTAGCTAGGCCAAGGAGCCGAGCCTAAAAAGGTCGATTTGTGGGAAACACTGAGTATAGCCGCTGATCCATCTCAAGAAGTTTAATTCTACTCAAGACGGCATGGATCTCTCCTTCAATTCCTTCAGGGGTTTTAGGATTTATTATGTTTTGTTTTATATTTTCTTCCGAGATGTTTTCTTTTATTGTTATGAACTAAACCCTTCAGATACCTGAGGGGATGAAACTTAGATGAATCTTGTTATTATTTTTCGAACTATATGATAAATACTTGATTTGTTCTTAATTATGTGTGCTTAATTCTTTTGTTGATATTTCATGATATTAATTCAAGTTTGATATGCTTAGGTGGTGGAGCAAAAGTCACCGCTAAGAGTAGATCTAGCATAGTTAAGCGGAGTTGATCGCGCGCCTAGAGATAGGGTGATGAGATTTTGCCGGATTAGGTGAAACCTAATATGGGAGTCCATAGATCGAAAGTTAATACGATTCTAGGGTTTTAATTAGAAAGATATTTCAATTAATCAACCTAGGGTTAGACGTTATTCGCTTCGAGAGAGGGTTTAATATAAAATAGAGAATCTTACTGATCAAGTCAAGTGAATACATCGTCTGTTCAAAGTTGTTAGATAACAAGTGAAGTCTAGGTGGATTCTTCCTAAGGGTATCGCCTTAATCAACCGAGTTTTTCCAACAAAGATTTCCCCAATTCATTCTTTTTGTATTTAATGCCTTTAGCTTAGTAGTTAGTTAAATTTAGAATAAATAAAAATTCCCTTTATTTTAGGCTAGATAATAAAAACAAAGTTAGTATTAGTACTTTTAGTTCCTTTGGGTTCGATAATCCGGTCTTGCCTAAGCTATACTACTGCTCGATAGGTGCACTTGCCTCAAATCGTTGTTATAGTTAGTTTCGAGGTTCGATCATTCTCATTATAAATTTAAAACTCAAATCAACAATCGTAAATCGATGCCCCATACATCAAAAATCTCACATACATGAATCTGTGGATAGGGGCATTTGATTTTGTTTAGTGATGTTACTCAGATGTTGGCATTTATCGCAAGACTTGCGTAAATTATATGCGCCCCGAAAATTATGGGCCAATATAGCCCACACTCCAATACCTTGTGAGCAAATTGCTTAGGCCAAAGTGACCTCCACAAGCTTCAGATGACAAAAAGTAAGGATAGAGGTTACCTCGATTTCTAGAACATATCATTTCATTATCCGATCCAATGTTGTTTCCATAAGTATGGGTCATCCTAGATGTAATATTGAGCCTCCCGCCTAAGCTTGTCCTTCATGGAATGTGCTAAACCAAAGTGGGCAAACGAACTCGTGGCTAAGAGATTTACCATATCCACATACCATGGGAAATGAGCCTTGGTCTAAAAATAGGCTTTCATCAGGAGCTCATTCTTTACGTAAATGTCATCATAAGGTGTTTTCAACCTACTCAAGTGGTCACCACAAAGTTTTCAGACCCCATTTTGTCTCGAATCTCGATGTCAAACTCTTAGAGCAAAGAAAATCCATCTAATGAGCCTTTGTTTTGCTTCCTTTTTGCGATCAAGTACCCGAGAGCGCGCATGGTCGTAAAAATAAATACTTTAGATCCCAATAAATATGATTAAAATTTATCCAAAGCAAATACAACAGCTAAGAGTTCTTTTTATGTGGTGGTGTAGTTGCTTTGTGCAGTATCTAGGGTTTTTGAGGCATAGCAAATGACATGAGGCTCTTTGTCTATCTTTTACCCTAACACGGCCCCCACACTGCGGTCACTTGCATCGCACATAATTTCAAAGGGGTAGTTCCAATCTGGTGGTTGTACTATAGGAGCAGAAACCAACTTCTGCTTGAGTGTATCAAAAGCCTCTTTGCATTTTGGGTCGAACTCAAGTTTCTTATCTTTCTGCAATAACTCGCACAGTGGTTCAACTACTTTTGAGAATTTCTTTATAAATCGCCAGTAAAACTTCTACATGGCCAATGAAAAACGTGATTCCCTTATAGTAGAGGGATATGGCAAAGAATTTATAATGTCAGTTTTGGCCTTATCGACCTGAATTCCTTTACCTGAAACTATATGACCTAGAATCAAACCTTTGTCTACCATAAAATGACACTTTTTATAATTCAAGACAAGATTAAATTCTATGCACCTATTTAAAATTATCGTGAGATTTTAAGGCATTCATCAAAACAATTTCCATATACCGTAAAATCATCCATAAAACTTCGATAATTTTTTCCACATATTCAGAAAATATACTCATCATGCATCTCTGGAAGGTGGCCGTTGCATTGCAAATTCCAAATGGCATCCTTCTGCACACAAATATGCTGAATGGGCATGTAAAAGTGGTATTTTCCTCGGTCCTCTAGTGCAACTCGATTTGGAAGGAACTCGAGTATCCATCAAGACAACAAAAGTGAGTTTTACCACCTAAACGCTCAAGCACTTCATCTATAAAAGGAAGAGGGAAATGATCTTTTCTAGTGTAAGAATTCAACTGTAATCATGCAGTAAACGCCACCTATTTTGCACTCAAAGTTGGTACCAAGTCACCTTCAAGATTTTTCATCACACGCCTGCTTTCTTGGGCACAACTTGCACCGACTTGTAACAACCCGATTTTGGGTCTAGTCGGAACATTGGTTTCGAGACCACAAATTCAACGTAGTAAGATTCATTTATATTATATTTTTATGGTCTACGCTTTCATTGTAACGATTTCGTGAAAATTTTGTTCAAAATTTTGACGCTTGGGCACTCAATTTGGTCAAAAGGACTAAATTGTAAAAAGTACAAAACTTGAGTTCTATATGTTAGAGGTGTAAAATTGCTATGAGATTTTAAATTGGAGGTCCTTAGATGGTAATTAGACCATTGGTTAAGTTGGTGGACAAAATGGATATGGTTTAGTATATTTCTAAAGTTTTTCATTAAGGGAATTGTGGTCATTTGGTTATTAAAATGAATTAAAACAAAATTAAAAGCCAATTTTTGTCCATATTCAACCCCATGGCTGAATTTCACAAGGGAAAACCATGGCTAGGGTTTTGAAGCTTCCAAGCTCGATTGTAAGTCCTGTTTCTAGCCCCGCTTTTAATGATTTTCATGTTTTTAGAATCCTCGAAACAAGATCTACCTATTTCTACCACTAATTTGAAGAAATGTCAAATTTTAATTTTTTTACCCATGTTGAAATTTTTTTATTTTGATGTTTTATGGTAGAAAATGCATGTTAGTTGTTTGTTAAACGACTTTTTGCTAAGTGATTTTCAAAGTGAAAATGCCTAAAAGGACTAATTTGTAAAAGTTATGAAATTTGTAGTAAAAGTGTGTTTTAATGGAAATTGTGTGCTGTTATAGTTATGAAAATGATTCATTAGGCTTGTATTTTAAAGAAATTGAATGAAATTCATTTTAGGAGCCTAGAGACTAAAATGTAAATAGTCAAAAGTTTAGGAAAATAAATTTTGCCAAAATGTGATTTTGGATTAATTTGAGTATTATAATGATTAAGTTAGTTAAATGTGGTATTATAGATCAAGAAAATGAGGTTCGACCTAGAACGAGGGAAAATGAGTATTTGACGATTTAGTCCTTTTGTCGCTTCTATGCCAAGGTAAGTTCAGATGTAAATAATACAATGTTATAATTGTATTTTTATGTTTTGATATTGTATGAAATGTATGATTGTTTCTATGAGTATAATTCAATGGTTTCGACGTGAGAGAAAAATCCCGATTGAACCTTAGAATAGATAGGATACAAAATGTCATGACATTAGGGTTATTGAGATTACGTAAGACAATATCCGGGATATGGCATCGATATGAGATTTTGTGTAAGACCATATCCGGGATATGGCATCGATATGAGATTTCGTGTAAGACCATATCCGGGATATGGCATCGATATGAGACTTCGTGGTAAAACCATAGTCGGGCTATTGGCATCGATACGAGATGCCATGCAAGATCATATCCGATATGGCATTGGTATGGTACTATGTGCACTAGATTCCCGAGTATTCTTTAGTATTCCAAATGGTTCAACGGAAATTCAATGATTATGTCAAAGACAAAGATGAATACGAGATTATGTGGAAACGGTACACGATGTACGTAAGGTTTATAATCAATGATTTCACGATATTGTGAGTTTATGTTCACTATGGGGATGACTTTGTGATGACCTTTGTGATTATTGGTCTATACTTGTGATGTATGAAATACGTGGTAAATTCGATTGACGATTATGTGATTGGCCTTCAGACTAAATTGAGTTATGATATAGTATGCTTATTTCGCATAAATTGAGAATTATCGATATGATAAAAGGGAAGATTGGTATAAACTCATTAAATGGTTTTGAAAGTATGGGAAGGTAAAAGTTTAGGCAAATGAAAGTTATATTCTTAGAAGTATAAGTACGCATAATTAATGTGCATGTTTATTATGTGGTTCAAATGATTTGTTAATGTGTTACAACAAAAGATTTTCGTTGTTGGGCTAATGCCCGAATATGTTAAATCATGCTTATAAGTTGATAGAGCAAACATTGTGACCGAGTAAAATTATAGCCATGAGATTATGGTAGATTATAATAATTTGTGTTCATATTGTTGAAC
Organism: Gossypium sturtianum; assembly: GCA_025698515.1. Classification (NCBI taxonomy): domain Eukaryota; kingdom Viridiplantae; phylum Streptophyta; class Magnoliopsida; order Malvales; family Malvaceae; genus Gossypium; species Gossypium sturtianum. The sequence continues at coordinate 68,234,087 of CM046953.1, forward strand.
CCGATAAACACTTGGTAAGATGTGAATGAGTGTTATACTTACTTAGTCTTAAATGACATTCATATGGATTTACATTATGTTGATCAGTATGATATATGTATGGTTGAGGTTGCTTATTATTTCATATGAACTTACTAAGCTATATAATATAGCTTAACCCTTTCCTTTCCCATGTCTTATAAGGTTAATAAGCTAGCCTTGATTGGAGATCGTCTGAGATCCTCGTCACACTATCAAGCCATCACTACGGGTATTGATGAAATAAAGTATTTTTAGTCTATTGCATGTATAGGGGCTAGGTCAATTTGTTATAGGTGTCGGATTAATTTGGCCATACATGTTGGCTTGTAATTGTTAATGCCTCTTGTGAATGTGAAGTTTTGTAGGATTTGGTGTGGAAAGTTATGATGTTTTAAGCATGATAGATGTTGGCTTTTAAATGACATTTATAAGCCTTAGTTATGATGGTATTGGCTACTTGTTTGTATTATGAACTATGCTATTGAAGTTGTGTGCAAGTGGGTGCAAATGAGGGTGGCAAATGGCTTGGTAAATAGCCTTGGTTTTGTCCACACGAGTAGACACACGAAAGGCAGTGTCTAGGCCGTGTGTGACACACTGCCCTGGGTCCCACGGGCATGTGTTCCATTGCGTGTGTCCTCGCACCTTAAATTTTGCAAAACAAAATATCCAAAGAGCCACCACATGGGCGCAGACACGGGCGTGTGTCTCACCAGGCAGGGAGGACACGCACCGTGGGACAAGAGGTGTGCCCGCCGCGTGAAGTCTACACCTTGTTCATGAAAATCATGAAAATTAAAATGACCACATCGGCCTAGCACACGCGTGTGGCCGCCGGCCGTGTGTGAAAGTCGTTAGTAAGCACCCTACGATGGACACAAACTGGCACGGGCATGTGATATGCCACATGCGTGTCCCTTAACCCACATGGGCGTATGGTCCCGCTTTCATGATGAAATTTTTCTAAGTTTTGTAAATTTTCATGAGTTCTGCTTAGTCCCGAACCATTCCTCAAGCATGTTTTGGGCCTCGAGGCCTCGCTTTTAGGGACGCGCATGAATGTTGTGAAAAAGTTTTAATTTGGATGCAAGTTTATGACTCAAAAATGCATGTATGATATGATGTAAGTCCTGTAATGCCTCGAGCCCTGCTCGCGTTGAATACTGTAAGGATGTTACGTGACTTACCCATCCGTTGTCGTAAATGGGGTAGATTATGTCAAGATCCAAGCAGCCTTGATTATTTCTTTTTACCACTCCATAATATTCGGTTCAACCGCTCTTTGTGCCTCTCACCTTGGTTTTGTGTTTTCTCCAAGTAGATCCTCGTGTGTGCACGCCAAAGGGCTTATCCCTTTAAGCTCTGTAATGGTCAGCCAATCGCCTCCTTATGATTTTTTAGTACCTAGATCAAACTTTCTTCTTCAAGCTTAGAGAGTTTATTTGAAACTATGATCGGTAGGTATTACCTTTCCCTAAAAACACATACTTAAGATGTTCTGGGAAGCGGTTTCAATTCCAAATCTAGAGCCTACACAAATGTATGTAAAAGTTTAGTTTTTGATGGCTTACAATAATTCATTAATAGATTCATAATCATCAAATATAAATTCAAATTTGTCTTCATAAATGGACTCAAAAGTCTCCTCTACTAATGAGTCGCTATGTCGCATACGCTTTACGCTCAAGATTTCTCTGGATGACTAACAGCATCATATACATTAAACTTCACGATCTCCCATCAAATTCCATCGTGAGCGCTTTCGTCGAACGCCGATCTTAGTGATAGTGGTAGTAAGGAAAGGTCGCCCAAAGAAGAGGTCCGAATATCTGTGAGTGCTATCCTCCTCCATTTTTATCACATAAAAATATGCAGGAAAAATATGTTTATTAACTTTTACTAACACGTCATCGAGGACTCCTTCGAATACATAATAGACCTGTCATTAATCAATGATAACACATGTTTTCATCAAAACCTCAAGTAAGTGATTCATAAATAGAAAAAGGCATTACATTTATGGAGGCCCTTAAATCACACATAGCTCTTTAATTCCTAAGTGGCCTATTTTGTATGGTATAGCTAATATGCCCTATCTTTGCATTTTGGTCTGGCATTTTTCACTATAATACTACGGATACATTCTCACCAACGCTTTACCCTTTCATTACCAGCTAGTTTTCGCTTGTTGGTGCAAAGTTCTTTGAGGAATTTGGCATAACGTGGAATTTTTTCGATGGCATCCAATAGTGGTATGTTGATCTTGACATTTCTAAATGTTTCAAGGATATCCTTGTCTTCTTTACCTTTTCAACATTGATTCAATCATC